>OX244039.2:13558856-14158856 GCA_945859785.2 Tridacna gigas | reverse complement strand
GTTATATAGTAACAAATATCTGTTTCTGGAAAGTATTCAGAAGTATTGACCATGTTAACCGGAAGTTTGGGAATGGTGACAAAATGTCAGGATGTTTGTGTAACACTTCATAATAGAATTTCATGTTTTACCAGCCTGTAGAAAGGAGGCTTTTGAAAACCTGTTAGCAGCATTTTCTCCATTTCCTTCGATGTTTTCTTACCTTTAAAGGACAAAACCCATCATTTGAGCCATCTTTAATTTGCCATCTGCAACTATTTTTGATTTGTCGTTTGGTATCCCATCAAATTTTGTTTTACAAAAGATTTCTTGAAAATCTTTGCAAGGGTTGGTAATTTTTTATTCTTGTTAAATGGTGGCTTTAAAACAATTAGTAATTACCCAGTTTTCTGCATTTTTCTGTAAAATTTCCTCCTCCATTAGAAACAGGATAGCCGTTATTGGGTAACAAGGGATGAATATATTTTGAACATGGTAGAATACCCTACACCCAGATATATTAGTTTGTAGAGTGGCTAAGTTATGAATTTGAAGGTGGTGGGTTGACTCTCAGTAGTGACTAATAATTTTGCATTTGCATTGTTTTTTTCTAGACCATGTAAGAGTATACAACCATGCCTTACTTTTTTCTTTACAGAATATCAACTGTCTCCAACACCCCCTCCTCCCCTCCCTTTCCCAACATTCCCCCCCCCCCCCCCCCGCAAAAAAAAAATAAATAAATAAATTTGGTCAAAATCTAGTTTTGAGCCCCTTTAAGGCTTGGCCTCATAGAAATAATGGAACATATTGAGAAAACAGAACAAGCTGATAATGAAGCCATTGATTTTTGTGTGTGAATTGTATGAACCCAACCTGTTAGAATGGAACAGACCATAGATGCATCTGCAAATAGTATCAAGCCAGGTTGCCTGTGAAGTCTACACAGACTTTGGTCAAATCTTTTTGCTATTGTTAAATTTTCTGCATGTCAAAGGACTATTCTATCTAATAGTTCAGTTGGTTGTATGACAAAATGGACTTTTGTGGATTCATAATATTGTGATGGCTTGCTGGGTATAGTATATCATGGAGACACATAAAACGCCCTTTGCCAGTGTGTGGCTCATTTATATGTGTGAAAATCGAGAATCATTGGTATTGACACTTCACTAAGGAAAACAAATAGTATTAGATGCAAAATACAAAGCACTAAAGTCTTGAATGCTCAAAGAATGGGATTTACCAATATTTTCTCTTTTTTAAAAGCGAACAAGCATTGGGAGCAATTGATAAAGGGTTGAAATAATATGCCTGGGGAAAAAACAGAATTTGTCATTTTGTGTAAATTCATTAACATGTTTTTTTCTAAACTTACCAATTCACTGAAGTTGGTACAATTCTAAGAGTGATTTCTATTATGTACATAAAAGTGTTCTTACTTGTTTGTGTGGAATCAAGAAAATAATCATTGATGGTGATGTGGTGCTCTGTGATATTTTTTTCAATGACCTTGCACATTTTTTTTTGGCAAAGCTGAATTAATATAAGCTGGCTTTTGACCTACTTCTTGATACTGAAAAAGAATGAATAGGTGGTAAGTTGCGATTGGTCAAAAATGTGCACATGTTTATGCAGCACATGTGGCATATTTGCTTGCACATTTATGAAACCACTATTAACAAGCGTTGCTACTTGATTCATGCCATAGCAAAATAATGTATTAGAGATCATAATTCTTTTCTTGTGCTATCTGGAAATTTGATATTTTCATTTTTCATATTAGGTTACCTAATAATCCAATACTACTTTTCAAAATATGCTTTCAGTCCAGAAATAATATTCAAATGATGGTCATTTCTAGTTTCTTTTGTCCAGAGTGTCTCAACAAACAGAAAAGTGTAAGTCAAAAATTCGACTGAATGTCTTGTGCAGTCTGATCAATTCATCTTCACTGGCCACAAAAGCAACTTAAGTTGTGAAAGCCGCTTAAAGGGCTATCAGTGTTTAGTGATGTGCAGCAATCAGACTTCAAAATCTACACAGGGACTTGAAAATCTACCTAGGGTAGGCCTAGATGATACTGTTTCAAATTTACTAAGGCAGACTAGCCACTAAATACATTGTATCACATGTGGATACCCATTGTCAATCAACCACATCAAGGACGAAAATTTTCAGATCTTAGTAACATTTCAAGTACTGAACCCAGATTTACTTGCTCATGTGGACAGTGTGAAACAAACAAGATCAGACTGCACAGAATCTGAGTAGTCTGATCTTAGATCTACACTATCCACTTCTTTGCCAGATATTCTGACAAAAAGCACCTGCTTTGAAAGTGGGATATTATGAATCTTGAGTACATTCTGAGAATTTTGTGTTATTTGATTACAGCTGGACAAGGATTAAAATTGGATAGGTTACAGTGAAACTTTGTCTTTAACTCTTTACCAAACAACAAAATTTTAGACTTGAAAGCATTTGCAGACTACAAATTAAATGTGGCTAAAATGATTGCATTTGTTTCTGAAAGGTTAGCAAACATTGTGGGAAAAGGAGAAAATGCTGGTTACCAGCATTTTCTCCTTTTCCCATAATGTTTTCAAAAGGCTTCTTTCATAGGGTCGCTAAAACATGGGATTGTGTGGTAAAGGGTTAAAGGAACACAGCAGACTGTTAACAACAATGTGATATTATAGTGATTACTTATCGTGTATGTTTTAACTCTTTACCAAATTACAAAATTTTAGACTGATCCAAATTGAAAGCATTTGCAGATGACAAAATTCAATGTTGCACAAATTTCCAGTGATTTTTCGCCTCTCATCTCTTATTCAAGTGGGAAAAGTAGTCAGTGACTTGGAAAGAAAGTTGTGACTGTACTGGTGTGAGAAAGCCAGGAAACACATGCGTAGGTGCACTGAAAGCCGTGATATGACCCAAGCTGTTAAAACGGCGTTAAACTCCAATTCAGACTATCAAAAAGCTGCACAAATTATGAAATTTGTCTTTGAAAGTGTAGAAATAACATCGTGAGAAAAGGCTGGTTACCAGCATTT
This sequence comes from Tridacna gigas, assembly GCA_945859785.2. Taxonomy (NCBI): domain Eukaryota; kingdom Metazoa; phylum Mollusca; class Bivalvia; order Cardiida; family Cardiidae; genus Tridacna; species Tridacna gigas. Next base: position 14,155,815 of record OX244039.2, on the reverse strand, counting down.
TCTCCTTTTCCCACAATGTTCTCAAAAGGCTTCTTTCTCAGAGTTATTAAATGTTGGGATTGTGTGGCAAAAGGTTAAATAAGAAGTTTGTGGCCCTTTGTAAGTTAGTTCATTTGAATTATATTTACATACATCACCAGGAATTGAAGGGGCCTTTGCAATAAGACTGAAATAATGGTAAAAATGGTATTAACCCTTGGAGCGCCGTATAAACCTATCAGGCATTCTTGTCCTAGAAATCACTACAACCCAAATAATTGGAATTTCATGGTTGCTTTTGTCTACAGTGGTTCAGCAAAGTGGACAGTGTAGATCAAAGATCAGGCTGCACATTTTGTGCAGCCTGATCTTGATCTACACTGCCCGCAAAAGCAACTGTAGTCGTGAAAGACACTTCAAGGATTAATTAACAGCAAAACAAACAAACCAACAAAATTTACTGTGACTGTATGAAAAATATTTTTTCACAGAATAATCAAATAAATCTTTCAATCAACCTTGAAAGATGAAATGGAAACAGTTGCCTTTCAAAACATGAATGGTTTACAAAATAAGTGCCATTGTACACAGGAAGTATAAATCCAACTCAATAAACCCTTCATTAACAGTTAATATTATGATACATGTATATTATTGTTTGTGTTTTGGGAATACATGTCTAAAACCACCAAACATGATGAGATGATATAAACATTATGGAGTTGGGTTTATAAATTATCTCGTCAAGGTACATGACTTCAAACCTATTATCCAAAACATAAACAATGATATAAACTGATAATGAAACGTTTATCGAGTAAGAGCTATAGACATGAGCTATAGACATGAGCGTTAGCAAGTGTTATTTGTCACGGCAGGAGATTCTCAACCAACTTGGACCATGTTATTATTGTCTACAAAAATAAACAACCTTGAGGGTTTTTATCTTTGATATATTACTTCAAAATACTGTTTGCTGTATGGTCAAATCATTTTACTCTATACCACACAACTGAGTTTTAGACCTGTCCAGATTGAAAGGGTTTGCAGACGATAAATAAAATATGAGACACAAATGACAGTATCTGTCTTTGAGATCATTGAAAACAATGTGGGGAAAGAAGAAAATGCTGGATACCAGCACTTTCTTCTTTTCCCACAATGTTTTCAAAAGCCTTCTTCTTCAGGGTCATTTAAACTCGGTATTGTTTGGTAAAGAGTTACAGAATCCGCGGCATTTCATCGAAAATCCTCTTCATCATCTTCCTCTCAGACAGAGCTTTTTGTGATGCTTGGATTTCAATGAAACACCCTTTCAACGAAATGTCGTCCACCGTGAGTTAACATGTGGTCTAATTATCGGATAGAAAACTAGTGCCGTTTGATACAGGAAATATACAAGCATTTGCAGAATATTTCTTGTAAACAATGGCACGAGATTTTCTATCTGGCTAGGACCACACCAGTAATAATATTTTTTTTCATTTACTGATAAACAACCATTATAGTTTAATCTTTAATATAAAGATTAGAAATAAGCCATGCTCTGTGAAAAGGGGGCTTAATTCATCTGCGGAGAGTATCGACCCAGGTTAGCCTGTGCAGGCTGACCTGGGCCACAACTTTTGCTGTTGGTCAATTTTCTGTATTTCAAACAACCAGTCTACCCCATGATTCAGTTGGTTGTTAGATAAAATGGACTTTATGGATTCGTGATCATAAGATGACTTGCTTGGTATGTTGCATCTCGGGGATGCATTAACTCTTTACCAAACGACAAAATTTTAGACTAGACCAAATTCAAAGCATTTGCAGACGACAATTTAAATGGAGCTCAACTCATAATTTCTGTTTTTGATAGGGTAGAAAACATTGTGGGAAATGGAGAAAATGCTGGTTACCAGCATTTTCTCCTTTTCCCACAATGTTTTCAAAGGCTGTCTTTTTCAGGGTCGCTAAAACCCAGGATTGTGTGGTAAAGAGTTAAGCCCCCTTTTGCCATGGCTCAAATATTTTTCACTGATGGGTCAGATCACTATTGTGTGGTCCAACTCAAAATGTCCAATGCCTTGATTCAATAAAGATCATTAACCCTTTACCAAACAATCCCAAGTTTTTATGACCCTGACAGAGATGGCTTTTGAAAATTCTGTGGGAAAAGGAGAAAATGCTGGTAAGCAGCATTTTCTCCTTTTCCCACAATGTTTTCTTTTCTTTCATAGAACTTAAGTTCATTTGTACCAATTTTGAAACTGTCATTCTGCAGATGTTTCGAATTTGGTGGATTCCAAATATCCTGTTTGGGATGGGGTTAACTTCCTCTACCTGCAGACAGCAATGCTGAAGGCTTGTCCATTTTGAAAGCATTTGCAGACAAGAAATAAAATAGATCTGGTTCAAATGATGGTATTCCATAATTGTGGAAAAAGGAGAAAATGCCAATTACCAGTATTTCATCTTTTTCCGATAGGGTTTTTAAAATCCCTCTACCTCGAGGTGTTTGCTCCATTGTGTGCTACTTAGACAGGCTAAAAAGCCTTGATAGTTATTCTTAAATGGACTAATTGTTGTATTGTAGATTGAAGTATTCAGCAACCCCAGCAGAAGACAAAGAACTTGAAGAATGCTTTGCTTTGTGTTCCGAAATGGCAGAGGATGTGGAGATCCAGAAAACACCTGTCACTGAATTCTGTTATCATGACAAGAGTGAAAACTCAAAAAATGCTCAGGATATTGTCAAGGAAAGTCATTTAGATCTGAAATCAGTGGCATCAAGTAGATCGCCTGACTCGGGGGTCAAGGTCGATTATAAGGATGAGACTGTGGCTTTAAATAACACTCAAGAAAGGTCAAGGTCAAACAAATCCTTATTGGACAACTTAAGCATGAAGAACTCTGGAAAAGTAGCCCCACTCAGCTCTTCTGCAGCCCCAACCAGCCCATCCTCCACTATACATAAGTCGGCATGGGAGCGGGCTCAGGATGCTTACGAGGCTGAGGCAAAGAAAAATAAAGCTCGTAAAAAGGAGGTGAAAATCGATGAAGCAGACATTTTACGGAATGAGACGTGGTTTCACCAACGATCCATTAGACATGTGTTCAAAACGAAACAGTTTAAAAATCCAAAGTTAGAAGCGCTATATCAGCGTTACTTTTTCAAGCTGAATCAGTACAATCTAACGATACTTATGAGTGTTTTTTGTATTTTAGCAATCCTAATGATCATTTTTTATTACGTAAGTGGTGCAACGTTGCCGGTTCGAGGAACATGCCTCGGTGTGATCATTTTAATTTTCATTGGCCTAGAAGTGCTGTGTAATCGTAGTACATTCGACAGAAGACAGTCGGTGTTTGTATGTTATGTGATAGTTGTGATTTTATGTGGTTTTATTGCTATTGTGACGGCAGACACTGACCCGAGGTCAGCGTCGGATAGTGTTTGGTGCGCCGTTCTATTTGTTTATATGACCTACACCATGTTGCCTGTACGGATGAGAGTTGCCGTACTGAGTGCTAATTTAATCACAATTTTACATATCATTATCACAGTCTCAAGGAACTATCAGGATTCTTATATGTGGAAAGAGGTAATAATAAGTTTAACCTTTTACCAGACAATCATAAGCATTCCTCTTCACCAAATGACAGAATTTTAAACTTATCCAAACTGACAGCATTTGAAGATGACAAACTAAATGTCCTAATGATTATGAGGAATTGTCTTTGAAAGAATGAAAACATTGTGGGAAAAGGAGAAAATGCTGGTCACCAGCATTTTCTCCTATTCCCACAATGTTTTCGAAAGGCTTTTCTTCTTGAGCTTAACCCTTTTCCAAATGACAGAATTTTTTGACTATTCCCAATTGAAGAAAATTGCAGACAACAATATCAGTATGGCTAAATGATTGGATGTGTCTTTGAGAGGTAAGAAAACATTGTTGGAAAAGGAGAAAATGCTGTTTACCTGCATTTTCCACTTTTTCCCACAATGTTTTGAAAAGCTTTCTTTCTCAGGGTTGTTAAAAGTGTGCATCTTGTGGTAAAGGGTTAGATGGGCCTGGGAGAGAAAGCTAAAAAAAAAACACTGTGGGAAAAAGAGGAAATGCTGGTTACAAGCTGTTTTTCCATTCCCACAGTTACGGTATATCTACTCTTTCAGAAAAAATAAACTAACAATTGAGTCACATTTAATATTCTGAATGCAAATGCTTTCAAATTGCCCATGTCTAAAGTTTGGCATTTGTTTAAACAATTAAGTCTTTACCAGTCAACAAAATTTTGGACTTGTCCAAATTATAAGTATTTGCAGACGACCAATTAAATGTTGCAAAAATTATGAAATTTGTCTTTGAAAGGACAGAAAACATTGTTGGAAAAGGAGAAAAGGTTACCAGCATTTTCTCATTTTCCCACAATGTTTTCAATAGCCTTCTTCCTCAGGGCCGTTAAAAGTTGGGATTGTATGGTACAGAGTTAAACCATAGAAAGAGCTTCCTATCGTTATCCTCATAGATTGAATGTTAATTGATTGTATGGTGTTTATAACACTGTTTTCAACATTACTTAAGGTAAATTGCAGTGGCCAGTGCACCTATCCATGCTTTCCTGGAGTTTTGATTACCAGTACTTCACACAATATTATCTGGCTGCTTTCCCACATAATTATGGTCAAAATGATGATCAACACAGAGAGAGGGATGAATCCTTTCTCAATGACTATCATCAATCCTTGGAAAGAAATTGGTGGAGCTGGGGATTTGAACCAGTGACCTCTTGTTCTCAAGTCCTGTAGGCTACCAAATGCACTGCTGGGGCTCGGCCATCCTCATAGAAGATTATCTTAATTATAAATTGGGTGAAAATAGGTGTGTTTTAGAGGCATTTTCATGATAAAATTAGTAATTGTCTGAAGCCATGCAATAATTTGCTTCTTTTCCTGAGATGTTTTCTAATTTATACTTTAGCATTTGAAAATCTCAGTGTTCCCACTCAAATCTCTTTTTGGGAGTGCATGCGCTCCCTGGAATACAAGGTTGGGAGTGCAAGAGAAATTCTAGGAGTGCACTTAATTTTGACAATTATAGAGCATCTATGGAGGACAGTACATAGGTCTGTTGTATTGAAAATTTGTTTTGATGAGTCTAACTCTGCAGTTGGCTGCTCTTGAAAACAGTATGGGTAATTTAAAAATGGAAGATGCTTGTTAAAACTTCCTTAGTCACGGGACCAGTTTCAGAGGGACAACTTACAGCCTGACGGCCAGTAGAATTTTCCATTTCACTGTCAATTTCAGACACTAATTAGCTTTCACTTATTGTTTTATAGAGATATTTATGTAAATTTACTGTTCAAAGTCATTGATAAAGCTGAATAGACAGTTTGAAATGCCTATGATCGGACGATCTCAAACCAATATTTGCTGTGTCATGGGTTTTTGCGTTTCTTGCAGTGATCTTTTTTCATGCCTGTTAAGTTTTGGAGTAGTATTCCTGCATGATTTGACATAGATTTGTCAATAAGAATAGCATGTAACTTCAAAACCTTTAATTTTACACTAGAAAAGAGGACTGATACCAAGTTTGATTAGAGGTGATAAACAGTGACTTTCACACTTGATAACTTGTCCCAACTGGCGCCACTGGTGATCGACAATGGGAGCCCTGAAACCTGTGCGTGCATGCATGTTTCACTTCATATTTTTGTGCGTGATTATTCAATTCAGTGCGTGAATCATGCACATATGTGCGTGAATGGGAACCCTGAATCTGTGCTAAAAATGCTAATTTACTCTTCTTTTTTTTTTTTCAGATTTTGTGTAATATTTTTGTATTTATTTGTGTCAACATTGCTGGAATGTTTACCCATTATCCAACAGAAGTTGCCCAGAGAAAGGCATTTTTAGATACAAGAAAATGTATCGAAGCCCGTCTGACTACCCAAAGGGAAAATCAGGAGCAGGTAACAATTTGGTAATAGGAAAGAAAGTATCAGGAAAAAAAGTATCAGGTAAAAAGTATCGGTTTTTGCTAGGATACAAGGTATTAGTTTTGGTAAAGACAGCAAATAGTGTCCTTTTCTTTCATACATAGTTAAAATCTGTGTTTATGCTAAAACTATTTTGGGAGAAGGTGAAATTTCTTATTACAACAGAGCTTCAGATAGAGGGAGTGATTTTGATTTCAAATTTGAAAAGATTGATTATTCTCCACTAAACCCCATGTTATGGGTACTCATTAGAATCGTCTCATCGAGACGATTCTAATGAGTACCCACAACATAGGGTTTGGAAGAGAAATGATGGATTTAGAATACAATCACTCCCTCTTATCTGGAGCTCTGTTACAAGCAATTTTCTATTTATCACGATATTTTAAATGCAAATTAATGTTAGATTTATCTAGTTTTATATTAAACATTGTGGAAAAAGGCCAAATTGCTTGTTACTTTTGCAGGCGACAAAATAACTGAGGCTCAAGTCTGAGGATTTGTCTCTTGACGGGTAGAAAATATTGTGGACAAGGGTGAAAAAAAAAACAGGTGCACATTTTTTTTTCTATATAAGCTAATATAACGGGGACAGACAGATTTCATAGTATCCTAAAGCCATTATTTCTCTTCCAAACCCCATGTTGTGGGTACTCATTAGAATCGTCGATGAGACGATTCTAATGAGTACCAATAACATGGGGTTTAGTGAAGAGTGATTAATATTTTCAATTTTGAAATCAAAATCACTCCCTCTATCTGCAGTTCTGTATAAACCTATCAACTAAATATTTACATCATATACCACATTGACTTAATCTCTCTTTAGCAACTGATACATTTTTTCCTGATACTCTTTTTCTACTTATTTTCCTGATTTTTTTTCCCCTGGTACTTTCTTTCATACATTCAACAGTTTACAGTCAAACTTTAATAGTATAGATAACCTATATATTATGCACTAAGGCATTCATGTATAGTGTGACATTATTGAACAGTGTCAAATTATGCTTCAGCACACTCTTTGTTCTTTTCTTTGAGGATCTTTTTTTTAACCCTTTCCCAAACAAGCCCCAGTTTTCATGTGTCTGCAGTACAAGTCTTTTAAAAACACTGTGGGAAAAGGAGAAATTGCTCGTAACAAGCAATTTCTCCTTTCCCACAGTGGTTTCTACCCTTTTTGAGAACTTTCTGCCATTTTCATAAAATTTAAAATTGTCGTCTGCAAACTCTTTCAATTTGGACCAGTCCAAAATTTGTCATTTGGTAAAGAGTTAAGATATGAAACATGCTCTGGCACGAGGGATTTATTGTATCTCTGTCATGCATAATATTAAGCAAGTCTTATCACATGATTATGGGTCTGTGAACTCCATTTTGTGTAACAACTGACTGAGTCCTGGGTTAAAATTTTCTTTTGACTCGCAGAAAAATTTCCCAAAGCAAAAAGTTTCAAACCTGTTTGCAGATGCAATAAGGGCTCATATGGTTTTTACCAGGGTCATATAGGACATTTTAACAATAAAGAGGATCTGACATAAGTGTTTAACTCTTTACCAAACGACAAAGTTTTAGACTGGTCCAAATTCAAAGCACTTGCAGACGACATAATAAACGTGACTCAAAAATTGAAATTTGTTTTGGGAAGGGTAGAAAACATTGTGGGAAAAGAAGAAAATGCTGGTTACCAGCATTTTCTCCTTTTTCCACAATGTTTTCAAAAGGCTTGTTTTACAGGGTCATTAAAAGTCGGGATTGTGTGGTTAAGGGTTAATCCAAAGTTTTAACGACCCAGAGGAAGAAGGCTTTTGAAAGCATTGTGGGAAAAGGAGAAAATGCTGGTAACCAGCATTTTCTCCTTTTCCCACAATGTTTTCTACCCTGTCAATGACAATTTCCATCATTTGAGTAACAGTTAAATTGTCGTCTGCAAATGCTTTCAATTTGGATAAGTCTACATTCTTGTTGTTTGGTAAAGAGTTAAGTCTTTGCCACGCAATCCGGAGTTTTAACGACCCTGAAGAAGGAGGCTTTTGAAAGCATTCTGGGAAATGGAGAAAATGCTGGTAACCAGCATTGTGGTTTCCCACAATGTTTTCAACAATCTCAAATACAGATACAGTAGTTTGTACCCCATTTTATTTGTCGTCTGCCAACACTTTCAATTTGGACTGGTCTAAAATTTTGTTGTGTGATAAAAAGTTAATGTATACACTATACAGTAATTTTTTTTATCAGACAAGTTGATTAAAATTATATGATGCAGCCCAATGTTAAACATCAAAGATATTTTCGTCAGTGAGTTTAACTAATAGACAGCTTCAAATTGAAAGCATTTGCAGACAACAATTTAAATATGTCTCAAAGGATGTCAATAATGTTTCTGGAAAAGCAGAAAATAATGTTGGAAAAGGAGAAAATTCTGGTTACCAGCATTTTCTCCTTTTCCCACAATGTTCTTCAAAAGCCTGACTTTTTCATGATTGTTAAAACTTAGGATTGTTTGGTAAAGTGTTATAAATTATGTAATATATGAAATATATAAATATGAATGTGAGATTCTATTTTTTACATAAAACAAAAGAAGGACAAGCAAGCATCCTGTACAGTGTCTATTCTAGGACATGTGATTGCATGATTCATGCTGATTTTTTCCAGACCCTGCATAAATTCAGACCCAATGTGTGACAGTCCCGTGTAAATAATAAACAATGAAAAATTCCTAAAGCCAGGAAATAACTTTTCCCTTGCAGAAAGTGCCGAAGCTATATTTTGCAACATGTTACATCTAGTAAAGTAACCTCCCCTTGACAGGAAATGGGTCAAATCGGCCCACTTCCAAAATGACTGTCTATAACAGTTTACTTTACCTAGTCTTTGACTACTGTCATTGCACTAAAATTTATCAAATGAATTTTATAACCATCTTACTCGTATCTAGTTTTCAAAAATGAAATTAATTTCTAGAGAAGGATATTCCAGAAACTGTCTTTTGACATGTAAATAGGTGAATAACTCTAGTCTTGGACTAAATAGTTTTGAAATAGCAACATCAGGGTTTTTGTTATCAACATGAAAGTTTCATTTCACTTATGTAGCATATTAACTGTTGATAAAAGTCTCACTGAAACAATTTTTAACTCTTTACCAAACGACAGAATTTTGGACTGGTCCTAATTCAGACTTTAAATGTGGCTAAAATGATGGAATTTGTGTATTTGTGCAGTCTGGTCTTGATCTACACTGTCCATAAAAGGTCATTGAGTCTAACAGCCTAGGGTATAATGACAACCCACAACAGAGGTGTCCCCACTAATCTGTACATACATGTCTAGTGAATTATTTCAGGAACGACTATTACTCTCTGTGTTACCAAGACATATTGCCATGGAAATGAAGGCTGATATTGCGGGCAAACCCAAAGATTCCATGTTTCATAAGATTTATATTCAGCGCCATGAAAATGTGAGGTAGGTACAAAATATTGGATCCAATACATGTGCCTATTGCCTTAACCCTTTACCAAACCATAAAATTTTAGACTGGTCCAAATTCAGAATATTTCCAGATGGCAAATTAAATATGACTAAAAAAAAATTGCAATTTGTTTGGGGAAGGGTAGGAAACAATATGGGAAAAGGAGAAAATGGTGGTTACCAGCATTGTCCCCTTTTCCTACAATGTTTTCAAAAGGCTTTTTTTTCAAAGGGTTGTTAAAAGTAGGGATTGTGTAGTAAAGGGTTAATTTTCATGACAAGGTGTTTGCAAAGAGAATGATTATTTTTTTATGATTAACTCTTTACCAAACCACAAAATTTTGGACTCTACCAAAATTTAAAGCATTTGTAGACAAGATAAATGAAGCTTGAATGATGATTTCTGTCTATGATAGGGTAGAAAACATTGTTGGAAAAGGAAAAATGCTGGTTACCAGCATTTTCTTCTGTTGCCACAGTTTTCAAAAGCCTTCTTCTTTGGGGTCATTAAAACTTGGGATTGTGTAGTACAGGGTTTATCTGGGCATCAGTTTGCTGGAAGATCATGATTCATTTAATAAAGTTATGCATAAAAGACAGACACACTATTTATCTTTGCATTTCATTGAAATTCCAAGCACTAACTCCTTAGCAGACGACAAAAATGTAGACTTGTCCAGTTTGAACGCATCTGCAGATGACAATTTAGATCTGACTCAAATAATGAAAGTTGTCTATGATAGGTTAGAAAACATTGTGGGGAAAGGAGAAAATGCTGGCTACCAGCATTTTCTCCTATTCCCACAATGTTTTCAAAAAGCTTCTCCTTCAAGGTCGTTGAAACTAGGGATTGTGTGATAAAGGTTTAATCCATGCATTGTATCAAAGTAAAATCCATCTGATTCTCTATTGTGATATGATGCCTCACTTTTTCTCACGCTAACTTAACCCTTTACCAGACAACACAATTTTAAACGAGTATAAATGACCCTGAGAAAGAAGCCTTTTGAAACATTGTATCAAGAGGAGAAAAATGCTGATAACCAGCATTTTCTCCTTTTTCCACAATGTTTTGTAACCATCCAAAAACACATTTCAATTTTCTAGTTCCATATATTTTTGTCGTCTGCAGATGCTTTCAATTTGAACTAGTCTAAACTTTTGCCCTTTGGTAAAGAGTTAAAGGGCTACATAGCCTTTTCAGGTACATTTATATCATGCCTGAATTTTGCAGTGCGGTTTAGGAATGTCAGATGATAGATAACATGCATCACTTATGTATGATCATATTCAATTGATGGATCATATGGTGTTTAACGCCGCTTTCAACTTTACTTTGGTTATATTGCAGCGGCCAGTGCACCTATCTATGCCTTCCTGGAGTTTCTGTTAAAGTCCTTCACACAAGACTCTTCCCAAGCCACTGGCTGCTTTCCCACATAACCATCGCAGAAAGAATGATCAGCAACAAGAGAGGAGTAAATCCTGTCACAATGACTATCATCTATTCTTGGAAAGAAATTTGCCGAGGATTCGAACCATCGACCCCCCCCCCAGTTTTCAAGTCCTGTATGCTACTGATTGCACTACCGAGGCTTGGCAGGATCATACTCGATTAACTTTGTTGACATCATATTTAATCTCATAAAACAGAGTTGCTGATTGCCAAACATAACATTACCTTTATACAAACATCAAAATTGCATCTTTCTACTAAATTTATCTCCCAGTTTCCTTCCTTGTACAGAGAGAAATATATTATTTTAGATTTTATAGGCATTTTACAAACAATTTTGATTTGTTGCTAAATATCTAAATGAATCCCTATGAATGATTTGTCTTTGAAAGGGTAGACAATGCTGTGAAAACCAGCATTGTCTCCTTTTCCTACAATGTTTTCAAAAGCCTTTAATTCCTCAGAACTGTAAAACATGGATCCTTTAGTAAAGGTTAAAAGGATTTAAGCTTTAAAGCACCTTTCACTAATAAAGTTGGCTTTGCGGCCAGTGTAGATCAAGATCAGACTGCACAAAACATGCAGTTTGATAAGTGATCTACACTGTCCACTTTGCTGAAACACTACAGACTAAAGGAAGCCATGAATTTGCAATCATCGTGGTCTTATTCTAGAATGAAAATGTCCTTTGCGTTTATTCAGTGCTTCAGGGGTTAATCTTGTCGCATACCATGATGTTATTCTAGAACAAAACTGAGAACAAAAAAGAAACGGCAGTAATTAGCCAAAGGCTGTGAGGTTATCCAAAGGTTGATAGCACTGTATATTGATTAACCCTTTTCCAAACGACAAATTTTGGACTGGTCCAAATTGAAAGAGTTTACAGACTACAATATTAAATTGGATGAAAATGGTAGAAAGTTCTCAATAAGGGTAGAAAACACTGTGGGAAAAGGAAAAATTGCTCGTTACGAGCAATTTCTCCTTTTCCCACAGTGTTTTCAAAAGACTTGTACTGCAGACAGGTGAAAACCAGGGCTTGTTTGGGAAAGGGTTAACTCTTTACCACACAATCCAGAGTTTTAACACTCCCCAAAAAAAGAAGGCTTTTTAAAGCATTGGTAACCAGCATTTTCTCCTTTTCCCACAATGTCTTGTACACTACCAAAGGCATAAATTATTTTAGCCACATTTATTTTGTCATATAGTCATTGTTTCAATTTGGTCCAAAATTTTGTCATTTGTTCAAGAGTGAACTCTTTACCAAACAACAAAAATTTTGACTGGTCCAAATTGAAAGCATTTGCAGAGATAAAATAAAAGGTGGCTTAAATGACAAAATTTGTCCTTAACACAGTAGAAAACATTGTGGGAAAAGGAAAAAATACTGGTTAACAGCATTTTCTCCTTTTCCCACAATGTTTTCAAAGGGCTTCTTTCACAGGGTCGATAAAAGTTGGGATTGTGCGGTAAAAGGTTAATCCAAACCATTGTGCTGAAACTCTTGGATTTTTCATCAGCCCCTGCTATGAATTGAAGAATTTGACAATTTAAGTTGCCTTTAGGGACAGTGTAGATTACGATCAGACTGGACAGAATGTCTAATCTTGGATCTACACCGTCAACTGTTTTGTGACAGAGCTTTGATCTTGCAAATTTTAGTGTCATCTGGTGTCTAGAATTAGCCATCTCATTTATATTATCCTTTTATCAAACATTCCTGTTTTTTAACAATTAAGCCAAAAGAAAAAGGCTTTTGAAACATCATGGGAAAAGGAGAAAATGCTGGAAACCAGCGTTTTCTCCATATCCCACAATGTTTTCTACCATTTCACAGAAATAAACCATCAATCATATGAGCCACATTCAGTTTGCTATCTGCAAAATTTAATGCTTTCAGTCTGGACAAGGCTAAAAAATTGTCACTCTGATAAAGAGGTAACAACCTAGGGGAAAATCTATTAACCCTTTATCACACGATCCCGACTTTTAACAACCCCAAGGAAGAAAGCTTTTGAAATTATTGTGGGAAAAGGAGAAAATGCTGGTTACCAGCATTTTCTCCTTTTCCCACAATGTTTTCTAGCCTTTTACAGAACACAATTTGTACAACATTTAATTTGTCATCTGCAAATGCTTTCAATTTGGACAAGTCTAAAATTTTGTCGTTTGGTAAAGAGTTAAGCCAATTTCTGTGATCTAAACCCCTGGAAAATATAATTATTGTGATTACCTCTTTACTGCATGACAAAAATGTAGACTTGCTTGTAGACTTGCTTGTAATAAAGGCATATGCAGACAACAAATGTAATGTGGCTCATATGATAGTATTTGTCTTTTTAAAGTGTCAAAAATATCATGGGAAAAGAAGAAAATGCTGGTTACCAGCATTTTCTCCTTTTCCCATGATGTTTTCTAAAGCCCGCTCCTTACCTTGGATTTATAGAAATATGAGATTATTTGGTAAAATGGTTGTTCTGAATGTGGCAAATTTCAGACTGAATAGGATCAGAGTAAGTCACAGAATATCAACTGTTGTATAAGCTAAATCTAGAACGGTAACTGTTCTTATAGAGGATTGATGATAGTCATTTCGATAAGATTCATTCCCATCTCACCACTGACCTTCATTTCAAAGATGGTTAAGTTGGAAAGCAGCCAGTGGCTTGGAAAGAATATTGTGCATAGTACTGGTAAAAGAAACTCAAAGAAAGCATGGACTGGTGCACTGGCTGCTGCGATATAATTGAAATAATGTTGAAAAACAGCTTTAAACATCATACAATCAGTCATTCAGTCAGCTGTTCCATAAAATTCATAGTATTGTACTGGCACAAAATGGCTGGAATTGTTCTGGAATTAACCTGAAAATGTTCTAGAATGGATAACTCCTTACCACAAAACAAAATTCTAGACTTGTCCAAATTGAAAGCATTTTGCAGACAACAAAATAAGTCTGGCTAAAACAGTAGAATTTGTGGTTGGAAGGGTAGAAAACTTTGTAGGCAAAAGAAAAAATGTTGGTTACCAGCATTTTCTCCTTTTCCCTTAATGTTTTCTAAAGCCCTCTTCCTCAAGGTCAAAACTTAATTTTTTTGTGGTAAAGGTTTAAGGTAACAGTGCCAATTTAAAGCAATACTTTTGTTGCCTTTGTGACTTATGTAGATCATGATCAGACTGCAAGGATTTTGTAGTCTGATCTTTGATGTGCACTGTTTACTTTGCTGTGATACTCTTGATAAAAGCAGCTTTGACATTGTTATAAATAGTCTTCTTCCTCAGGATTGTTAAAACCCTGGGTTGTTTCAGAAAGGGTTAAATATTTACGACACAATTATGACATTTAACGACTCTGACGGGGAAGGCTTTTGAAAACATTGTGGCAAAAAGAGAAAATGCTGGTAACCAGCATTTCTGCTTTTCCGATAATATTTTCTATCCTGTCAAAAACTCATTCCATCATTTGAACCAAATTTAATTTGTCATCTGCAAATGCTTTCAATTTGTACAAGTCTGTATTTTTTGTCATGTGTGATAAAGGGTTCAGCATGGCTGAATGACAAAAGCACTATGACTACTAAAGGCTGAAAATGGAGAGTGTTATCTAACCAGGTTTTATGGTTGTCATAAAATGATGGACATTTATAATTGTGAAGTTGATGTGCAGCTCTAACTCCATGTTTGTTGAGTAATTGTTCTCCAAAGTGCTATTGATTATAGATATTGACTTTAGCCCTTCGCCAAACAATTCCATGTTTACCAAACATTCCAATTTTTAGCTCCACTGGTCAAAGGCCAGCAAGCTTATGTCATGGCTGGTTGTCCATTGTGTTTCTGTCTGTGCATGCATGTGTCTGTCCATGTGTGCCTGCGTGGGTGTATGTGTGAACTTTTATTTGAAACATCTTCTTCTCTAAAACTACCCATGTAATTTTAATAAAACTTCACAGAAATGATCCTGCCATGGCCCTCTTCAGAATTTGTTCAAAGAATTTGATTCCAGTGAAAACTTTGGTTGCCATGGTAACAAAACTGAAAAATGTAAGGGTTAAAAATCTGTAAAAATCTTGTTGTCAAAAACCAAAAGGCCTAGGGCTACCAAATTAGGAATGTAGCTTCATCCAATTGACCTCTACCAAAAGTTTTTAAACAATAGCCCTTGAGTCAATATTGTCCCTGCCCCAGGGTCACTAGTTTTACATGGGCTTACATAATGAAAAGTTTAAAAATCTAATTGTTCCTAACCATTCAGCATAGGGCTACCAAGTTTGGCATGTAGATCCCTCTAGTGGACATGTGTCAAGATTTTTCGAAACTATAGCCCAGGGGTTAACATGTTTCACAAAGGCTTAAGAGAGAAAACTTTAAAGATCTTCCTGTAGTACATGAAGTGAATATGACTTAAACCTTTACCACACAATCCTGACTTTTAACGACTGTAAAAAAGAAACCTTTCAAAAACATTGTGGGAAAAGGAGAAAATAATGGTAACCAGCATTTTTTCCTTTTCTTGCCATGTTTTCTACCCTCCCCAAATCAAATTTCAATTTTTGGGTCACATTCATTTTGTTGTCTGCCAGTGCTTTCAATTTTGACTTGTCTAAAATTTTGTCTTTTGGTAAAGGGTTAAGCTTACAGTAATGATTAAGGGAAATAACTTCTGTCATTACTGACATGTAGTTTGTTATGATTTACCTCCCTTGATTATCAAAACATGGTTGGTGTGCAGTATTCAAGCTTTTTGGAAATAAAATCTTCAGTATTCAGTGGGAGTGACTTATTTAGAGGTTAATAGTTGTGCGCAGATTGAATATTTGATACAATTATCTAGGGTTTCCATTATTCAGCTGAATGTTCCAGAAGTTTACCATTCATACCACAGAAAACATGTTTTGTGCTTCTCGGAAACCTTCTTGTCAAAGCAGTCTTTGTTAGAGTACATTGACATTTGTTATGGATGATACTTGATTAGACTTGCCTCTATTCATTGACATAAACTTTGTATTTCTATTTGGGGCAAGGCTTTTTTTTTTCTATTAAAGTTTAGTGCAATACAGATTTCTTGTGATTTATGTCTCTGTTAAGTCAGTTTAGTGCATAATATATTTATTTAACCTTTTACCAAATGACAAAATTCTGGACAAGACAAAATTGAAAGCATTTGCAGACAACAAATTAAAAGTAGCTGAAATGATGATTTTTGTTTATGATAGGGTAGAAAACATTGTGGGAAAAGGAGAAAATGCAGGTTACCAGCATTTTCTCCTTTTCCCACAATATTTTTAAAGGGCCTCTTCTATAGGTTCGTTAAAGTCAGGATTATGTGGTGAAGGGTTAAAAGGCAGTGGAGCAACACAGGGCCTGCCCGGGTAGCTCAGTGGTTAGCATATCTAACTCATGATAATGTTGTTGCGAGTTTGATAATCGGTTGAGGTAAACTTTCTTTTTGGTGATTTTTCGCCTCTCACCTCTGATGCATGTGAGCACAGTAGTTAGTGGCTTAGGAAAGAAAGTTGTGTCAGTCCCGGTGTGAGAAAGCCAGGAAACACATGGGTACGTCACTGACCACCATGATTATGACCTGAGCTGTTAAAATGGCATTAAACTCCAATACATATGCAAACCAGACAGGGCCCTCTTGTTTTACAAGCCTTAGAGACCAAACTTATGAAACTGTTATGGGTTAAGGAGAAAATGCTGGCAACCGGCAATTTTTCCTTTTCCTACAATGATCTTAAAACCCTTTTTTCTTACGCCTTTGGATTGTCAGTAAAAGGTCAGTAAATTAAAACAAAATCCTCTGCAGCCAGGCTCTTCCATGTAACAAACTTCAACTAGTCTAATCTGACAGTATTTGCAGATGTCAATCTAGGTGTGCACATGTGGCTCAGATGATGGAATTGTCTTTAACTCTTTACCAAATGACAAAAGTTTAGACTAGCCCAAATTGAAAGCATTTGCAGACAACAAAATAAATGTGACTGAAAAACTGAAATTTGTTTTTGGAAGGGTAGAAAACATTGTGAATAAAGGAGAAAATGCTGGTTACCAGCATTTTCTCCTTTCCCTCAATGTTTTCAAAAGACTCCTTTCTCAGGGTCGTTAAAACTCGGATTTTGTGACAAACAATTAAGAAGGGTGGGAAGCATTTTTGGAAAAGGAGAAAATATGCTAATGTTAACAGCAGTTTCTCCTTTTCCCACAAAGCTTTCAAAGGCCTACCTGATTAGGGTCGTTGAAAAGTTAAAATGAGGCATAGTTTGGTATGTGGCTATCTCTTTGCTAGATTAACTCTTTACCACACAACAGAAATTTGGACTGGTCCATATTTAAAGAATTTATCGATGACAATTCAAATGTTTTTCAAATGATAGTCTTTTGTCCTTGTATAGATAGAAAACATTGTGGGAAAATAAGAAAATGCTGGTTACAAGTATTTTCTCCTTTTCCTTCAATGTTTTCAAAAGGCCTCTTTCTCAGGGTCGTTAAATCTCGGGATTGTGTGGTAAAGGGTTAAATGATTGATTGATTGTATGGTGTTTAACGCCGTTTTCAACAATATTTCATTTATATTGCTGTGGCCAGTGCACCTATCCATGCTTTCCTGGCGTTTCTTTTACCAGTACTTCGCACAATATTCTTTCCAAGCCAATGGCTGCTTTCCCACATAGCCATTGTTGCAACAATGGTCAGCTGTGAGAGAGGAATGAATCATGTCGCAATGACTATCATCAGTCCTCAGAAAGAAATTGGCCAAGCCGGGGATCAAACCAGCAACCTCCTGTTCTCAAGTCCTGTACACTACCAACTGAGCCATGGGGCTCGGCAAAGGGTTAAAAACTTTTTGATTCGTCCATATTGAAAGTTTGTGGATATGTCAAATGAAATGTTGATCAAGTGACGGAAATGTCTTTGAAAGGATATGTATTGTAAGATGTATTGTAATATTGTAAGACAAGGAAAACTTGCTGATTAACCTTTACCACACAATCCCAAATTTCAATGACCCTGAGTTGGAAGGGATTTTGAAAACATTTTGGGGAAAGAAGAAAATGCTGGTAACCACCATTTTCTCCTTTTCACACAATGTTTTCTACCCTCTCACAGACAAATTTCATGATTTGAGCCACATTCAATTTGTCATCTGCAAATGCTTTGAAATTGGACTAGTCTAAAATTCTATCATGCGGTAGAGAGTTAACAACAGCATTTTCTCCCTTCAGAGGATGTTTTCAAAACAAGTCTTGGTCTATGTTATACAAACACTGGATTGTTAGGAAAGGGTTGATAAAAGGATATTAGTAACCATTGGGTCAATAGAATGTTTGATACTTGACTCTTTATCACACAATCCCAAATTTTAAGGACCCCAAAAGAAAAAGGTTCTTAAAAACATTTTGGGAAAAGCAGAAAATGTTGATTAACTTTCAGAGACAATCTCAACATTTGAGCCTCATTCAATTTGTCATCTGCAAATGCATTCAAATTGGACCAGTCTTAATATTTTTATTGCCTGGTGAAGAGTTAACTCTTACCCTGACTACAAAATTTTAGACTTGCCAGTTATAAAAGCATCTTACAGACAACAAAGTAAATGTGCTTTAGATGATGGTATTTGTCTTTGAATGGATAGAGAAGGGTACAGGGGAATGGAAAGAATGCTGGTCACGAGCATTTTCTCTTTTTCCCACAGTATGTTCAAAAGCCTTCTTCCTAAGGGTCGTGAAAACATGAGATTGTTTGGTGAGAAGTTAACTGTTGAAGGCTACCTATAATGATAAGGAAGAGTACTTTTTCAATAAATTCACATTTCTGTCTGAACATACAGCTGCTGCTGTAGAAAACAATGAGAAAAACATACGCATGGTAAATAGAAGTTAGCAGTTTCTTCGGCTTATACAGTATTGTCTTGTTCAGCTTATCTTAGGTACTTTTTGTTCTTTTTTTTCCATAACAGATGTAGTTTGTTTGCACTACAGCAAAGAATTGAGCAGTAAGTTACAAACAAAAAAATGAAAACAACAGAGAACACGATTTTCCTATTCCAACAACTATTTGGAGTTATAATTGCTTAGCCTTGTAAAGGCCATACAGTTATGGTACATTGGTTCCCCTTCCATCTTTGCAGCGGTCCTGCGCAGCTTGGTGGTAAAGTGTAGGACTCCTTACCTGGAGGCCCCAGGTTACACCTTCACTAGAAGCACTGTGTCTTTCGTTGGGGTGTCCTAAGGCAAGATGCTTCAGAGCCCCACCTAGAAATGGTGAAACTACAGAAATACTTGAATAGGTCAGCTGTTGCTGTGAAATGACTGAAATAATATTCAGAGTGGCATAACCTTTTAATAATGATTAATTTTGTGGTTTGGTAAAGACTAAATTTCTGTTTCCAAACCAAATTCAGTGTGAACTGTGATAATGAAAATAAGTATCTCATCTTAATCAACTCTAATTATGAAAATGAATACCTCATCTTAATGAAATGTAATTATAAAAATGAGTATCTCTTTTTAAAATGGGTATCTCACCTTAATGAACTGTAACTATGAAAATGAGTATCCATTCAAATGAATGTGATTATGAAAATGGGTATCTCATCTTAATGAACTGTGATTATGAAAATGAGTATCTCATCTTAATGAAACATCATTATAAAAATGAATATCTCTTTAGAAAATGGGTATCTCGTCTTAATGAACTGTAATTTCGAAAATGAGTAGCCATCCAAATGAACTACGATTATGAAAATGAGTATCTCATCTTAATGAACTGTGATTATGAAAATGAGTATCTTTCCTAAATGAACTGTGATTTTGAAATAAGTATCTTGTCTAAATGTTTTGTTTCTTCATTCACAGCATCCTTTTTGCAGATATGTGTGGATTCACTCAACTATCTTCACAGTGTACCGCCCAGGAACTTGTACAGTTGCTCAATGAAATTTTTGCCAGGTTCGACTGTCTTGCAGCAGATAATCATTGCCTCAGGTTTGTCATTTGTACATTTTTGTCTTTTTTACTCTTTTACTCTGTGCTTTAAAATTCAGCCTTAAGATTCATCCTTGGCGTATTGAGTTGAAAAGTGTAATCCCCAAGATATGAATAATCGTTGGCTGCAGCTGCACTCTGTTCTAAAAGTACCAGTCAAATAGAGTGCTATACTGGCTATCCATCATCAGCAAAACATATATGAACCCCAGATTATTTATGTTGAGAACTGTTACCCACAAAATGTAGACAAACAGTATTTACTTCAGCTTTCACTGTAAAAAACCAGTTAATTGAAGTTTTAGGATACATTCCAGCGCCAGATGAATGGACTGTTAAAATATTTGAGCTGTGCTCTGTAAAAAAGGGGCTTAATGCATATGCAAAATGTATTGGCCCAGGTCAGCCTGCGCAGTCAGCACAGGCTGACTTGGGCCGAAACTTCGCTATCGGTCAATTTTCTGCATGTCCAAGGACCAGTCTACCTCATGATTAAGTCAGTTGTGTAAAAAAGTGGCTATTATGGATCCATAATTATGTGATGGTTTTATAAGTATCATGGATCACGGCGATGCATTAAGCCCTCTTTTGCCAGAACATGGCTCATTTGTATGGATCAAATTTTACGGAAAAGGTTATGTTATGCGAGGTTTGAGTGTATTTTTGATGATGTAATTCTAGAGCTGATAACTTCTCAAAATGGAGTAAGCAGCATATTATGGGGATTACAAATTTTGACTTAACCCTTTCCCAAACAAGCCCTGGTTTTCATGTGTCTGCAGTACAAGTCTTTTGAAAACACTGTGGGAAAAGGAGAAATTGCTCGTAACGAGCAATTTCTCCTTTTCCCACAGTGTTTTCTACCCTTTTTGATAACTTTCTGCCATTTTCATCAAATTTGAAATTGTCGTCTGCAAACTCTTTCAATTTGGACCAGTCCAAAATTTGTCGTTTGGAAAGGGTTAAGCAGCCACAGGTGAATAGAGCAATATAGTGATCATCACCCATGGCTAGCAAAAAAGGCTGATTGGTTTACTCTCAGATTCTTGATTGGCTAGAATGACTGACTGAAACATTTAACCCTTTACCAGACGACAAAATTTTAGCCTTGTCCAAATTGACAGCATTTGCAGGCAATATTAATGTGGCTCAAATGGTGCAAATTTTCTTTGATAGGGTAGAAAACATTGTGGTAAGAGGAGAAAATGCTAATAACCTCTTCTCACAGTCTTTTCAAAGGGCTTCTTTCCCAGGGTCGTTAAAAGGGTATTGTGCGATATAGGTTTAATGAGTAGAAGTAAGTTCCAGTTCTGTGTTCGTAATACCTGTTCTTCCAGTTTACTTGGACATGAGTGTTTAGTCTTTGTGATGTATCAATATAGAGTTGTTTAGTCTTACTGTCTGTTGTTATGATTGTTGCTTACAGAATCAAGATTCTTGGAGATTGTTATTACTGTGTGAGTGGCCTACCTGAGGCAAGAACCGATCATGCTCACTGTTGTATAGATATGGGGCTTGACATGATCGAAGCCATCTCGTAAGTGAATTTATTGTAATATTAATGTGTTAACCCTTTACCACACAATGACGCCTTTTAACGCCCCTGGCAAAGAGGTCATTTGAAAACACTGTGGGAAAAGGAGAAAATGCTGGTAACCAGCATTTTCTCCTTTTCCCACAATGTTTTCTATCCTATCAAATAAAAATTGCACCATTTGAGCCACACTGAAATTGTCGTCTGCAAATGCTTTCAATTTGGTCAGGGCTAAAATTTTGTCATCTGGTAAAGGGTTAATGTGTGTCCGTGGTTGTGAGGTAGAGTGTGGGCCTCATAACCTGAGTTTGATACCTGGGAGCAGGTGTCAACTTTGGGATTATTCATTGGCCAACACATTCAGGGCTAGTACTGGTGTAGTTCCCAGGAAGCAGAATTGAGAAGGATTAGTATAAGTCCTAAGAACTTGATTTTCAATTCATGTAAAAGACATATGTTTAAACTAAACTTAACTATTCTTATTTACTTGGCAGTTTTGAAAAAAAAAAAAAAACATGGCCATATTGTTGTCAATGAATATTGATATTGCACTATCATGCATTGAGCAATTATACATGAGTTTGTGAGAAAATGATGTTGTGATTCTTGCTATGGTGTTTTTGAAACATTAACACAGTGTCTGCAGAGAGCAGTAAGTATACTACGGTACTAAAAACAGTATCTTCTCTAGGTGTTTTAGGATGTACATCGCTGTTCTAATTTTAGATTAATCCGCAACGTGACAGGGACAGAGGTCAACATGAGGGTGGGTATACACTCTGGGCGTGTTCACTGTGGGGTCCTCGGACTGAGAAAATGGCAGTTTGATGTATGGTCAAATGATGTCACCCTAGCTAATGTCATGGAGGCTGGGGGTCTCCCAGGGTAAGAATGGTCTGATGTACAGTTTAACTGTTTACTATATGACAAAAAAGTAGACTTGTCCAGATTGAAAGCATATTCCAGATCACAATTTAAATGGTAGATGCAGGTTTCATCACCTGTAACTATTTTTTCCAAACAATGTGGATGACACTGATCAAACTTTACGTTGACTATTGATGCCGCCCTAAACCTAGTTTGTTTCTGCCCATCAGTGAGCAGATTAGGGACCCAGTGTGCACAGACCTTCCAAAGCCCAAGGGATTCACAAAATATACTGTAATTTCCGGACAATAAGCCGCTGCACTGTACAGGCTGCACCCTTTCATTTTAACCATTTTAGAAATAAAAAGTATCGCATAAGCCACTCCGGCACCTAGGCCACGGCTGATAAGCTTAGTTAACCCTATACTGCACAATGACGCCTTTTGACGCCCCAGGGAAAGAAACCTTTTGAAAACATTGTGGGAAAAGGAGAAAATGCTGGTAACCAGCATTTTTGCCTTTTCCCACAATGTTTTCTACCCTATCAAAGAAAAATTGCACCATTTGAGCCACATTGAAATTGTCGTCTGCAAATGCTTTCAATTTGGACAAGGCTAAAATTTTGTCGTCTGGTAAAGGGTTAATGTACAATGTCCAGTGTCACCCACCTAAAGATATATGTGCCGGTATATGTATTATAATAGAGACATGTCAAATTTATCCATTGTTTTTGCATTTTTCATTCAGTTGGAGTGATTTCCCCTTCTGGAGATTAAATCACTCAGGTGACTTGAGCACTTTATCATTCTTTTATCCCCATAGGGAATCGTAAACTGGTTTTCATTTATTTCTAGTTTTACAAGCTGCACCAAAAGATCATTTAGAAAAATAACATTAACATATATGCCGCTTTGCCTTATAGGCTGCACCCTTGAAAAATTTCACTTTTTTTAACAAATAGGCTGTGGCCTGTTGTCCGGAAAATACTGTAGTAAAAATACTTAAAGAATTAATGCTTGTTATATTATCTCTTACACCATATATCATACATCTCTATCAGTTAATTATTTCATGACGGCAACATTTTTTGCTGTCACGAACAATTGAGGTCAGCCTTCCTTAGTGTCATTTTTAACTGACCCCCGACCATCTTTAAAACATCGGACCCATTTACATACTGTACTGAGCTTTAAAGCATCCTTTCTATAAAATTTCTGCAAATCGACATCAATTTCTACCATCGAAGACCCAAGGTGTGCCAGAATTTTACAGCATTTTCTCTGTTAGGAGGTAATTTCTGCCATGTTGAAAGTGATCGTTTTCATTCTAGTTTATGAAACCACCTGTTGTAAAATCTCAGCATGGTATGCACTAGACCATGTAACTATATGGTTTACCTTGACACCAATCAATAGGGGAATGTTTATAATAGTGCTGTGTAAAAAATTGTGTAATTCCGTAGTCGCATTGAAAACTTATACAAGTATTCTACCAACATAAAAAATGGCCCTCATATATTTTTAAGATATTCAGTGTTTCTCCTTTGGCTCATAAAATATGGGATTGTTTGGTAAAGGCTTGACTGAATAGAAAACACAAAATTAATGATCATATTATGCACATACATTTTATTTTGTATTTTGTACAGGCGTGTACATATTACAGAGGAGACTCTCAAGTGTTTAAATGATGATTATGAAGTAGAAAATGCATTCGGAAGTGAGAGACACAACTATCTGAAAGAACATAAGATTAACACTTACTTCATCAAGAATGGACAACACAGGGATAAGGTAATGTTGGGATAGAATATTAGGCTTTTCCACAATCAAAACATCTGCAGATTACAATTCGAAATTTGTAAGAATGAGCTTAAGTTCTTTGATAGGGTAGAAAACATTGTGCAAAAAGGAGCTGTTTACTGAAGTAATGGTATAACTATGTCTTTGAAAGCATAAAAAACATTGTGGGGAAAGGTGGAAATGCTGGTTCCCATTGTTTTAATGGATCACGAACATTCATTATGCCCCCCTTTGCCAGAGAAAAGCTCAAATAATATGTGACAAAAAAAGCAATACTAAGATATATTAATAAGGTACTTACAGCCCCACTTTCAGAAATTAACCTTTAGAGTGCCCAGAAAAAAGACCCATATAATTGCAATTTCAAGGTTGCTTTTGTCCAGCTTGTCTCAGCAAAGCAAATAGTGTGGATCAAAGATCAGACAGCCTAATTTATGCAGTCTAATCTTGAGCTACACTTGCCATGGACACAACTAAAGTTGCAGAAGGCGTTTTACATAATGGCCTGTGGAGTGCTTTTCATCTTGTTAATGAGCGAGATTTTTTTTTTTTACTTTTTTTGAAAATTTCTTCAGGCAATCTGTGCAGTGTTTCAGTTTCACCCATAGCACAATTTGAACTGTTTACTACACCACAATTTTAGACTGGTCCAAATTGATGCCATTTGCTGACAGCAAATTTGAATGTAGCTCAAATTATAATATCTGGCTTTGACAGGATAGAAAACAATGTGGGAAAAGGAGAAAATGCTGATAATCAGCATTTTCTCCTTTTCCCACAATGTTTTCAAACCCCTTCTTCTTCATGGTGGTTAAAACTTGGGATTGTGTAAAGAAGGGTTTAAGAGAGTGCCTTCTACTCTGTATGTTTCCAAATTTTCTAGGCAGAGCCTGGTAGCTTAATCAGTAATGTACAGGACTTGAAACCAGGGAGTAGCTGGTTGGAATCCCCAGCTCGGCCAATATCTTTCTTTGGATTTATGGTAGTCATTGGAACAAGATTTATTTCACTGCTGATTGTTTGACCATGATTTTGTGGAAAAACAGCCAGTGGCTTGGAAAGAATTTTATGCAAAGCACTGGTAACACAGACTTCAGGAAAGAATGGTTAGATGCACTTGCTGCTGTGATATAACAGTGTACAAACAAACAGTTCTTTTTACAGGATTCTCAGAAACATACTAAGGGCAAACAGAGTGGCAGCAACTCCATGATGAATAAAGGTCTGAAGACAATGGGATTTGGTAAAGATACCAATGCTAATATCCATGAAAAGTGAGTCCCTTAAACTTTCTGTTTAGATGTGTTTTATTTTTCACTTCTTTAACAACAAAAAAGAAGAAAGGTTTTGGAATGTTTTTGTAGAGAAGCAACTAGGGATAACCAGCATTTCCTTATTATAATTGCAATATTTCAATTTATTATATACCTGAAAATGTTCTGGTTTGGATATATGACACGGATAAAATATCCCACACAACAGGAAAAAATCCATATCTACACACTATCAAATACAGTTCCAAATATTGTATGATAATGTATCTTGTGCATGGAATACGCATGCATTGATTTGCAATTTGATTCGTCAATTTGTTATGCTATGATATTCATAAAAACAAAGATATTACTCACTTATTATTTTATTTTGTTTACCATTTTCGAATAAAATGTAAAAAAATGCAAAATTTTGTCCTTGAAAGATGTAGATATATAATAAAAGGAATATTATATTGTAGTAACTTTCCTGGTGCTTGTATTTGCTTCTCGCAGGGTTAGAGGATTTTGGCATCTGGCTGGACTTCCTGGTGCAGAATCAAATTTTCTCACACTGCTGGAATCAAAAACAAAGACCAGCAAAGTTATTGCAACATAATGTTCTGTATTTATCTTTCCTGATTGAAAATGTATTATTTAGTTATGGACATGTAGCTTTACAAAAATGTACTCTTTACCAAATGAGAACATATTGGACATGTCCATATTGACAGCACTCAAATTTGACATAGTGTTACTCAAAGGGTGTGTTTTGTCTTTAAAAGGAGAGAAAAAAATGAAAAAAAGAGAAATTGCTGGTCTAACAGTTATCAGTATTCACTCTTCCTACAATGTTTTCTGAAGTCTTCTTCTTGAGGGTCATAAAATCGAAGGATTGTTTGGTAGTGTTCTAACCCTTTACCAAACAATCCCATGTTTTAACAACCCTTGTTGAGAAAGCTTTTTGAAAACATTGTGGGAAAAGGGGAAAATGCTGGAAACCAGCATTTTCTCCTTTTCCCACTATGTTTTCTACTCTATCAGAGAACTCAGCTGATTTGAACCAACTTAAACTTTATCCTGCTAAATGAGTGAAATGAAACTTTCAAGCCAATTGTAAAAACCCGAATTTTGCGTCCTTGTCGCACAGTGTAGATCTAAGAACAGACTGCACATTCTGTGCAGTCTGATCTTGGTCTTCATTGTCTGCAAAAGGTCAGTGAGTCACGCTTAGCAGCCTAGGGGTTAAGTTTTTGCATCTGCAGATGCTTTTTGTTTGGACAAGTATAAAAATTTTGCATGTGGTAAAGGCTTACTCCATTTATATCACATAGGCTTGGTTTTGGGGACAAACAGGAAGTGAAGGACCCTGAGGAAGAAGTAAATGATTATTTAGGCCGTGCAATAGATGCTCGAAGTGTCGACAGACTTAGAGCAGAATATGTCAAACCGTTTTTCTTAACATTCAGAAAACGTGAGCTGGAAAAAAGGGTAAGAACCATCAATCATAATTTTCATTTGACTTATACATAGAGATCTTTCTGTAGAGGTGAGACTTCACTGTAGAAAATTGGTACAAGTGTATTGTATTACTGTTGAATCTTTACAAAACAACAATTCTTTAAACTTGTCCAAAATAAAAGCTTTTGCAGATGATGAACTAATTATGACTCAAAAATTAAATTTGTTTTTGTAAGGGAAAAAAACATAGTGGGAATAGGAGAAAAATGCTGGTCACCAGCATTTTCTCCTATTCCCACAATGTTTTCAAAAGCCTTTTTTCCTCAGTTCCTCAGATTGTTAAAAGCTGGAATTTTGTGGTAAAGGGTTAACTCTTTACCAAACAAAAACAAATTGTAATTACCCTGAAAAATGTGATAGCCAGCATTTTCTCCTTTTCCCACAATAGTTTCTATCCTATCTAAGACAATTCCTATCAGTTTTGCAACTTTTAATATGACTTCTGCAAATGCTGTAACTCTTTACCAAAAGACTTGCTCGAATTGAGAGCATTTGCAGATGACAAAATAAAATTAATGTGATTCAAAATCGAAATTTGTCGTTTGAGGGATAGAAAACATTGTGGGAAAAGAAGAAAATGCTGGTCACCAGCATTTTCTCCTTTTCTTACAGTGTTTTCAAAAGGCCTCTTCTTTACAATTGTTAAAACTCTTGATCTGGAATTTAAAGGTTTAATTTAGATTAGTTGTTAAAATTATATCAGAGAGAAAATTTAAGAATTATACAAAACATAGCTCTTAGGAAAGAACTTTTATAGTGTAAAATACATAATTATACAGAATTTCTCTATACAATTTGATTCTCTTTGCTGTGAAGACATTATAAAAGGATAGAAAGAAGTCCTCTATGATATCTTATCATGACAATGTATTGGCTGTTAATCCTTTACCGCACAATGACGCCTTTTAAAGACCCTGGGAAAGAAGCCTTTTGAAAACATTGTGGGAAAAGGAGCATTTTCTCCGTCTCCAACAATGTTTTCTGCCCTGTCGAAGAAAAATTACACTATTTGAGCCAAATTGAAAATGTCGTCTGCAAATGCTTTCAATTTGGAAAGGGCTAAAATTTTGTCATCTTGTAAAGATTTAAGTCACTCAAATTTTTTATTTAATTTGTTTGAAGCTTTTATCATCAGGTGAAATGTTTTTCTCCAGATTTAGAAAGATTTCAACTCTGCACTGCATAAAAAATTGTAGACTTGTCAAAATGGAAAGCATTTGCAGACAACAATTTCTATGTGGCTTAAATGATGGAATGAGTTTGCAGAAGGGTAGAAAACATCATGGAAAAAGTAGAAAATACTGGTATCCACCATTTTCTCCTTTTTCGATTAATTTCTTCAATAGCTTTATTCTTTGGAGTTTTCAAAAAATTAAATTGTTTGTGAAAAAGTTAAAACAGTTTAACACTTTGTTGGTATGCTTTTTTATTATATCATATATATTTCAGTTTTGTTGTGTTCGAGACAATATGTACATATCACATGTAGGCTGTACATGCATCATGCTTTTATTGATTTGTTCTATTCAACTCATCATAATTCCAAGGTAATTTCACAAATAATTTTTCACATTCACATTGAATTATATACCTATAAATTTTCTGATTCAGATACATGAATCGCATGCTGATAAGATCAGAAAAATTGGGAAAAAGTAACCCTCATTTGTTTTAACTTCTTATTATTTTAACCCTTTACCACACGACAGAATTTTACACTTGTCAAAATTGAAAGCCTTTACAGACAACAAATTAGATATGGCTCAAATGGTAAGATTTTTCTGTAACAGGTCAGAAAACATTGTGGGAAAAGGAGAAAATGCTGGTTACCAGCATTTTCTCCTTTTCCCACAATGTTTTCAAAAGGCATCTTTCTCAGGGTTGTTAAAACTTGGGATTGTGTGGTAAAGGGTTAAGAAGAAATGTCAATATTTGCAATACTTTGTTCTTGAAATTTTTCGGAATATAATAAAACAAATATCGTACTATAGAAAATTTTCTGAAGTCTATATTTGTTTCTCGCTGCATGAGAAAATATTGAGATTAAAGAGTTAATGGCATTTATCTGTAATTTCCAGAGACATTTTCAGTCCTCTTTGACTTGGTGGCTAAGCCTTGGATTTCTTAGCCAGATCTTGACCCTTCACCAGACAACAAATTTTTACACTGGTAGCTAATCACTTCTGATAATATTGTGGCAAAAGAGGAGTTGTTTATATTGAACATAGTCTCCTTCTGCCATAATGTTTTCATATGAATATAGATTAGTTTTGATTATCCTTCTTTTGCAAAGATGTTTTCAAATTTTGACTTTGCAATTTGTGAAAAATTTCTTTGTTGCTTTGTGAAACGAGATACCTTTTTGTTGTGACCTTCACCTTTGCTGACCTCATTTTGACCTTTGTCATTTCAGATCTGTTGTCATGGCAATTATCTTTGTGATAGGTTTATTCATCATGGGTTGTGTTTTCCTACTAAGTGCATCAGAAATCTCACAATGTACACCAAAAGGTTTGAGGACAGTTGCATCCACCATTGCCGTAACAAGATGGCTCCGACAGATCGTGCTTGTCGTGGCAGTTACAGTCTCTTACACTGTGGCATTCTTTCCTGTGGTAAGGAGGTTCTCTCCAGGGCCTGTGGTGACCAACCATCTTTAACCCTTTACCACACAATCCTGAGTTTTAATGAACCTGAGAAAGAGGCCTTTTGGAAACCAGCATTTTATCCTTTTCCCACAATGTTTTCTCTCCTTTTACAGACAAATTCCTAGTATACAGTATGAGCGGCATATTTTTTTTCGTCTGCAAAAGTGTTCAATTTCTACGAGTCTAAATGACATTGTGTTAACGGTACTTTAAGATTTTAAAAAAAAAGCTACCTTACGTACACATGTAGTTGTTCTCTGCAATTGACAGAAACTGATAATTTCTATAAGAAATGACAGATGGGCTTTAGTCTTTGCCAGACAACAAAAAGGTTTGTCTATCTTGAAAGCAATATTTTGCAGACTACCATTTAAATCTGGCTCAGAGAGTGGGTTTGTCTTTAACTCTTTACCGCACAATCCTGATTTTTAATGACCCTGAGAAAGAATGATGCCTTCTGAAAACACTGTGGGAAAAGGAGAAAATGCTGGTAACCAGCATTTTCTCCTTTTCCCACAATGTTTTCTACCCTATCGAAGGCAGAAATCGTCAGTTTAGCAACATTTAATTTTGTTGTGTGCATATCCTTTCAATTTGGTCCAGTACTAAATTTTATTGTTTGGTAAAGATTTAAAAATGGTTTATAAAAATCATTCAAAAAGCAGAAAACGCCATTTATCAGCTTGTTAACTCTTTACCACACAACAAAAATTTATACCTGTCCAAATTGAAAGCATTTGCAGACGACAATTTCAGTGGAGCTAAAATGATCTGATTTTTGTTTGACAGGTTAGAAAACATTGTGGGAAAAGGAGAAAATGCTGGTTACCAGCATTTTCTCCTTTTCCCACAATGTTTTCAAATGGCTTCTTCCTCAGGGTCGTTAATAGTCGGGATTGAGTGGTAAAGAGTTAAACATGTGGTCCACTGGTAACAGGTAAAAGAGTTCACTGAATGTTCAGGTAACATTTTCCAGGTATGATTTTAATTTTCAAGAAAAGGTGGGCTCAAGAGTTGATTATTCTGACCATTTGGATAAATATCTACTCTGTTGTTGTATGAGCTGTTCTGGCTCAAAATGCAGCAAGATTTAACCCTATACCACACAACCCCAACTTTAAATGACCCTGAGAAAGAGGCCTTTTGAAAACATTGTGGGAAAAGGAGAAAATGCTGGTAACCAGCATTTTCTCCTTTTCCCACAGTGTTTTCTACCTTTCCCAAAACAAATTTCAATTTTTCAGTCACATTTAGTTTGTTGTCTGCAACTGCTTTCAATTTGGACTAGTGTAAAATTTTGGTGTTTAGTAAAGAGTTAACTACATATATTATACATGTATCTACGGTACAGTAAAACTTGACTTTTATCAGATTGAAATCTTTTGACAAATAAAATGTTGCTAAAACAATGGCATTTATCTATATATAGCTAGCAAGCAATGTTAGAAAAGAAGAACATGCACAAATGTACATTTCAAATTTTACTCCACTCTGCGTTAAGTTAGAAATGCTGTTCTGTTTTTACCCATAGGCTATTAAGCCTGACTCACTGACCTTTTGCAGACAGTGTAGATCAAATTTACAGAATTTAAATTTTATTTACAGTTAACTCTAGACCTTACAAGTATTACCAGCTGTTTGTCCAAACTGTACAGAATTCCAGAAAGCAGTCTAAATATTTCCCTTATATATCGGGCTGAGATTACAATGGCCAATGAAATCACTGTATGCAACATGGACACACCCACTTCTCGATTCCCAGAGGTAAGAAATAGTGGTCGTCTACAAGTTAGCCCTTTACTACACAATCCCAAATTTTAATGACCCTTTAGGAAGAAGGCTTTGGAAAACATTTTGGGAAAAGGAGAAAATGCTGGTAACCATCATTCCTTACATTTCCCACCATGTTTATATCCGTATCAAATACAAATCATATTATTTGAGCCACCTTTAATTTGTTTTCTGCAAATGTTTTCAGTTTGTTTATTTCAAAATCTTTTTTCTTTAGGGTTGTAAACAGTTAATGAAAACATTACAAATAGTACACAGTGCACAGTTTATTTTAGTCAGTAGCATACAAGACTTGAGACCATGGGGTTGTTGGTTCAAAAGTATGCCTTTTATTCGTATTATAATTTTGTATAAATCATGCACATCTTTTTTTTTTCAACAGACTGTGTTGTGCTCTCGATAACTAGGTTTTGTCACAATTTAGAGAAATACTGGTTTTCTTTTTTGACATAGCTGAATGTACTGGTTTGTAACCTACTTCTTGGTATTTCTATCATTAGTCAAATGAATAAGTAAAAATTCATGATTGATAAAAAATGTGGACATGTTTATTCTGCGGGTCATTGCCAGCCTATTTTCAGGCAAATTTACGTCTTCTATCATTTTTAAATATATTTCTTGTTTTGGTTACTTTCAGTACATTACATTGTGTGTATGTTTAGCCATGATGAGCAGTTCTGTATTTGTTCATGGTTCCAGTATTATAAAGTTAGTGTTGTTGGTCACTCTGGCCTCTGTCTACATTATCTGTGTGGAGGTCGAACTGTATCCATTGTTTGACAACAGAGATCTTCTCCTTAGAGCCAATGTTGGGTGAGTCTATTTTTGCTTTTTGTTTTTATTATACCCCCGCAAAACGAATGTTTTCGGGGGTATACTGGAATCAGCCTGTCTGTCCATCCATCCGTGTGTCCGTCTGTGTACAAAATACTAGCAATTTTGTGTCGCGAACTCCTCCTAGAGTTTGCCTTCAATTGCATTGAAACTTTGCACATATATTGAAGACTTGCAAGACGTAATTTTCAAGTGTCAACTCCCCCTGATTGAGGAATTATCTCCCCTTGAACTTGACACTTTTTTTCTGTCAAAGCGCTGGCGGGGGTATTAAGTCACATTCAGTGACAGCTCTAGTTCAATTATCAATTGCAATAGTCGCATTACTTTACATATTTAACTCTTTACCACACAGTCACAGTAAGTTTTAACGACCTTGAACAAAAAGCCTTTTGAAAACATTGTGGGAAAAGGAGAAAATGCTGGTAACCAGCATTTTCTCCTTTTCCCACAATGTTTTCTTCTCTTTCCAAAACACATTTCAATTTTTCAGTCACATTCAATTTGTTGTCTGCAAATGCTTTCAATTTGGACCAGTCTAAAATTTTGTCGTTTGGTAAAGAGGTAATTATCCATTAATTACAATTGTCTTAATACTTTACATATGAGTAGTGCTCTGGCAATAGGGGATTTAATGCATCCCTTTGATGTATTACAAGTTAGAATGGTCCTTGGACATGTAGATAATTTACAAATGGCAAAAAGTATCAACCCATGTCAGCCTGTGCAGGTGCATTAAGCACCCTTTTCACAGAGCATGACTCATATTATTATCCAACACATGTGGCATACTTATAAAACTTTGATATTATTTCATGCATGGTATATTTCTGCTTAACCCTTTACCAAACGACAAAATTGTAGCCTTTTCCAAATTAAAAGCATTAGCAGACGACAATTTCAATGTGGCTAAAATGTTGCAATTTTTCTTTGATAGGGAAGAAAACGTTGTGGGAAAAGGAGAAAATGCTGGTTACCAGCATTTTCTCCTTTTCCCACAATGTTTTCAGAAGGCCTCTTTCTCAGGGTCATTAAAAGTCGGGATTGTGTGGTAAAGGGTTAACTCTTTACCGGAGATAAAATCTTAGACTTGACCATATGGAAGGCAATTGCAGACAACAAATTAAATGTGACTCAAAGTATGTAATTTCTCTTATGAAGGTTAGCAAATCGTGGGGAAAATGAGAATATGCATTTTCTCCTTTTCCCATGATGTTTTCAAAGGCCTATTATATTATGTATGTTAAAACTCTGGGTTTTGTAGTAAACCATTGGAAAGTTATGTTTTTGTTAAAAGAAAAAGAAAAAATTGAGCCATGCTCTGAAAAGGGAGTTTGATACATCTGCAAAAAGTATCGACCCGGGTCAGCCTGCATGGACTGTGCAGGCTGACCTGAGTCGAAATCTTTTGCTTATAGTCAGTATTCTGCATTTCCAAGGACCATTCTACCACATGATTTAGTCAGTTGATAGTCTATTAGACAAAACAGGTTTTACCCATTCATAATTACATGATGACTTGCTCGGTATAATGCATCACTGAGATGCATTAAGCCCCCCTTTGCCAGTGGATGACTCATATCTTTTGCATGTTCTTAGGCTTTGCCCATTTTCCTATCATTTCAGTAAGGAGATCGGGGCAGCTAGCACCATGATACCACTGAAATGGGAGACCATTGTTGTTCTCATCCTGTTCACTTTCATCCTGTTTATTCATGCTCAACAAGTGGAATCTACTGCTAGACTAGACTTCCTTTGGAAAGTTCAGGTAGGTACCATATTGTCTCTTTTAAACACCCCTGGGAATGGGGGGGGATTGCAGTTTTCCAAACGGGGTGCAATTAATAGCTGTAAAATGACATAGAGTAGACTGCAAAACAATCACCATTTGAGATACTGGCTGTTTCCAATGCAGAATATTGATGTTACTGCCAATCTTGATTCAATTTGATATTAAATAGCATTCATAATCAATATTGGAACCTTGTCATTGGTTCTTTCACTCTCTTAACCCTTTACCACACAATCCCTAGTTTTAACTACCCTAAGAAGAAGGGCCTTTTGAAAACATTGTGGTAACCAGCATTTTCTCCTTTTCCCACAATGTTTTCTAGTCTATCTATCCATCACTTGTGCCATATCTATTTTGTCATCTGCAAGTGCTATGAAATTTGACCACCCCAAGATTTTGTCGTTTGGTAAAGAGTTTAAGTTATCCAAGTCACTTGACAAGTATTGTGTAGCTGGAAGTTTAAATTGTTATTGGAAGTGGATGTATAATGTGAAAAGTCAGATGTTAATGACATCAATGTGTGAAATAATTATGAATATGTCAATGCGGTAAGTTTATTCCAGCTGACTTATTTCAACTTTATTGACAGAATTGGCCATCTGGCAAGCCAATCTTTATTTAGAAAAAAGCTGAGGAGCTTTAACCCTTTACCGCACAATCCAGATGTTTAACCCTTTACCACACAATCCCGACTTTTAACGACCCTGAGAAAGAAACCTTTTGGAAACATTGTGGGAAAATGAGAAAATGCTGGTAACCAGCATTTTCTCCTTTTCCCACAATGTTTTCTACCTGATCCAACACAAATATTAAGTTTTGGGTCACATTTATTTTGTCCTCTGCAAATGCTTTCAATTTGGACAGGTCAAAATTTGGTCGTATGGTAAAGAGTTAATGACCCTGTGAAAGAAGCCTTTTGAAACATTGTGGGAAAAGGATAAAATGCTGGTAACCAGCATTTTCTCCTTTTCTCACAATGTTTTTGATCCTTCCCAAAACAAATTTCATTTTTAGTCGTGTTTATTTTGTCGTCTGCAGATTCTTTCAGTTTGGACCAGTCTAGAATTTTGTTGTTCGGTAAAGAGTTAATTAGAAGGGGAGGATCAATAAGGAACATTTCGTTAATTTCTGAT
This sequence comes from Tridacna gigas, assembly GCA_945859785.2. NCBI lineage: Eukaryota > Metazoa > Mollusca > Bivalvia > Cardiida > Cardiidae > Tridacna > Tridacna gigas. The sequence goes on along the minus strand of OX244039.2, from coordinate 14,120,760 downwards.
CCTGTTCATTCATGCTGAACAAGTGGAATCCACTGCCCATCTAGACTTCCTCTGGAAAGGTCAGATATCTTAATTCTTGACCTTTTTTATACATGCTCAACGAGTGGAATCTGCTGCTCAACTAGACTTTCTCTGGAAAGTTTAGGTAGCTTAATTCATGACCCTATTTATTCATGCTCAACGAGTAGGATCCACTGTTGGACTAGATCCATAAAATCCATTGTATCTAACAACCGACTGCATCTTTAGGTAGAATGATCCTTGGACATGCATTAAATTGACCCAAACAGGACTCTTTTGACCCAGGTCAGCTTGCAATGACTGGGCAGGCTGACCTGGGTCGATACTTTTTGCAGATGCATTAAACCCACTTTCACAGAGCATGGCTCAACTGTATTTTTCACATTTCCTCAGCTTTTCCATGCGTTTAACATGTTACCTGTTTGTTTTAAGGCAACAGACGAGAAAGAAGAGATGGAAAGTTTACGAGCTTACAATCTCAAGTTGGTGGCCAACATTCTGCCTCTTCATGTTGCGGAGCATTTCCTGAAGAGAAAGTCCAACAAAGAAGAGGTTTGATTTGAATTTCTTACTATTTACTGATTACCACATATGCTTCATTAAGCCCCTGTAGCATTAAAATTTCAAACACAAAATGCTGAAGGTGAGCTATTGCAATTGTGCTGTGTCTGTCTTGCACCACCCACATGTCAGCAATTTACCTTGTGTGGACTGTAGAGGCCATATTATCAGTCTCATACTCATGAAACTTGGTCAGAATGTTGTCTTGGTAATATCTGGAGCAAACTTGAAATTGGGTCATGTCAGGTCAAAAAGTAGGTCACTGGGTCAGATCTTGAGAATATCCTTTATGCACTCTAGAGGCCTCATTTTTAGTCCTATACCCAGGAAAGGTGGTCAGAATGCTTGTTTTGAAAATATCTGGGAAGAGTTTGAAATTATGTCATGTTTGCTCAAAAAGTAGATCACTGGATGAAATTTTAGGAAAACTTTGTGCACACTATGGAGGCCACATTTTTAGTCTGATACTCATGGAAATTGGTCAGCTTGTTTGTCTTGATAATATCTTGGACAAGTTTGAAATTGGGTCGCATGGGTAACTAAAATAGATCACGTGGACAAATCTTATATAAACTTTTTATGCACTAGAAGCCACATTTTTAGTCTGATACTCATGAAAATTGGTCAAACCACCTATGTGTTTTACATCATTACAACCAGGACCTCTTCAATGGCCTCAATCCTAGACGACTTTATGCAGTTGAGCGCCTCAGGGCCAATTGCTTACTTGTTAATTTTGTTATTCTTGTCTGGGACATATAACAGTATGGGCAATGAATGGCAAGTACAAGTAATCTTGGTTTGGGGTTTTAAGTTACACCTTATTACAGGCCATGACTCTATATTAACCTTTAACCATTCAATTCTGAGTTTAAGCAACGTTGTGGAGTAAGGTGTTTGTGGGAAAAGGAGAAAATACTGGCAATCAGCATTTTGTCCTTTTCCCACAATGTTCTCTTGCCTTTCAAAGATAAATCCTGTCATTTTAATCACACTTAATTTGTCATCTGCAAATGCTTTAGGATTTGTCAAGTCTAAAATTGCGTCCTTTGATGAAATGTTAACCCTTTACCATACAATCCTACCATTTAGTGACCCTGGGGAAGAAGGCTTTTGAAAACATTGTGGGAAAAGGAGAAAATGCTGGTAACCAGCATTTTCTTCTATTCCCACAACATTTTCTACCCTTTGAAATAGAAATCTCACAATGTGAATAACAATTAATATGTCATCTGCAAATGCTTTCAATTAACTCTGTACCACACAATCCGGAGTTTTAACGACCCTGAAATAGAAGGCCTTTGAAAACATTGTGGGAAAAGGAGAAAATGCTGGTGACCAGCATTTTCTCCTTTTCCCACAATGTTTTCCACCCCATCAGAGACAGAAAACATCATTTGAACAGCATTTATTTTGTCATCTGCAAATGCTTTCGGTTCGGTTGAGTCCAAAATTTTGTTGTTTGGTAAAGAGTTAAGACAAGGCTAACAACAAGACTGGTTTCATAAAGTGGTAAAGTGGTAAACCTTATCCTGCTAAATAGATTAAAACTTTCAAGCCGATAGTAAAAAGCCAAATGTTGCTATTCAAAGTTAGTTTTGGGGTAGAAATATCTCCTTATCAGATCCAAGATCAGACTGCACATTCTGTGCAGCCAGATCTTGTTTTACATTGTCCGCAAAAGGTCCTTGAGTCGGCCCTAGCAACCTAGGGGTTAAGGCAAGGGTAACGACAAGACTCGTATGGTAAAAAGCTAAATATTTTCCTCATGATATGTACACAGGAGATGTACTACAAAGACTGGGAATGCTGCTGTGTGATGTTTGCTTCTATAACAAACTTCTCTGAGTTCTACATTGAACTGGAAGGCAATAATGAGGGAGTGGAGTGCTTGAGGCTTCTGAATGAAATCATAGCTGACTTTGATGAAGTAAGTATAGATCTATATCTTGGTGAGGTAGAGAGTTTAAGTGTTTAAATATCTATTTCATGAAGTCTATATCGATATCTTTGTAATGATGAAAGTAGAGATACCTGCATGGTGACATAGATAAAGATATCTGTGTGATGTTGTAAGTATATATATCCATGTGATGACAGTAAAGATATCTGTTTGATGACATAAGTAAAGATATCTGTGATTAAGAAAGTATAGATATATGTTTATTCTTTACCAAACGACAAAATTTTAGACTGGTCCAAATTGAAAGCATTTGCAGACGACATTTTCAGTGTGGCTCAAATGATGGAATTTGTTTTAGATGGGGGTAGAAAACACAGTGAGAAAAGGAGAAAATGCTGGTTACCAGCATTTTCTCCTTTTCCCACTATGTTTTCAAAAGCCTTCTATGTTAGGGTCATTAAAACTCAGGATTGTGTGGTAAAGAGTTAATGATGTTAGTGTAGATAATAAGTGTGTGATGACATGAGTATACATATCCTTGTGATGACATAAGTATAGATATCTTTGTGGTGACATAGGTATAGATATCTATATGATAACACATGTATAGGTATGTGTGTGATGACATTTCTAAGGATATTCATGTAATGACATAAGTATTAGATATCTTTGATGGCATAAGCATAGATATCTTTGTGGTGACATAAGTATAGATATCCATGATAACACAAATACAGGTATGTGTGTGATGACATTTGTAAAGATATTCATGTAATGGTATAGGTATAGATATCTCTGATGACATAAGTATAGCTATCTTTGTGATGGCATAGGTACAGATATCAGATCTGTGTGATGACAGCAATAAATATATCTGTTTATGACAGAAGTATGGATATTCATGTGTTGGCATATTAAGTTAAGATATCCATATGATGGAACATATTTAGACATATATGTGATGTCATAGGCATAGATATATATCTGTGTTATGACACAGGTATAGATATTCGTGTGATAATATAGGTATAGATAGCCTTGATATGGCATAATTATACATATCTCTGTGATGACATAGGTAAAAATATCTGTGTGGATCATGGTCTGGCATGCTTAGGATGGCTTCTGTTGTCAACAATGTTTTTTTTTCTTTTTAAGATCTTCTCCTACAGCATAAGATCAAATTGGATTAACTTTTACCGGATGTCAAAATTTTAGATTACAACCTGTAATAAGCAAGAACCTTAGGGACACTGAAAATGACTTGGGCTGACAATAAATGCAGTTTCAAAACTGAAATGTATGTGTGTAGTAAATCAGACAAAACAACTAATAAGTCATGGAAAAGCATTGAATTTTTTTCTAAATGATCTTAAAAGATAAAAAAAAAAAATACATTCATTTGTACAACTAACATTTCATTTTGAGCTATTGTATTTTTAACAGATCCTTGAAGATCCAAAATTTAAGTGCATAGAAAAAATAAAAACCATTGGGTACACATACATGGCTGCCAGTGGGCTCACACCTGAGACCAACTACAAAGACATGAGACATGTGGTAGCCCTGACAGAGTATGCATTTGCAATCAAAGATCAACTGAAAAGTGTGAATGAACATTCCTTCAATAATTTCAAGATGAGAGTAGGCAAGTATAACCATGTCTGTTTCATCTATCTGACCATGCTGTAATTCAAACTTTCAAAGCCTAGTCCTCGCTGGACAATAAAAATTTCAGACATTTCAATATTGAAAGCATTTTGCAGATGAGAAGTTGAATCAGACCAAATGATGGAATTCGTCTATGAAAGGGTAAAAACCATTTCGGAAAAAGGAGAAAATCCTTGTTCCCACAATTTTTCAAAAGCCGTGTCAGTCATCGGTTCATTTTGATATTTTGCCAAAATCATCATTAAAAATTCAGTTTTTGGAGAGATTTTTTGTACCTTCAACCTTTTTGTTTGTTTATGTATTCCAGTAGAATCAATGACAAGCTGGCTATTTTCAGTTAGGTCAAACAATCCTTAGTTTTGAATGTGTTTAAAAACAAAAAAAGTTGTCTAGTTTGATGTCTTCTATAAGTTTGATTTTGAAAAAGGGAGCTAACCATTTGTTGGATAACTTATTTGTCATCATTGGCAGGTATGAATGTTGGTCCGGTGGTTGCAGGGGTGATTGGTGTAAAGAAGCCTCACTATGATATCTGGGGAAACACTGTCAATGTAGCCAGTAGAATGGACAGTACAGGAATACCAGAGTATATTCAGGTAAAATTTGTAAACTTGTTCTGAGGTGATACTTACCGGACATTCAAGCTCTGATTCTAAATTCAAAGACCTGCTTTCTGATTGCCATCTCAGCCAATCATACGGCTGGTCTTGGAATCCAGAATTATAGAGTGGTTAGTGAATACAGTGCCAGTTCGTTCATCTCCTGACAATTTTGTCAACCGGTATTTCCTCCTTTTCCTACAATGTTTTTATAAGCCCTCTTCCTCAGAGAGGAGCACTAAATTGTTTGGTAAAGGATATAGAGGATTTTAAATCAAAATTTAACCCTTTCCCAAACGACAAATTTTGAACTGGTCCAAATTGAAAGAGTTTTCAGACGGCAATTTTAAATTCGATGAAAATGGCAGAAAGTTCTCAAAAAGGGTAGAAAACACTGTGGGAAAAGGAGAAATTGCTCGTTAAGAGCAATTTCTCCTTTTCCCACAGTGTTTTCAAAAGACTTTTAGTGCAGACATATGAAAACCAGGGCTTGTTTGGGAAAGGGTTAATTCAATGGAGGGAAAGTAAGAAAACTTTGAAAAAACAAAGAAGTTTCTCGCTGAAGGGTGAAAGCTTTATACATGAACTGTTGAAATTTCGCGATGTTTCCAGTGGAGCACAAAAAGAGTTTAAACTTTTATCGCACAGTCCCACCTTTAAACAACTTTAAGGCAAAATGCTTTTGAAAACATTGTGGGAAAAGGAGAAAATGCTGGTAACCAAGTTTTTCTCGTTTTCCCACAGTGTTTTCTACCCTCTCAAGACATATCTCATTATTTGAGCCACATTTTACTTGTTTTGCACAATTGCTTTTAATATGGACATGTCTAAAACTTTGTGATGTTGTATAGGATTATGAAGCACTGGCCCTGTTCTTATTAACTCTTTCACTACTAGCTCAAGAAATTCTGCTTTTTTTCAAGGTCTAAAAGAAGATTTCCACTGCTATTGAATATGAATTGCATCATAGTCTAGCATCTGGTAGTGGATGGTGTAGATCAAAGATCAGACTGCATGTTCTGTGCAGTCTGATCTTGATCTACACCATTCGCAAAAGGTACTAATGTCGTCATCAGTAGTGAAAGAGTTAATTCAGCTATTTGTGACAAATACGAGGTATTGTCATATCGAGCCTGTCATCATCAACATCTGCACTTTGCTTGTCGTAAGAAACTTTCGACAATTTTTCATATCCCTGTCATTGAAGATACTAACTTCAAACCTAGACTAGGTGTTTACTATCAAAAGGGGAACCTATACAATGAAGGCAGGTAACCCTAAACATTTTTTACTCAGTTATGTCCCTTTTTGGACTGATTTTTTTACAAAAAAAGAAACTGCAACAGGATGTTCTCACCAGTATATATTGTTCTTATTTTATCCCATGATAGGTAACACAAGAGATGTACAACATACTGGAGCCTCTAGGTTACATGCTTGAATGTCGAGGTATGGTCACTGTCAAAGGCAAAGGAGAAATGGTCACCTATTTACTTGTGGACCGCCCAGTCAACAGTGTTATAAAAGATTCTGCAGTTTCATAGCCAAATGGTCACTGTCAGCAGAATGATGCCCTGAACTGTGCAAGATAACAGTGCCAGATTGATGTTCCAACTTACCAGCCCGTTGTACTAATATAACTCTAGTGGACTGCCAGCCAAATGTTTGATAGCTAGATCTGCGACATGATTACCAAATGGTCACCTATTTACTTGTGGACCGCCCTGTCAACAGTGTGATAAAAGATTCTGCGATATAATAACCAAATGGCCATTGTTATCACATTGATGTCATGAACTGTATAAGATAACAGTGCCAGATTGATGTTCCAACTTACCAGCCCAGTGGATCCCCCAGCCAACAGTGTGATAGTAGATTCTGCAATGTGATAACTAAATGATCATATTTATCGCATTGATATCCTGTACTGTACCGGTTAACAGTGCCAGACTGATGTTTCAACTTACCAGCCTACTGGATCAATATTAACTTTTATCCTGCTACAAAAGTGACATTAAACTTTCAAGCCAATAGTGAAACCAAGATTTTACTATTTCAAAGGTATATTTTTGGGAGATATCTCCTTATAAGACAGTGTAGATCCAAGATCAGACTGCACATTCAGACTGCACTGTCTGCAAAAGGTCATTGAGTTGCGCTTAGCAGTCTAAGGGTCAAACCTTTACCACACAAGCAAAATATGAACTTGTCCAGACTCAAAGCAGTTGCAAACAACAATTTAAACCTTTACCACACGACATCGACTTTTGACGACCCTGAGGAAGAAGCCTTTTGAAAACATTGTATGAAAAGGAGAAAATGCTGGTAACCAACATTTTCTCCCGCTCCCACAATGTTTTCTTCCCTTTCCAAAACAAATTTTAATTTTTGATTCACAGTTATGTTGTCGTCTGCATTTGTTTTCAGTTTCGACTAGTCTAAAATTTTGTCATATGGTAAAGAGTAAATGATATCCTGTACCAGATGATGGAACCAGATTGATATTGCAGCTTACCAGACCACTGTATTAATATTGACCCTAACAGAGCCAAATAAACCTAACAGACATTTTCATTCTGCTAGAAGGAGCCAAGTAAATTCAGTTTCAATGTTGCTTATACCTAGAATGTCTCAGCAAAGCGGACAGTGTAGATTCACGATCAAATTGCAAGTTTTTCGTTGAAAAGAAAGGAGAAATTTCTTCTGACATACAAGTACACCATTCGCCACAATGTTTTTAGTTGTTGTCTTATGTTGAGGTTTAATTCTTTTCAAGGTTATTAAATTTTGGACATGTACACATTGAAAGCAGTTCCAGATGACAAGTTAAATGTAGCTCAGATGATGGAATTTGTCTTTGATAGAGTAGAAAACGTTGTAAATGAAGGGGAAAATGCTGGTTACTGAGAGTTTCTCCTTTTCCAACAATGTTTCTAAAGTATTCTTTCTCAGTTTTTTTCAAACATAGAAGTAAGTGATAAATAGTTTAAAGGTTGTAGTTATTTATTTTCAATGTACTATACTGAAATGAGATTATTTTACGGGCATTAACTCTTTAAATATCAAACAACAAAAATGCAGACTTGTCCAAATTTGAAAGCATTTGCAGGTTACAGTTTAAGCGTGACTCAGATGATGATGAAGCTTGGCTTTCATAGGGTAGAAAACATTGTGGGAAAAGGAGAAAATGCTGGTTACCAGCATTTTCTCCTTTTCCTTCCATGTTTTCAAAAGGCTTCAAAAGGCTTCTTCCTCAGGGTCGTTACAACTGAGGATTGTATGGTCTAGTTTAAACATATTTATCTTACATCGATTACGAAACAAGTTCTTGCAACTTATACTAATCTCTCTCGATTCTACTCCCTGGACTACTCCAGTACTCGCTCCGAATGTGTTAGCCTATGAACAGTCCTAATGTTGGCACCCGCTCCAGGGAATCCAACTCAGGACCGTTTGGTTACGAGGCCAACGCTCTACCTCACGACCACGGACACCACAAAAGGCAATGTACTGAATGAAACAAAAAAGATATAAAATAACTAGTCATTGATCTTTTAACCCGAGAAAGCCCTATACATGCAGCTTGACCCATAGAGTGCTAAATAAACCAAGCAGACTTTTTCAGTCTAGAAATAAACCCCAAATAATGGTAATTTCAAGGTTGTTATTTTCCAGAATGTCTCGGCAAAGCAGACTGTGTAGACCAAAGATCAGACCGCAAAAGTTATACAGTCTGATCTTGATCTACTCTGGCTGCCAAATCAACTGAACTCTTTACCAAACGACGGAGTTTAGACTAGTCCAAATTGAAAGCATTTGCAGATGATGAAACAAATGTCACTCAAAAATTGAATTTGTTTTTGTAAGGTTAGAAAACATTGTGGGAAAAGGAGAAAATGCTGGTAACCAGCATTTTCTCCTTTTCCCACAATGTTTTCAAAAGGCTTCTTTCTCAGGGTTGTTAAAAGTCAGGATTGTGTGATAAAGGGTTAGTGCAAAGGACAGATTTACAAGAAACTTTTCTTGTCTTTTCTTGGTTGTGTGACCCCACTTTCTATTCGGCATGCCATTTGCTGTGAGAGGGTTTTTCGCATTTGCTAAATACGTCGTATACACATACAGGTCAAAATGTTATGTTTGGTCAGACTGATATTTAGTCTGTGGCAATACAGAGAGTCTCTGCCCTGTGGATCTGGAGACTTTAGGTTACTTGTTTGAATTTTTTGTACCCACTAAAAGTTGGAATATATTGCTCTTTTTATGCATTAACCTTTAAAGCCCCTTTCACTACTTTAGTTGCCCTTGCAGCAGTAGTAGATCCAGATCAGATTGCATACAACTCCCAGTCTGATCATCGATCTAGACTGCCAGTTTGCTGAACACTACAAACAAAAAGCAACCACAAAATTTCAATTATCTTGGTGTTATTCTGGAATGAAAATGTCCATTGGGTTTTTCGGTCCTTTAAGGGTTAATGGTTAATCCTTAGAGCCCATAAGAAAACCAGTGTAGATTTTCAGTCTAGAATAAGACAGAGATAATTGCAATTTTGTTGTTACTTTTTGTCTTTAGTGTAGATCAGACTGCAATTTCAGTGAAGCCTGATCTTGATCTATACTGTTCACCAAAGCTTGGTATGTCATCCATGGCAAGGAAATAGTTGTTTTAGCTTTGTTTTACAGTAAAAAGAGTGAGTGAGAACTGTTGAAGTAATATTTGATCAATATGACTTAACGTTTTGCCACACAATCTCAACTTTAAATTACTTTGAAAAAGAAGCCTTTTGAAATCATTGTGGGAAAAGGAGAAAATGCCGGTAACCAGTATTTTCTCCTTTTTCCACCACGTATTCTACCCCTCACAAAGCAAATTTCCATTTTTCAGTCACATATATTTTATCGTTCTCTCACTTTGGACAAGTCTAAAATTTTGTCGTATGGTAAAGAGTTAAATTTGTTGTTATCCTTGTTTGAGAGTTGTGCCAAAGACAGGCCTCCAATTGCCAGCATATTCAGTTGGTTTCTACAAATGTCAAATGTGTGAAATTGTAGATTTATTTATTACTTTGATTAAGACTTTATTTTTACAAGAACATTCTAGTTGTATGAATAATTATCACACAAGGAATGAGCATATCTATGTGAAGTCTTCTGACGTAATAATTTTCATTTACAAATGAGCCATGCTCTGCAAAAAAGGGGTTTAATGCATCTCTTAAAAGTATCGACGCATGTCAGCCTGCTCAGTCTGCACAGCTGACCTGGGTTGAAACTTTCTGTTATTGGTTAATTTCTGCATGTCAAAGGGCCCGTATACCTCACAAGTCAGCAGATTGTAAGACATTGTATCTCAGGATTCGGTTGGTTGTCACACAAATAGATTTTATGGATCCATAATTATATGGAGTGCAACACACGAAAAGGGGCCTTCGGACATTTGCATAAAGTGTTGTCTCGGATTAGCCTGCGCAGTCCGCGCAGGCTAATCCAAGACAGCACTTTACGACCACATAAGATTTTTTCATACAGTAGACTTTCGTGAAACAGAAAATCGCACAAAAACGGGAAGTGTTGTCTCGGATTAGTCACAGACTGCACAGGCTGATCTGGGACGACACACTTTTATGCATATGTCCGAAGGCCCCTTTTCGTGTTTTGCACGCCATGTAATTACTTGCCTGGTTTAATGCATCATGGAGATGCATTAAACCCTCTTTTGCTAGAGGATGGCCCAAAAGTATAGCAATAAATTGGGCTTCTTCTCAACCCTCAGTAGAACTATGGGTCTGTATTCATCAGCCAGTCTTAAGAACATTCTTAGTCTTAGTCTCAAGAATTTTGTAAATGTGAAATTACCCAACTTCTGGCTGGCTAAATTAAATCTATAATTAGACCAATAATGTTCTTAGGAATATGGTAGTTTGTGAATATGGACTAAAAACTTCAAATCATGTCCATAGAAACTTTTGGGCAACAGTGGAGATTGTGATCAGACCACAGAGAACTTAACTGTCTGATTCTGGTATAACAGATACTTTGTGAGGTTATCTGACAACACAGTGTAGCACTCAAGGAGAGAAAGTGATATTACAATTTTGTAATAGTGCATTGTGTTATATCTTTGTCTATTACAATAATACAAAAGAATGTTGACTACCTAAATATAAATCATATAAGTTGGCCATGCTCTGTTTAACCCTTTACCATACAACAAAATTCTAGACTGATCAAATTTGAAAGCATTTGCAGACGACAAAATAAATGTTACTAAAATGATGAATTCTGCCTTTGATAGGTTAGAAAACATTGTGGGAAAAGGAAAAAATGCTGGTTACCAGCATTTTCTCCTTTTCCTACAATGTTTTCAAAAGACTTCTTTCTCAGGGGCATCAAAAGGCAGCATTGTGCAGTAAAGGGTTAAAGTGGGCTTAAAGCATTAACAAAAAGTATTGACTCATGTCAGCCTGCACAGTCCACACAGGCCAACATGCATCAATTTTCTGCATGTCAAAGGCCCATTCTACCTCATGATTCTGTTGGTTGTTAAACAAAAGGGATTTTATAGATGTATATGTGACATTGCTTGGTATGATGCATGGAGTTGCCTAAAAACGCCTTTTGCAAGAGCATGGTTAAAATATGTCAGTTATATCAGTTAATGAGAATTACTTATTAGAAAGGAGATGGTCTTCAAGATAGCTGCTGACCCCATGTTAGGTTCATAGAATCTTATCAGAGCTGCTGTTGCTGCTTCTGCCTCAGTGTTCTTTGAAGAATCTCATGATACATAATGGTGATTTAATAGTCTGATAAAAGTACATTTACTCAGTTATATTCTTCAGTTATAGATGAGCCCTGCTCTGTGACAAGGGGGTTTAATGCATCTGCGAAACGTATCAACCCCAGTCAACTTGCACAGGCTGACCTGGGCCGAAACTTTTCGCTTTTGGTCAATTTTCTGTATGTCAAAGGACCATTCTACCTCATGATTCAGTCGGTTGTTGGACAAAATGGACTTTATGGGTTCATGATGATGTGATGACTCGCTTGGTATCATGCATCACGGGGATGCATTAAGCCCCCTCTTACTAGAGCATGGCTCATTTTTTTTTTTTTTTTACCAAACATTCCCATGCGTTTTACAGCACTGGGTAAGATTGTTTTTGAAAACATTGTTGAAAAAGGAGAAAATGGTGGTAACCATTCAACATGAAAATAAAATAGAGTTATAACCCTTTTCTGGACAACAAAATTTTGGACTTGCCCAAAGTAAAAGCATTTGCAGATGACAATTTCAACTTAAACGATGGAATTTGTCTTTGAAAGAGTAAAATATATTGTGAGAAAAAGAGAAAATACTGGATACCAGCATTTTTCCCTTTTCACACAATGTTTTCAAAAATCCTATTTCTTAAGGTTGTTAAATCTGGGGTTTGTTTGGTGCAGCGCATTGCCATTGTTTATTCCAGAGTTATGGATATTGCTATTTTTGTTAATCATTATAGATTGTAAAAGATGTTAATAAATTTATTGTTGTTCACTAACAGTTAATGATTTTTTTAACTCCACTGGCTTATGTCATGGCTCTTTTCCCATTGTGTGTCTGTCTGTGTGTGTGTTAAGTTTCATTTTACACAGATTCTTTGAAACTATCAATCCAGTTTCAAGCAAACTTCACAGATATAATACTGCCAAGGCCTGCTTTAGAATGTCTTCCAAAGAATTTGATTCCTGTCAAAGCTTATGAGAGCTACAGCTGTAATACATGTGTATTTTGTTTGTGTTTTCATCTAGTTGCCCTCTACAGAGATTGTTCAAATTATATCCCTGGGGTCAAAATGGTTCCACCCTGGGGTCTCAAGTTTAACATGTGCTAATAAACTGAACAGTTTAGAAACCCTCTTGTTCCTAAATATAAGTTCTAGGGTCACCATATTTTGCATGTAGCTTCATTTTGTGGATCACTACCAAGTTAGTTCAAAATTTAGACCAAGGGTCAAAGGTATCTCTGCCCCAGGCATCACACGTTCTACAGGGGCTTTGAATTGTGAAAAACTTCAAATATCTTCTTGTTTATAACCATTTAGCCTTGACCTCTATTATGTTGTGTGTAGTTTCATCTGGTGCACCTCACCAGAATTCAAATAATCAAAGACTTTCGGACAACAATGACTCTAGTTTTAGGTTCACAACTTTCACATGGAGTTTTATAAAGGAAACTTAAATCTACATTTGTCCTAGAAATCATGATGTGTGGTCTATAGTAAATTATCGGGGACCTCTACCAAACCAGTTCAAATTAATGCCCTGGGGTCAAATATTGGTTCCACTGGAGGAGAGGGATCACACATTGTTGTATTGTGAGCGATTAAAGGCCATATTCTGGCCCTCTTGTTGAAAATCTTCTAGTCAAAACAGCATCTTAGCATGTGAAAAATATATGCTTTTTTTTTTGCGGGGTGGGGAGGAGATTATGACCCTCACGTTTCTTGTTTTATGTTAAAATCATGTTAAAAAGACCATTTTCACCAACAATTCTATATTTTGTCCGTGTTCTAAATTCAAAGACTTGATCTGTGTTTGGCCGAGACAGAACATTTCGGCTGATGAGGGTCCGTATTCACCAACCATTCTTAAGAACGTTCTTAGACTTATTCTTCAAGATTTTCCAAGTTTGAAAGTAACACAACTTCTGATTGGCTAAACCATTAGCCAATCAGAAGTTGCGTTACTTTCAAACTTGGAAAATCTTGAAGAATAAGTCTAAGAACGTTCTTAAGAATGGTTGGTGAATACGGACCCAGATGCTTACTGCTTCTGCGGTCTTGGAATTTAGAATTGAATCTAGAATTGTTGTTGAACACGAGCCGAGAAACATAAAGCGCCAGTTCCATAAAGCATCATTAATCGGTTTTTTTTTTCGGCATGCTTAACTCTAAAATGATAGAGTAACGTAGAACAAGGGTGTTTTTTTTTCTACATTTATTTTCAAATTATTATTTTCCCAGATTGAATCATGGTACAGTAAGGCCGGCATTAGGTACATTTGAGTACAGTGAAGACCAAGATCAGAATGCGCTGACCTCGCAGAATGACCATTAATCCACACCGTGCGAGAGTTCGAGTGATATTTTAGCGTTGAAATGGCAATTAGTCTCTTTTTGTCAAGTGTCCGAAAATTTATTTTTATAGGTAGCGTCATAAGGGTTAAATATAGTTATGGTCATGTACAGGTGTCAGGTTCTGGCTGGTTTCAATATTCATCATCATCTTCCCCGCCTTCTTCACCTTCCACAGAGTCGACGCCAACCTCTTCATAATCTTTCTCGAGGGCTGCCAAATCTTCACGAGCCTCCGAAAACTCTCCTTCCTCCATACCCTCTCCCACATACCAGTGGACAAAGGCTCTCTTGGCATACATCAAGTCAAACTTGTGGTCTAGACGAGCCCAAGCTTCAGCAATGGCTGTGGTGTTACTCAACATACACACAGCTCTCTGGACCTTGGCCAGATCCCCTCCAGGCACAACAGTGGGTGGCTGATAGTTTATACCAACCTTAAATCCTGTTGGACACCAGTCTACAAATTGGATGGTTCTCTTGGTTTTGATAGTAGCAATGGCGGCGTTGACATCCTTGGGTACCACATCACCTCTATACAACATACAACAGGCCATGTACTTACCATGGCGTGGATCACATTTTACCATCTGATTGGCTGGCTCAAAACAAGCATTAGTGATCTCTGCAACAGACAGTTGTTCATGATAAGCCTTTTCAGCAGAGATGACAGGGGCGTAAGTAGCCAGAGGGAAGTGGATACGAGGGTAGGGTACCAAGTTGGTCTGGAACTCTGTCAAGTCTACATTTAGGGCGCCATCAAATCTTAGAGAGGCGGTAATGGAAGAGACAATCTGACCAATCAATCTGTTGAGGTTGGTGTAGGTGGGTCTCTCAATGTCCAAGTTACGTCGACAGATGTCGTAGATAGCTTCATTGTCCACCATGAAAGCGCAGTCAGAATGTTCCAGGGTTGTGTGGGTGGTCAAAATAGAGTTGTAGGGCTCTACAACAGCTGTAGCAACCTGTGGGGCTGGGTAGATAGAAAACTCCAGCTTGGATTTCTTTCCATAATCGACACTCAAGCGTTCCATCAAGAGGGAAGTGAAGCCAGATCCAGTACCACCACCAAAGGAGTGGAAAATGAGGAAACCTTGAAGACCAGTACATTGGTCTGCCAACTTCCGGATTCTGTCCAGAACCAAGTCAACGATCTCCTTACCAATGGTGTAGTGACCTCGGGCATAGTTGTTGGCAGCATCTTCTTTACCAGTGATCAGCTGTTCTGGGTGGAAGAGTTGTCGGTAGGTACCTGTTCGAATCTCATCTGAAAACAATAGAAAACACAAAACTTTAAATCCTTATGTTAACTGTGATTTCTGGTTGACAAGTAGGCCTATCCAGCTTTTTTTGTTGTTGTTGTTGTTGTTGTTTGTTTGTTTAAATGTGATTTCCTTAGGAATTTGTCAGACGGACTTTTCTGTATAAGACATGCAGGACAAGTTGCTCACAACATAATACAGGACATGCTCTGTGAAAAGAGGGTTAATGCATCAACAAAAAGCATCGACCCTTATCAGCCTGCGCAGCCTGCACAGGTTGTCATGGATCGATACTATTTGCTATGGGTAAAGTAGGACCATGCTACATCACGATTCAGTCGTTTGTTACACAAAATGTAATTCATAGATCCATTATGATGACTTGCTTGGTACAATGCATCACGTAGAAGTATTAAACTTCTTTGTGCCGGAGTACCCCTCGTATCTATTTGCAACACCGTCACTTGGTTTTCTTCGATATATATATGAAGTTAAGTCTCAATTCCAATATGGCGTGCAACACACGAAAAGGGGCCTTCAGACATATGCTTAAAAGTGTGTCGTTCCAGATCGGCCTGTGACGAATCTGAGACGACACTTCCCGTTTTTGTGCGATTTTCTGTTTCACGAAAGTCTACTGTATGAAAAAATCTTATGTAGCCGTAAAGTGTCGTGTCGGATTAGTCTGCGCAGTCCGCGCAGGCTAATCTGAGACGACACTTTACGCAAATGCCAGAAGGTCTCATTTCGCATATTGCGGGCCATATAGGGACATATAAAGACAAGAGATAGTGTGCAGAAAAAAGTCAATAACTGATGAGAATTTTTTGTTGTTAAAAAGGTGCGTATCGTTTTCAGTTCCTTTAAGATCGTTAGTGCTTTCATAAATAAAAAAAATAGAGTGTGTTGCCTTATCATGGCAACAAAAGCAGTTGTATTTTTTCTACACGGGAGGTCAGCTGCATCGCTGAATTTGTGCAATCAAGTGTTTCGGTTTAAGCGATGTTTTCGAATTATTAGAATTGCGAGATCGAACAAAATGCGAGGAGTTGATGGTGTTACTTGTAGCATTCGACAAGAGCAAACCTTATAAATATCATTGATCTTATAAGAAATGCAGAATACAATTTATTTTTACATGAATTAATTAACAGTTCAGCTCGCACGCACAGCAGTTTCAATCATGCGATCAGACCACACACGAGACAGACAACAAAACAACAAGATCGATTTCTATTCTTGGAACCCGTCCTGCTTCCGCCTCCACCTGGATTTGAGCTGAAGTATTTACCGAAAAGTCCGTGCTTTAACAACAATGAAGAAGAAATCTGAAAACAACACATGAAAAGGTCCCCGCAATGTTTTCTGTTTCTTCGAAGATATATCCCATCATTTGAGGCAAAAATAATTTGTCGCCTGCAAATACTTTCAATATGGATTTGTCTGAAATTGTCTGGTCGAGAGACTACACAATCTAATCTCAATTTAATACCTTCACTTCTTGATTTTGTTCTGTGTTTATTTGCAGCAGAATTGTATTCTTACGCCTTGTAAAATTTTTGGCGACAAACGTAATTATTCGCTTACCAACAACAGTGGGTTCCAGGTCCACAAACACAGCCCTGGGGACATGTTTTCCTGCCCCGGTCTCACTAAAGAAGGTATTAAAGGAATCGTCTCCACCTCCGAGGGTTTTGTCACTGGGCATCTGACCGTCAGGCTGGATCCCATGTTCTAAACAGTAAAGTTCCCAGCATGCATTGCCTATCTGGCACCCGGCTTGACCAATGTGGATTGAGATACATTCGCGCTGCAAATTAAAAGGGCAATATTTCGTACAACTGATTGGAAAAATCTATCTATCTGTTCTTAATAAAGAGAAGTATATGATGCTTCTTTTCATACCTGGACATTTATTGTGCACCGTACCGTCTCAAATCCATCATGAATTTTCCGACAGAAAAAGTTACAGCGCTGTACTTACTTTCTGTTTCGTTGGTTTAAAGTGTATAGCAGCGAAATAAAATGTAGTTTTTAGTGACACAAATGACCAAGGACAGATTATTAAACTTTTCATTACCTAAAGGGCTTGTAGAAGTAATTTATAACTTGTAAATCTCAGGGAAAAAAAACTAACGAAATTTATAGTGTTTGGCAGCCATTTTGCGTCTATTTAGGGAAACGTAAACCTCTCATGTAGAAGATAAATTTAACTTTTTTTCTTTGGTTTAGCGTTTGAATTGAAAACATTTGCATTTGAAATGAAGGATCATTGAATACGCAACCAACAGGTGTGTTCAACTTCTAGTTTTGCCGTCAATTTGTGAAAATATGAGAGTTTGAACATGCGCACAAAATCTGCGCGGAGATTTCAATCATTTTCTTCACGATCGTGTCCGTACCAGGGTGCGACCAGTCGAAACCTATAATCGCATTCTGTACTGTCTAGCTATTTATATATTTACCATTACGTATTAAAAGTCTAATCACATAATATAGAAAGATGGACGAGATTTAATCACTGCTTATCCCAAATATGTTTTGCAACATTTGAATTCTAAAAAAATAATACTATTTACCATTTTACCGGACTTGGTTGCAGGGCTCTAGATTCCGAGGAATAAACTCACTTGAGAACAAAGAAGTCTGCGGTGAGATTTAAACAGTAACTAAGGGAAACAATGGGGTGACTGTGTATTTATACGCAGAATCCTTTATCCGGCTATATTTAGACAACCAACGGCACCAACCATTGTTTAAGACACTCTCCTTGATCTGAAATGTATAAAGTAAACCTTGATTTATGTATTACTCATCGAAGTGTGTAGATCAAGATCAGACTGCACGTATGTGCAGTCTGATCTTGATCTACACTCTTCGCAAAGGACCCCAGAAATCCAGAAACGTAGAATTAAGGGTTTAACATCGGGGACCAATCACCTGTATTTTTATTGATCATCAAGCATCGAGATGGAACAAGGGAATGATGGGCGTATGAATAAGTAATAGTGAAACTTTGATTTGACACTGAAACCTTACCACATGGGAGGGGAAACGGGTACCCTTTGTCATGGATTTTGGTATGAAGCAGTCAGGGACCGAAATCACAAAATCCGCTCCCTTCGTGGATGACCTTTTAAAGCTGTCATATAATAATAATGATAATAGTAATGAAGATGATGATGATAACGATAAATCCAAAATTAACAATGATGATGATGATGATGATTGTGATGATCCGCCTCTTTTGAGGATCAAAAACGCAAAGAAGGACCGCCTAGATCCAGCCTTGAATCCAGTAGAACGGTGTAGAGCCACGAAACATTCGACTGGTCAATTTGTGTTGTCTGATCTTGATCTATGTGTACAGTGGTTGTCGAAAGAGGCTACTATTGTCGTCCACGTCAGTGACAGAGTTAAAGGCACACTAGTTGCCAAATGTTAACAGTGCGGGGATCATATTGCAGACAATTCATACCATTTAACCCTTTACCAGACGACAAAATTTTAGCCTTGTCCAAATTGAAAGCATTTGCAGAGGACAATTTCGATGTGGCTCAAATGGTGCAACTTTTCTTAGATAGGGTAGAAAACATTGTGGGAAAAGGAGAAAATGCTGGTTACCAGCATTTTCTCCTTTTCCCACAATGTTTTCAAAAGGCTTCTTTCCCAGGGGCGTAAAAAGGCAGCATTGTGTAGTAAAGGGTTAATTAAAGGTATGGATATTATTATAAGACTAATAACGTTACAAAGGAATGTGACAAAGTTCCGGTTCCTGGCAGACAAATGTATCGTAAAACTAGAACAAAAGTTGTCAACTTTTGTTCTAATTTTACCATACATTTGTCTGCCAGCGACTGAAACTTTGTCACACTGTACTGACACACATTATCAGATTCATGATAATATCCATGGATCAAGCATTAGTAATGCTTTTAACTCTTTACCAAACGACAAAATTTTAGACTGGTCCAAATTGAAAGCTGTTGATAAAGGACAAAATATGTGCAACAGAAAAATTAAAATTTGTTTTGGGAAGGGTAGAAAACATTGTGGGAATAGGAGAAAATGCTGGTTACCAGCATTTTCTCCTTTTCCCACAATGTTTTCAAAAGGCTTCTTTCTCAGGGTCGTTAAAAATCGGGATTGTGTGGTAAAGATTTAAATGGGTATAAAACTTGTTTTCAGACTTGATACTTACATGTACTTACCTAAACTGTGTACGCAAATTTCGTATATCGTCGGTATGCAGCTTAGTGAAAGGCAGACCTTACATGTATTTGGAACAAACTAAAAATGCCTCGACGGATTTCCATCAATATTTAATCAGACGTAATCGTCCGTGCACAGGCCATTAATGTATACCCCCTTTGTACTGATCTGAACGTAACTAAATAATTAATTTCTTTATGACAAGGCCAAATCACACTTCCCGATTTTATTTCTTGCAAAGAATTCATTTATTTCGTTATATTTGTAATGGCTGGCTTGACCTTTTGTTCTAACTCTTTACCAGACAGAGAAGTTCTCGACTTGTCTAAACTAAAAGCACTTGCAGACGACAAATCAAATGTGGCTCATATGAAAGGATTTGCTGTTGAGAGGGTAGGATAGGAATATCGTGGGAAATAGAGAAAATGCTGATTACCATCACCAGCATTTTCTCCTTTTCCCACAATGTTATCAAATGCTCAAACATCGGTTTAAAAAAAAGTTTATCAAGAACGGCGCGGGAACAAACCTTAACGTCAAATATTTGTGAATGAAGGCCAATTAGGGCCAAGAGTTAACTGTATACTAAACGACAACATTTTATAACCAGTCCAAATTGAAAGTGTTTGCAGACGACAAATACAATGTGGCCGAGATGATTGGATTTGTGTTTGAAAGGACAGAAAACATTGAGGAGAAAGGAGAAAATGCTGGTAATCAGCATTTTCTCCTTTTCTCACGATGTTTTCAAAGGCCTTCTTTGCCAGCGTTTTCAAAACTCTGGATTTTTGGCAGAGGGTTAAACGCAAGGAAATCAAATGAGAAAGGAAAGAATATTCTGACTATTAGCATTTTCTCCTTTTCCCAAAGTGTTTTCAAAACTCTGTATCCCAAGGGTCGCGAAAAACAAGGGACCCTGTGGTATCTACTGTGTATGGTAGATAGATTAGATAGCAAATCCCTCCCTTCAGTTCATGTGGAAGATCATTTTGCACTATCGTTGATCTAACCTACATCTCCTACACACATTATGAGATAAGATAAACGACTGTCGCTTAAGAGAGAGAAAAACAATGAGCCATGCTCTGGCAAAAGGGGGTTTAAGCGTCTCCGTGATCCATTATACCAAGCAAATTATTACATAATAGGGGATCCATAAAATCCATTTTCTGTCTAACAGTTTATGACAGAATCTGGAGGTAAAATGATCTTTCGACATGCGTAAAGTTTACCAATGGCAAAAAGTTTCGACTCATGTCAGCCTGCGCGAACTGCGCAGGCTGACATCGAGTCGATACTTTTTGCAGATGCGTTAAGCCCCTAGGCTCAGTGCATGACATGTATAGGTAAAAAGAGAGATATGTGTAGTCTGCAAATGCGTTCAATTTGGACGAGTCTAAAATTTTTGTCGTCCAGTAGAGACTTAACCCTTTACCACACAATCCCGAATTTTAACGACCCTGAGAAAGAAGCCTTTTGAAAACATTGTGGAAAAAGGAGAAAATGCTAGTAACCAGCATTTTCTCCTTTTTCCACAAGGTTTCTAGCCTTCCCAAAACAAATTTCAATTTTTGAGTTACATTTATTTTGTCGTCTGCAAATGCTTTCAATTTAGGCTAGTCTAAAAATTTGTCGTTTGGTAAAGAGTTAACCCTTTACCAAACGACAAAATGATAGACTTGTCCAAATTGAAAGCATTTGCAGACGACAAAATAAATGTGAATCAAATACTGAAGTGTTTTCTTGGTACGGTAGAAGATATTCCGGGAAAAAGGATAAAAAATGCTGGTTAGTAGCATTTTCTTCTTTTCCCACAATGTTTTCAAAAGCTTTTTTCTTCATTGTTGTTAAAACTCGGGATTGTTTGGTAAAGGGTTGAAAACTGGCCAGCCATTGACATGAGTTGTACTATGGATGACGGAAACAATGTATTTATAGACATGACCTAGCTGCTTCTATAAAACGTCACAGAAAAATGAGACCATCTGACAGCGCTTGTATATCCTAGTTTTTATCTGTTTTAACTCTGTACCTATCTTCGCTAAGCGCGACTCACTGCCGTTTTACGGACAGCGTAGATCAAGATCAGACTGCACAGAGCATACAGTCTCATGTTTGATCTACACTGTCCGATAAGGAGATATCTTTCCTAGAGAAATACCTTGGAAATAGGAAAATTTGGGTTTCTATCGGCTTGAAAGTTTCGTTTCTTTTATTTAGCAGGATAAGGGTTAACTCTACCTATCTTCGCTAGCCAAGAGTGATGATCATTTCGTCAAATAGAGCAACGTAGTGATCGTCACCCTTGACTAGCGAAGATACTCTGTACTAGACAACAAAATTATACATCCGTCCATTTTCAAAGCGTTTGCGGACGATAAGTCAAATGAAGTTCTATCGACCATATTTGTCTTTGAAAAGTAAAATCCATTTTCGGAAAATATGAAAAAAGCTGGTCATTAGCGTTTTCTACTTTTCTCACAATGTTTTTAATAGGCTTTTTACTCAAGGTCAAAACTGTACGAGGTTGCTCGGTAACGGGTTAAACTGCCTAGCTCTTTACCACACACATGCGCATGCTTTAACCCTTTCCCAAACGACAAATTTTGGACTGGTCCAAAGTGAAAGAGTTTGCAGACGACAATTTCAAATTTGATGAAAATGGCAGAAAAAGGGTAGAAAACACTGTGGGAAAAGGAGAAATTGCTCGTCACGAGCAATTTCTCCTTTTCCCACAGTGTTTTTGAAAGACTTGTACTGCAGACACGTGAAAACCAGGGCTTGTTTGGGAAAGGGTTAAAAGCCCAGTGGCGACCAAAAGTAAACAATGTAGGTGTAAAATTTTTAAACGGTGTTCAGATTTAAACCGTACCATTTTAAAGTATGGAAATTATTGTAAAGATGACAATCTATTATTGTACGGCCGGTCCAAGTGTTAGTTGGTCGTTGGAAAAAAAGTCTGATAGCGCATGTATATCCTAGGTTTTATCTGTTTCAAAACAAGGTACAAAGTTGCCAAGTCGCTTGATCTTTTGTTAACTTTTGACCTGGTTTTAAGATTCGTTTTACAGCCAGCTCAAAACAGAGAGAAACACATCCTAATGATGTTTCCTGATTAAAAAAAAAATTCACCTTTCTTCGAAATCCTTCTTTTTATAAAAAAGAAATCTAACTTTAAGTCTAGCTTTATGCAGCTTGAAAGAGAACGTATCCTCCAGTCTATAACATGCAACTGTACAATGGTTATGGTCGCATGTTTGGGTAGTCATGTCTTTCTCTCAGTTGTTAACACCTTAGCTTAAATAGATATGAACACAAACGATACAATATCTGATACATCATGAAAGTATGACCATCAAGCCTTTGCATTTGAACGTCTAGGTCGTTTAATTAATACCGGCTAGAAATATACATTCTACTTATTCCTAGGACCATCTTCAAGAGCTCTTGTTTTTGCTGTTGTTGTTGTTGTTTTGAATGTGTGTGTGGGGGGGGGGTCATTCGGCAAACCTCGGGGGATCTGTCGATGCAATTACGGAATCGGCCGAGCTATGACGAGTGAGTGTAGGGTGTCTGCTTCAAACCGTACTCGGTATCGAACTGTTTCATACACACACGAAATGGCCACTTGTTTCGCTTCAAAATTATGTTCTAACTCTATAACAAACAATCCCGAATTTTAACGACCCTAAAAGAGCTAGCCTTAAAAAAGACACCGTAGGAAACCAGCATTTTCTCCTTTTCCTACAGTGTTTCCTTCCCTTTCCTTCCCTTTCCGATACAAATCCGATCGTTTGAGTATCAGTTTATTTGTCGTATGCAAATGCTTTGAAGTTTGGACCTGTCACAAGGTCTGTCGTTTGATCATGAAGGAATTAACTCTTTACCAAACGATAGCATTTCAGACTCGTCTACACTGAAAGCGTTCACAGACAACACATTACATGTAGCGAATATCCTAGAAAAATTGGAAAACATTCTGGGAAAAGGAGAAAATGCTAGCAGCCAGCGTTTTTGCCTTTTCTCATACTTCTTCCTCTGGGTCGGTCTTCAAGACTCGGGGTCATTTGGTAAAGGATTTGTGGTTTTCTAACAAATCTGCTCGAATGAAGACAGACGTGTACAGATATCAGATGCCGCGGAAATAGCAGTATCTGCGTTAGTCACCGCTATCTATTGCCCAATCTATTTTGTTAGCGATCAGAAATGGCCTTTGCTTGGTTAACCCTTTCCCAAACGACAAATTTTGGACTGGCCCAAATTGAAAGAGTTTGCAGACGACAATTTCAAATTTGATGAAAATGGCAGAAAGTTCTCAGAAAGGGTAGAAAACACTGTGGGAAAAGGAGAAATTGCTCGTTACGAGCAATTTCTCCTTTTCCCACAGTGTTTTCAAAAGACTTGTACTGCAGACACGTGAAAACCAGGGCTTGTTTTTGAAAGGGTTAAACTGTTATTTCATGAGGTTTATAGTACTGAAACCACAAAAAGAGAGGCTGAAGATGTTGATCAAGATTAGATCGCGCGCATGAGCAGGCTGATTTTGGTCTGCACTCTCCGGAAATTTTACATCCATGGTCGCGTATTGTAGGATGAGGGTTAAAACAACGCACCATCCTGCTGGCAGGTATTAAAGTAACACCTTTACGAGTATTTTCACGGTTAAATAATGTCGCTTTGTCACTCGTCACAACTCGGCCGATTCCGTAACTATATTTAACCTCGCCCGTATTAAGCATCCGTTTTGAGGTACGGTCAGTCACATGATCTTGAGCTTAGCGGCACCAATGTTAACCGATGATCAACATCAACAACCACGGTGAAGATATTTACATCTATCAGCATGCCAGCGGAATTGATAGACCACAGTAAAAACGAATGTACAAACTGTTTGTCAACGTAAATGGGTTTTGAAAGATTTGGAAACTGAAAAAAACAGTGTGACTCGTGTTTTCTTTTTTTACGTGGGGCCTTACACTTTTAAGATTGGTAAAGCGTTGTATTTCCGGCGAAGAAATATACCGCGCAGGTGCAAATCACCCATCATAACAGTCTCGGCAAACCTCGAGTGAATCATTGATCAAGTCCCTCAGCTGTATCACATAGCTTGATATGCACCTACACGGTACATTTCTGCGCCGGAAATAAACCGCTTTACCCTTCTTAAAATCGTAACACTCCACTTAGAAAAAGAAAACGCTAAACACAATTTTCTGTGAGAATCTTTCTGAATACATTTCCGCTGACAACCACTTTGTACATTTATTTTCTGACTCGGTCTATCAATTCCATTTGCATTTTTCAGCGACGAGTTGCTTATCACCGTGGCTGTTGTTGCCGTTGCTATGCCGCCATGTGTAAGATTGTTACTGACAGTATTTTTAAAATGGAAATCCCCTTGATACGGACGAGGTTAGATGTAGTTACGGAATCGGCTGAGTTGTGAAGAGTGCCATCGTAATAAAGCCGTGGGTTTTGATCAATGGTTCATCCGAGGTTTGCAGAATGGGTGCATTGTTGGGGACGTGCGGAAGTTTCAGTCTATTGTATTGTCGTGTATTGTCTATCACGACCAGTGATACAACCTGCTGTAAGAGGATCTACACTCACTTTTTCTAAAGCATCCTGTCCGATACATATATGAGCCATGCTCTGGCAAAAGGGGGATTAATGCATATCGGTGATGCATGATACTTAGGAACTCATTAAATTATCATTGACCCATAAAATCCGTTTTGTCTAATAACTGAGTGAATCATGGGGTACACTGATCCTTTGTCATGCAGAAAATTAAACAATAGCAAAAAGTTTTGGCCATCATCACCAAATCTAAACTGAATTCTAAGATCTTTGATCTGAATTTGAAAGGATTGCGATTTCTGATTGGCTAATGCAAATGGTTTAGCCAATCAGGAATTTTGTCAGAGTGCTTCCTCAGTTTAGAAGTAGAACAAGCACGTAATTAAGACGGTCCCTGGTAAGCAGCGTTTTCTCCTTTTCCCACAGCATTTTCTATTATTTCACAGACATACCACCTCAGTCGAGCTACTTTTAACATGCTTTCTCCGAATGCTTTTAATTTGAAAACAAATTTAATAAAAATGGTAAAGCTTTGTTATGTTGGTTGCTTCTCACATTCGACAGCTGTAACATTGTAAAATGGTAACCAGCATTTTCTCCTTTTCCCACAGTGTTTTCAAAAGCCTTCTATCCTAGGGCCGTAAAAACCCGGGATTGTTTGGTAAATGGTTAAATATTGCTCAAATGATAAAACTGGTTTTAGAAAGGGTAGAAAACATTGTGAAAAAAGGAGAAAATGCTGATACCCAGCATTTTCTACTTTTCTCCCAATGTTTTCAAAAGCCATCTTCCTAAGCGTCGTTAAAACTCAGAATTGTTTGGCGAAAGGGGTGGTGTACCTTTAAAGTAATCTTGACCATAACTATGTCAGTACAGATATGAGCGGCGGTCTGGAAAAAGGGGGGGTTTAACCCTTTACCGCACAATCCCGTGTTTTGTAACGACCCCTCTTAAGACGGCTTTTGAAAACATTGTGGGAAAAGGAGAAAATGCTCGTAACCAGTATTTTCTACTTTTCCCACATTGTTTTCTATCCTTTCTCCGACAAATTCCAAGATTTTGGCCACATTTGAATTGTCGTCTGCAAATGCTTTCAATTAAGGCAAACCTAAATATTTGTCGTTTGGTAAAGTGTTAATCATCTTGGTAATGCATTATACCAAGCAAGTCGTCACATTATAGGGTCCATATTATACAAAAATCGACTGACATATAGGGTAGAATCGTCCTTTTACACGCAGAAAAAGTTACCGATAGCAAAAAATATCGACCCAGGTCAGCCTGCGCAGTCCGCGCAGGCTGACATGGGTCGATAATTTTTGCAGATGCATCATAACCACATTTTTCCAGAGCACGACACGATTATAGATAACAGGTGTCCGTTTGTATGCATACACATATGATGATTCTATATATATGTATGATATACACGGGGGCGTATCATTCAGAATACAGCTCACTGCGGACGCATCAAGTCAGAGTGAGAACAACACAGCAACTAAAGAAACGACGAATTGCAAGAATATTTGAAAAAAAATGGTGAGTAGCAGACCTATATATTTCTTTAAAAATTCGTTAAATCGTGATGTGACATACATGTGAATCCAAAAAGAAGTTGCAAAGGGGGAGGGCGGTTCCTGCATCGATCAGTGGCTAATTGTTGGACTGGTAACCTTGAAGCACCCGGTTCGAGCCACACTGAAAGCACTGCGTATTTCGCGAGAGTGTCCTCGAGCAAGACACTTCAAAACCTAGTACTAGTGAAACCCAGGACGTACACGAATAATGTAAGCTGTCGCCGTGATATGACTGGAATAATCTTGAAAGCGACGTAAAACTTCATTAGATAATACTTGCCCAAACACCAAAGTAAAACCTGTCTTTTGTAATGAGTTCTGTAATTTGACAAAATGATTGCTACCACTAATTTATGATTCAAAATCAAAACTTTGACAACAACATACCTGTTTCAGAACTCAGGAATTGTAGTGTTTGCCCTTTTCGAAAATACGTAAGCTTTAGTTGGTGTAAAAATAGCTTGTATAGAAATGCGTTAAGACAGTATTCCCTTATTTTCTCTTGAGTTTTTCGTCTTTGGTCTTTTTAAACACAACTTGCTTTACCTCACTGCGAATAGTCGCAATTTTATAGCTAGCACTATGTCTAATTACTCAGTGCTAACCGTCAGTACTTACATATACTTACATACGTGTATGGACCCGGAAGATTAATGTTTGATTACCCCGTGCGCATCTTAGATTTAAAGTTTTCATGGCTAATGCGCTTTCTGAGTAAACCATAATGAAAGAGATGTACTAAACATGTAAATGAACTCTGGCGCTAGACTGACATTAGGTATACATCCTAGGTAAATAAATAACAGATTGGATAGCGTCAGATGACGAATTATTGCTATTGGTACGTCAGAGCGCAGATGAAGTAAATACAAACTTTTGTTCTTCAGCGAGAAGTAATCAGTATCCATGTTGGCCAAGCCGGGGTCCAGATGGGCAATTCGTGCTGGGAATTGTATTGTTTAGAACACGGGATCCAGCAAGACGGTAAACTGACCTCTGGCGGCAGCAGTGCGGGCAAGAGAGATGACTCTTTTAACACGTTCTTTAACGAGACGGGCTCGGGCAAATTCGTCCCAAGATCGCTGTTCATCGATTTGGAGCCAACAGTTGTTGGTATGTTTTCGTTTCACTATTTTGATAACTTGTAAGGCAATTCCAGCCAAACAGATACGGCGGTTGAAATTAAAACCAATAAAAAAATGGTGCTGGTGCGCATTTATACCTGTTGTTGTGCCAGCACAGCTTTTATGCAAAGTCTAAAACCGGTACATGTATGCAGGGACTAGGCAGCTTAAAACTCCAAGCCCGAAAAAGTAAACTGTCTGTTGTACTTTATCCTAAGTTTGTTAACACGGAATGTGCAGTCTGGGTCTGTATTCCCCAACCATTCTCAAGAACGTTCTTTGTCTTGTTCTCCAGAATTGTCTACATTTGAAAGTAACACAACTCCTGATTGGCTAAACCAAATGGTTTAGCCAATCAGGAGTTGTGTTACTTTCAAATGTAGAAAATCTTGGAGAATAAGACTAAGAATATTCTTGAGAATGGTTGGTGAATACAGACCCTGATCTTGAATCTAGATCTATCTAGATCCGATTATTTAGTCAAGCCTGTAAGATAAAGAATCTGTATGAGTTTCAGAGGATTAGAATTTCAGCTGTCGAAAGAGGTAGAGTTACTAGGTTATGTATAGCACTAAAAGAGTTAATATCATACAAACTGTAAGAGTCGTGCTGTGGCAAAAGGGCGTTTAATGCATCTCCGTGATCCATGATACCGTGCTCCATGACACCGTGCAAGCAATCATATAATTATGGATCCATAATAGAGCCACTTTTTTAATAACCAACTGAATTATGAGGTAGAATCGTCCTTTGACGTGCAGAAAATTGACCGATAGCGAAATGTTTCGTCCCAGGTCAGCCTGCGCGTACTGCGCAGGCTGACCTGAGTCGATACTTTTCGCAGATGCATTAAGCCCCCATCAAATAATAATTTGACCTTGTTTCCTTCCAGATGAAGTTCGTGTCGGGCCATATCGTCAGCTCTTCCATCCAGAGCAACTCATTACCGGAAAGGAGGATGCCGCCAACAACTACGCCCGCGGACATTTTACTGTCGGCAAGGAGTTAATTGACGAAGTTATTGAAAGGCTTCGCAAAATGGCCGACCAATGCAAAGGTCTACAGGGTTTCCTTGTTTTCCACAGTTTCGGCGGCGGTACTGGGTCCGGGTTTGCGTCTCTGTTGCTGGAGCGCCTAAGTGTTGACTATGGTAAGAAATGTAAACTAGAGTTCGCTATCTACCCGGCTCCGCAGGTCGCCACAGCTGTCGTTGAACCGTACAATGCGGTGCTAACAACCCACACAACCCTAGAGCACACAGATTGTGCCTTTATGGTGGACAACGAAGCGACTTTTGATATTTGTCGAAAACGTCTGGACGTCGAAAGGCCGTCGTATACAAATCTAAACAGGCTGATTGGTCAGGCTGTAAGCTCCATTACAGCCTCTCTAAGGTTTGACGGAGCCCTGAATGTTGACCTAACAGAGTTTCAAACAAACCTAGTACCATTTCCAAGAATTCATTTTCCGTTAACAACATACGCCCCCATTATATCCGCAGAGAAGGCCTATAATGAACAGCTGTCCGTTGCTCAAATAGCCAACGAGTGTTTTGAGCCAGCCAATCAAATGGTGAAGTGTGACCCGCGCCTTGGTAAGTACATGGCCTGCTGTATGTTGTATAGAGGTGATGTGGTACCCAAAGATGTCAATCATGCCATCGCAAACATCAAAACAAAGAGATCCATCCAGTTTGTAGACTGGTGTCCAACTGGCTTTAAAGTGGGCATCAACTATCAACCACCCACTGTTGTACCTGGAGGGGATCTGGCCAAGGTCCAGAGAGCTGTGTGCATGTTGAGTAACACCACAGCCATTGCTGAAGCTTGGGCTCGCCTAGATCACAAGTTTGACTTGATGTACGCAAAGAGAGCTTTTGTCCACTGGTATGTGGGAGAGGGCATGGAGGAAGGAGAGTTCGCAGAAGCAAGGGAAGATCTTGCAGTTCTAGAAAAAGACTACGAGGAGGTTGGAAAAGATAATAGCGATTATGATGTCGAAGAGGACAAAAATGAGGATGAATACTAAGAAAAACAAGGTGCCGTATAAAACACCTTTGGTAGAGAGTATTGGACATTTTAACCCTTACGCTGCTACGCCCGACTCAACAACCCTTTGCTGACATTGTAGATCGAGATCAGACTGCACAGAACGTGCAGTCTGATCTTTGATCTACAGTGTCCGATAAGGAGATGATTTTCCCCCGAAAAAATACCTTTGAAATTGCAAAATATGGGATTTTACTATCGGCTTGAAAGTTTCACATCACATATTTAGCAGGATAAGCGTTAAACCTGAGGTTCCATCGACAACTCTTGTTCCGTTTTTTTCGGACAGTGTAGATTAACTCCTTATTAAACAATCCCGCGTATTAACGAGCCCTTGAGTTTAGACTTTTGAAAACATTTTTGAAAAGGAGAAAATGTTGGTAATCTGCATTTTCTCCTTCTTTTCCCACAACGATATCTAACCTTTCAGAACAAATTCAGTTTGAGCCTCATTTAGTTTGCCGTTTGCAAATGCTTTCAATTTGGAACAGTCTAAAATATTGTCGTGTGGTAAAGAGTAAAGAAGAAATAAAGCGCCGAATATAACACATTTGGTAGAGTATGAGACATTTTAAGCACGATGGTACCATTTACAGTTTTTTCGATCAATGTAGATGAATATCAGACTGCACAAGCGTGCCAAATATTTTTTACGGTATCTTTTGCCAATGCAGTCCAGAAAATTGCAACAAATTTGGTTTTATCAATTGATGTCATAAATTACAATTTTAGCAGACAATCATTTAAACTGTTATTTGCCTTTTTTATCGTATTCGCCGTCATCATCATCATCATCATCATCATAATTAGTATACTGCTACTTTTATTTCCACGTGAATTCCTGGCATAGGGAAAACAAAGAGAAAGTGATATAACTTGTAGCAGAGGGAAAAAAAACCTTGTAACATTAAATGAAAATTAAATACATGTGTAAATACTTATTGCATTATTTTATTTATTTTCACTTAATCTTTTTTGTCAGTTTTTCCAGTCGCAGGAAAATTGTGATTTTGTTTTCGTTCGGTGTCATCGTCAGTTGTTTGTCTTGCAATCGCAATTTTGTTACGGCGGGAAAAATTATCTTTGAAGCATGATGGTTTGAGAGTTTGGTGGCACAAGATAATTTTTTATTTAATTGATTTCTTTTCAACTGCATACTAGCCGTTCATGAGTACAGAAGGGGATTAGAAACAAAATACGTATCTTTTCGTTTATTTGGCATGCACACGCTTTAAGTTTTTACCACACAATCCTGACCCTGGCAAAGAGGGCTTTTGAAAACATAGTGGGAAAAGGAGAAAATGCTGGCAACCAGCATTTTCTCCTTTTCCCACTGTTTTCTACCCCATCACACACAAATTTTATTATTTGAGCCACATTTAAATTGTCGTCTGCAAATATTTTGAATTTGGGCAAGACTACATTTTTGTCGTGTAGTAAAGAGTTAAGTGAGATCAAATGAGTCACGCTCCATGATAAATTATACCGAGCAAGTAAACATACGATTACGGATCCATAAAATCCATTTTGTCTAACAACCGACTGAATCATTAGGTAGAATGCCAGTCCTTGGACATATAGAAAACTTACAAATAACAACAGCAAAAAGTTTCAACCATTATGCGAATGCATGAATGGTTGGTGAGTGCGTCCGAAATGGGGCGTTTTTTCATATAATGAAGGGAAGTAACTCGAATTGACTTTATTGTAATATTTCTTTTGTTATCTCCCGTCCATGTCAAATTGAATATAGAAAAGGCTAGGGAAACATTTTGGTAAGCAAGAAAAAGTTTTCATTCCTTAACTTTTTCCATTTGTCATAACGTTTCCGACGTAATTCGCAGCAAAAGAATCAAAATTTGGCTCTAAGATGTGAAACAAAAGATAATCCTGTACCACATGACAAAGTTTTTGACTTGCCAAAATTGAAAGCATTTGCAGACGACAAAATAATTGTTTTTCAAATATAGAAATTTACTTTTGGAGGGATAGAAAACATTGTGGAAAAATGAAAAAATGCTGGTAACCAGTATTTTCTCCTTTTCCCACAATGTTTTCAAAAGGCTTCTTCCTAAGGGTTGTTAAACTCGGGGTTTTGTGGGAAAGGGCTAACTCTTAACTACATGTAAACAATCCCAACTTTTAACGACACTTTAGAAGAAAGCTTTGGAAAAAATTTTGGGAAAAAGAGAAAACGTTGACAGTTCCCCACATTTTCTCCTTCTCCTACAATGTTTTCAAAAGTCTTCTCTCTGGGTTCGAGCCTCACTGGAAGCCTTTTGGTTTTTTCATAGGAGTGTCCATGGGAAAGACAGTTCAGAGCCCTGGTGAAACCTTACTGTTTAAACCCAGGACACATATGAATATTTGAGCTGTCGCCGTGATATAACTGAAATAATGTTGAAATTGACGTAAAACACCAATCAATCGATCAATCAACCAACCAACCAACGAATCAAAATCAATCAATCAATCAATCAATCAGTCATTGAACAAATTGTCTGGGCTACGAACTTGTTTCATGATGTAACGGGTTCATCACGAGTCAAAACCCACAGCTGTATAGATGTACAATGTCAGATTCCTTTGAAGTTTGTGGAATGATAATGAACGTAAAAAATGATGAAAGAAATCAATATCCCTTAGTATTCTTAGTGCTTCCGTGTGCTTAAGGTCCTTTTGTGGGCATGGTATTTAGATCAAGTTGCTTAAAAAATGCACGGTCTAATGAGGTTAGATTATACGTGAAACATGCTCTGGTAAAAGGGGTTTAATGCATCTCCGTGATGCATGATACCAAGCAAGCCAGCACATGATTATGACTCCATCAAATCCATTTTGTATAATAACCGACTGAATCACGAGGGTACACTCGTCCTTCGACATGCTGAAAATTGACCAATGGCAAAATGTTTCGACCCAGGTCAGCCTGCGCGGAATGCGCAGTCTGACCTGTGTCGATACTTTTCGCAGATCCATCAATCTCCTTTTCTACAGACCATGACTTACATGTATTTAACCCTTTCCCAAACAAGCCCTGGTTTTCACGTGTCTGCAGTACAAGTCTTTTGAAAACACTGTGGGAAAAGGAGAAATTGCTCGTAACGAGCAATTTCTCCGTTTCCCACAGTGTTTTCTACCCTTTTTGATAACTTTCTGCCATTTTCATCAAATTTAAAATTGTCGTCTGCAAACTCTTTCAATTTGGACCAGTCCAAAATTTGTCGTTTGGGAAAGGGTTAATGAAGAATATTGCAGATTGCGGAACCCCAAGGGTCGAATAGATAGGTGCACTGGCCACTGTGAAATAACGTAAATGTTGTTGAAAGTGGTGTTAAACACAAACAACCAAAGAAAGGAGCATCTTACCACAGGTCAGTTAGATTACGTACAGTGTACATGGAGGAACTCGGTCAAATTGGTGGGTTCATGTATAACTCTACCAGACGACAAAATTTTAGACCACTCCAGATCAGAAGCAAGTGTAGACAACAAATTAAATGTGGCTTAAATGGTGTGATTTGTAATTTAAAGGATTAAAAAAAAAAAAAAAAATGGAAAAAACAAGAGAGAAAAATTACTGGTTATCTGCGTTTTCTACCTTTTCCGCAATATTTTCAAAAGACATCGTTACCAGGGTCGTGAAAACTCGAGATTGTTTTGTAAAAGGTTGACTATCTTAGCGCCGAATATATAAAACTTGATCTCTCCTTGGTGACTGAAAATACAATCTAGTTCAACTCAAAACATTTTCCTTTTTCTTTAGCTTGACAAAAACAAGCGCACTGTATAGATCCAAGATCAGACTACATGTTCTGTGCAGTCTGATCTTCATCTGTGCCATCCTCGATTTAGCCAATGTTTTCGACTATGGCGCCGGGCAAGGGTAAACTCACCTTTTCACATATGGTATTTGTGAATTATACATGAGTGAAATCGACCGGTCCACCACTTCCTCTTTTCCGACCCTTTCAATATACTTAAAGATACATCAATACTCGTTTTCAACCAGTTTTTAATCCATTTCATCTTTATTTTAGAAAAACAATCATTCTTGTATCTTCATGGAAAATGTTGCCCCTGACGCCTGCAAGGTTGCATATATTACGACGGATAGAAAAAAAAGGAGGCCTTCAAAGAAATCACTGTTGTCGTTTCCGGTTTTAAATAAGGCAAAGCCCTTGAATTTTTCTCTATCCCTTACACCACATCAATCGGTAATTCATTTATGTTTACACAACTGACTAAAACCTAAGCCGTTCTACGTCCTTTCAAATTTTGACATCTTTTCAAAGCTGCTTTCCCAAAGTCATATCACCACAAAATTTCAGCTGAGAGAGAGAGAGAGAGAGAGAGGGAGAGAGAGACTCCTGTCTCATTCTCAAGAGGAGCTCGGCCAAGCTGGAATCTGAACTCATAACCACTGGTTCGGCACTCTAAGGGTTTTCAGTACGAGCCACACCATATTTTTTTCTTGTTTAACACGAGTCAAAGCTCTTTGACATAAGACTCAGAGCCCCTGATGCGAAGTTGGTAGCATACAGAACAGGGTGTCGCTGAATCGAATCCTCAGTTCGGCCGAGGACTGATGATAGTCATTGCGACAGGATTCATTCCGCTCTCCTTTGATCAATGTTTCGACAATGGTTATGTGTAAAAGCAGCCCGTGGCTGTGAAAGAAATATTGTGCAAAATACTGGTAACATAAAGTCCACAAGAGCATGGATAGGTGCACTGGACGCCGCGATATAACTAAAATCATGATGAAAATGGAGTTAAAAACCATACAATCAATCAATCATTGATCTAAGGCATAGTCCGCCCGGAATTCTGAGACTGGTGGCGGTTTACTTCGTTACACTGAATTTTCCTGTTTCCGCCTCTAACCCTTTCCCACAGAATACCGAGTTCTAACGACCCTGAGGATGAAAAATTTGGAAAACTTTGCGGGAAAAGGTAAAAATGCTAGTAACCAGTATTTTTCTTCTTTTCCACAATGTTTTCTATTCTTTCAGAGACAAATTTCATCATTTGAGCCACATTTGATTTGTCGTCTGCAAATTTTATCAATTTGGACGTGTCCAAACTATTGTAAGAGTTGAGCAGCGTGAAGAGTGAACCGGAAATGGTCTAGTTTCTATAAATATAAGTAGACCTAAAGGGTTTCAGTCGTTTAGATAAGGATTGGAATTAATTATGTTCCCATGCAAGCCATGTCCAGGTTGTTTAAAATCATGCCTGAAATACAGCCCACTTTTATTAACCCTTAAGCTGCTAAGCGCGACTTACTGGCCTTTGGCAGATAGTGTAGATTAAGATCAGACTGCACAAAACGTGCAGTCTGATCATGGATCTACATTGTCCGATAAGGATACATTTTTCTCCTAAAAAGCATGTTTGAACGAAAATAATTCGGGTTTTATTATCGGCTTGAAAGTTTTATTTTTCTTATTTAGCAGGGTAAGGATTAAAATTTATCGTGTAGGCTGCAATACCCAGTTACCTAGCTGGTATTTCACTTCTGAATCTATTTAGTTTTTACATCTGTTAGTGTTTACTCTTTCTAGAGTAAAAGGGGTTTTTTTTCCAATAAAGGAAGAATAATACAAGTTTATTACAAGCACTTGTTTATGACATCCGTTTGTTTACTAGCAACAATGCTGGCAACAATGCATAAATTATGAAAAACAAGCTTCGAAAGTTAAACGAACTAGGCACCTTTTGCCATGCGACGGCACTGGAATTTTCCTCAATCCTTTCGCGGGCTTGGTATTGAATCACCAGTAGCCAATCAAATTGCAGTAGGTATCTATATTTACATATCACATGCCTTAAATGACCAATCAAATGCGTTCAATTTCAATTAGTAGATCAGGTGCTCCCAGGTCCGGTATAAAAACACACGCCGACAATTGGAAAAGCGCGCCGCTCATCGTGACTGCTTGTGTTCAAAGTGAGCCCTGTCGCTTCTTTTCGGTGAAAGAAAACTGCCAGAATGGTAAGTCCGTATTGAATTATTGCAATGTTTCTCTTTTGAAGTCATTTCGACTTTGTTTTGTTCTAATCTTTTCACTGTATGGTTTTTAGCAAAAAACAGCCTGTGTCGCAATCTAACATGGCGCCTATATTATGCATGCATACTTCATTCGTCATGTTGGGCTAGGTTTACGTGTTTAATTCGCGGAACACGCGTCTCCAGTGAGTATGGCCGTGTACTGATTAAAGTTCTGGCCAAGGTTCTTAGATCTAGTTTATATTTCGTGCAGCTTTCAGTTTTTAAATAGCTTTTCATACTGTCTAGCTTTACTGCGATTCGCCTTGAGTATGACTCATCCACTAGCATCAACAAGGAAATTATCGATTTTCTTACCCATCTGCTCGAAGGCCCTATGTTTTTGAGCCATGAAAACACTTAACCCAGTTAACTCTTTGCCAGACGTCAAGTTTTAGCCTTGTTGAAACTGAAAGCATTTGCAGACGATAATTTCAATGTGGCTCAAACATTGCAATTTTTTCTTTGGTAAGGAAGAAAACATTGCGGGAACAAGGAGAAAATGCTGCTTACCATAATTTTCTCCTTTTCCCACAATGTTTTTAAAAGGCTTCTTTCACAGAGTTGTTAAAAGGTGGCATTGTGGATAAAGGGTTTACCCTTTACCACACAGTTAACGTGTATTAACAACCCAGAGGAAGAGGCCCTTTGAAAACATAGGAGCAAAACGAAAAAATCCATGAAACCAGCATTTTCACATTTTCCCACAATATTTTCTTCCCGGTCTCAAAGACCTGTCATTTTAGACCAATTTTATTTGTCGTCTGCTGATGCGTTCAGTTTGGACCATTTGAAATTTTATAGTGTGGTCTGTTAAAGTGTTTACCTTTTACCATACTATCCAAACTTTAAAGAACAAAGAGGAAGGCTTAAAGGTAAGAAAGTGTGGAATAAAGGAGAAAATGCTGGTAACCAGTGTTTTCCCCTTTTTCCATAGAGTTTTTGTATGTCACAGTTGAAGGCGTCTTTTGAAAGAGGTGGGGTCCTGCGTGACTCAGTGGTAAAGTGTAGGACTTTCAACCTGGGTTCAAGCCTCACTGTCTCCACTGGGTTTCTGGTGGGGGTGTCCTTGGGCAAGACACTTCAAAGCCCTAGCCTAGTACTGGTGGAACCCAGGAAATACATGCGTATGTGAGCTATTGCTGTGATGTGACTGAAATAATATTGGAAAGTGGCGTAAAACACCATTGAATCAACCTTTTCCAAAATGTTTCCGACCCTCTTAACAAGTTCCAGTGTTTAAGCTATGTTTAGTTTGTTGTCTGCAAATGCTCTTTAACCCTTTACCACACAATCCCGACTTAAACGACCCTAAGTAAGAAGCCTTTTGAAAACATTGTGGAAAAAGGAGAAAATGCTGATAACCAGCATTTTCTCCTTTTCCCACAATGTTTTTGACTCTTCCAAAAGCAAATTTCAATTTTTGATTCACATTTCTTTTGTCGTCTGCAAAAGCTTTCAATTTGGACTGGACTAAAATTTTGTCCTTTGGGAAAGTTAATTTGAACAAGTCGAAATGTTGTTTGGTAAAGACTTAAGATGTTTTGTTAGTGAAGAAGTTGAACAGCAGTTCAGTGTTGTACTGTGTTATCGCTTTTTTTTTTTTTGTATTTCAGCGCGAGTGTATTTCCATCCATGTTGGACAGGCTGGTGTCCAGATTGGCAATGCATGCTGGGAACTGTACTGTCTAGAACACGGGATCCAGCCTGATGGTCAGATGCCCAGTGACAAAACCATTGGGGGTGGAGACGATTCCTTTAACACCTTCTTTAGTGAGACCGGTGCGGGAAAACATGTCCCTAGGGCTGTGTTTGTGGACCTGGAGCCCACTGTTGTTGGTAGGTGTTAGGAATTAGATGTTCTCAACTACATGTATTTACTAAGCAACAATTTTAGACCTCCAGATAGAAAGCA
This sequence comes from Tridacna gigas, assembly GCA_945859785.2. Lineage (NCBI taxonomy): Eukaryota > Metazoa > Mollusca > Bivalvia > Cardiida > Cardiidae > Tridacna > Tridacna gigas. The sequence goes on along the minus strand of OX244039.2, from coordinate 14,083,117 downwards.
GTCGCAGACAACAATAAATGTGACTCAAAATTTTAGATTGGAATTCTGAAGGGTAGAAAACAGTGTAGGAAAAGGAGAAAATGATGGTTACCAGCATTTTCTCCTATCCCGACAAAGTTTTCAAAAGCCTTATGCAAGATCATTAAAAATCAAGATCATGTGGTAAAGGGTTAAAAAGTTAGTGGCCCTTTGTGGCCAAGTGCTGTGGTTTTAAAATTGGCAATCCTATTGCCGTGGGTTTTATCCTTGCCCAAGGCTCTGGATTTTTTCATTAGTTAGGAGTGCTCTTGGCCACGACACTTGAGCCCCAGCTCAGTGAAACTATAGACAGGCATAAGTGAGCTGTTACTGTGATGTGATGGAAGCAGTGATGAAAGTGATGTGAAATACATAACCAATCAGTGAGTTGAGGCAGCCCATAAAACTTTAACCCTTTACTAAACGTTCCAGTATTTCATTGACCTAAAGAAGGCTTTTGAAAACTGTGGGATAAAGAAGGAATGTCAGTAACAGCATTTTCTCCTTTTTCCCCCAACTTTCTTCCATCCTCTCAGACATTTCCTACCATTTAGACCAGATTTAACCTTTATCATGCAAATAAGTTAAATGAAACTTTTAAGCTGATATTAAAAACCAAGATTTTACCATTTTAAAGTTATTTTTGTGGGAAAGATCTCTCCTGATCGGACAATGTAGATCAAGATCATACTGTACATTCTGTGTAGTCTGATCTTGATCTACACTGTCTGGGAAACGTCCATGAGTCGCACTTAGCAGCCTAATGGTTATAATGTCATCTGCAAAGTTATTTATGCTTCCGACACAAGACTAAGCCAGAGGGTCGATGGTTTGAATCCCAAGTGAATTTCGTTTGGAGGTGATTGAGAAAGACTTTTGCAAACATTGTGGAAAAGTGAGAAAATGCTTAAAGATACCATTGCTTTGCCCATCTTTGTTAGCAAATGCCATCAATTTTTACATGTCTAAAATTTTGTCCTATGGTAAAGACTTTAATAACACTGATGTTTACTGTCTTTCAACAGATGAAGTGCGCACAGGTACCTACCGACAACTGTTCCACCCGGAACAGCTGATTACTGGTAAAGAAGATGCTGCCAACAACTACGCCCGAGGTCACTACACCATTGGTAAGGAGATCGTTGACTTGGTTCTGGACAGAATCCGGAAGTTGGCTGACCAATGTACTGGTCTTCAAGGTTTCCTCATTTTCCACTCCTTTGGTGGTGGTACTGGATCTGGCTTCACTTCGCTCCTGATGGAACGCTTGAGTGTTGATTATGGAAAGAAATCCAAGCTGGAGTTTTCTATCTACCCAGCCCCACAGGTTGCTACAGCTGTTGTAGAGCCTTACAACTCTATTTTGACCACCCACACGACCCTGGAACATTCTGACTGCGCTTTCATGGTGGACAATGAAGCTATCTACGACATCTGTAGACGTAACTTGGACATTGAGAGGCCCACCTACACCAACCTGAACAGATTGATTGGTCAGATTGTCTCTTCCATTACCGCCTCTCTAAGATTTGATGGCGCCCTAAATGTAGACTTGACAGAGTTCCAGACCAACTTGGTACCCTACCCTCGTATCCACTTCCCTCTGGCTACTTACGCCCCTGTCATCTCTGCCGAAAAGGCTTATCATGAACAGCTGTCTGTTGCCGAGATCACTAATGCCTGTTTTGAGCCAGCCAATCAGATGGTAAAATGTGATCCACGCCATGGTAAGTACATGGCCTGCTGTATGTTGTATAGAGGTGATGTGGTACCCAAGGATGTCAACGCCGCCATTGCTACTATCAAAACCAAGAGAACCATCCAGTTTGTAGACTGGTGTCCAACAGGATTTAAGGTTGGTATAAACTATCAGCCACCCACTGTTGTACCTGGAGGGGATCTGGCCAAGGTCCAGAGAGCTGTGTGTATGTTGAGTAATACAACAGCCATTGCTGAAGCTTGGGCTCGTCTAGACCACAAGTTTGACTTGATGTATGCCAAGAGAGCCTTTGTCCACTGGTATGTGGGAGAGGGTATGGAGGAAGGAGAGTTCTCGGAGGCTCGTGAAGATTTGGCAGCCCTTGAGAAAGATTATGAAGAGGTTGGCGTGGACTCTGTGGAAGGTGAAGGAGAGGAAGGTGAAGATGAGTATTAAAAGGCCTTCACCTTTAATTTGCAACACCATGAGTCTTGACCTTGACATTTATCACTGTCAGTTTTCAACTATATGTGGATCATTTGAACTACATGTAGTTTAGAAAGTGCTTTAATCCTCAAAATTATTCATTGTCATTAGTCAAGCTTTTGAACTTAGTAATAGTATTTATGTGACAGTACCAACAGTCCTGCAAACAATATTTGAATTTGGAGAGTACCACTCTCGAAAACATTGTTGCCAAAAAAGGAAGTGCTATTTCCCCTTTTGCAAAAATGATTTAAGATGTTTTTATATATTTGACATCATAGATCACTTGAATTAACCCTTTTCTAAGGGATAGTTTTGAAATCATCTGAAATTTGTTTGGGATGGTTGTGAGTTTATTTACAGCTGTACTAAAAAGACTGAAATTTTGTCTTATCTCTTTACCAGAGGTCGAAATTTTGGACTAGTCCATATTGATAACATTTGCAGATGACACATTACATGTGGCAGAAATGATTAAACTCTCTCTGAAGGGTTAAAATATTGTGTGAAAAGGAGAAAATGCTGTTTACCAGCATTTTCTCCTTGTCCCACAATGTTTTCAAAAGCTTTTTCTTTCTTGGTCATTAAATAGTTATGACACTTAATGATTGTGATAAAAGGTTAATTACAGTGCTTTGATCCTCAATATTAGTCATGTAGGATATTGTAACTAAGCTGTTGAATCTCGTCTTAAAATTTTGATCTTTTCAAGTATTTTTCAAATTCTGTATGAACTTTGTTTTTCCATCTGGTGCAATTTTGTACTGCTTTTTTGTACATGTATTAGGTTGCAAGGTTTCTTTTGAATCAAACCAGATTATTTACATTTGTTTTCATAACCAAAAAAATGTCGGACCATAATTAAAAATGTGTTGCAATAGCTGGAGTATTTGTTTTGTTTTCAACTTAATCCTCAATACCACCAGTAGATTTCGACTTGATTTTCAATACCACCAGTAAACAACAGAAATTGCTTGTTAAAGGCTTAGTAGCCACCAAAAGTAAACAGTTCAGGTGTTAAAATTTATTGAAATTTAAAGTAGAAATTAATGTTTAAGATGAAAATCTCCTACTGTGTTAGTGTTAGTCGCTAGCAGAAAAATTAATTTTCAAAATTAGATAAAAAACTGCCAAGTTGCTCTATCTTTTGTCAACTTTTTACTAGATTTTGAAAATTCACTTTTCTGCACTAACACTTGGACCAATTGTACAAAAACAGATTGTCATCTGCACAATTTCCATACTTTAACCCTTAAGCTGCTAATCACGACCCACTGACCTTTTGCGGACAGTGTATATCAAGATCAGACTGCACAGAATGTGCAATCTGATCTTTGATCTACACTATCCGATGCAGTATTTTTCTTTCCGATGAAATCAAGTTTGAAACTGCAATGTTTGGGCTTTTAGTATTGAGTAGAAATTTGTTTCATTTATTCAGCAGCTTAAGTGTTAAAAGGAATGTTTTGGAATTCTCTTTCCACACAATCCAGAATTTCAACAACCCTGAAGTGCAGTTGGTAGTATACAAGATTTGAGAACCTAGAGTCGCCAGTTCAAATCCCCAGCTCAGCCTGTTTCTTTCCGAGGATTGATGATAGCCATTGTGATAGCGTTCATTCCTCGCTCACCGCTGATCATTATGTTAAAGATAGTTATTTTGGAAAGCAGCCAGTGGCTTGGAACAAGGAATGTGCGAATTTCTGGTAACAGACCTCCAGGAAAACATGGATAGGTACACTGGCCGCCACAATATAACTGAAATAATGTTAAAAAGTGCATGAAACCCCATACAATCGATAAATCTTTACCAAACGACATTTTAGACTGGTCTAATTTGAGATCATATGTAGACAACAAAGTATGGCTCCAATGTTGCAATTTGTTGCTGATAAGGTAGAAAACAGTTTGGGAAAAGGGCAAAATGCTGGTTACCAGCATTTTCTCCTTTTCCCACATTTTCTAAAACCTTCTCTCATGGGGTTTTTAAAACTGGGGATTGTGCGGTAAAGGGTTTAGTCTTCAAGCAAGTCATCACAGTATAATGCATCCCTAAATTCCGTTTTGTATTACATCCTACTGAATCAGGAGGTGCACTGGTCCTTTGACATGCAGAAAATGGACCAAAAGCAAAGTTTCGGCCCAGGTCGGCCTGCGCAGGCTGACCTGGACTGATACGTTTTCGAAATGCATTAAACTCCCTTTTCACAGAGCATGGCTTAGCTGTATTCATAATCCCTATTTCTGCAGAACTATTCATAGGATGACAAAATTCTAGATTTGTCAATCAAATGAAGACAAGAAAGAGATACTGCTCAAAGTATGGAATTGGTCCTTGCAAGGGTAGAAACATTGTGGAAATGGGAGAAAATGCTGGTTTCCAGCATTTTCTCCTTTTTCCACAATGATTCCAAGGACCTTTATCCTATGGAATGTTAACACACAAGATGGGTAAAGGGTTAAGCACTAAACTGAGTATTAAAAAACAAGAGGGCAATGATGGTCCTGTATTGCCCCACTGTCTAATCAAAAAACCACACATAACAAACATGACATTTTTAGGCCAGGTGGTTTCAAACAAGACTTTCAAAAGTTTATTTGTAAAAGCCCATGTAAAAGTTGTTACCCCGAAGGAAAAGCCATTTTTGACAGAGCTATAAATACTTTTTTCCTGGTTTAGGTCCACAAGATAAAGCAAGATAGAAGGTACATGTCTTGGCCATATTGATATTAGAAGATTTACAAAGTTCCTCAGTATAAAGCCTCTGTACAACATGTAACCCCAAAGGTGGGACCAATTTTGATTCAAGGGCTAAAGTGTGAACAAATTTGGCAGTGATCCGCTAGATGTAGCCATGTACCAAATTTGGTAGCCCTAGGATTTATAGTTAGTGGCAAGAAAAATGTTTAAAATGTTCACTATAATGTGTATATCTTAAATTTATGACACCTAGCGGGTGGCCAATATTGACACCAAGTGTAGTCTAATTTGAACAATTTTGGAAGAGGCCTAATTGATAATAACACAAAATATTACAGCTGTAGCTCATGGTCAGGAACGAGATTTTTGCAAGTTTTCACTATATACCGGTAAGCCTATGTTAAACTGACTTGAGGGTCTGGGCCAATGTTGACACCACAGCTTCAATTTGAGCAATCTTGGTAGAAGTCCAGTAAACAGACATGTACATGAAAAATTTGGTAGCCCTAGGTCTTACGATTAGGAATGACAAGATTTTTCAAGTTTTCCCTGAGCCCATGCAAAACTTGTAACTGTCTGGACAGGGCCATATTTAACCCCAAGGCTATAATTTGACCAATCTAAGTGGAGGTCCACTAGATAAAGCCCTGGATGGGGCCAATTTTGAGCCTAGGACTACAATTTGAACGATCATTGTAGAGGTCAGTTTCAATATTTTGAAGGTTTGATGCCATGGCAACCAGAGCCTGTAAAGGAATCTAATTCTTTGAAGACATTCTGATGAGGGCCATGGAACAATCATTTCTGTGAAATTTAGAGGAAATTGGATGGGTACTTTCATCAGAGATGTTTGAAATAAAAAATTATGCACAATGAACATGGGGCCATTACATAAGCTTACTGACCTTCATCCAGTGGAGCTAAAAAACAGAAAAGCATAGGTAAATCGTGATATATATGTAGTAAAGTTTTATTCAATAAACTGAGGTAATGTGAAAAACCTGGAATAATTAACAATGACCGAACTTCTTGTAAAACAAGTGATTTTTTTTTTCCGCTATTCAAGGTCTGAAAGTAAAATCCATTGCATGGAGACTAGATATATTTAAACGTGTAAATCCAAGATCAGACTTCACATTTTTATGCTGACTGAAATTTATATAATCAAAAGCCAAGGATCTGAAAACATTGTGTTGTATCTTTACTACAAAAAGTTTAGAACCAAATGTAATGAAAGCACTTGCAGATGATGGGATGTGAATTTGAAAGAGACGAGAAAACATGGGGGAAAGAGGGAGCATATTCCATCTAATGATTTCTACTTTACAAATTCAAAAATAAAAAAAAATGTTTATGAAATAAAAGTAGCAATAATGTTTAGTTTTTAATAACTAAAAAGCTCAAAAAATACTTCTTAACCCTTTCCCAAACGATGAATTTTAGACTGGTCTAAATTGACAGAGTTTGCAGATGACAATTTTAAATTTGATGAAAATGACAGAAAGTTCTCCAAAAGGGTAGAAAACACTGTTGGAAAAGGAGAAATTGCTCGCTACGAGCAATTTCTCCTTTTCCCACAGTGTTTTCAAAAGACTTGTACTGCAGACACGTGAAAACCAGGGCTTGTTTGGGAAAGGGTTAAATGATAATTCAGGACATATATGTAAATAGCGAGTATTTTTGCTGGCACCAGATTTATTGCTTTAGTAGTGCCTTTAGCTAATACTTGGAGGGCCACTTACAATAACATGGATTTTTCTTTTAGTTTTTTTAGTTCATACAGACACTAATCATTAAAATTCATGTCTGTTTTCTCCTTTGTCCAAAATATTTTCAAATACCTTCTATCTCTGGGTCATAAAACACAGGATTGGTTTGTAGTTTGTAAAGGGTTAATCAGCAATTAAAGCAAAAAAAAAACAACTAGAAATATGTATGATATGGGGCTGTGAGGGTTCTGAGTAAAATAGTGATATGTTTGCCAAGCTGTGCTGACAATTTAACTCTTTTCTTTTTTTTACTCTTTACTAGACCAGAAAGTTTTTGATTTTGTCCATATTAAAAGCATTTACAAAGAGCAAATAACATGTTGCTCAAAGGATGAGATTTGTCCTTGAAAGGGTATAAAACAAAGCCAGAATAGAAGAGAATACTGGATACCAGCATTTCCTCCCTTTCCAACAATGTTTTTAGAAGCCATCCTCTAAATAGTTGTAAATCCACAAGATTCTTCAGTAAAAGTTTAACCCTTTACCACACAATCACGAGTCTTAACCACCCTGAGGAAAAAACCTTTAGAAAACATTGTGGGAAAAGGAAAGCATTTTCTCCTTATCCCACAATCTTTTCTACCCTATCAAGGACAATTTACATCATCTGATTCACATTTCAGTTGTCTGCAAATGCTCTCAAATTGGACCAGTCTTCATTTTTGTTGTTTGGTGAAGAGTTAAGCAGAGGAGCTGCAGCTATCACAAGTTTTTTAATAGATCAATGATTTCAGTTCCAGATGACCAGACAAGAATGTTGGCTTTGAGATCAAGATCTGTTGTATTCCCATCCAAACATCCCAGCTTTTTCAGTTTCTTCCATAATGAAAAGCTTTTCCTTGGACAAACATAGTCTTTTTCACACAGTTTTAAAGCAGGACAAAGGTCATTGGTTCCATCCCCAACATATATAACCTGTTTGTAGGCTGTTGTGTTGCTGTTCTTTTTTATATGTTCTTCCAGAATATGACCCTTACAGAGGTTTTGGGTGCTCAGGTCACACCAATCTTGGGTATGATAGAATTCAATCTGAAGACATCCTTTATCATCAAAATGTGCTGGGTTTGTATAAACATCACTGACGATATGATCAATTTTTGCATTCTCCAGAGCATACTGAATAAATTTAGAATTAGAATCCGATATAATAATCACATCATATTCCTCCTTATCTAAATGCCTAAATAAATCCATCATTCCATCTGTAAATGGAAGATTGTCAATGCTTTTCTTTATCTGTTCTTCAGATATCCCATGTTTGTGAAGGTGTTCAAATATTGCACGCATGTAAAAAGTCCAACATTTGTCACTATAGAGGTCCTTGATATCTTGCGGGACTTCCCCTTCTGGGCAAAGCGTGGTTACTTGAATGTCACTGTTGTCATCTATAATAGTATGATCGAAGTCGAACGCTACCAACACCTTGGTTTCCTTGCTGCTCTGCATCTATTGTGAGAAATATAAAAAGAAAAATAAATTAACATACTGGTACAGTTATCAAAATTTACAAAAGTTTGCAAACAAATTTTCGACTTGTCAAGGCTGAAAGCCATTAGCCATTAGGCACTACGTCACCATTAGGACAACCCGTCTTTGGGCGAGTAGTCTTTTGGATGAAATGTCACTTGGCGAAATGTCTTGTGGGGCAACCTTTCCTTGCTCTAAACATGACATGTACAGTAGCGACGACTTTAAGAAAAAAAATTAACGATTCGACCAAAATGTCATTGAATTTTATGACAACAGCATGAATAAAAAAAGGCAAGCTAAAGATCTTATATTAGAAAATTTGAAGAAAAAAAATTATTTCACCACCTTTCATGGATTTTCGAATGAAGCGTTTAGCACAGCAAGTTTATTTACAAATCGGCCAAGGTCACGAAATCGGTGTCGTTCTTTATGAGTAGTTGTGATGTTTACAAAACGGAAATGACGTTTATTTTGTTGCTACATCTTGTTTTGCTTGACAACAGGCGACTATAACATCTTCAATAGCCTGTTTTGTCAAGAAAAAATACGTAAAAATGGCGACTGTTTTGCATGGCAGAAGGAAAGGACAAACTAGAAGTAAGCCATTTAAGGATGATTTCATTTTTTTTTTATATCTGAATAAAATGCACCCGTGTGGAAAGATCTTGAATTATTCAAGATTACCCAAAAGTTCTGTCACACTCAGCTTGGTCTAAAAGAAATATTTACCCAAGTATCAAATTTCTTGTAAAATCTTAATGTTACCTTGCTGTTGTTCCTAAAATACTAGAGGAATAATCATTGAGTGAAATAGTCATTGGAATTGTCTCATCAAGACGATTCAAATGAGTACCCACAACATAGAGTCTGGAAGAGAAACAATGGATTAAGAATGCCATCACTCCTTCTTATCTGGAGCTCAGAAGTACCATTGATGAAGCCCTTAGTTCTTTACCAGACAGCAAAATTCTAGACTTTATGAAGTTGAAAGCATTTGCAAATAAATTAATCGGGGCTCACTTGATGTGACAAATTGCCTAAAAAATTACGGGTACGAAAGAGGGCGCAAATAGGAGAAAGTGCTTGTCATCAACAAGTTCAGCTTTTTCCCCAATACTTTTAAAAGCCTTCTTTAGGGCCTTAGATTAATGTGAGAGTTTTGCACAGGGTTCAAAAGTAGGGTATTTTATTTTTGAAATTAACTGTTCACCTAAAACTGCAGCTAAAATTGGGGTTTGATGTTGTATTGACAGTTATACTTATACATGTTGTCCTAGTAAAAACATAAAAGCCTTACTCTGAATCTCAAATAAGTTAATATTTTCAAATTTGTTACATCGCCCATCATTTAGATGTTAATTGTGGCGAAAAGAACCATTATTATGTCTAGATCTAATGAAAAATCAGAAAAGGATGCAGAATTATTTAATGTGCTCCAAATGTCATCTGAGATACTGTTTTCATCTTATATTCCTGTCAAAAAGGGTAAGACGACGCATTTTTGGTGTTATACAGTTAGGTAATAATGTTTCATCAGCTATACTCTTTTTGCCAGCAAGGAATTCTTAAATAGTTAAAAAAGTTCCATTGTATATTGGCTAATGCTCACATACCCAGCACCATTCCTCTGGACACATGATTTTTCAAGTGAGTAGTTAGAATTGTTGCCACATTGTTTCCCCCTAATTCCAAAACAAAAAAAAACTTCTATAGATCGATGACAAATGATCCATTTGTAATTACAACACATATTGTAGTTTGAATTGAGTTTTTGATGATTTAAACAAATGCAATTTATGTAGGCCTCAGATTGTACAAAATATATGTATAATAAGTATAGATCCTGAGAGCTCAGTATTTTCTTACTGCAGGGATGTATGTGAAAACAGTGTGGCACAAGAAATAAATAGTTTGTATGAGCTTTTTCTCATTTTGCCACAATGTTTCTCAAATTTAGTGTCACAAAATGAAAAAATGATGTGAAGGTGGTAACAAATTAGTTAAATTTCTGTTCCAGTGACTCCTGAGTTACCTGTCCCTCAGGAAGGATTATCCCCTACAGATTTAAGACAAGTCACCATTTTATCAAAGACTGACTGGGAGAGAATTCAACAACAGTTACATAGGAAACAAATTGAAGAGGAGAGGCTAAGAAAGATAAGGGAGGAAAAAGAGGAGAAAAGAAACAGGTCAAAAGAGATTGTGAAAGATTGGGGAAATACTATTGCTGTGAGTAAAATGTGTACTAGTCTCTAACTTAACACTTCACCAGATGAAATAATTTCAGACCAGTCCAAATTGAAAGCATTTGCAGACATCAAAATAAGTGTGACTCAAGAATTAAAATTTGCTTTGACAAGGGTAGAAAACTTTGTGGGAATAGGAGAAAATTTTGATTACCAGCATTTTCCCCTTTTCCCTCAATATTTTCAGAAGCCTTCCTTCTCAAGGTCATCTAAACATGGGACTGTGTGGTAAAAGGTTAAATGATGGTACATGTATTTGTTTCTGAAGGGTTAAAAACATTGCGGGAAAAGAAGAAATTACTGGCTGTCTATATTTTCTTCTTTTCAGACAACATTTTAAAAAGCTCATCTTTAGAGTCACATTCAATTTGCTGTCTGTATGCATTTGATTCGGATGGATCTTAAACTTTGTTGTTTAGCTTGTAAAGAGTTAAGTGGATCCAGTTTTGGATTAAATCTGGGTCTCATAATCAATTATATAGAGAAGATGGTAGTATTTTGCTGAAAAAACCATATGAGCCACACTCTGGCAAAAGGGGGCTTAATGTATCTGCGTGATGCATGATACCTATCAAGTCATCACATAATTATGGATCCATAATAGCTACTTTTTTTGACAACTGGTTTAATCATGAGGTAGAAGGGTCCTTGACATACAGAAAATTGAGCAATAATTCATAAAGCCCCCTTTTCACAGAGCATAGCTCATGAATTACAATGAATCAATATGTTGACACATACGCAAAGCTGACTTCACAATGTCATCTGTGTCCCACATTTACCTTTTCTGTAGTCGGTTGACATATTTTCTTTTAAGAATTGTATTTTAAGTATATGAGCCATGCTCTGTGAAAAGGAGGTTTAATGCATCTCTGTGATACAGTTTACCGAGCAAGTTGTCACAAGTCATAACTACAGACCCATAAAATCCATTGCGTCTAACAACTGACTGAATTATAAGGTAGAATGGTCCTTGGACATGCAGAAAATTTGCAAATAACAAAAAATATTCGACCTATGTCAGCCTGCACAGACTGTGCAGGCTAACATGGATCAATACCTCTTGCAGATGCATTAAACCCCGTTTCACAGAGCATGGCTCATATAGACCAACCGGAATAGCTCAAGTAGAGTGTAAGATTTGCGAATGTCAAGTCTTAGGCTACTTGAGGGTTTGGGATCCAGACCCACGACTGGTTTTGTGAACTTACTAATAGTCTTTCTGTTAAACCGAGGTCCCTTGTGATGGTGCTGTGCATCAAGCATGTTAAAGAACTAGGCATAACTTAGGATAGGCTTCATGCTGTATCTTGCACTGTCCCCCGTAACATAATTAACTTCCAGCCTTGAGGGGGAAGTCGCCCACTTGGGCAACCAGTGGCAATGTCAGAGAAACGGAAAATCAGTCAATGTGTTTTTCATTTCTCTCTCATGGCTGACCATTGTTTCAATGGTGGTTATACGGGGGAAAGCAGCCAGTGGCTTGGAAGGAATATTGTGCAGAGTATTGGTAAAAGAAACTCTAGGAAAACATGGATAGGTGCACTGCTACCCCCTCCCCCCACATGTAACTGTAAAGATGCTGAAAACTATGTTAAACACCATACAATCAATCAATTATATGCTTTTACATATTTCTTACATCCACAAAAAATAGGGTCAAAGACAGAGGAAGCTTGAAGCCAGAAAGCTGAGAGAGAAGAAGGATGAAGAAGAGAAGAAACAGATGGACATTGAAGAGGCCAAGTACCTTGCTCAGCAGAGAAAAGAAGCCATTGATAAGGCTAAAACACAACAGTATTATCAGACAGACAGAGTGAAGGGTTTCCATGTAAGTTACAACTAACCTTAAGTCATTTCTACCTGGATATTCATCTTCAAAGGGGCATTAAAGTAGATTTCATTTTGCAAATCTTTTTTAGAAAGTCTTAACAAAGCTAATTTTCTTTCGCATGCTAATATGGCTGTAGAATTAACCCTTTCCCAAACAACAAATGTTTGACTCCTCCAAATTGCGAACATTTGCAGGCAACAAATCTCAAAGTGGCACAAATGAATTTAAGTTCTCTGAAAGGATAGAAAACATAGTGGGAAAAGGAGAAAATGCTGGTCACCAGCATTTTCTCCTTTTCCCACAATGTTTTCAAAAAGCCTCTTCTCCAGGGTTGTGAAATCCCTAGAAATACATAGAAAACGAGGAATTACCGAGTTTTTGTGACTGTTTTACTTTTTTATGGCCAGTACTTACTGACTGTTTACAAGCCAAGTATTGCTTTATGTCCGATTTCCATGACTGGCAATCTGATTGGCTGAGACGTCTTATCTTAGCCAATCAGATTGCTAGCCTTAAAATAATGTTTCCATTAAGAATGGTTGGTGCCCCCAATCTTAGGTATAATACAATAAAGTTTAACTGCTGATGCCCAGCCAGGTAGCTTAATGGCTAGCATATCTGAGTGGTGACCTGGTGGTTGCGGGTTCCATACATGGTTGCAGCTAATTTTCTTCTCAGCGATTTTTTGCCACTCAACTCTAATGCATGTAAGAATGTAGTCAGTGGCTTGGAAAGAAAGATGCGTCAGTACTGGTGTGAGAAATCCAGGAACACGTGTGTAGGTGCACTGGTCATAGTGATATGACCTAGCTAAGGTGTTAAAATGGCATTAATTCCAATACAATAATGTTTAATATGCTGATACTCTCTGTTTCAGAGTGCTTTAATGCTGACAGAGGTTTTGAAAGAGAGAGAAGCCCAGCTCGAGTTAAAACGTCTAAAAGACCAGGCAGGTCATGGTCAAGACAAGGAATACCTTGAGCAAGCTCAGCGGGAATATGAGGAAGCAATACGATCTGATCAGGCTAAAGCAGCTGAGAGAATATTGGCTGCAAAACAGAATCAGCATTTCTTGAAAGCACAGTATGTTTATTTTTTTTTGTGAACTTTTTATATGTGTTTGATGGTATTGTTCTACTCTTAATAAAATATTTAGTTATGTCAAAATTCATCATACGGTCTCTTTCACTACCACAGAGCTCCAGACAGAGGGAGTGATTTTGATTTCAAAATTGAAAATTTTAATAACTCTCCACTAAACCCTATGTTATGGGTACTCATCGGAATCGTCTCATTGAGACGATTCTGATGAGTACCTACAACATAGGGTTTTGAAGAGAAATAATGGATTTAAAATGCCATCACTCCCTTTTATCTGGAGCTCTGCTACCAAACAAGAAAATAACATCTTTTCAATGGCTACAGATGCAGTTTGGCTGCAAGATGAAGAGACAATTCAGTAATAATCTTGAATAAAGTAATGGACAGTGTAGATAAGAGATCAGACTGCACATGCTGTGCAGTCTGATCTTGATTAACACTTTCCAAAAAATGCTTCTTGTAACACCTACAGTGAGGAAAGGGTGAACTTTATCCAAGATGACAATTATTTGTTAGATTTTGCCAAAGTAGAAAGCATTTGCAGATGACAAATAAATTGTAGGTCAAGTAATGGAGTATGTATGCTATAAGATGGAAAACACTGTGGGAAAAGGAGGAACTACAGGTTACTTGCATTTTCTCTTTCCCCAACATTGTTTTTAAAAACTTTCTGGATATTAAATTTGTATTCTGTACATGATTTTCCTGCCTGCAATCAATCTAAGTTACTCTTGACAGCTCTAATGAAAAGACAGAGGGAAGTTTTTAATTTTGTATTGTGCCAAAAAATATTATAATTAATGATTTAACTCTGCTAGACAACAAAATTTTAGGCTTGTTCAAATTGAAAGTAATTGCTGGGGAAAAGTGAATTGTTGCTAAAATGATGAATTTTATCTTTGAAAGGACAGAAAACGTGATGGCAAAAGGGAAAAAAATGCCAGCTTAACCTTTTTCCTCAGTGTTTTTGAAAACCACCTTTCTCAGGATCATAAATATACAATACCATATAAGTCTTTGCCATACGACAAAATTTTGGACTGGTTCAAGTTGACAGCATTCGCAGATGACAAATTAGTTGTGACTCGAATGATGAAATTTGTCTATCAAAGGATAGAAAACATTCTGGGAAAGGGAGAAAATGCTGGTTATCAGCATTTTAAGCTTTTTCCACAGTGTTTCGAAAGCTTTCTTTCTCAAGATCTTTAACCCTTTACCGCGCAATGCTACCTTTTAATGACCCTGGGATAGAAGCATTTTTGCCTTTTTCCATAATGTTTTCTACCCTGTCAAAGAAAAATAGGACCATTTGAGCCACACTGAAACCATCGTCTGCAAATGCTTTCAATTTGGACATAGCTAAAATTTTGTCGTCTGGTAAAGGGTTAAATGTTGGGATTGTGTTGTAATTGGTCAATATAAAGGTAAGCATTGTTTCACATTTTTCAGAATCATGGATCATCACAAACTTAGGGAGAAAGATAAAATGGAGGATATGGTGGAAGGGGAAGAGTTACAAAAACTGTCATTGCAAAACAAAATGGAGAAGGAACATCTGGAGGCAATCCGTAAAGATGAGAAAAGACAATTGATGGAAGACAATCAGAGACAGATTGAAGAGAGGATTGCTCTGAAAAAACTCCAGGAAAATCAAGAAGATGTGAGTGATTCATTATTTTTGTGTTTATTTGAACCATGCCCTGTGAACATGGGGTTTAATGCCAGGGTTTGAAATAAGCAACCTGCTACCTGGGCACAAAAGCAGTAGCAAAAGGTTGCTACCTGGTAATCATGTCTGCTTGAAGCGTTTTGCCAATTTTCAATGAAATAATCTTCTACTTTTTAATTTAGAAATCTGTTAAAATGATCTTTGCAATCATGTACAGATACAAAAACATGGGAGCATCAATGAGTCATTCAATCGTACACATGTGTGCATGATGATGACTTTATATGTAACATCTATATTTATGGCTACCTTTGTGAATCTTTGCTAATATCCATTTGAAAACAGTCTGTATTATAACAAATGGGCAAAAACATACAAGTATAAATAACACATCTGAAAAGGTAATTGCCTAACAGCAGAGTCTCTATGTCCATTTCTTTGAAGACATGCAGTTTTCACTTCAGCCAAGCAATTCATGGGCAAAGGCAGTAATTCAAGCATCATTTTATTGTTGGTAAAGAGGGCCATTATTTGTCTGCCCCTATTTGCTACCAGGAAGGCTCCTTTTACTTACCTTATTTTAAGACCAGGTAGCAAGCTTGTACTTGCTACCTGCAAAATATGTTAATTTCTAACACTGAATGCATCTGCAAAAAGGATCAACCCAGGTCAGCCTGTGCAGTCCACACAGGCTGACCTTGGTCGACATATTTCGCTGTAGGTCAATTTTCTGCATGTCGAAGGACCATTCTACCTCAGGATTCTGTAGTTTGTTAGAGACATAATTGATTTATGGATCCCTAATCATGTGATGACCTGCTTGGTATAATGTATCTTGGAGATGCATCAAAATCCCTATTGCCAGAGTACTGCTCATTTATTGTGGCCACAGGTTTCCCATATGGGCAATAGCCCCAGAAGGCTATTGGTTATGTTATGACATTGCAAGAAAACCCATCCTAAGTTAAGCCTTAGCAAAACATTTCAACACATGTCAACAGATGCGGAGTGCGCAAGCTAACATAAATTGATGCTTTTTGCAAATACATTAACTCTTTACCAAATGACAAAATTTTGACTCGACCAGTTTGAAAGCACTTGCAGGTGTCAAATTAAATGTAGCTCAAATGATTATTTCTGTCTTTGATAGGGTAAAAAACGAAGTGGGAAAAGGAAAAAATGCTAGTTACCAGCATTTTCTCCTTTTCTCACTATGTTTTCAAAAGGCTTCTTCTTCTAAGGTCGTTAAAACTCAGGATTGTGTGGTAAAAGGTTAAATCTCCTTTCATAGAGCCTTGTCCATATGGTCCTAAGCAGTAAAGAGATAATCCTATATTTGTAGGAGGAAGATGAAGAATGCAGGATATTTGCTGCAGCTAAACGAAAGATGATGAAGCTTAGAGCAGAGAAGGAAAAACAGCTCCATAAGTAAGTTTTGTTCCCCTGTCATGCTGGTCCACACATGGAGTGATGGTGAAAGATTTCTAGTAGGAAATGAAGGAATTTTGACATGAAATTCGAACTCAGTTTCATTTTTAGCTAGGCTGTTTTTGAAGAAATTCAAACTTCGAGGTATTGTCATGGCCCTGTTGTCATCTGCGTGGTCGTCATTGTCTTCGTCATCATGCAAAAACTTTTATAATATCTCTGTCATTACTGAAGATGTTTATTTTGAATTCGGACTATTTTTTAACTATCAAAAGGGATAACCCATACTAGTACGGTAGGTAACCATCAAATTATTTTTGACACAGTTATGTCCCTTTTTTAAATCTAGAATTTTCACTGAAAAGCAACTAAAAACAACTGCAGCCAAGCATTGTTATGCCCTTGTGTTGCTCTTGTTGACCTGTTTACCAAAGACTATCACTCCCTGACTTCTTTGAAAGTAGTTTTCATGCTTTAAGAGTTGGTTGGAGCATATAAGGACCCGTAAAGGGATACATAGCCTTAAAATGAATTGGTATAAAAATCAGTGCATAGAAGTGTGATTAGTCTTTTACCAAACACTCCAACATTTTAACAACCCTGAGGAAAAAGCCTTGTCAGAACATTGTTGGAAAAGGAGAAATTGCTGCTGACCAGCATTTTCTTCTTTTCCCACAATGTTGTCTACCCTTTCAATACAAATCTCATTATTCTGGCTTAATTTCATTTGTTGTCTGCAAATATTTTTAACATGGACAAGGTTAGAATTTTGTGGCATGGTGAAAAGTCAATTTGGTCCAAAGTACATGTACTTACAGATACATGTATATGAGCCATGCTCTGTTAAAAAGCCATGCTCTGTTAAAAGGGGGCTTAATGCATCTGCAAAAAAGGATCGACCCAGTCCTCACAGGCTGACCTGGGCCGAAACTTTTTGTTTTTGGTCAATTTTCTGCATGTCCATGGACCATTCTACCTCGGGTTTCAACCATTTGTTACAAAAACTGGATAAAATGGATCCAAAATTATGGAATTACTTGCTTGGTATAATGCATCACACCAATACATTAAACCCCCTTTTGCCAGAGCATGGCTCATATGAATGCTTTTTTTTTTTCTAGTTGAAAATAGTGCAGTAGTAGTTCTTATTGTGTTCATGCAAGATCAGTATTACTGCTGTGCTGCTCTCCAAAGGCATATCCTTCACTGACACAATATTTCAAATAAATAAATATATTTCAGTAATGCTCTGTGAAAAGGGGATTTAATGCATCTGCACAATTATTGACGCAGGTCAGCCTGACACAAGATGACCTGTCAAAACTTTTTGCTATTGATAAATTTTCCGTGTGTCCAAGGACCTTTCAAACTCATAATTCAGTTGCTTGTTAGACAAAATGTACTTTATTGATCCATAATTATGTGATTACTTGCTTTGTGTAATGCATCACAAAGAATGCATGAAACCCCTGTTGCCAGAGCATGGCTCTTACAAATTATCATGTTCTAATAATTTAGATTTCAACAGACTTTTCCTGTTTTCTCTTTTTAAAGCGAGAAACAACAACAACTTGAACAGATCCGTGAAAAACTTGCAGCTCAACTCAAGCAGAAAATGGATGATGAAGATGAAAGGATCAGAGCAGCGGTACAGGAAGCCGAGGATAAACGGGCTAGAGAGGAGTCCGAGAAGGAGGAGAAAATGAAGAAAATCATCCAATCACAGGCTGAGCATAGGAATAAACAGGTTAGGAGAAATGAGACAAGAGTCATGTTCTGTGAAAAGGGGGTGCAATCAATCTGCAAAAAGTATCGACCCATGTCAGGCTGCGTGGACTGTGCAGGCTGACGTGGGTGGAAACTTTTTGCTACGGGTAAAACTTATGCATATCCAAGGACCATTCTATCTCATGAACCCGTCAGTTATCAGATTAAATGTATTTTATGGGTTCATAATTATGTGATACCTTGCATGATAAAATACATCACAGAGTTCCATTAAATCCCCTTTAGCCAGAGCATGACTCATATATTTTTAAGTCTTGCACTGGCCATGGCAATTTCTATAGTTATTGTAGATGGGTTATATGAAGATGAAATAGCTCGAAATGTGCAGTCTGATCTTTGATTTACACCGTCTGCTACTTAATGTTGAATTATGACCAAATTATCTCTAGGTGCAGTGGAACAGTACTTTAAGACCACAAGAATGTCCAGTAATATTTTTTCTTGGAGCAAAACATAACTCATGACATTTTGTTTTAGCATTTTCTTTGTAAAAAATCTTAATGAAAACTTATCAACATTTTAGTGTATTTTTGTGGTAGGTTTTATTTTCTCATTCAACCGCTTACGACTTAATCCTGAGTTTTAAAAACCCTGAGGGAGAAGACTATTGAATACATTGTGGGAAAAGGAGAAGATACTGGTAACCAGCATTTTCTACTTTTCCCACCATGCTTTTTGTTATTTCAAAGGCATAGTTCATCATTTGACCCCTTATTTTCTTTTTCTTGTCTGCAAATGCTCTCAATTTTGACTAGTCTAAAATTTTATCGTATAATATAGGGTTAAGCAATGAGAGGTTTCCCCCAACACAACATATAACTACTTTTCCGCTTATTTTTCTTCCATACAGATGTTAGAGTCAGAACAAAAGCGCAAAGAAGAGAGGCGTCAGGAGCTGGAAACCATTCGTATCCGCCAGGCTGCTGATGAAATCTTTCGACGTAATGAAGAGGAGAAACGAAACAGGAAGTTTGAGAACAACAGAGATTTGGCTCGTTTCCATCTCACCCAGGCAGTGAGTACAAGTATCACTGCCTTTCCCAAAGCCATTAAAACTCGGGATTGTGTGGTAAAAGGTTGAATATTGACGAGTCTAAAATTTTTTCATCAGGTAAAGATTTAACTGTTTACCAAATGAAAAAATTTTTAGACTTGTCAAAATTGAAAATATTATGAACATGACAGTGCCTAAATGATGATTTCTATCTTTGAAAGAGTAGCCTAGCATTTTCTTCTATTCCCAGAATGTTTTCAAAAGGCTTCTTTCTCAGGGTCTTTAACTCTTTACCAAATGACAAAATTTCAGACATGTTAAAAATGAAAACATTTGCAGATGACAAAATAAATGTAACTAAAAAAATTGAAAATTGTTTTGGGAAGGCTCTCCTTTTCCCACAATGTTTTCAAAGCGCTTCTTTGTCAGGGCCATTAAAAGTTGGTATTGTGTGGTTAAGGGTTTAACACTGAATTACTTTGCAAAGAGTTAATCAAATTTCAAAGCTTTTTAGGTTGGTATTGATTTTACGATATTTCTGATAATGACAATGTACTTTTTATTTTCCGTGTTGTCGAAACAAGATAAATTTAGATGGTGGTGCAGAAGAGAAAAACAGTTCTTTTGTTGATGAAAGAGATTCGATCATATTTGAAAACAATTTTCATGTGATTTGATGGAGAACTTTTGTTTTACAGGAACAGCACAAGAATAAAGAAATTGATGAGAAAGAGCAGGGTCGTGCACTAGACAAAGCCAACATGGATCTGTTGGCAGTTGAGGAGCAGCAGTTCCAGGAATATGCCAGTAAAGTCATTGACCACTGTGAGAAGGGAGGCAGAAATGTCTATCCACTCAGGAAGGCCGCCAAGTCAGGTCATGGGGGAGGAGCCGGACCAGTTTTTGATGGAAAAGGCGGGATTAGACCCAGCTATATGGTTATGGATAAATCTGGTAAACAGATGCCACATTATCAAAGAGATTCTACAGAGGAAACTAAACAGAATATATATGATGTTCAAACCAAGAAGAGACTTGGTTTTGTATGGTAGTCTTTGAAAAAACTATTTTATAATTTGTTGAGATCATGATTCTTTCAAGGCTTAATTTATTTAAGGCTGCTAAATTGTTTTATCTGTACTTTATGACTGGTGGCCGTTTGGCATGAAAATGAATAAAATTGAAAATAAAACCTGCAAAGAGTAAATGACATATATTTTCATAAAAGAATGTATGATGTGTTTCTATTTTATATGCTATATATGTATGCCAAATGAGTGTCTTAAGCTCAAGTCTATTTCAAAAATAATTATCCCTGTACCAATTTTTTGACTCTTTCAAATTGAAAGCATCTGCAGAGACAAATTCAAAATTGGTACAAGTTAGTCAAAGACCTCTGATGGGATAGAAAACAATGTGGTAAAGGGAGAAAATATTGGTTACCAGCATTTTCTTTTGTCCAACAATGATTTCAGAAGCCTTCTCCCATAGGGTTATTAAAACATGGGATTGCATGGTAAAGGATTGACATCGCCCGTGAACTTTTTATCCTCATAATTTTTTTTTAATCTTTAATTATCGATTCCAGCAATTTTGAAAAGAGCTTCAAACATGAACAGAAAGGAAGGAATTTTTTCCTGTGGTATAAATAGCTATTCTTAAAAACATGAAAGTTCGCAACAATTTCGAACCAATGCGGCAAAGATCCTCATTTATCGAGGTTTAAAAGCCCAATATACAAACCCCTGAGCTAAAAAGATTCTCCCTAACGCAGTTGTCAGGTATTGATTTTATACGGGAAGAAACTATGCTGTAAGGAAGGAGTGATCTCCCGTAACACTATTCAAAATTAAAAGTATTGTGCTGAAATATGCCTTATTCTGAGGAAATTCTCCATGTGCCACTGTGTTTTCAGGTGTTTTGAACCACAGTGTATCATGATGGGAAAAAAGGTTAAATAAATTGAAAACTCCGATACTATTCATTTGATAAATAGTGCTTTGGTAAAATAAAGAATGAATCTGTGAAACTTAGGAAATACAGTGCTGTCAGTGCTTTGATGCTGTTGAACCCTTTCCCAAGTGGCAAACGTTGGGACTCTTCCAAATTGGAAGCATCAGCAGAGGACAAATTCGAAGTTAATACAAATTAGCTCAAGTCCGCAGACTAGATAGAAAACATTGTGGGAAAAGGAGAAATTACTTGTTACAAGTTATTCCTCCTTTTCCCACAATGTTTTCAAAAGCATTCTTCTCCAGGGTTGTTAAAAATCGGGATTGTGTCTTAAAGAGTTAACATTGACTGTTTTTGTGTAGAAAACATTTAGAGTATGTTTGTGTTAATTATTTCAGACATGCTTTGTGAAAAGGGGGCTTAATGCATCTGCGAAAAGTATCGACTCAGGTCAGCCTGCGCAGTAGTCGCAGGCTGACCTGGGCCGAAACTTTTCGCTACAAGTCAATTTTCTGCATGTCAAACGATCAGTGCAACTATTAAAGCAGTTGGTTGTTATACAAAATGGATTTTATTGATCCATAATTATGCGATGACTGGTTTGGTAGCATGTATCACAGAGATGCATTAAGCCCACTTTTGCCAGAGCATGGCACAATTGTTTTTGTTTTTTTGACTGTCTTCTGTGATAAACAATATGATAATGTGACTTATGGTATCTTTTAATGGATTAAAATATTGTTTAAACTTATATAATGTGTCTATCTTTTCATCAATGGTTGTTCAACCAATATTCACATAATTTCAACAAATTTTAATAACACATCCATGAACATTTTTTACCTTCAGTGAGGTAAGTATAAACTCTCTTGCATTTGTGGGAAGTTACATGATGGTCAGACAGCATAAAACATAATAGCCTGATCTTGGACTGCTCCATGTTTTTTTGTAAAAAGTATTTAAATTGACTGTTACCTAAAAATCAATTGTATTTCATTAACCCTTTACTGCACAATCCTATTTACCACACAATCAATATTATGCTAGGATTTGATTCATTATCCCCCACCGAAGGCAAGGGGATATCGTACGGACAGATATCTTCTAAAATCCTTTACAAAACTTGAAACTTTAAAATACGTGTCCCTTATGATAGTTTGCCGATACACTTTTATCTTTTTCATTAAATGCTGTGGGGGCTTTGTTCAGCAGGAATATCATTTCAAGGAAATAGCTTTTTAACTTTTTGCCAGACAACAAAATTTTAGTCTTGTCCAAATTGAACACAACTGCAGACGACAAATGTCACTCAAAGCATGAAGGCCTTTTTCATCAGGGTTGTAAAAAAATGGCATTGTGTTGTAAAGGAATGCTCTTTCATTTAGCAACAAAAAGTGGAAATTCATCTTTTGAATTGACCTTGGACAAATTGAATTTCCGTCTGCATAGTTCTGTTAAATTCATGTATACCAGGTATTTGTATATAGCCATAATATGTATGCATTTGATTTCAAAATACATAATGCAGTGCTGGACTGGATAAAACAATCCCTAACCAATACAGGGATCCTGCCATCGATTATGCAGCAGGTCACTTTATTTTCAGAATCCCAGAATGAACGAAATCATCAAAGACTATGCAGATGTCTTATGGCAAACCAAATTATAGATACAACAATGGCTTAGTTTAATAAAGGTTTTATTCAAACATCAATTTCAGTAAAACAATGAGTTCAGCCAAGCTGTGTTCTGGCAAAAGGGGGCTTAATGCATCTCCGCGGTCCATTATGCCAAGCAAGATATCCCTGTATTATGGAGCCATAAAATCCATTTTGTCAAATAATCCAGTGAATTATGAGGTAGAATTATCCCTTGACATGCAGAAAATTTAAAGATAGCAAAAATTTCAGCCCATGTCAGCCTGCGCGGACTGCGCAGGCTGACATGGGTTGATATTTTTGCTAATTTATTAAGCCTCCTTTTCACAGAGCATGGCTCTTTTAATTTGTAGACGTACTCCCATTTGTAATTACATAAGAAATTAAAAAAAAAAAAAAAAAAAAAAAAAAAAAAGTTGTCCTAAAGCTTTTGAAATCTTTGCAAAAAGCAAGCGCATGTAACAACATTAAATAGAAACTGTCTTTTTAAGAGGCAGCATGGTGTTGGCAAAGGCACATCCATTTTGCGTAAATTAAGGCATTATAAATAAAGACAAAGGGAAAAAAACATGGACAATCATCACAATTCACCAAATTAACAACTGTTTAAAACATCTAACATGATATTCTACTGCTATTTTCAGATTTACCACTCTAACAAAATTACACACTGAAAAAAAAAAAAAAAACCATTGAAAGATATAAAAATATCTTTTTTTTTTCCAACAGTAGACTGGTATTTAACATTGTTGAACAAGGAACAACTGCTTATTACAAGCAATCAATACCTTTTATTCAGTAACTTTTCCAAAGGGGGATAACTTGCCCATATAGATAGCATTCCGAGAAGACAAAATTGCCTAAAGTGCCTAAAATGATGTGATGGGACCTGAAGGTTTAGAAAACATTGTGGGAAAGAAAGAAAATGGTGATTATTAGTATTTTTTCTCCTTTTCCCACAATGTTTTGACAAGCTTTACCCTTCAGGGTTGTATAAACGGGATTATTTGGCAAAGGATTGACATTGTAAATACACTGAGTTATGAAACGTGTCTATACAGATGTACAACATGATACTGACCATAGCATAATATAAAATTGTCTTGAAAACCCATTACCAAACAACAAAATGTTAGACTGGCCCAAATTGAAAGCAGTTGGAGACGACAATTTTAATGTGGCCCAAATGGAGAGAATTGTCTTGGAAGGAGTAGAAAACGTGGAAAAAGGAGAAAATGCTGGTTACCAGCATTTTCTCCTTTTCCCACAATGTTTTCAAAAGGCTTTCTTCTCCAGGGTCGTTAAAACTCGGGATTGTGCGGTAAAGAGTTAAGCCTTTACTACAAAACCCAGACTTTTATTGACCCTGACAAAGAAAGCTTTTGAAAACATTGTGGGAAAAGGAGAAAATGCTGGCAACCAGCATTTTCTCCTTTTCCCAAAATGTTTTCTTTCTCAAAACTAATCTTAATTTTTGTGTCACATTTACTCTGTTGTCTGCAGATGCTTCTCTTACAAACATGAAAGTTCGTAACAAATGCATAGCTCAAATACAATCCGCAACAGCTGGGATTCAAACCCTTGCTGGCAAAGATCCTTGTTTATCGAGGTTTAAAAGACCAATACACTAACCCCTGAGCTACAGAGAATTCTCCCTAACGCAGTTCTCAGGTACTGATTTTATACAGGAAGAAGCTATGCTGTAAGGAAGGAGTGATCTCCCGTAACACTTCCAATTTGGAGAAGCCTAAAATCTTGCAGTTTGGTAAAGAGTTAACCTTTCTTGAATAATTACAACTATTTACCATACTGCAGGAGAATATAGCCTTTGAAACATGACATTGCTCCTTCACACGCAATATTTTCTATAATATTCATGATGGTTGTTTTCCCCACTGGTTTGAATCCCCTGTTCGGTCAATTTCTTTCAAAGGAATGATGACAGTCATTGCAACAGGATTCATTCCTCTCTCACCACTGATCATTGTTTCGACAATGATTATGTGGGAAAGCAGTCAGTAGCCTGGAAATAATGTTGTGCAAAGAACTGATGTGTGAAACTCAAGAAGAAGCGTGGATAGGTGCACTGGCCATATATAACTGAAATAATGTTGGAAACTGCATTAAACACAATACAAATCAATTCAACAATATTTTAAACTCTTTTCGACACAAAATCCATCATCTTAGTTGAATTTTTACGTTCTCCAAATGCCTTTTGATGCATACCTGTCCAAAATTAAGTCACAAAATAGGAAAAAAAAATATGGTGATAGATAGGTAACCTAATATCAACAAGAGCGGCAAATTGTCGCAAGATATGCCCGTCCCACCGCCAGTTGTTGAGGGGGATACTAATCGTAAAGGGCAGGTAGAGGAAAAAAGTAGTGCAGCAGAAATCATGTAAGTGATTGAAATAGGCATGAATGTCTCTGGCCAGAGCATAACTTTGTCATCTCCAGTCTGAACATCTTGCAATTTGGAATGCATGATTGTTGAAAAATTACGGAGTGCAGTGCACAAGAACCATAACTCTTCCTAGCACAAATTTTGAGTTATTTCCCCTTTGATCTTCACTTTTATAGCATTTCTAGCTTGTCCATAGCAGAACTTACATAACCATTTACCTACATATAGTAACAGGAAAATGTTAAGTTCGCAGGTTAAATATAAACTGTCATCTCTGCTGTGCCCATATAATATTTGTGCAAAGCAAGCTACATCCAACGTCACAACAGTACTGTTATACAGGTTGTAAAAACACACAATACCTACTTGTATAAAGTTTGACATCCACTGCAAACTTGCACTGCTACAAAACGTGCCTGGAATAAATCTTACCCAGAATTCTTTACTAAGAAAATAGTGAAATAATTAAAAAACTACAAATAAGATGGTTAAGTTATGCGGTACGAAGATCAAAGAGGGAATAACTCAAAATTCATGCTAGGAAGAGTTATGGTTCTTGTGCACTGCACTCTGTAATTTTTCAACGATCATGCATACCAAATTTGAAGATGTTCAGACTAGAGATGACAAAGTTCTGCTCCGGACA
The DNA here is from genome assembly GCA_945859785.2 of Tridacna gigas. Lineage (NCBI taxonomy): Eukaryota > Metazoa > Mollusca > Bivalvia > Cardiida > Cardiidae > Tridacna > Tridacna gigas. The sequence goes on along the minus strand of OX244039.2, from coordinate 14,057,248 downwards.
AGCAAGGAATGCTGTAAAAATGAAGATCAAAGGGGGAAAAACTCAAAATTTGTGCTAGGAAGAGTTATGGTTCTTGTGCACTGCACTCCGTAATTTTTCAACAATCATGCATACCAAATCTGAAGATGTTCCGACTAGAGATGACAAAGTTATGCTCTGGACAAGCAGAAAATGCTGTAAAAATGACAATCAAAGGAAAATAACTCAAAGACAGAACGAGGTAGAGTTATGGTTCTTTTGCACTGCACTCGGTATTATTGCAACAAACACAAATGCCAAGTTTCAAGTCAATCGGACTGAAGATGACAAAGTTATGCTCCGGACAAGCAGAAAATGCTGTAAAAATGAAGATCAAAGGGGGAAAAATCAAAATTTGTGCTAGGAAGAGTTATGGTTCTTGTGCACTGCACTCCGTAATTTTTCAACAATCATGCATACCAAATTTGAAGATGTTCCGACTGGAGATGATAAAGTTGTGCACTGCACTCCGTAATTTTTCAACAATCATGCATACCAAATTTGAAGGTGTTCCGACTAGAGATGACAAAGTTATGCTCCGGACAAGCAGAAAATGCTGTAAAAATGACAAAGGGAAATAACTCAAAGACAGCACGAGGTAGAGTTATGGTTCTTTCGCACTGCACTCGGTATTATTGCAATAAACACAAATGCCAACTTTCAAGTCAATCGGACTGAAGATGACAAAGTAATGCTCTGGACAAAGAAGTGGACGCCGCCCGCCCGCCTGCCCGTACGCCATGGGTGATCCCATAATACGTCCCGTCTTTGACGGGTGTATAAAAAGGCTAATTTCAGAAAATTCAGAAAGGAAGGCAAACACCAAAATGATAGCAAACTGACAGAAAAGCCAAAACATAGGGTACATTATGGCACAGTGACAAATACAAAACAGAAAAAGAGCAGCAGTTCAACGCGAGTGATTGCCCTTTTTCTTACACTGTTTTCAAATATTGTCTGACACAGAGAAGTATAAACCATCGGTCTGTTAGCAGGTTACACAGCCAGTCGATAGTCAATATTATTGCACAAACACATAATGCTTCAATAACTCTTTACCACCCAATTCCAAGTTCTAAATGACCCTGAGGAAGGAGCCTTTCGAAAACATTGTGGAAAAAGGAGAAAATGCTGGTAACCAGCATTTTCTCCTTTTTCCACATTGTTTTCTACCCTTATAAGAGACAAAAATTCCATCATTTGAGCTGCATTTAAATTAATGTCTGCAAAAGCTTTCAATTTTGACCAGTCTACATTTTTCTTGTTTGGTAAGGAGTTTAAATAATAATAGTGGAATGGTTGACAGATCACAAAAATGGCCATCTGCTTTAACCCTTTACCACACAATCCCGACTTTTAACAACCCTGAGAAAGAAGCCCTTTGAAAACATCGTGGGAAAAGGAGAAAATGCTGGTAACCAGCATTTCTCCTTTTCCCACAATGTTTTCTACACTTCCCAAAACAAATTTCAGTTTTTGAGCCACATTTATTTTGTCGTCTGCACATGCTTTCAATTTGGACTGGTCTAGAATATTGTAGTTTGGTAATGAGTTAAACCATTTTGTTATGAAATGAAAAAAAAAAAAAAAAAAAAAAAAAAACAATGAGCCAAGCTCTAGCAAATTGGGGTATAATGCATCTCTGTGATCCTTGACACCAAGCAAGTCATCACATAATTATGGATCTATAAAATCTATTTTGTTTAACAACGGATTCATGAAGTAGACTGATTTTGACATGCAGCAAATTGACCAACAGCAAAAAGGTTTGGCCCAGGTCAGCCTGCACAGACTATGCAGGCTGACTGGGTCGATACTTTTTGCAGATGCATTAAGCCCCCTTTTCACAGAGCATGACTCAAATTTATAAACTCAACCCAACAGACATTTTCATACCAGAAGTAAGACTCAATTAAGAGCAGTTTCAAAGTTTGCCTTGTCGAAAGTTGGCCTTCTCAACAAAGCAGAGTCAATCAAATATTAGACTGCATGTTTTGTGCAGTCTACATTAACTTCTTCTTAGATCCTCATCATACTACCAAGCCCCCGTAGCTCAGTCGGTAGCGTACAGGACTTGAGAACAGGAGGTTGCTGGTTCGATCCCCGGCTTGGCCAATTTCTTTTCAAGGATTGATGATAGTCATCGCGACAGGATTCATTCCTCTCTCACCGCTGACCATTGTTTCGACGATGCTTATGTGGGAAAGCAGCCAGTGGCTTGGAAAGAATATTGTGCGGAGTACTGGTAAAAGAAACTCCAGGAAAGCATGGATAGGTGCACTGGCCACTGTGATATAACTGAAATAATGTTGAAAACGGTGTTAAACACCGTACAATCAATCAATTAATCAATCAATCGTCATACTAATGAAAACTAGTTTCACTGTATACCAAACAACAAAATTTTAGACATGCCCAAAATTAAAGGATTTGCAAGCATCAAAGTTGTTGTATGGTGTTTAACGCCGTTTTCAACATTATTTCAGTTATATCACGGCGACAGTGCACCTGTCCATGCTTTCCTGGAGTTTCTTTTTACCGGTACTCCGCACAATATTCTTTCCAAGCCAATGGCTGCTTTCCTACATAACCATCGTCGAAACAATGGTCAGCGGTGAGAGAGGAATGAATCCTGTCGCGATGACTATCATCAATCCTCGGAAAGAAATTGGCCAAGCCGGAGATCGAACTAGCGACCTCCTGTTCTCAAGTCCTGTACGCTACCGACTGAGCTACAGGGGCTTGGCTCAACATCATAGTAGACAATGACTCAAAAATTAAGATGTGTTTTTGGAAGGGTAGAAAACATTGTGAAAAAAGGAGAAAATGATGTTTACCAGCATTTTCTTTTTTTTCCACAATGTTTTCTAAAGTAGATTTCTCCACGGTCGTTAAAACTCGGGATTGTTTGGTAAAGAGTTTATACACACAATATAACTACCACGACATTTAGAAATCAACCATCAAAACAAAAAATAAAAGTTTTAAATTTCAAAAATCAGTTCTCCTTGATATTTTACAAGTCTTCACTTTACATTTGAGCAAAAGTAGTGTACATAACATATTATTCAAAGTTTGACACTTTACCACACAATCTGGAGTTTTAACGATCCCGAGAACAAATCTTTTGAAAACATTGTGGGAAAAGAAGAAAATGCTGGTAACCAGCATTTTCTTCTTTTCTAACAATGTTTTCTGTCCTTTCAATACCAAATTTCAATTTTTGAGTCACATCTATTTTGTTGTCTCCAAATGCTTTCAATTTAAACAAGATTAAAAATTTGTCATTTGGTAAAGTGTTAAAACAAGCCTTCTCACTGGCACTATCATAGTTTGAATCAATCAGAAGGCTTGTCTTAAAATTCAATATGTTAACAATTTCTACAAGTTCACTATCACAGTCCTACAATGCAATAATCATAACTCTTTACCAAACGTCAACGTTTTAGATTGGTCCAAATTACAAGCATTTGCAGACGACATGAAATAAGGCTCAAAATATGAAATTTGTATCTGAAAGAGCAGAAAACATTGTGGGAACAGGAGAAAATGCTGGTAACCAGTATTTTTTTCCTTTCCCACGATGTTTTCAAAGGTTTTATTCTTTACAGTCCTTAAAACCTGGGATTGTTTGGTAAATGGTTTACTTTTTAAACAACCCAGGTGCTAAGGACCCTGGGGAAGAAGGCTTTTGGAAACATTTTTGGAAAAGGAGAAAATGCTGGTAACCAGCAACCTCTCCTTTTCCTAGAATATTTTCTGCCCTATCAAAGACAGATCTCAATATTTGAGCAACATTTTAATTGTCGCCTGCAAATGCACAGACCAGTCTAAAGTTTTGTCGTTTGTTAAAAAGGTTTATACTCAATATATACAAACACATTATCGAAAGAAAGTCACTGAAGTGGACAGTACACAATAAGAAGTATTCATATTCTGACGAACAAGAGGGATAAAATAGCCCCATATTGCTCAGCTGGCAAACAAAATTGTATAAAAAACTCCACCAATAAAGATGACCAATAACAAACTCTGTGACAAATGTATAATTAACCCCAAACCATTTAATAAAAAGCCCTGTGTTTTACTGACCCAGAGGGAGGCCCCAGAAAACATTATAGGACAAGCAGAGAACAGTGGTTACCAGCTTTTTCTCCTTTTATCATCATGTTCCTACTCTTACATGGACTAATTCCATTCGGCCCACTTTTAACTTCTGCAAATGCTTTCAACCTAAAATTCTGTTGTTTGGTAAAGAGTTCACATACTTAAGAAAATATGAATAATTCACCCTTGAAGAGACAAATAAATACTGTATAAATGGATATATACGCATGTCAAAAAATTTGCGAATCACCTGTTGCGGACATTTTGCATATAGGAATGTTTGCAAATTCAAGACATCAGTTATTAGTTGGTATACTTATGGCAAAATACCCAAACAGAAAAGTTTATGAATTTTTCAAATTCGCAAAATTTCCATATTGTAAAAATTTCCACCGATACAGTAATAACTCACCCTTAAAGAGACAAATAAATGATAACTCACCCTTTAAGCTTTCTTACATAACAATACGTTAGGCTGGTTATCAGTATTTTCTCTTTTTCCCACAATGTTTTCAAAAGTCCAATCTTCCAGGGTTATTAAAACTTGGGCTTGTGTGGTAATGGATTTAAGTGACAAATAAATAATATAAACATTTTCATGCAGTAAAGAAGACCAAAAGAAATGTAGTTGCAAGGATGATTTGCAGCGCAGTAATTTCACAAAATGCAAATATGATTGATGTTGAGCCAAGATCAGACTGCAAGTTCTTGTGCAGTCTTATCTTGATATAATGTCTGCAAAATGGTTGTGATATTTTCAAAATGTTACAAAACTTCACATAATACAATTTCTAAGTGTGATATACGCTAAAAAAATCCCAATAAATAGCACAAGATTGATGACTGGAATTTATGTTTCTGGGCAGTCTGATAATTTATCTATTTTGCCTGCAAAAGTAAATAACTCTTTACCACATGACAAAACCTTACGACTGATCAAAATTGAAAGCATTTTCTGCTGACAAATGAAATGTTGCTCAAATGATGGAAGTTGTCTTAGACAGGGTAGAAAACACAGTGGAAAAAGGAGAAAATGCTGGTTACCAGCATTTTCTCCTTTTCCCACAATGTTTTCTAAAGTCCTCTTTCCCAGGGTAGTTGAAACTCAGGATTGTGTGGTAAAGGGTTAAGTAGTGGCAGGCCTGCCACAAGTCCATTAACCTCCATAGCATAAATTGACGAGACAGATATTTTTTTGTTTGCTATAATTTCTTCACTGCACAATCAAGAGTTTTAACCACCCTGATAGAGAAGGCTTTTAAAACATTGCTGGAAATGGGGAAAATGCTGGTTACCAGCATTGCCCCCTTTTCCACAGTGTTTTCTATTATTTCACAAACAATTCCTATCATGTTAGCTACATTTGTTATCTACAAATGAGCCATGCTCTATGAAAAGAGGGCTTAATGCATCTGCGGAACGTATCGACCCAGGTCAGGCTGATCTGAGCCGAAACTTTTCGCTACTGGTCAATTTTCTGCATGTCAAAGGACCAGTGTACCTCATGGATCAGTCGGTTGTTATACAAAGTGGATTTCATTGATTCATGATTATGTGATGACTTGCTAGGTATCATGGATCATGGAGATGCACTAAGCCCCCTTTTGCCAGAGTAGGACTCAAATACTTTTAATATGAAATTTTCAATATGAAAGTCTAAATTTTGCCCTTATGTCGAGAGTTAAATTTCAGATATTATACATACAAAAGAATAATTAGTGTATCGGAAAGAAAAGCAACATATAGATCCAAGATCAGACTGGCCATGTTTTGCTGTCAAATATTCATCTACACTCAATACAAAACCAACTTAAGCAAGCTTAGCACTGTCACCCTTTACCAGATGACAAAATTTAGACTAGTCCATCTTGAAAATGTCAGTAAGTGAGAAATTCAATGCGGGACAAATTTTGCTTTTTGTGTTTGAAAGATCAGAAATCACTGTGGGAAAAGGAGAAAACATTGGTTACCAATATTTTCTCCTTTTCCAACAATGTACATGTATTCATTTGAGCCACATTTAATCTGTCTTTTGCTGATGCTTCCAATGCAAGCAAGTATAAGATTTTATCACATAACCTCCTCTGTTTTCAGTGTAGTATGCAAATTACAAATTTTCTTATGTCATACATGTTTGATATCACACTTGTGTGACATCATTTTTGATGTCATTTTGTACGTATTTCACAGAAGTGAATGGGTTGTTTATGGATATTACATGTGCATTTAGAGATGGTTTTGCATCTTCTGATCTATCATTTGTGAAATATCATTATGTGATGAAAAGAATCTGACATTCATTGGCTTTTAAAGTAAAATTTTATCAAACTCATCAAGAAAAAATGTTATTGAGCTCCCCAAATGCTCGCTTAACTCTTTACCAAACGATAAATTTTAGACTGGTCCAAATTGAAATAGTTTGCAGACAACAATTTTAAATTTGATGAAAATGACAGAAACTTCTTCAAAAGGGTAGAAAACACTGTGGGAAAAGGAGAAATTGCTCATTACGAGCAATTTCTCCTTTTCCCACAGTGTTTTCAAAGGACTTGTACTGCAGACACGTGAAAACCAGGGCTTGTTTGGGAAAGGGTTAACTCTTTACCACACAATCCCGACTTTTAACGACCCTGAGGAAGAGGCCTTTTGAAAGCACTGGGAAAAGGAGAAAATGCTGGTATCCAGCATTTTCTCCTTTTCCCACAATGTTTTCAACCCTATCAGAGACAGAAATCATAATTCAATCTACACATTTATATTGTCGTCTGCATATGCTTTCAATTTGGTCAGGTCTAAAATTTTGTCATTTGATAAAGAGTTAACTCTTTACCACATGAGAAAAAAGCAGACTTCTCCAAATTGAAAGCATGATGCAGATGACAATTTAAATATGACTCGAATGAGGAAACCTGTCTTTAATAGAGAAGAAAACATTGTGGGAAAAGGAGAAAATGCTGGTTACCAGCATTTTCTCCTTTTCCCCACAATGTTTTCAAAAGGCTTCTTTGTCAGGGTTGTTAAGTCGGGATTGTGTGGTAAAGGGTTAATAACATTTTCCTAGACTTGTTTACTAAAATTTTATCTCAAACGCCAACTCCTGTCAGATCCTATATATATATCTCATCCAGTAAAGTATCAGTCTTGTCCTTATGTCGGTGCTTCATGGTGGATATACAGGTGACAAATTATAAATACACTGTGGCGGGAGGAGAAGCATCTCTGTGTTAGTGGTAAATATACTTAGCAAATATTTAATCTTGCATCGTGATAAATTATCCTACTACCACTCTGAGGAATAAGCCTTTTGAAAATACAATGTATTACGGGAAAAACAGAACATGCTGGTAACCAGCATTATCTCCCTTTCCAGTAAGTTTTCTTTTTAACCTTTTTATCTTTTTACCACACAAATCCAACTTTTAACAACTCTGAGAAAGAAGTCTTTTAAAAACAATGTTGGAAAAGGAGAAAATGCTGGTCACCAGCATTTTCCTCTTTTCCCACAATGCTTTATAGCCTTCCCAAGACAATCTCAAGTCTTCAGTCAAATTTTTTTTGCTGTCTGCAAATGCTTTCAATTTGGATGTCTCTGGAATTTTGTCATTATATGACCATTCGAGCTACATTTAATTTGTCTTCTGCCAATTCTTCCAATACAAACGAGTCTAAAACTATCTCATCTGGATCAGTATTAGCATCTTCCTTATCTCTTTTCTAAACGACAAAATGTAAGACTTGTCCGAATTGAAAGCATTTGCAGACAACAAAATTAATGTGACTCAAATATTGAACTTTATTATGGGAGGGGTAGATAACATTGTTGGGAAAGGAGAACATGCTAGTTACCAGCATTTTCTCCTTTTCCAACAATGTTCTCAAAAGGTTTCTTTCTCAGGGTTGTGAAAATCCGGGAATGTTCTGGTAAAGGGTTAAGTCATTGCTTTATGGTGGATGAATCATGAGTACATTGTGGCAGGAAGGAGAAACATCTCTGTGTCAGCCAAAAACATACATCACACTATGTTTCTAATATCTTTATAAATCTGTCTCAAAATGATAACATTGAATGAACCTCAACATGGAAAGAAGATTCACCCTCTACCGCAGAATCCTGTGATTTTAACAGGAGTATGATTTTCCCCCTTTTGGAGGATTTCCTCCATTGTGGCTAAAAATAAAAAACTGTCCCAGCTCATAAAGATCTTCTGAGATATTATGTATTTACTTAAGTATGCAAAGGGGGGGGGGGGGGGGGTTAGGCATCTTCCTCACCTCTCCCATTTATCAATCATACCCCTGTTTAAAGACCAAGAAGTAGGCTTTTGAGAAATGCCTGGAAAAAGAATAATGCTGGCTACCAGCATTTACAATATTTCCCATAATTTTTTCCAAAGGCTTCTTCCTCACAGTTGTAAAATTTATTTCAGTGCAAGATTAAATATCTGAAAACAAATTTTATCATTCATTCTTTTTCTTCATCATCTAGGAACCTGTAAAAATATGGCATGTCATGGAAGTCATGTTCCTTGGTCACATGACCTATCACTTGACCAATCAGAAGAGTCCTTCCATATGACACTGCTTCTTGTCTGTCTCTTGCAAGTCCAACTTCAATCAGCCAATCACAGAGGGACATCCCACAGAACACTTTGTTATATTTTCTAAATCTGTACCTGCAATGAAAAGCATTTGATTGAAATACCTCTGATTTCATTTCATGAGCATGAATGTATTCTCATAGTGAAATTACATGTTTTATGAACAGTATTCTAATGAAAGTCCTTGAAACTAGACTGAATGCTCTTTCACAGATTGGCAATGTTTCAAAAATCTTTAACCCTTTACCAAACGACAAAATTTAAGACTAGTCCAAATTCAAGGCATTTGTAGACGACAAAATAAAGGTGACTTAAGAATTGAAATATGCTTTTGGAAGGGTAGAAAACATTGTGGGAAAAGGAGTAAATGCCGGTTACCAGCATTTTCTCCTTTTCCCGCAATGTTTTCAAAAGGCTTCTTTCTCAGGGTTGCTAAAACTCGGGATTATGTGGTAAAGGGTTAAGTAGGAAAGCAGCCAGTTTCCTGCAAAGAGTGTTGTGCAAACTAGTGACATAGGAAAGTCTTATGACATTTAGATAGGTGCACTGACAGCCATGACAGAACTGCATCAACAATGAAAGTGGCATTAACCCTTTACCACACAATCCCGACTTTTAATGACCCTGAGGAATGAGTCTTATGAAAACATTGTGGGAAAAGGAGAAAATGCTGGTAACCAGCATTTTCTCCTTTTCCCACAATGTTTTCTTCTCCATCACATATATTTTTTTTCATTTCAGCCACTTTTAAATTGTCATCTGCAAATTCTTTCAATTTGGACCAGTCTACATTTTTGTCATGTGGTAAAAGGTTAAACACCTAAACATGCTCATAGGACCAAGACTTACGGGCAAAGCCATTATTATGTCTATTTCATATTGAAACAAAAATTCTGATTTTTCTAGATGCTGAGGAAGAGGGCTTTTGAAAACCTTGTGGGAAAAAGAGAATACACTCGTTAAAGCAAGGAATTTTTACCCTTTTCTTAACTCTTAACCAAACGACAAAATTTCAGCCTGGTCCACATGAAAGCATTTGCAGACAATAAATTGAATGTGTCTCAAATGATGAAATACATGTATACCTTAGAAAAGGTAGAACACTGTGGGGGAAAAAAAAGACAAGAGGACCATGATGGTCCTATATCGCTCACCTGAGTAGCCCCTGATCTATCGATGTGGGGGCATAAAATGCATCTAGAGTTACCCCCTAGATAGTATGGAATGCTCTTTTGATAGTGAACATAATATTCCAAGTTTCAAGTGAATGCCTTTAGTAACACCTGAGTCATTAACAAGGTGGTTGATTCTCATACAGAGGCCCGAATCCAACACTAGTGATCAATAAATTAGAAACAAAATACAAAAGGCAAAACAGCCATTTTGGAGATATGACCTTGATGACTAGCTTTTTCCTTGTCAAATGATCTTTATTGTGAAGTAATACCTTTTCATCTGTATGTGACTGTTGTTCAGACAAAAGGAAATAGCAAAAAAGAACAGCTAACCCGTTTCTGCTTTTAAAAATGACAGAAATTACCAATAGTGGCATGTACCTGGTACGGGCTGACATCCGCAATAGCCCCAAATGAGGTTACTTCTATTTCTGCTCTTTTAATTGTATTATTCAGACAACAACATTCTAGAACAGTCAAGTTTGAAAGTGGTTGCAGACACTGACTGAAAAAACCACCACCACCAACAACAACAACAAAAGTTGTAAATCTAATAACAAGAGGGCCATGATGGCCCTGTATCGCTCCAGTGGCTTATAAATATAAACCATGAAGAAAAGTCTTCACTATATAAGCCCTTATAAAACTTTGACCCCAGGGCTACAGTCTGACTAAATGGGGAATATATGTATTAGAAGAATATCATGCCAAATGTGGGAGTTCTTGGCCTTATGGCTGGTAACAAGATGGTTTCTGAACTTTTCACTCCATAAACCCATGTAAAACTTGTGACCCCTGGTGCAGGGCCAAACTTGATCCTAGAGCTGTAACTTGGGCCCTCTTTGTAACTGTCCACTAGATAATGCTATAATTATATGCAAAATTTGGTAGCCTAAGCCTAATGGCTATGTACACCAAGATTTAAAAGTTTTCCCTATGTAAGCCTATGTAAGTCTTGTGACCCCCCCCCCCCCCCCCCAAGTATGAGGCCAAATTGACCCCAGGACTATACTTTGGGCACTTTTGGTAGACCCCAACTAGATCAAGCTAAATGCCAAATTTGGTAGCCCTATGCCTTATGGTTTCAGACAAGAAGATTTTTAAAGTTTTCTCTATATAAGCCTATGTAAAACTTGTGACCCCTGGGGAAGAGCCAATTTTGACCCCAGGGCTATAATTTCAAGAAACATGATAGAGGTCTACTACATAAAGCTACATGCCAAATTTGGTAGCCCTATGCCTTATGGTTTCAGACAAGAAGATTTTTAAAGTTTTCTCTATATAAGCCTATGTAAAACTTGTGACCCCTGGGGAAGAGCCAATTTTGACCCCAGGGCTATAATTTCAAGAAACATGGTAGAGGTCTACTACATAAAGCTACATGCCAAATTTGGTAGCCCTATGCTTTATGGTTTCAGACAAGAAGATTTTTAAAGATTTCCAATATTTTTCAGTTTTGTTGCCATGGCAACCAGAGTTTTTGAAGGAATCAAATTCTTTCAAGAAATTCTGAAGAGGACCATGGCAGGATCATTTCTGTGAAGTTTCATAAAAATTGGATGGGTAGTTTCAGAGAAGAAGATGTTTGAAATAAAAGTTAACGCACGGACGGACGGATGGATGCACGGACGGACGGACGCACAACGGACACCAGGCCATGACATAAGCCCGCTGGCCTTCGGCCAGTGGAGCTAAAAATCATTTAAACGGATAGAAAATATTGTGGGAATAGGTGACAATGCTGAAATTTCTTTCCTTAGTTCTGTGTAAAATCGTGGGCCAATACTACAATAAAGTTTTTCTTTAAATTGTAGTGTGTTTATTTGAACTGTTTTGATATAGAGGGCTATGCGGGCATGTCTGACAGACTGTTTCATGCAAAATATGAATATTCTAGGTCTCAAAGTTTGAGGACAATATTTTTAAAGATTTCCTTCTTTATATCTATGTAAAATCTGTGATCCTACAACGCAGGGCTTATTCTCATTGTACCATGATTATTTGAAGTGTTTTGATACATGGCTATTAAACCATGGGACATTCCAAATATGAAATCTGCAGGCCTTATGGTTTGGGCCAAAAAGTGTTTTCAAGATTTTCTTCTTTATATCAATGTATACTCTGTTATCCTACAACATAGGGATTATTTTCATTGTACAGTGATAATTTGAAGTGTCTTGATAGAGAGCTATTAGATAATGGGACATTCCAAATATGAAAGCTGTAGGCCTTACGGTTTGGGAGAAAAAAGGTTTTCAAGATTTCCTTCTTTATCTCTATGTAAAATGTGGGATCCTACAAAATAGGGCTAATTTCAATTGTAGAATAATTATTTAAAGTATTATGATAGAGGGCCATCAGGCCATGCTACATGCAAAATTTACATGCACAAGGCCAATCGATTTGGGAGGAGATGATTTTTACAGATTTCCTTCTTACCTCTATGTAAAATCTGGGATCCCACAACATAGGGCTAAATTTCAATGTGAAGTGATAATTTGAAGTCTTTTGGTAGAGGGCCATTAGACAATACTACAATACTACATACCAAATATGAATGCTCTAGGCCTTACAGTTTTGGAGAAGAAGATTTTTCAAGTTTTTTCATTCTGTTGCCATGGTAACCAGAGTTCTTCACTGATTTCAATTCTTTGAAGTATTTTGAAAGAGCATGACCAAAGGATAATTTCTGTGAAGTTTGATTGAAATCTGATTGTTAGTTTAGGAGGAGAAGATTTTTTTTGTAATTGTGAACAGACAGACGGACGGACAGACGGACACTGACCGATCACAATAGCTCACCTAATACCTTGTGAACAGACAGACGGACGGACAGACGGACATTGACCGATCACAATAGCTCACCTTGAGCACTTCGTGCTCAGGTGAGCTAAACAAGAGGGCCATGATGGCCCTGGGTCGCTCACCTTAGTAGAGTGCCTTAAAGGTTTTTCTTTAATTTGACCATGTGACCTAGTTTTTGACCGCAGGTGACCCAATTTCAAACTCATATTTCATGAAGACAAACATTCTGACCAATTTTCAAGTCAACTGAGCAAAAAAATGTGGCCTCGAGTCCCCTAAAGATATTTCTTTAATTTGACCTAGTGACCTAGATTATGACCCCAGGTGACCCAAATTTGAACTGGTCTTTGACTATATCAAAAGAAACATTTTAACCAATTTTCAAATCAAATGAATAATAAATGTGGCCTCTAGTGTGCCCACTAGCTATTTCTTTAATTTGACCAAGTGACCTAGTTTATGACCCCAGTTGACCCAAATTCAGATTCATGTGAGATTTTACAAAGACAAACATTCTGACCAATTTTCAAGGCAATTAAGCAAATAATGTGGCCTCTAGAGTGCCCACAAGGTATTTCTTTATTTTGACCTAGTGACCTAGTTTATGGTTCCAGGTGACCCAAATCCAAACTCATCTGGTATTTCATCAAGACAAACATTCTGGCCAAATTTCAGGTCATTTGAGCAATAAGTGTGGCCTCCAGAGTGCAAACAAGGTATTTCTTTAATTTGACCCAGTGAACTAGTTTATGACCCAAGTTGACCCAAATTAATCTTATGTGAGACTTTATACAGACAAACTTTCTAACTAATTTTCAAGGCAATTGCGCAAATAATGAGAGTGCCAACAAGGTATTTCTTTAATTTGACCTAGTGACCTAGTTTATGACCCAAGATGACCCAATTTTGAACTCAATGAACTTGTTGCGCTAAGATGGGCAAACAAACTTAGAAGAGAATCACTACATACCAAATATCAAAGCTCTACGCCTTCCAGTTTTAAAGAAGAATTTTAAAGTTTTCCTTCTTTGTTCCTATGTTCAAACTTGTGACTACTGGGGCTGGGTCAGTTTTGACCCAGGGACATCATATGAACAAACTTGGTAGAGGTCCACTAGGAAATGCTACATACCAAATATCAAAGCTCTACACCTTCCCGTTTAAGAGAAAAAGAAATTTAAAGTTTTCCTTCTTTGTTCCTATCTTCGAACTTGTGACCCCCGGGGCGGGGCCAGTTTTGACCCAGGGGCATCATATGAACAAACTTGGTAGAGGTCCACTCTGAGATGCAACATACCAAATATCAAAGCTCCACACCTTTCGGTTTCAGAAAAGAAGAATTTTAAAGTTTTCCTTCTTTGTTCCTATGTTCGAACTTGTGACCCCAGGGACTGGGCCAGTTTTGACCCAAGCAGCATCCTTGGAACAAACTTGGTAGAAGTCCACTAGGAGATGCTACATACCAAATATCAAAGCTCTATACCTTTCCATTTAAGAGAAAAAAAAATTTAGGTTTTCCTTCTTTGTTCCTATGTTTGAACTTGTGACCCCCATGGCTGGGCCAATTTTGACCCCAAGGGCATCATATGAACAAACTTGGTAGAGATCCACTAGAAGATGCTACATACCAAATATCAAAGCTCCATGCCTTCCTGTTTCAGAGAAGAAGATTTTTAAAGTTTTCCTTCTTTGTTCCTATGTTGGAAATTGTGACCTCTGGGGCGGGGCAAGTTTTGACCCCAGGGGCATCATGTGAACAAACTTGGTAGAGGTCCACTAGGCGATGCTACATACCAAATATCAAAGCTCTACGCCATCCAGTTTCAGAGAAGGTGATTTTTAAAGTTTTACCTCTTTGTTCCTGTGTTCAAACTTGTGACCCCTGGGACTGGGCCAGTTTTGACCCAAAGGGCATCATATGAACAAATTTGGTAGAGGTCCACTAGGAGATGCTTCATGCCAAATATCAAAGCTCTATGCCATCTAGTTTTAGAGAAGGTGATTCTTCAAGTTTTCCATCTTTGTTCCTATGTTGGAAATTGTGACCCCTGGGGCGGGGCCAGTTTTGACCCCAGGGGCATCATATGATCAAACTTGGTAGAGGTCCATAAGGAGATGCTACATGCCAAATATCAAAGCTCTATGCCTTCAAATTTCAGAGAAGAAGATTTTTAAAGTTTTCCTTCTTTGTTACTATACTCAAACTTGTGACCTCCGGGGCAGGGCCAGTTTTGACCCCAGGGGCGTCATATGAACAAACTTGGTAGAGGTCCACTAGGCAATGCTACATACCAAATATCAAAGCTGTAAGCCTTTCAGTTTCAGAGAAGATGATTTTTAAAGTTACCCCTCTTTGTTCCTATGTTTGAACTTGTGACCCCCGGGGCAGGGCCAGTTTTGACCCCAAGGGCATCATATGAACAAACTTGGTAGAGGTCCACTAGGAAATGCTTCATGCCAAATATCAAAGCTCTATGCCTTCTAGTTTTAGAGAAGAAGATTTTTAAAGTTTTCCTTCTTTGTTCCTATGTTGGAAATTGTGACCCCCGGGGCGGGGCCAGTTTTGACCCCAGGGGCATCATATGAACAAACTTGGTAGAGGTCCACTAGGAGATGCTACATGCCAAATATCAAAGCTCTACACCTTCAAGTTTCAGAGAAGAAGATTTTTAAAGTTTTCCTTCTTTGTTACTATGCTCAAACTTGTGACCCCCGGGGCGGGGCCAGTTTTGACCCCAGGGGCATCAAATGAACAAACTTGGTAGAGGTCCACTAGGAGATGCTACATACCAAATATCAAAGCTCTGCACCTTCTAGTTTCAGAGAAGAAGATTTTCAAAGATTTTGCTTTTTTTTCCTTTTTGTTGCCATGGCAACCAGAGTTGTGGGTGGAATTCAATTCTTTGAACAAGTTTGGTAGAGCTTCACCCAAGGAACATCCCTGCCAAGTTTCATTAAGATTGGCCCAGTGGTTTAGGAGAAGAAGATGTTTAAAGAAATTGTTGACGGACGACAGACGCCGGACGCCGGACATAGGGCGATCACAATAGCTCACCTTTAGCACGTTGTGCAAAGGTGAGCTAAAAAGCTGGTTGCCAGCATTTCCTCCTTTTCAAAAAATGTCTTCGAAATCATTTTTCTTCAGGGGCATTAAAGTCATGATTGTCTGGTAAAGGGTTAAGACAATTTTTTTCCATTTGAGCAACATTCTATTTTTTGTGTGCAAATGCTTTCAACTTGGATTTTTTTCCTAAATGGAGGTCAGCTTCAAGCCATGACCGATTTGGGGGGGCAAACTATATGAAGGTTAACTATCGCATGAAATGAGTCATGCTCTGTGAAAATGAGGTTTAATGCATCTGCAAAAAGTATCGACAGAGGTCAGCCTAGGCAGTCTGCACAGGCTGACTTGAGATGACACCCTGTTTGCTTCGGTAAATTTTCTGCATGTCCTCTGCCATTTCTACCTCAGGATTCAGCCAGTTGGGAGACCAAATGGATTTTAACCCTTTACCACACAGTTCCGACTTTTAACAACCCTGAGGAAAATGCCTTTTGAAAACATTGAGGGAAAAGGAGAAAATGCTGGTTACCAGCATTTTCTCCTTTTCCCACAATGTTTTCTACTCTTCCCAAAACAAATTCAATTTTTGAGTAACATTTATTTTGTCATCTGCAAAAGCTTTCAATTTGGACCAGTCTGAAATCTGTCATTTGGTTAAGAGTTAAGGGTTCCATAATTATGTGATGACCTGCTCGGTTTAATTCATGAAACTCCCGTTTCCAAGAGCATTGCTCAAATATTTTGGAACAATTTTTGAAAAAAAAAAAGAAAAGCACAAGAATACTTACTTTCTATCTCTAACAATATCTTGGCAGCAGTTCTCTTTATGATATTTAATAAACTGTTCACAGGTATGTTTGGTATCCTCTGACAAGTCCGACTGAGGTGGGATATGGACAGTCTCTGTACCATAGACCCATTTTCTCCATCTGTAATATATTGAAAAAGAAAAATTTAATTTTTTGTTAATCCTGTCTGTAATCAAATCAATTGTTGGTGCATCCGCAATACAATTTTTTGTTAACCTTTAACAAACCTGACTTTAAAATTTACTTTTTCATTAATCCTGTCCATAATCGAATCACTGGTTGGTGCTTCTGTAACACAGTTTTTTGTAAACCCTTTACCGAGCCCGATTTTAATGACTCTGTTAAAAAAAAAGGCTTTAGAAAACACTGTGGGAAATGGAGAAAATGCAGGTAAACAGCATCTTCTATTTCCACACTGTTTCTACCCCTCAGAAGACCAGTATACTGATTTGAGTCAAAATGAATTTGACATAATGTAAATGCTTTCAATTCATACAAGGCCAGAATGTTTTCTTTAGGTAAAGAGTTAATCCTTTACACAATGGTAAATAGTTAACCTTTTACCACACAATGGTAAAGAGTTAACCCTTTACCACACAATCCTGACTTCTAATGACCCTAGGAAAGAAGCCTTTTGAAAACATTGTGAGAAAAGGAGAAAATGTTGGTAACCAGTATTTTCTCCTTTTCCCATGACAATTTACATCATTTGAGTCACATTTAAATTGTCATCTCTAAATGCTTTCAATTTGAACATGTCAACATTTTTGTTGTTTGGTAGAGTTAACCATTTAATACACAATCCTCAGTTTTAGCTATTCCTGAAGTAGAGAGCTTTTGAAAACATTGTGTAAAATGGAGAAAATAGTGGTAAGCAGTATTTTCTCCTTTTGAAATAACGTGTTTCTGTCCTATCAGGGAACTTAAGTTCATTTGTATCAATTTTGGAGTTTTGTCTACAGATGCTTTCAATTTGAAACTGTAAAATGTGTTATTTGGAAAAGGGTTAATCGAATTGAATGTTGGTGCATTTACAACACTATCTTTCCTTAATCCTTTATCAAACAATCTTATGTTTTTACAGTCTCGACGAAAACATTGTACAACAGGATAAAATGCTTGTCACCAGCATTTTCTCCATGATTTCAGACAAATCTCATCATTTGAGCCACTTCACACTGGTTATCAATCTACATGTGTTTTGCTATATGCATTTTATTTTCAAAATGGACCAGTCTAAAATTTTGTCCTTTGGTGAAGGGTAACTGCTAAATAAATGGAAAGAAAATTTCCACTTAATAGTAAGAACCCCAATACTGCGATTCAAAGTTCATTTCACTGGAAAGATAATACCATATCGGACAGTGTGGATCAAAGATCAGACTGCACATTTTGTGCAATCTGATCTTGATCTACACTGTCTGCAAAAGCGCCAGAGTTGCACATAGCAGCCCAAGGGTTAAGAGACTGCATGTTCTGTACAGTCTGTTAAACAGATGGTCCAAAAAAAACATAAAAAGATAACCCTTTCCACTCAAAGCCTTATGATATGTATAGGGAGTACAATGACAATAAGAGGGCCATGATGACTCTCTATCACTCCACAGCGGGGCTTTAATCTGAAAAATTTTGGAACAGGCTTAATGAATGATAACACTCACAAAATATTACAGCTGTAGCTCACTGTCAGGAACAAGATTCTTTAATTTTTCATTATATCAGCCTATGTAAAGCTTGTGACTGCCAGGGGGGCCAAATTTGACCCCAGGGCTATAATTTGAAGTATCTTGGTAGGGGCTCACTAGATAAAGCTACATACAAAATTTGGTAGCCCTAGGCACTGTAGTTAGGAAGGAGAACACTTTTAAAGTTTTCACCATAAGCCTAAGTAAAACTTGTAACCCCTCCCCACCCCCAGCAGGGCCAATTTCAACCCCAGGGCTATAATTTGAAGATCTTGGTAGAGGTCCATTTGAAGAATCTACATGCCAAATTTGGTGGCCCTATAGTTAAGAAATAAGAATATTTTCAAGTTTTCACCAACAAGCCGATGTAAAAATTGTGACCCCTGGGGTGGAGCAAATTTTGACCCCAGGGCTATATTTTGATATCTTGGTAGAGGTCCATTAGATAAAGCTACATGACAAATTGGGTAGCGCTATGCCTTATTGTTTTGGACAAGAAGATTTTGAAAGGTTTTCAATAATTTTCAGTTTTGTTGCCATGACATCCAGAGTTTTTACAGGAATCAAATTTTTTCAAGAAATTCAAAAGAGGACCATGGCAGGATCATTTCTGTAAAGTTTGGTCAAAACTGGATGGGTACTTTTATAGAAGAAGATGTTTGAAATAAAAGTTAACACACACATGCATGGACAGACGCACTACGGACACAGGGCCATGACATAGCTTATTGGTTTCTGGCCAATGGATCTAAAAATTCAATAAAAGCACATAGGAATCGGTGAAGCAAATCCCCCTATATAACCACAAGCAGTCGTTCATAGAGCTTTGAATGATTAAATGAACATAGGAAATGTGAGGGTGAGCTTTTTTGGGTTTTAACGGGACATTGCATCAAGTATATAATTACACTGATCAAATAATAAATTTTAGTCTGAGGCCCAGTCAGACTAAAGGAAATAAGTGTACGCCTCAACTCATGTTGTGTTCCATCAACATCCCCGAATATCTAAATAACTTTTTGTGCCACTGTAAACATCATTTCAGTGATATCATGTTGACAGCTCACTTATGTAATCCCTAGGTTTCCACACTTCAGCAGTGCTTTGGCTAAGAAAACTCTAAAGAAATCCCAGTAATATGGCTGGCAATGAAACCTAGAATCCCTCAATTACCAATCCAAAACATTTACAGAAAAGCTACCCTTGTCATTTAAAAGGTACAAAATAAACCCATAAAGTGCTTGTCATGTTGCCTGTACGGCAAATATGGATCAAGATCAGGGGCCGTATCCACCAACCATTCTTAAGAGCGTTCTCATTCTTATTCTCCAGGATTTTCCAAATTTGAAGGAAACACACCTTCTGATTGGCTAAACCAAATGGTTTAGCCAATCAGAAGGTGTGTTACATTTTAAATTTTGGAAAATTCCAGAGAATATGACAAAGAACGTTATGTTTGGTGAAGACTGGCCCACACTGCATGAATTGCTAAATAATTCTGGATGACAGCAACCTTGATATTGCCATTATTTGGGTCTTATTCCTAGACTTAATGTGTCTGTTTTGCTTATTTTGTGCTCAAAGGATTAACCCTTAACCTGCTGAATAAATTAAAAGAAACTTTCCAGCCAATAGAAAAAAATCCAAATATGGCTATTTCAAAGTTATTTGGGGGGGGGGGGGAATATCATCTTATTGGAGAGTGTAGATCCAAGATCAAATTTCACATTCTAATCTTGATCTACATTGTCTGCAAAACATCCTTATGTTGCACTTAGCAGCCCAAGGGTTAATGTAAAATAAAAGCATAATATACTAATTAACTTGCCTTTACGATACCTCAGACTGTTAAATATCAATTTGTACCAGAACTGTACAGGTGAAATATTCTTGTGTCCCTGACTAAAGGAATTAACTCTTTACCAAACAGTCCTATGTCTAAACAACCCTGAGGAAGAGGGCTGTAAAAAACATTGTGGGGAAAGGAAAAAAAATTTGGTAACCACCAATTTCTCTCTTCCTACCATATTTTCTACTCTATCAGTCCAATTCCATGATTTGAGACAAATGCAAATTTTTGTCTCCAAATACCTTCAATTGACAAGCCCAAGATTTCCTGGTCTGGTAAAAGGTTAATGAATACAATGATTGATAATTTTTGGAAGGATATTGCTGCACCATGACACAGCAAGGTAGCAAAAAATGGGATGCCTAAATCAAACTTCACCACCTGTCCACCTCTAGCATTTCAAGCATTACCACCAGCAGAGACAACTATTTTTGCTGCAAACAATTTTGTAAAACATTGTGGCAAAAGAGAGCAATAGCACTGCATGCAGGTGCCAATGCTTGGCTGCATGTGTTTTTTCAGGGAGAATTCTAAGCCATAAAAGGAACATAACTTTGTAAGAGTTATCTGGTATTCTGCTATAGGTTCTCCTTCTGACAATAAACAACTAGTTCAAGTTTGAAGTGAACATTTCAGTAATACTAGAGAAATAAGAAAATGTCAGTTTTCGCATAATGACGCACATGACGATTGGGTTAAACAAGCCCTCATTTTTTTTTCTGTGAAAACAGCAGAGCTCAAAATTCTCAAAGGTAAATTATCCTTTTGCCATGATGTTTAAAATGTTTTCAAGTATTAAACCTTCATTCCAGTTGATCATCCCTACTTTACAAGGATGTTTTTAACTCTTTACCACACAATCCCAACTTTTAATGACCCCGAGAGAGAAGCCTTTTGAAAACATAGTGGGAAAAGGAGAAATTTATGCCGGTAACCAGCATTTTCTCCTTTTCCCACAATGTTTTTTACTCTTCCCGAAACGAATTTCAATTTTTGAGTCACATTTATTTCGTAGTCTGCAAAAAGCTTTCAATTTTGACCAGTCTAAAATTTTGTCGTTTGGTAAAGAGTTAAATGTCGTCTGCTGCAAATTTAGTTTCGAAGGTAATGATTTTGAGCAAGATCTCACCTTTTACCTAGACATGCACTCATAAACACAATACACCTACAATATCTAGGAAATGAAAGTGTTTGATTAGAAGATTAGAATGAGAAAATCAGAAACACACAATACACTGACTAAATCTGTTTATTCAAAGTAACAAGGATACTTCATTCTTCATTCTAATCTGCAGAGGGCCCAAATTTGCCGGAGTCATAGAACAATCAACCCCCCCCCCCCCTCCCGTGATCTAAATGAAATCTTTACCATGACGAAAAAAATTTCAGACTTGCCAAAATTCAAAGAGTCAGCAGAGGCCAAACTTAAAATTGCTCTAATAATGGGCTATATCTTTGAAAGAGTAGAAAATATTGTGTGGGAAAAGGAGAAAATGCTGGATACAAGCATTTTCTCCTTTTCCCTCAGTGTTTTCAACAGCTATCTTTCACAGGGTCATTAACCCTTTAACCCTTTACCACACAATCCCGACTTTTAACAACCCTGAGAAAAAAGCCTTTTGAAAACATTGTGGAAAAAGGAGAAAATGCTGGTAACCAGCATTTTCTCCTTTCCCTACAATGTTTTCTACCCTTCCCAAAACTAATTTCATTTTTTCAGTCACATTTATTTTGTCGTTTGCAAATGCTTTCAATTTGGGCTCGTCTAAAATTTTGTCATTTGGTAAAGAGTTACCACAAACCCCAAGTTTAAACGACAATTAGAAAGGAAGTTTTGGAAAAACACTGTGGGAAAAGGGGAAATTGCTGATCACCAGTATTTTCTCCCTTTCCCACAATGTTTTCTACCCTTTCAAAGACAATTTTCACCATTTGAGCCACATTTAAATTGTTGTCAGCAACTGCTTTGGATATGGACTAGCCCAAAATTTTGTTGTTTGGTAATGAGTTAACCCCTTTCCCAAACAAGCCCTAGTTTTCACGTGTCTGCAGTACAAGTCTTTTGAAAACACCATGGGAAGAGGAGAAATCGCTCGTAATGAGCAATTTCTCCTTTTCCCACAGTG
The DNA here is from genome assembly GCA_945859785.2 of Tridacna gigas. Lineage (NCBI taxonomy): Eukaryota > Metazoa > Mollusca > Bivalvia > Cardiida > Cardiidae > Tridacna > Tridacna gigas. The sequence continues at coordinate 14,035,012 of OX244039.2, read as the reverse complement.
TTTTCTACCCTTTTTGAGAACTTTCTGCCATTTTCATCAAATTTAAAATTGTCGTCTGTCAACTCTTTCAATCTGGACCAGTCCAAAATTTGTCATTTGGGAAAGGGTTAAAACACAGAGTAGTCTGGTATAGGGTCAACATATGAGCCATGCTCTATGAAAAGGGGGCTTAATACATCTGCAAAAAGTAACTACCAAGGCCAGCCTGCGCGGGCAGACCTGTGCCGAAACTTTTTGCATTTTGGTAAATTTTCTGCATGTAAAAGGACCATTCTACTTCATGATTCAGTTGGTTGTTAGACAAAATGGAGTTTATGGATCCATAATTACATATATGTAATGACTTGCTTGGCATCATGGATCACAGAGATGCATTAAACCCCCTTTTACTAGAGCATGGCCCATATATGTAATTCAATCTGATATTATTTCACTGACTGCCTGCTAAAGGTAAGCAACAGCCCATCCGTATCAGAAAACGTTTAATCTCAACTTTGCATATATTTTGCAGTTTTCTGTTCATGCTAAACACATGCACAAAACTTAGAGTTTTGGTATATCTGGATAGCATAATGCAGTAATGGAAGACAGTTCAAGCCATGTTAACCCTTTCCCAAACAAGCCCTGGTTTTCATGTGTCTGCAGTACAAGTCTTTTGAAAACACTGTGGGAAAAGGAGAAACTGCTCGTAACGAGCAATTTCTCCTTTTCCCACAGTGTTTTCTACCCTTTTTGAGAACTTCCTGCCATTTTCATCAAATTTAAAATTGTCGTCTGCAAACTCTTTCAATTTGGACCAGTCCAAAATTTGTCGTTTGGGAAAGGGTTAAACACACCCATTCAACTTCTATTCTAGGCAAGGAGTTAAAACTAAAGGGAACTACTCTACAGCTTCCACACTGATTCTAAGGTGCTACTTTTGTTAAACCTTTACGACACAATCCCAAGTTCAAATGATCATAAACAAGAAGATTTTTTCAAAACATTGTGCAAAAAGGAGAAACTAGCCTTTTCTCCTTTTCTCACACTGTTTTCTATCCCTAAAAAAACAAATCTCAATTTTTGAGCCATGATTTGTTTTGTCGTCTGTAATTGTTTTCAATTCGGACAAATCTAAGGTTTTGTTGCGGGTAAAGAGTTAAGTGAAATAAAAGAAACCTAAATCCATGAGATAATCCTTTGATTTAATTCATTTACCCCTAAAGCACTTTTGTGCAACTTTTCTTTCTTCCATGGACATTTTAGATCAAGATCAGGCTACATATTTTGTAAAGTCTGACTTTGCTTTTCCTTGTTCAGAAATCTGTGAGAAAATCTTGAAACTGAAAAGTCTAGTTTTCATTTTTTCGATTAATAGAAAATACTTATTTCTGATGTAAATCTCTAGGGTCTTCATTGTGAGTATCTCAGTGACAGATTTCTAATAAGAACCAACAACATGGGTTTTAATAAGGAAATAATGTATCTGGGAACCCCTTAACTCTTTACCAGATGTCAGAATTTGAGACTGGTCCAAACTGATAGCATTATCAGACGACAAATTAAAAGTTACTAAAATGATTGGATTTGTTTCTGAAAGGTTATAAAACATTGTGGGAATAGGAGAAAATGCTGGTTACCAGCATTTTCTCCTTTTTCCACAATGTTTTCAAAAGTCTGATTTTCTAGATTTGTAAAAATTGCGATTGTGTGGTAATGGGTCAACTCTTTACCACATGACAAAATTGGAGACATGCCCTAACTGAAAGCATGTACAGATGACAATTTAACAATAGCTGAAATAATGGGATTTTTAACTATTTAGAGAGTAGTAAACATTGGGGAAAAAGATGAAAATAGTATAATCCAAGCATTTTCTCCTTTTCCCAAAATGTTTACGTCTATTTCAGGGATGTTAAAATTTGGGATTGTGTGGTAAAGGGGTTAGCTGGACCACTGTATACATTAGACATCTAGGTCAGATGGTAAAACTACAAGGCATGGCTAGTTGGCTACTACTCTAGTCTTAGCCCTTTACCACACAGTTCCGACTTTTAATGACCCTATGGAAGAAGCCTTTTAAAAACATTGTGGGAAAAGGAGAAAATGCTGGTAACCAGCATTTTCTCCTTTCCCACCATGTTTTCTACACTATCAAGGGCAAGTTCCATCATTTGAATTACATTTAAATTGTCGTCTGCAAATGCTTTGAATTTGGACAAGTCTACAATTTTGCAGTAAAGAGTTAAGAGGCATCTTGCATTTGAGCCATGCTCTGTGAAAAGGGAGTTTAGTGCATCTAGTAAAAGCACTGACACAGGTCAGTCTGTGCAGTCTGCACACCTGGGTTGGAACTTTGTCCTATGTGTCAATTTTCTTCCTGCAAAGGACCAGAGTACCTCATGATTCAGTCGGTTGTCAGACCAAACAGATTTTATGGATCCATAATTATGTGATGATTTGCTTGGTATTAATGCATCATGGAGATGCATTAAACCCCCTTTTGCAAGAGTGTGTCTCATTTCTAAATAGATAATATGTTCCCATACCTTCTTATGCAGGGAATGATCATTAGGCGAGTATCAAAGCCAAACAGGGCAAACACTACCAGTGACTGGAATGAAATACATAACATTTTACAGAACACGTTTTAACCCTTTACCACACAATCCCGACTTTTAACTACCCCTGTGAAGGAAGCCTTTTGAAAACATTGTGGGAAAAGGAGAAAATGCTGGTAACCAGCATTTCTCCTTTTCCCACAATGTTTTCTACCCTTCCCAAAACAAGTTTCATTTATTCAGTCACATTTACTTTGTCGTCTGCAAAGGCTTTCAATTTGGACCAGTCTAACATTTTGTCCTATGGTAAAGAGTTAAATTGAAACGGTTTGTTTTTTTTTGCACAGTCTAAATTTGTTCCATTTCTAAAAATCTTATCATCTGAATTCTTTACCACATCACTGTTGAAAAGTATATGCAAAAAATGAAAAATTACTCAAGGAATTTTTCTTTCACAACAATGCTTTCATTATGTTAACCCTTTCCCAAAGGACAAATTTTGGACTGGTCCAAACTGAAAGAGTTTGCAGACGACAATTTAAAATTGGATGAAAATGGCAGAACATTCTCAAAATGGTTAGAAAACACTGTGGGAAAAGGAGAAATTGCTCGTTATGAGCAATTTCTCCTTTTCCCACAGTGTTTTCAAAAGACTTGTACTGCAGACACGTGAAAACCAGGACTTGTTTGGGAAAGGGTTGAATCTTAATTACTGTTGATAATTAATTGTTCACAAAGATGATTTTGAAGGTTGCAACTTGTAAGCTGCAAATTTCTTCTAACCTTTACCAGATAACCTCATGACACTAAGGAAAATGGCTCTTGAAACATTGCGGGAATAAAAGAAAATGGTGGAAAGCAGCATCTTCTCCTTTTCCCACTATGTTTTCAACCATGTCAAAGACAAGTCCCATCATTTGAGCCACATATAATTTGTTGTCTGGAAATGTTTTCAATTTGAGCAAGTCTAACCTCATGTCATTTCAAAAGGACTTAACCCTTTACTACACAACCCAGAGTTTGAATGATCCTAAGAAAGGAGGCTTCTGAAAACATTGTGGGAAAAGAAAAAAATACTGCTAACCAGCATTTTCTTCTTTTCCCACAATGTTTTGTACCATCTGAAAGACAAAAATTATCTTATGACCTTGACTGAGTTTGTCATCTAGAAGTGTTTTGAATTTCGACAAGTCAAATATTTATTCCCTTTGGTAAAGAGTTAAGGAAGCAATGAGTTAATAAGCTTAACCCCTTACCACACAATTCAGACTTTTCAAGATCGTGAAAAAGAAGCCTTCTGAAAACATTATGGGAAAAGAAGAGACCAGCATTTTCCCTTTTCCAACAGTGTTTTCTACCTTTCCCAAAACAAATTTCTATTTTTCAGTCACATTTATTTTGTCATCTGCAAATGCTTTCATTCTGGACTAGTCTAAAATTTTGTCATTTGGTAAAGCGTAAAACGTTAACGTTTCTTCAATTAATTTAAGATTGGAAATGTTTATAAAACGGCAAGTGCTAGGAGTTTTTTTTCATTCTTTACCAAAAGAAATGTAGGAAAAGAAGAAAATGCTGGTAACCAGCATTTTTCCAAATGCTGGCTACCAGCATTTTTCCTCGTCCCACAACGTTTTCAGATGCCTGTTTGCTCTATCAGAGTTGTTAAAACAAGATTATTTGGTAAAGGGTGGTAAAGGGTTAAGTTCGAAGATAGAGAAAAATCACCCACCTGTCCGTAATTAAAGACACTGTCTAAAAACTCTATTTCCACGTATATTCCTGTGGTTTTATTGTTGAATAATCTCCATGTACATAGAAATAGACCCTGAAAACATACAGTTAAAAACAACTAGAACTGTCGCAAAGCAGACAAATAAACCCCCCCCCCCCCACCAGCACCCTGCCACTGAAGCAGCACAGAGAACGGAAATGATTTTCAATTCAAAACAAAAATCATATGTGACCTTAACCTTTGACCCATGTGACCCAAAAACAAAGGGACACCTCCTTGGGTCATGGGCAACACTTGTATAAAGTTTCAGGTCAAACAGCTATTGAGTTACAGGGCAGAAACAATTTTCAAACAAAGTTCACTGGTGACCTTGACCTTTGACCCATGTGACCGTTAAAACAACAGGGCACCTACTTGGGTCATGAGCAACACTTGTATAAAGTTTCAGGGTCCTATGTCAAATGGCTTTTGAGTTTGAGCACAGAAATGAAGAAGTCTACAGACAGATGGATTGACAGACAGATGAATAACAGAGACAGACAGACATGGTGAAATCAGTATTCCCCTCTACTTCATTGGTGGGGAGTATAATTATCATTCTATTACAATATCTGTAACTAAGCTTTGAATCTTTTATGGTAAACAGTGTAGATCAAGACCAGGCTGTCTCAGCCAAAAGACTATCAGTAACTTTAGTTTACCAGCTGTGAGAATCAAACCTAAATTCCGCACAGGGTGAAATTTCTCTAGCATTTACTCTAGACCTTTTACAAATGAACCATGCTCGGGCAAAAGGGGATTTAACGCATCTCTGTAATGCATTTTACAAAGCAAGTCATCACATAATCACATATCCATAAAATCCATTTTGTCTAACAACTGACTGACTCATGAGGTACACTGGTCCTTGGACATGCAGAAAATTGACCAATAGCAAAAAGTTTCAAGTCAGGTCAGCCTGTGCGGACTGTGCAGGCTGACCTGGGTTGATACTTTGTGTAGATGCATTAACCCTTTCCCAAACGACAAATTTTCGACTGGTCCGAATTGAAAGAGTTTGCAGATGACAATTTTGAATTTGATGAAAATGGCAGAAAGTTCTCAAAAAGGGTAGAAAACACTGTGGGAAAAGGAGAAATTGCTCGTTACGAGCAATTTCTCCTTTTCCCACAGTGTTTTCAAAAGACTTGTACTCCAGACACATGAAAACAAGGGCTTGTTTGGGAAAGGGTTAAGCCACCTTTTCGAGCGTGGCTCAAATGGATAAATGTCTTCACACTTTTGAAGAAGGAGACTTAGAACAGACAAGATCTCTTTTCTTCACAAAGTTTTTTCAGACTATTCCATCATCATCCTTTTTTCCTTTATCATATGACTTTTAAGGTATTTGTTAACCTCCATTGCCTGACCCCGGATCCAACTGCTTTTGCAAACAATGTAGATCAAGATTAGATTGCTCAGAATATGCAGTCTGATCTTAGATCTACACTGTTTGCTTCTTCGTAAGAACACAAACAGCTTTGAAAATAGCAAAATCTGCATCTTTAATACTGAGTGAGAATGTCCAGTTTATTTATTTAACCCTTTACCTCATAAAGAAATTCCAGTCGTCTACATCAGAAGCATTTGAACAACACATCAAATTAAATGTGGCTCAAATTATGTGATTTGTCTGTGACAGGGTAGAAAACATTGTGGGAAAAGGAGAAAATGCTGGTTACCAACACTTGTTTTCAGCCAGTTTTTAACCCACTTCATCTTTATCTTATGAAATTATAATCATTTTTGTATCTTCATGCCAAATGTTGCCCCTGACAGCTGCAAGGTTGCACAGATTACAACCAACAGAATTGAATTGATTGATTGAATGGTGTTTTATACGCCACTTCCAACATTATTTCAGTTATATCACGGCAACAGCTCACATATTCATGTATTTCCTGGGTTTCACCAGTATTAGGTTAGGGCTCTGAAGTGTCTTGCCCAAGGGCACCCCCACAAAAAACACAGCGGATTAGGTGGGGCTCGAACCCGGGACCTCCAGGTAACGAGTCCTATACTCCACCACTGAACCATACAGGACCCCACACAACCAATAGAAAATGCATTCATTTTCTAGAGGCCTTCAAAAGAAATCAATGTTGTCATTTCCAGTTTTAAATCAAAGACAAATCCCTGAGTTTCTGTATCGCTTACACCATATATATTGGTAATTTGTCTACGTCTATGTTTACTCAGCTGACTAAATTCTGAGCCATTCTACACACTATCAAGCTTTAACAGTATTTTTTTCTCTCTGGCTGTAAGGATGTATCTTTACCCAAAGGGTAAGAAAAATCAATGTGTTAAACAGAGAAGAATGCTGGTGACAAAGTCTAGATTCTCCACTATACCAGGTTACAAAGTCTAGATTCTCCACTAAACCAAAAATATACTCACCATAAACATGGATAACTGTAATACTAACAACAACACAATAAATCTCTCGGTTTGATATTCATCTTTCATTTGTGGTACTTTGATCTGTACTTCCCCGTCATCTTGACCTTGATCCTACATACATAAATCATAACATAAAGCTTCACGTTTAATCCTTTGCCAGACAACAAAATTATACTCTTCTTCATGTGTTACTTGGGTTTTACAAGTACTATGCATGGGTTCTGAAGTGCCTTGCCCAGGCCAACATCCCCCCGCCCCCCCCCCCCAAAAATGTCAGAGAAGGGTGAGGATCTAACCCAGAACCTCTAACCCTTAAAGTGCCTTTCACAGCTATAGTCCCTTTGTGGCCTGTGTATGTCAAGATCAGACTGCACAAAACATCCAGTCTGATCTTTGATCTACATTGTCAGCTTATCTGAAACGCTGAAGACAAAAGCAACCATAGAATTGGATACAGGTTCTTTTTTGGCAAGAATTTCAAGTCAAAATAGGGGCATAAAATTAATTGATGTGTTGAAAATATTTTGAGAGTTACCTGCCTTTCTGCTATGAGTTTCCCTTTTGATAGTTTACAGCTAGCCTATGTTTGAAGTAAATGCCTTCCTTTATAACAGAGATACAAAAAAATATTTGAGTTTTTGCACCATGACAACAATCAAACAAACCCAGATACCACAGAGGATGACAGGGCTATAATAATATCCCACTGTTTTCTTTGAAAACAGCAAAGCTAAAAATCATCTAAAATACAGGAAAACTTCTTATGATCAAAATCTCCTTTTGCCAGAAAGTTTATAATTGTTCTATTAAAGGACAACAAAATTGCTTTCAGTAGGTAATGCAAGTCAACTCTTTACCACACGACACAATTTTAGGCTCTTCCAAATTCAAAGCATTTGCAGATGACAAAAAAAAAGTGTCTCAAATGAAGAAAATCTTGAGTAATAGGGCAGAAAACATTGTGGGAAAAAGAGAAAATGCTGGTTACCAGCATTTTCTCCTTTTCCCACAATGTTTTCAAAGGCCTTCTTCTTCAGGGTTGTTAAAAGTCCAGATTGTGTGGTAAAGCGTTAAAGAGTTAAAAGGAAAAGGTGTAATACCCGACTTGTTACGGAATTATAACACCTCAGTAAGCCCGCACATTTCTGTCGCTGTTGATAGTCGCATTTCCCGCTCCGACACGACTGCTCCTGCAGTGTGTCTGTTAGTGATGCTGTACTGCTTGAACTTAAACTGCTCTGGGAGCGATTCATGTTACGACGAGGGAATGGCACGATGTCTTCTATGCTTGAGACTCGGGTAGGACCTGTTAAATTTACAAACAAATTAAAACTATACATGCCACAGCTATCTTTTGGAAACTATAAGCTACGCTTTCGATGAGATCCACTTCTTCAGTATTGTATTCTTAATTGATTGTATTGCTTTTTTTCTGCATACTCTATCAAACCTTCACCACACATTCCTGAGTTTTAACGACCCTAAAAATGAAGACTTTTGAAAACATTGTGAAAAAAAGAGAAAATGCTAGTAACCTGCATTTTCTCCTTTTTCCCACAATGTTTTCTAACCTATGAAATCCAGATTTCATGTTTTGAGCCCACCCTACGAAAGCCAAATTTCATGTTTTGAGTAACACTTAATTTGTGGTCGGCAAATTGAGGGGTGAATTCAAAACTATTCCATCTGCGTTATGGAAAATTTTACAGGAGAGGGTTAAAAAACCTCATTTCTGTGAAAATCATTGTTTAGATCATCTTGTTTAGATATGCTGAATTGAATTCATTCACACATTTCAACACAATGTATCTAAACAAGATGATATGGCATGCAACACACGAAAAGGGGCCTTCGGACATATGCGTAAAAGTATGTCATCCCGGATCAGCCTGTGCAGCCTGTGACTTATCCGAGACGACACTTTCCATTTTTGTGCAATTTTCTACTTCACGAAAGTCTACTGTATGAAAAAATCTTATGTAGTCGTAAAGTGCTGTCCCAGCTTTGCCTGCGCAAACTGCGCAGGCTAATCCGGGACAACATTTTACACAATTGTCCGTAGGCCCCTTTTTGTGTGTTGCACGCCATACAATAATGCTTTTCACAGAAAAAAGGTTTTTTAACCCACTCCTGTAAAATTTTCCATATGCAGATGGAATAGTTTCACATTTGCCCCTTGAAATGCTTTTAATTTGGAGAGGTCTAAACTTGTCATTTGGTAAAGAATTAATGATGAATAAAATATGTTTAACTCTTTACCACACGACAAAATTCTAGACTGGTCCAAATTGAAAGCATTTGCAGTCGACAAATTAAAGGTGGCCCAAATGATGAAATTTGTCACTGATAGATTAAAAAAACATTGTGGGAAAAGGAGAAAATGCTGGTTACCAGCATTTTCTCCTTTTCCCACAATGTTTTCAAAAGGCCTCTTTCTAAGGGTCATTAAAAGTCGAGATTGTGTGGTAAAGGGTTAAACTAAAATAAAACATAACTTGAATGTAATTTTTTCAACAGTATTTCAGAATGTAATGACAAGTGTATCTGTCCATGTCTTCCTTTAGTGATACTTTGCAGGTCATTGGCTTCTTCGGCACAGAAAAATGCTAAAATACTGTAAAGCCATAAGAAAGGAACGATTTTCTTTGTAATTACTCTCATCAGTCTTCAGAAACATTTTTGGCGGTACCCGGGTCCATATTCACCAACCATTCTTAAGAACGTTCTTTGCCTTGTTCTTCAGAATTTTCTACATCTGAAAGTAACACAACTGCTGATTGGCTAAACCATTTGGTTTAGCCAATCAGGAGTTGTGTGACTTTCAAATGTAGAAAATCTTGGAGAATAAGACCAAGAGTATTCTTAAGAATGGTCGGTAAATACGGTCTCTGGATTCAAACAAACAAATTATGGATTTACTAGCTTTGTGGGTTGCCACTGATATACCTATGCTCTGCTTGATAATTTAAGCGATTCAAACAGTAGAGTGCTAAACAAAAGCATACAAGTCATGCTCTGTTAAAAAAGGGGCTTAATGCATCTGCAAAAAGTATTGACCCATGTCAGCCTGTGCAGTATGCGCAGGCTGACATGGTTTGAAACTTTTTGCCGTTTGTAGATTTTCTGCATGTCAAAGGATCATTGTGCCTCAGGATTCGGTTGGTTGTTAGACAAGATGGATTTTTAGGATCCATAATTATGTGATGACTTACTGGATATAATACGCCACGGAAATACATCAAGCCCCCTTTAGCCAGAGCATGGCTCATGTGCAATTTCAAGGGAAACTGCTCCGAAAAATACAAACCTTTGTGATTATAAAGATTTACTTCACAATCCTCGCTACAATCTCGACACGATGTCGCTTTATAATGGCGGGGCTCATCCTCCGCACCTTCCTCCATGTTCCCCAGAAGACTGGTTGTGCTTGAGGTGCGTGGCCGTGCTTCCTTTTCATCTACTTGTAAAAGTGAATCATTACAACTATTTTCACTGTGAGAATGACTGATTGGTGTTTATGCTACTTTCAACATTATATCAGTCATATCACTCTGACAGCTCACATATTCATGTATTTCCTGGGCTAGGGCTCTGAGGTGTCTTGCTCAAAGACACTCCCATGAAAAACCCAGTGGATCCAGCAGGCTTGAACCTGATGCCTCCAGGTCATGCCTCCTACACTTTACCACTGAGCCTGTATGGATCCCCTCACTGTGAGAAACAAGAGCACCAGATGCTGGTGGAAATGCTTGCCTATGGAGGATTTTTCAGTAAAAAATATACATTGAAAAAGGGGCATCAATGTGTCAAAATTGTTTTGAAGGTTACCTGCCCTATCAGTACCAGTTCCCTTTCGATAGTTCCCTTCTGATGGTTATAGCCTAACCCAATCTTTAGTAAACACCTTCAGGAGTAACAGAGATATGAGAAAATGTCAAAATTTTTTAACAACAACCAAGACAACACCAGGGCTATCACAACACCACAACATTTTCTTCTGAAAACAGCCCAGCTAACAACGTGAACCCCAAATTCAAACAATTCATGAGCTCATCTAAAATTACTCATCTACCTTAACCCTTTACCGAGAAATTATGCCTTTTAACAACCCTGGGAAAGAGGCCTTTTGAAAACATTTTGGAAAAAGGAGAAAATTCTGGTAACCAGCATTTTCTTCTTTTCCCACAATGTTTTCTACCTTATCAAAGAAAAATTCCACCGTTTGAGCCACACTGAAAGTGTTGTCTGCAAATGCTTTCAATTTGGACATGGCTACAATTCTGTTGTCTGGGAAAGGGTTAACTTATAACCTCTGACACAAAATTTGCAGCAGACGACTTTAAAAGACCAAATTGTGCTGTAATAATTAATGTAACCATCTACTTTCTCAAGTCTTTACCACACAAATCCCGAGTTTAAACGACCCTATGAAAGAAGTTGAAAATGTGGTGGGAAAAGGAGAAAATGCCAGCATTTTTCTCCTTTTTCTAACAATATTTTCAGACGTCTTAATCCTAAGGATCCAAGAAGGTTTGTTTGGTAAAGCATCAAGAAAATATGAATTCTCCTGAGAATTACTATCTCTGGTTTAATTGGCCATTGAATAAGTAAAATTTAAAAGCATTTTCTCCTTTTCCCACAATTTTTTCTTCCTATGAAATACAAATTTCATCATCTGAGCCACGTTTAAATTGTCGTCTGCAAATGCTTTCAATTTGGACGATTGCAAAATTTCGTCGTTTGGTAAAGAGTCATGCAATGGCATCAAACATTTGTATTAACCCTTTCCCAAACAAGCCCTGGTTTTCACGTGTCTGCAGTACAAGTCTTTTGAAAACACTGTGGGAAAAGGAGAAATTGCTCGTAACGAGCAATTTCTCCTTTTCCCACAGTGTTTTCTACCCTTTTTGAGAAATTTCTGCCATTTTCATAAAATTTAGAATTGTCGTCTGCAAACTCTTTCAATTTGGACCAGTCCAAAATTTCTCATTTGGGAAAGGGTTAAACACGGCATTGCCACATCCGTCATTTCTATACTTACCTTGAACTAAGCTCTCAGTAATTAATTCATCATCATCATCATCTCTGTCTTCTTCTATGATGACTTTGGCTGATGCGTTCTTGTTTGTATGAAGTCGAGACTGGTTTGGTTTGGCTTTCCTTTCTTTATTATATCTGGAATTTCGCTGGCGTAGCACGAGAAATACGATGTTGACAGACGTACAGACAGACAGGATGATCAGTGATAACACAGCCTAAATGTGGAGAAAGAATCAGAAATAATCTGACCCATGGCTATTAAATACTCTGCAGGTAAAAAATTCACACGTGGTTAAACCCTTTACCACACAACTTTTAACAACCTGACTTTGAGTGACCTTGAAAAAGAAGGCTTTGAAAAACATTGTGGAAAAAGGAAACATACAGGCAACCAATCTGTTTTTGTGCCTTTGTCAAAACTTTTATAGACATAAACATACCAGACAAGCTCTATTGGCCAAAGATATGTGCCTAAAACAGAATTATTATTTAAAAAGTCACATTTTATCTAAAAAATATTTTTCCTCCAAAATTAATCAGTTACAACTGAGCAACACAACATTTATTTACTGTAAATTCAGAGTATGACATAGAAAATCCATCTGTAGGATGTCATTTAACTCTTTACCAAACAATAAAATTTTAGACTATTCCAACTTGACAGCATATTCAGACAACATATTAAATGTAGCTGAAATGATGGTAATTGTATGTGAAAGTGTAGTAAACCTTGTGGGAAAAGGAGAAATTGCTGGTTACCAGTATTTTGTCCTTTTCCCACATGGTTTTCAAAAAGCTATTTGGAATCATTTTGTCTTTGTAAAAATGATTCAAAGAGTAATGGGAAAGCACCTGGTCAATTCCCAGCCGTGATCAAATGTATTTTAAGGTAAGTTCACCATGAAAAACATGTCATATGGATCCATAAAATCCATTCAGCTGACTGAATCATGAGATACACTGGTTGTGTGACATGCAGAAAATTTACGAAAAGCAAAAGGTTTCAGCCAAGGTCAGCCGGCACAGTCGGCACAGGCTGACCTGGGTCAATACTTTTTGGAGATGCATTAAGCCCCCTTTTCATGCAGCATTAAATACATTAAACTCACCTGATCCACACCATAATGGAATGATGGATCAATCTCGTTTTGCAAATGATGCGTACCAAGTAAGAGTAAGGCTCCGGTTCCCAGCACTGGAAAACTGTAAGAGAAACAAGAGCACCGCATGTGGGTATGAATGCTTGGCTGCAGTTGCTTCATTTACACGGAAAATTCTAAGTCAACCTGGCCCTAAAGCGCTCACCTGAGTAAAGTCATCTATAGTTGATAAAGCTGAAGAAAGCCTGGTTTTAATGATGCAAAACAAATGAGTGTAAGTGACCTACTGTTTGTGGGATCTACAATGCACACAAAGTTTTTCTATGATTTGGTCCAGTGACCTACTTTTTGACAGGATGTGACCCACTTTGGAAGCTGTCCACGATATCACAAAAACAAACTTTCTGACCAAGTTTCATGAACATCAGGCTGAAAATGTGGACTCTTCGGTGCACACACGGTTTTCTAAGATTTTGCCCAGTGACCTACTTTTTGACTAGACATGACTCAATTTCGAACTTGTCCAAGATCATCATGACAAACTTTCTGACCAAGTTTCATGAGAATCAGGCTGAAAATGTGGCCTCTAGATTGCACACAAGGTTTATCTAAGATTTTACCATGTGACCTACTTTTTGCCCTGACATGACTCACTTTCAAACTTGTCTGAGATATCGACAAGATAAACATTCTGATCAATCTTTACCAGTATAAGGCTGAAAATGTGGCCTCTATGGAGGACCCAAGGTTTTCCTAAGATATGGCCCAGTGACCTACTTTTCAGCCAACATGATCCAATGTCAAACTTGTCTGAGATATCATGAAGACAGACAATCTGACTAAGTTTCATGAGTATCCGACTACAAATGTGGCCTCTAGAGTCCACACAAGGTTTTTCTAAGATTTAGCCCAGTAACCTACTTTTTGCCCTGACATTACCCAATTTTGAACTTGTCCTAGGTATTATCAAGACAAACATTCTACCCAACTTTCATGAGTTTCAGGCTGAAAATGTGGCCTCTAGAGTCCACACAAGGTTTTTCTAAGATTTAGCCCAGTGACCTACTTTTTGACCGTACATGACCCAATTTCAAATTTGTCGAAGATATTATCAAGACAAACATTCTGACCAAGTTTCATAAGTTTCAGCCAGAAAATGTGGCCCCTAGAGTGCACATAAGGTTTTGCTAAGATTTGACCCAGTGACCTACTTTTTCGCCCAACATGACCCAACTTCATTATCAAGACAAACATTCTGACCAGGATTCAAGAGTATCAGGTTGAAAATATAGCCTCTAGAGTGCACACAAGGTTTTTCATAGAATTAGCCCAGTGACCTACTTTTTGACCCGACATGACCCAATTTCAAACTTGTCCGAGGTATTATCAAGACAAACATTCTGACCAAGTTTCATGAGTATATGACTGCAAATGTAGCCTCTAGAGAGCACACAAGGTAATTGTTGACGCCTGGACGCCGGACACAGCATGATCACAAAAGCTCACCTTGAGCACTTCATGCTCAGGTGAGCTAAAAATCTGGGAAAAGGAAGCTTGTAAAAAACATTGTGGGGAAAAAGGAGAAAATGTTGGTAAACAGCATTTTCTCCTTTTCCCAATGTGTTTTTCACTCTACCTAAGTCAAATTCCATCATATGAGACACACTTGATTTGTTGTCCCCAATTGCCATCAATATATTTGGATGAATCCAAATGTTTGTCACCTATGGATAACATTTCTACCTACACATGAATTATCAAAAAAGTTTTGACCCAGGTCAGCCTGCGTAGTTTGCACCTGGGTTGATACTTTTTGCATATGCATTAAACCCCATTTTCACAGAGCATGACTCAAATAGAATCACTCCTCACCAAATAAATAAAAGCCCATTTACCCTATTCCAAAGAAATAAAGCCAAGCTCTAACCCTCAATACAACACACAGACTTCTACAATGTATGAGATACAGCACTACAGACAGAACTGCCGTCAAACATCGTGTTGATAAGACACCCACAAGACTGGTTATAAACTGTATGTAATGGTTCCAGGCCAGATTTTTGTCCAGTCCGTCATAAACTATCATACCTATACATGCCATAGACTGAAAAAAAAAAAAAAAAAACTTTCAACTCTATCTGTGCCAAATCATTGACTCGACCTCTTCAGGCTGCTGAAAATATAATCCACTGAAACTAAAGAGATTTTTATCTAAAATATTTGACTTTTGGCACAAACTTCACTTTTTACTAGACCTCTTTCTGCTGCTGAAAGTATAGTTCAAAGAAAGTGAAAGAGATTTTCATTTAAAAGGCTAGACTTAATGAACAGAGGGAATAGAAAGATCCAAGCTCAGACTGCTAGTATTGTACAGTTTGATAGAGAATACAGGGTTGGCGTCTTGGATTAGGAATGTTTATCGAGCAAGAAATAGGAATTTTTATCCTGTGAACCGAAGGCGAATCTGATAAAATTCTGGAGCCAAGCCTGACAACTTTTCACAATCCAAAACACTAGCCATCTATTCTATTCATGCCGTTTCTCATGTTTAGTGAAAAATGCAACTTAAATGAATACTTTGCTTGAAATAAGGAACATATTGACATCTTTCTCACAATGAGACACAAAATGAAGAACTGTGCTGATCGTTCTGGATATGCAGCTGCAATAATGACATCATAAATGATATTGACGATGGCACAAATGTCACGTTTACCCACAGAAAAACGCTGTGCTAAAGAAGACAGCATTTCTCTATTTTAGTGTTTCACTTTCATTACCTTACTGAGATGCTTACTTAACCCTTTACCAGACAACAGAATTTTGGCCTTGTCCAAATTGAAAGCATTTGCAGACGTCAATTCCAATATGGCTCAAATGCTGCAATTATTTTTATATAGGGTAGAAAACATTGTGGGAAAAGGAGAAAATGCTGGTTACCAGCATTTTCTCCTTTTCCCACAATGTTTTCAAAAGGCTTCTTTCCCAGGGTCGTTAAAAGTCTGCATTGTGCTGTAAAGGATTAAAAGTAGTCCCAGAGCTAGTTGAGATAAGATAAAACATACATGTACGTACCTGGGTCAGAACCAGAACAATCAGGAACTGATGTGGGATCTTCTTGTGTTTCTTACTTAAAAATAACACTACGAGAATCCATACCTAAATGAAAAGAAAAAAAAAAAATACATTCACAGTGAAACTTGTTTAAGTCTTTACCAAAAGACAAAATTTTAGACTGGTCCAATTTGAAAGCGCTTTAGGACAAATGTTTGGATTTGTATCAGATATCCTAGAAAACACTGTGGGGAAAAAAAAAGAAAAAGCTGGTTACCAGCATTTTCTCCTTTTCCCACAATGTTTTCAAAAGACCTCTTTCTCAGGGGTGTTAAAAATTGGGATTGTGTGGTAAGGGGTTAACCCTTTACTGCACAAAAATTTTTTTTGAGTGGTCCAGATAGGAAGCATTTGCAGACGACACAATGAATATTGCTTAAATGGTGAAATTGTCGTTGATAGGATAGAAAATATTGTGGGAGAAGGAGAAAATGCCGGTTACCAGTTAAAGGCTTCTTCCTCAGGGCTGTTATAACCCTGGATTATTTGGTAAAGGGATCTACCCTTTCACAAAACAAACAGCATATTTTCAGCTTCTTTAATATCACCTGCAAGTACTTGCAATAGAAAGATACTAAAGCTTTGTAATATGGTACACAGTTAAGGCCAAACAAAGCCTGTACAAAGAGGTAAACTTGAGACCATTGCAAAAAGTGGTAATATTAATCAAAATGAGACCTATATCCATCAGTCTCAATGTTTCTGAAAGCACTGTACTGTGAGATACAGAGTTAATATACTTACATTCAAGCACAGAGATATGACACTAACATCAAATGAAGTATCAACAAGTAAGGACTTGTAATCCATCTCGCTGTACACAACCACTGTCATCATCTTGGCAGAGACAAACATCAAAGGTGCCGACAAAAACGTACATACCACCATTCCAGTTGCAATCTGTCACACAACACGAAACAAGCTTTGTTTGTTAACAATTTTTTAATTTGAAATAGGTAGAGATTTTGTTTGAGTTACGAAATTTGTCCATCTGTGAACAGCATCAACCCAGGTCAGCCTGCGGCCATCTGCGCAGGCTGACATGGGCAGAAGTTTTCTGGTTTTGGTCAGTTGATTGAAATTGTATGCCAAAGGACCAGTCTACCACATAATTCAGTGGGTTTTTATGGATCCATAATTTTATCATACCTGGCTTCATATGATTGCATCACAGACATGCATTAAACCTCAATTTCTCAAAGCAAAGCTAATTTTATCTTACTGAGTTAATGTCCATGAATCTATCCCTTTACCAGAAAATCACATTATGTGCAGTCTAATCTCTACCTACATTGAACTAAGCATCTTTAGTTGTGAAAGACTCCCTAAGACATATGAAATAAATTCATATGAAAATACCATAATGATCAATATCTCTTAATATCGACCCATTTTATCGTATATTCCTAAAATGTGAAAAAAACAAAAGACAATGATTTTTTTCAACACTTGCCTTAACCTTCACAACACAATCCCGATTTTTACAGACTTTGTGGGAGAAGACTTTTGAAAACATTTTGGGAAAAGGAGAGAATGCTGGTAACCAGCATTTTCTCCCTTTTCCCAAAATGTTTTCTACCTTTTTAACAACAAATTCCAACCATCTTCAATTTGTCGACTGCAAATGCATCCAATCTGGACAAGTCTAAAATGTTGTCATCTGACACAGTTAAGCTTAAAAAGAATCTGTATAATTACGTAACATGCACAGATACTCACAATATCTTGTGCCACACCAAACTGACTTGCGTAGATAAAAACTGAAGGTGCACTGGGAAAGGTGCCATACAGGAAACCGTACATGCTCAAAGTGTGGGAGCTATTAGGACTGGATGGTTCCAGGGCACCAACTACTTGCCATGTGATCAAGGGCAGTAATAGTCTACAAAAACAGTAAAGATCAGAGTAAAACACTGTTTTTGTCAATGCATTTATGTCTATATTCCCTTTCAGGTGATTTATATTAAAACAAGAGTGCACCCCTATATGGGTCCCAATGCTTGGCTGCAGCTGCTTCTAGAAATAGACTGATTTTCAGAGAAATTTCTAGGCTAGAAATATTTGGATTGTTACCTGCCACTGTTGTACACGTTCCCCTTTTGATAATTAACCCTTTCCCACACAATCCCAACTTCTAACGACCCTATAAAAGAAGCCTTTTGAAAACATTGTGGAAAAAGGAGAAAATGCTGGTAACCAGCATTTTCTCCTTTTCCCACAATGTTTTCTAGCCTTCTCAAAATAAATTTCAATTTTTCAGTCACATTTATTTTGTCATCTGCAAATGCTTTCAATTTGGACCAGTGTAAAATTTTGTTTTTTGGTAAAGAGTTAATAACTAATCCGAGTTTGCAGTAAATATCTTCAGTAATAACAGAGATATTTTCGAGACATTTTTGATGTGTCGTCTGCAAATGCTTTCAATTTTGATGTGCTTTTGTTGTTTGGTAAAGAATGAGAGTAATGAGATGGGCGCATTTCATATGAAAAGAAGTCTTTTTATAGAGTACTTTTACTTTGCCTCTGTCAAAATTACACAAGCAACTTACGTTTTGGCAGCAATTAACAGCAAAGGGACTACAAGCCCAATGCCAAGTTGTCCCTGAACTTTTCCCACCAGACTCAAACCCAGATAGAATAGAGCTGAAGCACTAAAGGCATTTCCTAAAAGAGACAAACAACAAGAAGGGCATTGGCCCTAAAGCACTCACCTGAGTAAGGTCATCTTCAGCTGAAAAGATCCTGGTGTTAATGATCTACAACACATGAGTGTAAGAGACCTACTTTTGGACCTGCCAAAATTTCAAAACTTGTCAAAGATATCATCAAGACAAACATTCTGACCAAGTTTCATGGGTATCAGGCTGAAAATTTGGCCTCTACAGTGCACACAAGGCTTATCTAAAATTTGGCCCAGTGACCTACTTTTTGACCCAATATAACCCAATTTCATACTTGTCCAAGATATCATCAAGAAAAAACATTCTGACCAAGTTTCAAGCGTTTCAGGCTGAAAATGTGACCTCTATGGTACACATAAGGTTTTTCTCAGATTTGGCCCAGTGACCTACTTTTGATCTGATGTAACCCAATTTCAAACCTGTCCAAGATATTATTATAACAAATAATCTGACCTAGTTTCATGAGTATCAGGCTGAAAATGTGGCCACTAGAGTGCACACAAAGTTTTTCTAAGATTTAGCCCTCTGACCTACTTTTTGACCCAGTGTGACCCAATTTCGAATTTGTCCAAGATTTTATCAAGACAAACATTCTAAGTATGACTATTTGACTGAAAATGTGGTCTCTAGAGTGCACACAAGGTAAATGTTGACAACCTGGGTGATGGATGACGCACGGCTGATGACGCACCATGGACCAAGGACACAGCAAGATCACAAAAGCTCACCTTGAGCATTTCCTGCTCAGGTGAGCTAAAAATCTAAAAATGCATAGAATATTACAAGATGTGAACAATGTACTCCTTTACCCCTTTACCGGACAACAAAATTTTAGTCTTGTCTGCATTGAAAGCATTTGCAGAAGACAAATTAAACATGGCTCAAATTTTGAAATCTGTTTTCGAGAAGTGAATAAACATTGTGGGAAAAGCTTTTATGACACAATCTTGTGTTTAACACTTTAGCAGATGGCAATATTTTATACATTTCCAAACTGAGAGCATCTGCAGATGTGAACATAAGCATCACTCTAAATTTCAAATTTATTTTTGGAAGGATAGAAAACATGGTGGGAAAAGGAGAAAATGCTGGTTACCAGCATTTTTTTCCTTTTCCCACCATATTTTCAAAAGCCTTCTTTATCAGGGTCGTTAAAAGGTGGCATTGTGTGGTAAAGGGTTAAACGACTCTGATACAGGAGGCTTCGGAAAACAATGCATAACCAACATTCCTCCTTTTACCACAATGTTTCTCACCCTTTCAAAAACATGAACCACATAATTTGAGCCAAACTCAATTTGGCATCTATAAATGGTTTGAATTTGGGTAACTCTAAAATTTTGTTGTGTGGCAAAGAGACAAAGCTACAATATAAAAATAAAGGACATAGATTAGGTTTATGATCAGACTGCATAGTCTTTAAGTCTGAAAATCAAAGACTGACACTGATCTGCACAAACATTGCTGCAAAATGAATCTCAGGTTGTTGAAGGAAATTCAAGGTTGAAGTCTTTACCAAACCACAAAGCTTTGGACTCTTCCATAATGAGAATAATCACAGACAACAAATAAAATGTAGCTAAAATGACAGAATTAGATCCAGTCTGCTTACCAGAATTTTCTCCTTTTCAAACAGTGCTTTCAAAGACTTTTTTCAACAAGGTTGTTAACATACAGAATTGTATGGTAAAGGTTTGACCCCTTATCAAACAATCCAGAGTTCTTACAACCATGAGGAAAAGGCCTATGAAAACATGGTAGGAGAAGAAAATGCCGGTAATCAGCATTTTCTCCTTTCCCACATTTTCTAAATTTTCAAAAAAAAAATTATACCATTTCAGTCACATTAACTTTGTCATCTGGAAAGGCTTTCAATATGGATTAATATAAAATTTCCTTAGCTGGTAAAGGGTTAAAGGCACTATTTTTACAGATTTTTTATCTTTGAAAAATCTAGATTGTGACATTTATAAAAATTATATCATTGATGCAATTCTAGAAAGTAACTAAAACAAACGTTGTAGAGAAGATAATGATTTTAGAATTAGATCAGCCCCACTTATTCCAGTCTCTGTGTAGAAATTATTACTTACCAAGTACTTCTAGTACATCGTCGATTATCTCGGGAACTTTCTGCTTAAAAACAAAGTTTCCAATAATCCCAATAATCACCATAAACACAATAGGATTTGTGAGAACTTCTTTTGTCACTTTTAGAACCAGTATACAGTTGCCACGTTTGGAAGGTGACGTCCCACTCTCCTGTTTTTGGCGGTGGATTTCTAGTAACGTGAAACCAATCGGGTTTAACATGACTAACGAGATGGGTGCCACTAGATAGATGTATTGTAAATATTCTCTGTTCGTCTTCCCATACAGAGCTTCCACTGAAAAAGATATCAAAATTGAGGCTACAGTGTTCTGCTGTTTGTTTGTTTGTTTGTATGGGGTTTAACATCATTTTCAACATTTTTTCGGTTATATTGCGTTCGCTGGTGCACCTATCCATGCTTTCCTGGTATTTCTGTCACTACTCCTTAGCACAGTATTCTCCCAAAGTCACTGGCTGCTTTCCCACATAACTCTTGTGAAAACAATGATCAGGGATGCGAGGAATGGATCCGGTCTCAATGACTCTCATCAATCCTCAGAAAGAAATTAGCCGAGCTGGGGATTCAAACAAGTGACCCCCTAGTCTCAAGTCCTGTGTGCTACCAACTGACCTATTTGAACTCGGCAGAGTTCTGCTTGGGCTAATTCAGAGAGGGGACTAGGGAATAATTTCAAAATTAACCCCTTACCAAACACTGAAATTTTAGACTAGTACAAACTGAAAGCAGTTGCAGACGACAAAATAAATGTGACTGAAAAACTGAAATTTGTTTTCGGAAAGGCAGAAAACATTGTGGGAAAAGGGGAAAATGCTGGTTACCAGCATTTTCTCCTTTTCCCACAATGTTTTCAAAACGCTTCTTTCCGAGGGTCGTTAAAACTTGGGATTGTGTGGTAAAGGGGTATCGTAACAAATGCACTCGACAAACTTGAAGGGGCTAAAGTCCCAGCTGGGTGCATTTTGATGCAATACTCTTGTAATTCAATGGAACAGTGTCCAAGAATCTCGCCCTCTGCAGAACACTGGCGCTATATTCATGTGTAATTCTAAGTATTGTTCCCTTTTCAAGTTTTGAGACTAACCAAACTGATTTGTTGAGACATTTTGCCCTCGGTAATTGGGTGGTTTAACTGTTTACCACGCAATCCCGACTTTTAATGAGCCTGAGGAAGGAGCCTTTTGAAAACATTGTAGGAAAAGGAGAAAACGCTGGTAACCAGCATTTTCTCCTTTTCCCACAATGTTTTCTATGCTATCAAAGAAGAACTGCACCATTTGAGCCACATTGAAATTGTCGTCTGCAAAATGCTTTCAATTTGGACCAGCCTAAAATTTTGTTGTTTGGTACAGAGTTAACCGTTTACCACACAATCCCAAGTTCTAATGACTGTGAAAAAGAAGGTTTTGGAAAACATTGTGGGAAAAGGAAAACATGCTGGTATTTTCCCCTTTTCTCTCAATGGTTTTTATCCTTTTAAAGACAAATTCCATCTTTTGAATGACATTTATTTTGTCATCTGCAAATGCTTCCAATTTTGACAAGTCTATAATGTTGTCGTTTGGTAAAGACTTAAAGATTTAAAATTGAAGTGGCTGATAAAACATTATAACTGTAAAAGCACCATTACTCTTCAAGCACTTTTCATAACTATAGCTACATTTGCAGTAGGCATAGATCAAGATCAGACTAGACAAAAAGTGCAGTCTGATCTTTCATTTACACTGTCTGTTTTGCTGAACCATCATTCACAAAAGTAACTAAACTGCATTTACTTTGGGTTTTTTTCAAGACTGCATTTACAGCATTTTCTCCTTTTGCTACAATTGTTTTCAAAAGCCTTCTTCTTCAGGCTCGTTAAAAGTCGGGATTGTGCGGTAAAAGGTTAACTAGCATTTTCTCCTTGTCTCAAAATGTTTTCAAAATCCTTCTTCTACATAGCTTTTTAAACCTTAGATCATTTGGGAAAAGTTCAAATAAGTAACTTACAAACAGGATATCCCACAGCAAAATCATTACTCTGTGTGGAAAAAATGGCGAACAGCCCCGCATACCCTAAATGCACAGGTCGCCTGACTAGCAGTGTAACCACCATTACAGCCATAAACACAATTGTTTTAGATATTGCAATCCCTAATACAAAATGCCAGTTTACTGTATGAAAGTCTAATGATACCATGCTTCGAAATAGTAGAGCTGGTAGACAAAACTTGGACACAAACACGGATATTCCTTTCGCTTGTTGTCCGTTTATGAGATTTGCACGACCAGCTATGTATCCAGCCAGAATGATGGCAAAACACTGAAAAATTGCAGGATATAAATTGTCAATGGACAGACTGTCTGTCGATGGTTCTGTCAGATTTTTTGAGATGTTCACATCACCTGCTTTCATCGAGGGCAGGATGGTGTGGGTGAATACTGGAGTTTTGTCCATCATGATTATACTTGATGAGATTTTCGTTATATCTGTCGAGATTCTTTTCTTTATGGTGTGGTAGTTCAGCATTTACTGCAACATAAAAACATATTTCAATAAATCATTTAGCTCATAACTCTTTACCAAACCACAAAAATTTGGACTTCACAAAATTATAAGCATTTGCAGAAGACAAAATAAACATGGCTCAAATGACGAATTCTGTCTTTGACAGATGAGAAAACATTGTGGGAAAAGGAGAAAATGCTGGTTACCAGCATTTTCTCCTTTTCCCACTTTTTCTAAAGTTTTCAACATTTGGGTCATTGAAACTCCGGACTAAGTGGTAAAGGGTTAAAGCACTGAATAAACGCAACACACATTTTCAGTCCAGAAACAGGATAAAAAAAATTAAATTTCTTCCTTTCTTTAGTCTATATTGCTTTATCTTAAAGGACAGTGTAGATTGAAGATCAGACTATACATTTTGTGCAGTCTGATCTTGATCTACACTGGCCCAAAGGCAACTATAGTCGTGAAAGGCAGTGTAAGGGTTAACTCTTTTCCAGATGACAAATTTTAATTCCGTCCAAATTCACAGCATCCCAACACTCCATTAACCCTATACCACACAATTCCGAGTTTTAATGACCCTGACATAGAAAGCTTTTGAAAACATTGTGGGAAAAGGAGAAAATGCTGGTAACCAGCATTTTCTCCTTTTCCCAATTTTTTCTTCTCGATTACAGGTAAGTTTTATCATTTGAGCCACCTTTGATTTGTCGTCTGTAAATGCTTCGAATTTGGACAAGTCTAAAAATTTTGTCCTTTGGTAAAGAGTTAATTTGTATTTTGTATTCTTTCTATAATGGGTCAGAGACCTTATATGTGCAGATCAACCTTTTATCACACAATTTTGAAATTTTACAACTTTGTGGAAGAAGGCTTTTGAAAACACTGTGGGAAAAGGAGAACATACCGGGAATCAGCATTTACTCTTTTTCCCACAATGTTTTCTATCTTTTAACTCTTTACCGCACAATCCTGAATTTTAACGACCCTGTGAAAGAAGCCTCCTGAAAACATTGTGGGAAAAGGAGAAAATAATGGTAACCAGCATTTTCTCCATTTCCCACAATGTTTTCTACACTTACCAAAACAAATTTCAGTTTTTCAGTCACATTTATTTTGTCATCTGCAAATGCCTTCAATTTGGACCAGTCTAAAATCTTGTTGTTTGGTAAAGAGTTAAATGACAAATCACAATCAAATTTGAATTATTTCTAATTTGTCAACAATATGGACAAGTCTACAATTTTGATGTTTGGTAAAAAATAAAAAATAAAAAAAAAGAATGTCTTATGGTCTCAAACAGTGTAGATTCACATTTATAATTTGGTCCATAGAACAGATTTGATGGCAGTACATTCTGTTCGGTCAGATATAAAAATCCCAATTTAATAAAATGTTTTACCTGATGCTTATTAGATTTGCTCGGTAATAATAAACGATTAAAAACAAGACAGTATTTATCCAGACTGTACAACGCACAAACATGCACGTCACTAACATGCACAACACAAACATGCACGTCACAAACATGCACTGCATGCGTACGACTCAACTTATTTTATATCGTTCAGTGTGACAGACCAGTAACTTCTGGATTTCAATTATCATATTTCATTTCACTCACCTTGTCCTGCCCGATAAAGACAAAACAATGGCCCTTAACATCCCTTTATCACCCTTTACTATACAACAAATTTTCAACTCTTCCAAATTCAAAATACATACAGAAGACAAGCTCCAAATTAGTAGAAATGGGCCAAATTTTCTGACAGGGTAGAAAACATTGTGGGAAAATGAGAAAATGCTGGTGACCAGCATTTTCTCCTTTTCCCACAATGTTTCAAAAGCCTTTTCCGTTAGGGTTGTTAAAACTGCATTTTTTTGGTAATGGATTAATAATACAGTTTATCAACTTTTGGTCCATTGACAGACTAAATAGATTGAGATCAATTTATCTATTTTACTCTTTACCAAACCACAAAAGTTTAACTCTTTACCAAACGACAAAACTTGGGCTTGACCAAATTGAAAGCATTTGCAGGCAACATCATAAATGTAGCTCAAAAGATGCTTTCTGTCTTTGATGGAGAAGAAAACATTGTGGGAAAAGGAGAAAATGCTGGTTACCAGCATTTTCTCCTTTTCCCACAATGTTTTCAAAAGGCCTCTTCCTCAGGGTCATTAAAAGTCAGGATTGTGTGGTAAAGGGTTAAACTTGGCCAAACTCAGAGCATTTGCAGACAAAAATTTAAATGTGGCTAAAAGGATGGAATTTTGTTTATGATGGGGCAGAAAACATTGTAGGAAAAGGAGAAAATGTTGGTTACCAGCATTTCCTCCTTTTCCCACAACCATTTCAAAAGCTTTCTCTTTCAGGGTTGTTAAAACTCAGGATTATGTGGTAATGGGCTAAATGGTGAGTTTAGCTACTTTGAAATATTTTCCAGCTCTATGATGGCAAAAGCCAACTTATTAATGACTTTTCTGAGTGTCATCTGCTCTATGCCAAAGCTCTGCTGTGCCTTGCCCAAGGAAATTCCTACATAGCTCAAGACTATCATCAATCCTTGCAAAAAAATCCCCACTTAAAGAGCGACCCTAATATCTATTTTTCTACATAGAGTCGTTTCAGCTACATTTAATGTCGTCTGCAAATGCTTTCAATTTGGTCGAGTCCAAAATTTTGTAATTTGGTATAGAGTTAACAACTCTGAGGGCGGGCAAGTCCTTTTTCCACAATTTTATTCCACATTAACACAGCTACTTGTTAGTAAGGGCTTTAAATCATCCCACACGATCCCGAGTTTTAACAAAAAAGAGCATCTGAAAACGTTATGAGAAAAGGAGAAAATGCTGGTAACCAGAATTTTCTCCTTTTTCCACAATGTCTTCCATCTGTCCTAAAACAAATTTTAATTTCTGATGCACAATTCTTTTGTCATCTGCAAATGCTCTGAATCTGGACAAGTCTAAAATTTTGTTGTGTGGTTCACTCGGAATTAAAACAAGCTGCTTATTGTCTGGGAAAGGGTTCACTCTTTACTAAACAACAAAATTTTAGTCCGGTCCAAATTGAAAGCATTCGCAGACAACAAATTAAAGATGACCCAAATAATCAAATTTGTCCTTGATAGGTTAGAAAACATTGTGGGAAAAAGGAGAAAATGCTGGTTACCAGCATTTTCTCCTTTTCCTACAATGTTTTCAAAACCCTTTTCAGCAAGGCTGTTAAAAGATGCAATTGTGTGGAAAAGGGTTAATACAACTCCCCACTAGTAACGGATTGTGGATTGCATGTTGTGACACAGGCAAGATGTTACTGGCTCGGATTTCCTTGTCATTTTTTTCCCAATGTATTGTTTTCTTGCCTACGTAAGATGTCCAGTTTTTTTTTCTCCGACAAGGTTTAAATGTCAAGGCAACTGCATGTCCTCTTATATAAATAATGGTCTTTATTGATGTTTGTCCACATTCATCAACTTATATAAACCTGTAAAAAAAATCCCTACCTTCATTAAATCTTTACCAGCATTTTCTCCTTTTCCCACAATGTTTTCTACTTGATCAAGAACAAATTTCATCATCTGAGTCAAATGCTTTCAATTTGGACAAGTCTAGGATTTTTTGGTTTGATAGCGTAAACTCCTTAACAAATAATAAACGTTTAGGCCGGCACATACTGAAAACACTTGCATCAGACAAACAAATGACCACATGGCAGAATTTTAGACATGCCCACATTGAAAGCAACTGCATACAACAAAATCAAATTCCAGCTCAAATGATGGAAATTGTCTCTATTTAGAGTGGAAATCATTGTGGGAAAATGAGAAAATACTGGTTACCAGCATTTTCTCCTTTACCCAAAATGCTTTTAAAAGGCCTCTTTCTCAGGGTAGTAAAACCTAATTGGGATTATTTAGTAAACGGTTACAAAAAATGTCTCTAAAAGGGTACAAAACACTGTGGGAAAAGGAGAAAATGCTGGTTACCAGCATTTTTCGCATTTCCTAAAGTCTTTTAAAATGCCTTTTTTGTCTGGGTTGGTTAACCCCTTACCACACCATCCCGAGTTTTAACGACTCTGAGGAATGAGCCTTTTGAAAACATTGTGGGAAAAGGAGAAAGTGCTGGTAACCACTCCAGCATTTTCTCCTTTTCCCACAATGTTTTCTACCCTATCAAAAACAAATTATATCATTTGAGCCATATTTGATTTCTCATCTGCAGAAGCTTTCAATTTGGACATGTCTATATTTTTGTCGTGTGGTAAAGAGTTAAAATTAGGATTATGTGGTAAAGAGTTAACCCTTTACCACACCATGACAACTTAAAATGACCCTGAGAAAGATGCCTTTTGAAAACATTGAGGGCAAAGGAGAAAATGCTGGTAACCTTTCCTTCTTTTCCCACAATATTTTCTTCTCTATGACAGACAATATACGTGTTTTAAGTTATATCTAATTTGTCATCTGGAAATTCTTTCAATTTGGAGAAGTCTAAAATTTTGTTCTTTGGTGCAGAGTTAAGATGCAGAAATGCATCTGTGACCCATCAGTTATAAATTTGCAAAAATGTAAAAAAGTAGAGAACTTTTATATTTTTCAGGTTCAAGACTAAAAAGGAATATGCCCTTTTCAATTATCTACTTATCTCAACTGTCTGACCCTTGTAGATGAAACAATCTTCATGTTTTTTATGAACCCTAGGAAGATTATGCTTTCAGAAAAAAAAGAAATAGGAAAAAAAATACTTTCAATAATCATGGACTCAGTTTGAAGCTTTATTGTCTTAAAAGCATTACCTTTGTACCAAATGACAAAACATTGGCATTGTCCAAATACAAAGCAATTGCAGACGACAATATGATTAACTCTTTACCAAATGACAAATGTTAGACTGGTCCAAATTGAAAGCATTTGCAGACGACACAATAAATGTGACTGAAAACTTGAAATTTGTTTTGGGAAGGGTAGAAAACACTGCTGTGGGAAAAGTAGAAAATGCTGTTAACCAGCATTTTCTCCTTTTCCCACAATGTTTTCAAAAGGCTTCTTTCACAGGATCATTAAAAGTCGGGATTGTGTAGTAAAGAGTTAAATGTGGCTCAAAGGATGGGACTTTAATTCTGAAAGGATAGAAAACATTGTGGGAAAAAAAGAAAATATATTTCCCCCTTGTCCCACAATGTTTTCAAAAGCTTTCTTTATGTGCATTGTTTGACTCGGGGTTGTGTCGTACATGATTAACCCTTTACCACATAATCCCGAGCTTTAACCACCCTAAGGAAGAAGACTTTTGAAAACATTGTTGGAAAAGGACAAAATGCTGGTAACTAGCATTTTCTCATTTTCCAACAATGTTTTCTGACCTTTCATGTATAAATTTCAATTTTTGAGTCACGTTTTTGTTATTTTGTCACCTGCAGAGCAGCAGAACTGTCAATTTGCTCAAGTCTTAAGTTCTGTCGTTTGGTAAGGTCAAAGAAAGGTTAAAACATGTAGAAAAGAATGAAAAGACTTGACCTCCCACACTCTGAAGATTGGAATACAGAGATGGATGGGGAAGGAGAATCACGTTGCAACTATATTTCTTTGAAATACCTACTTTCTGATGCAAAATAAGGCATTTTTAAGAAAAGAAAGTGAAAAAAGTTCATTTACACAGTGGTTGAGTGTGTGGGAACAGCCATTTCCACTCCCACAAATTATTGTGAAAGGAGCCGACCCCTGCTCCCCTCTTCTCCTACAAATATGAATCTATCTGAAGCTAAAATTCAAAATTCATAATGCTACAGGCCTTTAATGGCCCTGTGTAGCTGTCAACAGTAAACAATGTGGGTGTAAAAATGAATTTTAACCCTTTCAGCGCCACAGGCGAAAACAAGGCCTTTTGCACACTGCATAGATCAAGATCAGACTGCACAGAACGTGCAGTCTGATCTTGGATCTATACCCTCCACTTGTTTAGTCAAGCCTTTGAAATAAAAACCTTTCTGACTTTCAGTAGATAGTATTTTCAGCGGTCGAAAGATGTCAAGTGTATATATTTGGCAGTGAAAGAGTTAATTCAAATAACACCATTTAAAAGTATGGAAATTATTGTGAAGATGACATTCTGTTAACTATTTACCAAAGGACAACATTTTAGACCTGTCAAACTTGAAAGCATTTGCATGCGACAAAATTAATATGACTCAAAAATTGAAATCTGTTTTGGGAATGGTAGAAAAAATTGTGGAATAAGGAGAAATTGCTTATTACCAAAAGGTTTCTTTTCCTGGTGCTTGAACACCCAGGATTGTTCTGTAAAGGGTTAATGTGCTATGGTCCAATTAGTGTTAGGCCCTGGCAGAAAAATGGAATTTTAAAGTCAGGTAAAAAGTAAACAATGGATAGAGCGACCTGACAACTTTTGACCAGGTTTTAAATTCATTTTTCTGGCAGCAACTAACACTTGCTGGTTACCAGCATTTTATCCTTTTCCCACAATGTTTTCAAATGTCTCTTCTGCCAGGGTCATGAAAACTCGGGATTGTGTGGCAAAGGGTTAAACCCTTTACTAAGCAGTCCCACATTTTAACGACCCTGAGGAATTTGGCTTTTGAAAACACCATGGAAAAAGCTGAAAATGACGACCATACGACAAAGTTTTAAACCTGTGTAAATTGCAAGCATATGCAGATGATAATTTAAATGCGAATCAAATGATGGAGCTTGTTTTTTAAAGGAGAAGAAAACATTGTGGGAAAAGGAGAAAATGCTGCTTATCAGCATTTTCTCCTTTTCCCACAACGTTTTCAAATGGCTTTTTGCTCATGGTCCTTAAAACTCGAAATCATGTGGTAAAGGGAAAAGTAATTTATTAGTGAAATGGGCACCATCTCAGTCAGCAGAAAGATATATTTGCATATACCTAATTTCAAACAAGATAGCAGACACTATGGATCCAAGATGAGAGGGCAAAGAATATGCAATCTGATCTTAGTCTACACTGTCTGCAAATGAAACTAGAGAAAGAATGAACAAGCCTGAGTAAACCCTTCACAAAACAACCCCCTGTTTTCGAAGAAGGCTTTTAAAAACATTTTTAAAATGTACGGCAAAAAGGTAAAGAGGTTGGTAACCAGCATTTTCTCCTTTTTCCAAGATATTTTTTCACTTTTTCAAGCCATCATTTTATAATTATGTTGTCTGTAAATGCTTTGAATCTGGACCAGTCTTAAATTTTGTCATCTGGTTGACCAGGTACAGTTATCCACCGTGATGAGACAAATCAAATGTCACTCAGTTCAGGGGCAGGGTAAACAGATTATTTTATAACTAAAGAAATTAAGTGAAAAAGCATGTGGAGTGCAACGTGAGATCCTTGTCAACACTTTTCTCCCTTGTCAAAATGTATCTAGGTTTACTCTTTAACTCATTATTAGACAGCAAAATGTTAGACTGGTTTAAATTGTTTGTTGCCATTTCCAACATTATTTAAAGTAACAATAGCTGCCAAAAGTAAACAAAGCAGGTGTTAAAATGCATTTAAGTTTAAATCATACCATTTAACCCTTTACCACAGTCATAATCCTGACTTTTAACGACCTTGAGAAAGAAGCCTTTTGAAAACATTGTGGGAAAAGGAGAAAATGCTGGTAACCAGCATTTTCTCCTTTTCCCACAATTTTTTCTATCCTTCCCAAAACTAATTTCAATTTTTGGGTCACATTTATTTTGTCGTCTGCAAATGCTTTCCATTTGGACTAGTCTAAAATTTTGTCGTTTGGTAAAGAGTTAAAAGTATGGAATTTATTGTGAAGATGACATTCTCTTATTGCAGGATCAGTCGCAATGTTAGAGTGTTATTTGCTTGCAGAGAAATTAATTTCAAAAGTAGGTTAAAAGTTACCAGGTCACTCTCTTTTGTTTACTTTTTATTTGATTTTCAAATTCATTTTTCTGCTAGCGACACTTAGTTCGATCACACAATAACAGATTGCATGTCATCTTGACAATATTTTCCATACTTTTAAATGGTATGATTTAAATTCAAATGCATTTTAACACAGGTTTGCATTGCTTTTTGGCTGCTACTGGGCCTTTTAGTTACTAGTATGTCATGGCCATCAGTGCACCTATCAATGCTTTCCTGGAGTCGGGATCATTAAAACTGAATTGTTTGGTAAAGGGTTGGAGTCAGGATCATTAAAACTGAATTGTTTTTTGGTAAAAGGTAAACAGTCAAAAGTAATGTACAGGGTGAGAGAGGAATGAATCCTGTTCAAAAAACTTTCATTAATCAAAAGAAAAAAATCTGGCAGTGCCAGGCTTTTCATTCTACCACCTAACAAAATCTTAGACTAGTTCAAATTCAAAGCATTTGCAGATGACATTATATAAAATGTGTTTCAAATGATGGAATTTCTATTTGATTGTGCAGAAAACATTGAGCATTTTCTCCGTTTCCCTCAATGTTTTCAAACACTGTCTACCTCAGGATTGTGAAAACTGTGAATTATTTGGTAAAGGTTTAAGAGTTAAAAGCAATATCTAGGGTAAGATGGGAATGAATCCTGTTCGAACCACTTTCATTAATCAAACAAAAAGATCTAGCAGTGCAAAGATTTTGACTTGCAAACTAGGATAATAAACTTTAACCCTTTACCAAACATCAAAATTTTAGGACTTGTCTAAATTGAAAGCATTTTACAGACTACAAAATAAAGTGTGGCTCAAGAATTGTTTTTAAAGGGCAGAAAACATCGTGGGAAAGAGGGAAAATGCTGCTTACTAGCATTTTCTCCTCCCACAGGGTCGTTAAAACTCGGGATTGTGTGGAAAAGGGTTAAGTGTTACTGCTAGTCAACCAAGCGCAGCACTCAGACGTTTTGAACTAATAAACTGAATAAGCAAAAAGTGAACCTGTAAAACAGAGTGACAAATGTAAACAATGCTCATGATTGACAGGAAGCCCTTTCAGACTGATTTGACTTACGAAACATGATGTGTCCATTGGCCCTACCAATTGTGGACAGTTTGTGGCCATAAATATACATAGTAAAATTAATAAGTGTTGCACCCCCTGTGTTTTTTACCGGGTTTGATTTTCTGACATGAATGAGATAAAATTGGGTCGAAATTAGAATTCGGCTACTGCATACACCAACAGACTCATCTTTTGCCCATAAAATGAACTGAACTGAGGTATCCCTTGACCTCATGGTAAGTGGGAATCTTTTGCCTAAATGTTGCTTTCAAATTTAAGAAAAACGAGAAGCGTTTAAGTTTGGTTAAAACAGGGAATTTAATGTCGAAACAAAACTTACGACAGGTTGAAAGTGACCTGCAGAGAATGGACACACAAAATCAGGCAATATTGCGTACTTCCGCCCGGGGCATGCAAAACAGCTTGCAGTCTTTGTCTCACATCTCTCACGAGAGGTTGAAACGGCTCGATCAGTAGCTGCTGCCATGAGGTTAAGGGATACCTCAGTTCATTCCATTTCAGAGACAACAGACTTGTTTGTTCTTGTATACAGCAGCCAGATTCTAATTTCCAACCCATTTCATATCATTCACGCCAGAAAATTAAACACGTTAAAAACACAGGGGGTGCAACACTAATTTTACTATGTATATTTCATCGAAGTCCACATCCCAATTGACTTGCATGTATTTCCTACTTCTCGTCATGGGTCAAGTCCCTGCAGCTCAGTCGGTAGCGTACAGGACTTGAGAACAGGAAGTCGCTAGTTCAATCCCAGGCTTGGCCAATTTCTTTCCGAGGATTGATGATAGTCATCGCGACAGGATTCATTCCTCTCTCACCACTGACCATTGTTTCGATGATGGTTATGTGGGAAAGCAGCCAGTGGCTTGGAAAGAATA
This sequence comes from Tridacna gigas, assembly GCA_945859785.2. NCBI lineage: Eukaryota > Metazoa > Mollusca > Bivalvia > Cardiida > Cardiidae > Tridacna > Tridacna gigas. The sequence goes on along the minus strand of OX244039.2, from coordinate 14,001,886 downwards.
TTGTGCTGAGTACTGGTAAATGAAACTCCAGGAAAGCATGGATAGGTGCAAACGTATTTGCACTGGCCCCCGTGATATAACTGAAATAATGTTGAAAATGGTGTAAAACACCATACAATCAATCAATCAATCAATCATTTGTCATGGGTTAAAAACTGAAGCTATAGTTATAAAACTTAATACATGAAAATAAAGCTGAATGAATTTTACAATAAAATAGATATTTTCAGACTCGATACAATGTCATATTACGCTATGCAGCTGTTTAACCCTTTACCACACAATCCCGACTTTTAACGACCCTGAAGAAAAAATCTTTTGAAAACATCATGGGAAAAGAAGTAAATGCTGGTAACCAGCATTTTCTTCTTTTCCCACAATGTTTTTTACCCTATTAAAGCCAGAAATCATCATTTGAGCTAATTTTGTCGTCTGCAAATGCTTTCAATTTCAACCAGTCTAAAATTTTGTCATGCGGTAAAGAGTTAAAGATATATATACATCTTTACTGTCTTCAGCTGTTTTTAAACCAATTTCAAAATTATTTATCCAACTATAATCATTTTTGTATCTTCATGCCAAACATTGCCCCTGACGGTTGCAAGATTGCATAGATTACGACTGATAGAAAATTCATTCATTTTCTGAAGGCCATCAAAGAAATCCCTGTCATGACATTTCTGGTTTTAAGTCAAAGATTTCTGATATAATTATACATTTATCTCTTACACCCAATACATCGGCAATTATCTCATTACCACACAATCCCGACTTTTAACAACCCTGTGAAAGAAACCTTTTGGAAACCTTGTGGGAAAAGGAGAAAATGCTTGTAACCAGCATTTTTTCCTTTTCCCACAATGTTTTCTACTCTATCCATAACAAATGTCAATTTTTGATTTACATTATTTTGTCGTCTGCAAATACTTCCAATTTGGACAGGTCCAAAATTTTGTTGTTTGGTAAAGAGTTAACCAATGTTTACAAAGCTGACTTATTTCTGAACCATACTACAGTCTATAAAATTTTAAAAAAGTTTTTTTTCTCTCTGGCTGCAAGGATGTATCTTTAAAAACAGGTTAACATTTTCGAAAAACATTTTTTTTTTTCACTGACGTCAATGGCGACAGTAAAAATTTACCGAAGAAAAAAAACCAGTATGTTTCAGAGAGCTACAACTTTGATATCAGGCGACAAAAAAACAACAATAATTACATATTGATGTAAAGAGCTCCAATAACCTCGCTTTCTCCGAGTGTAGTTTTCCTGAACCTTTTACTACACAATCTCGAGTTTTAATGACCCTGAGAAGAAGGCTTTTGAAAACATTGTGGGAAAAGGAGAAAATGCTGGTGACCAGCATTTTCTCCTTTTCCCACAATGTTTCCTACCCTTCCCAAAACCAATTTAAAATTTGGAGTCATGTTTATTTAGTCGTCGGCAATATGCTTTGGAGTAGTGAAAAATTTGTTTGTTTGGGTTCAGAAGAAGCATAATTTATTTTCTTGCGCTCTGAAAACAATATGTAAGTAAATGACAATTTTGAATTTGATGAAATATTTAACACAACTTACTGTATATGTTTTATAAAATCTCTCACCTTTTTCTGATGTTCCAGACTGACTAAAATAGATAAAATTTTGCAATTAATTTTTGTTGTTAAAATTTTCTCACTTTATAAGGTTTTGTGAGTTTGATAAAAGGTTGGGGCAAACTTTCTTTTTGGCTATTTTTCGCCTCTCACCTCTGATTTATGTGGGAAAAGTAGTGAGTGACTTGGAGAGTTGTGTCAGTACTGGTGTGAGAAAGCCATGAAACGCACAGCTGTACTGACCGCTGTGATATGACCTAAGCTGTTAAACTCCAATATAAATAAATTAATTTGGATTGTATTGGAGTTTAACCCCATTTTAGATAACAGCTCAAGTCCAATCATGGCGGTTAGTGATGCACCCATGTGTTTCCTGCCTTTCTCACACCAGTTCTGACACAACTTTCTTTCCAAAGCCACTTACTACTTTTCCCACATGCATCAGAGGTGAGAGGCGAAAAATCGCTGGAAAGAAAATTTGCCTCAACTGGTTGTCAAACTCGCAACCAGCAGGTCACAAGTCAGATAGTCGCTAACCACTGAGCTACCCGAGTGGCCACAAACAAATTTAAGGTTTTGACTGAAAAGGGATACAGGTTTAGCTATCTTATGAGTTTATTCAGCTTTTAACACATTTCCGAAATTATTTGAGGGTGGGGTTTGTTCTTTTGGCCCTGATTGGGCGTATCATTGTTCGCAAAAATATCTGAACTTCCAATGGCATGTTTGATGCACATTGTCCTTTTGCCCAAATCTTATTGAACGTAGTCAACTGTCAGACAAAAAAAAGAGATAGTCTGCAGGTGCTTATGTGTTCATAAATCAAATTTTAACTGACGTAATATCATATGACATTTATATTCCATTAATTTTCTTTTACCCTCATTTTCTAAGATTTTTTAAGCTTGATTTCGTGTTCATGTCTTCAGCAACATTATTTATCTATTAACAACAATCTATATATCATCTACCACTGTTCTATTTCTTATCTTGATCAATCATATAATAGCCATTCAGAGCCATGCATAAATCTTCACCAAATGACAGAATTTAAGACCTGTCATAGTCTACACTAGAAGCATTTGCAGATGACAAAATCAACATTACTCAAAAATTGAAATTTGTTTTCTGATAGGAAGAAAACATTGTGGGAAAAGGAGAAAATGCTGGTTACCAGCATTTTCTCCTTTTTCCACAATGTTTTCAAAAGCCTTTTTCCTTACTCGTTGAAAGTCAGGATTAATACGTGCACATAAGGGCACACTTCAACCTTTATACTGCAAACACACTCATTAGATTTAAACCTTTGTAATGCCAAACAATCACCAATTTTGGTACATACAAACATGCCAACAAACAACCCACATGATGCATGTTCGTACAATGAACACAATGCGAAGGATTTGTTTCTCTGCAGTACTCCTTTTACCACAATGTTTTCAATAGTCCTGGTAAAGCCCTAGACTGTTCAGTACAGGGTTAACCCTTTACTACATGACAGCATTTTAGACTCATTCAAATTTAAAGCATTTTGTAGACAACAATTTGAATGCGGCTGAAATGATTCAATTTGTCTTTGATAGGGTATAAAACATTGTGGGAAAATGGAGAAAATGCTGGTTACCAGCATTTTCTCCTTTTCCCACAATTTTTTCTAAAGGTCGAATTCTCAGGGTCGTTAATACTGGGATTGTCTCGTAAAGGGCTGAGAGGCACTTACGTAACAAAGAGAAACAGATTGACTGTATTGTGTTTAAGGCTGTTTTCAACATTATTTCAGTTACATTGCAGCGGCTATGCACCTATCCATGCTTTCCTGGAGTTTCTTTTACAAATACTATGCACAATACATGTATTCTTTCCAAGCCACTGGCTGCTTTCCCACCTAACCATCCGCGAAAAAATGATCAGCGGAGAGAGAGGAATGAATCCTGTCGCAATGACTGTTATCAATACTTCGAAAGAAATTAGCCGAGCTGGGGATCAAACCAGCAACCCCCTGATCTCAAGTCCTGTATGCTACTGACTGAGCTACCCAGGCTCGGCACAAAGAGAAATAGTTACAAAAAGCTTTCAGAGAATTCAAGAGAAAACAATCATTATGAGAAAAGGAATGAACAATTACAAAATGCACTAACTGCACCTTTTCCCATAATATTTAAACCACCAGTCTACACCAGAGTCTAAGAAGTCTGCACTTTAATTTGCAATGGGTTAAAATCCTGGTGTTCCCAACAGCAAGTCCTGGTACAACCAAGTCAAACCTGGAATTTTTAACAGCTTGCATGACCACAAAATTTTACATTTGCCTAAAATGAAAGCATTTCAATGTGACAGATGTAGAAAAACTAAAAACTGATTGATTGCATGGTGTTATAACACCATTTTTTTTCATTGTTTTAGTTATATCGCGGCAGCCAGTGCACCTATCCATGCTTTCTTAGACTTTCTTTTACCAGTACTTTGCACAATATTTTTCCCAAGCCACTAGCTGCTTTACCACATAACTATCATTGAAACAATGATCAGCAGTAAAAAAGGAATGAATCTTGTCGCAATGACTATCAGAACAGCTGAAAAGAAAAGATTTGTTTACTAATGATGATGTAAGCGTGTACAGAAGCATTGATGGAACTGGAGAAAATGTTGCCAACCAACATTTTCTCCTTTTGCCATAATATTTTCAAAGTGCTTTTCCTTAGAGTCGTAAAAGCTGAAGATAATGGTCCAAGGGTAAATTTGGTGATGATTTTCACTTGGCAAAAGAGCCCCACACATTGCAATTCCTGCCCAGTTTTTTCCAGAATACCCCCTGTGTCATTTTTTAGATGTAAACTACCCTGAGAGGAAGGGCCTTTGAAAACATTCGGGGAAAAAGGAGAAAATGTGTTTCCAGCATTTTCTCCTTTTCCCACAATGTTTTCTACCTTTCTAAAACCAAGTTTCAATTTCTGAGTCACATTTATTTTGTTGTCTGCAAATACCTTGAATTTGGACAACTTGTGTAAAATTTTGTCAAGTGGTAAACGCTGAACTGAAGTCTTTACCAAACGCAAAAATTTTTAAACTGACCCAAATTGAAAGCATTTGCAGATGACAAAATAAATGTGACCTAAAAATTGAAATTTGGTTTCAGAAAGGTAGAAAACATTGTGGGAAAAGGAGAAAATGCTGGTTATCAGCATTTTCTCCATTTCCCACAATGTTTTCAAGAGGCTTCTTTCACAGGGTCATTAAAAGTCAGGATTGTGTGGTGAAGGGTTAATTCATTGTTTTTTCATTTTCACTCTCCTCCAAGTTTAAATCGGTGTGAATTTGCGGACAAAACTGATGTGTTAAACGGTAAAATCCTTTACCAAATGATAAAATTTAAGACCTGTCCAAATTGAAAGCATTTTAACCCTTTACTGCACAATGACGCCTTTTGACGCCCCTGGGAAAGAAGCCTTTTGAAAACATTGTGGGAAAAGGAGAAAATGCTGGTGACCAGCATTTTCTCCTTTTCCCACAATGTTTTCTACCTGATCAAAGAAAAATTGCACCATCTGAGCCACACTGAAATTGTCGTCTGCAAATGCTTTCAATTTGGACAAGGCTAAAGTTTTGTCGTCTGGTAAAGGGTTAAAGCGTTGTCTGAGGAAAAATTAAATGTGAATAAATTAATGAGATTTGTTTTGTCATTGAGTAGAAAATATTGTGGAAGGAGGAAATGCTGGTAACATAATTTAAAATTTTCGCCATTTCTCACAAGTGTTTTTGAAATTTTCATCTTCATCAAGTTCATGGTTGTAAAATATGGGTTTGGTATAGGATAACTATTCAATGTCTTGTACATGTAGCTTCATAATTTTACATATCATTCATAAATTCTGAACTTTAACCTTAGGACATAATTTATATACATGTATGAATATTGACCAATAGGTCACGGCCTACTGGTCATTGTAAGCTTCCTTTCAAAGTTCAATCTCTTCAACAAAACTTTCAACCCCACTTATGCTTAAAACTTGTCCAGATTTCTTTCATCAGACAGCATAAATCAAGATCAGAATGTAAAGAGCATGCAATCTGATCTTTAATTCTTTACCAATCGACAAATTCTAGACTCTTTCAAATTGATTGATTGAATGGTGTTTTAAGCCGCTTTCAACTTTATTTCAGTCATATCGTCATATCACAGCGATCGACAGCTCACATATTCATGTATTTCCTGGGATTATCCAGTACTAGGCTAGGGCTCTGAACGGTCCTGCCAAAAGACACTCCCATGAAAAACCGAGAAGATCCAGTGAGGCTCGAACCCAAGACCTCCAGGCCATGAGTCCTACACTATATAACTGGGCCACGCAGGACTCCCTTTCAAATTGAAAGCATCTTTGGATGATAAATTGGAAAGCGAGACAAATGAACCGACTTTTTTGACAGGGTAGTAAACGTGGTGAGGAAAGGAGGAAATGCTGAATACCAGCATTTTCTCCTTTTTCTATCATATATTCAAAAGCTGTCTCTTTCTGGGCCATTACAATTCAGGCTTGCATGGTAAAGATTCAGCTCAACCCTGCCTGATATGTAATGAACTATTCTGATCAAACCAGCCTAAATCAAACTGCAATATCTGGATAATCTTTCAACCTTTTGCAAATTTTGAGGATGGAAGCTTTTAAAACAATGTGGGAAAAGGAGAAAATACTGGTGATCAGTACGAGCCATCTTTAATTTTTCCTCTGCAAATGCTTTGAATTTTTCCTCTGCAAATGCTTTGAATTTTTCCTCTGCAAATGCTTTGGCAAGTCTAAAAGTTTATCTTGTGATATAGAGTTAAGATTCATAAAATCCATTTAGAATTAATACAAGAGGGCCATGATGGCCCTGGAGTCGCTCACCTGAGCCTTTTGACCAAGCACAACCAATTTCCAACGTCTTGTGAGATATATGTATTACCAAACAATAAAATTTTAAACTCATCAGTCTGAACCTTCTGCATAAAACAAATAATATTTGGATCAAGCTGTGGAATTGGTCTCTCAAAGGGGTAGAAAACATTGTGAAAAAGGGAAAAAATGCTGGATACTAGCATTTTCTCATTTTCAAACAGTGTTTTCAAAAGGCTTCTTTCTGAGAGTCATTCGTACACTAGGTTTTTCTAAGATTTGACCTAGTGACCTAGTTTTTCAGCTAACATGACACATTTTCAAACTGGTCCAAGATATCATCAGGACAAACATTCTTACCAAATTTCAAGAGTATTGGACTGAAAATGTGGCCTCTACAGCATACACAAGGTTTTTCTAAGATCTGATGTAGTGACCTAGATTTTGACCTAACATGACCCATTTTCAAACTCATCCAAGATATTACCAAGGCAAACATTCTGAGCAACTTTAAAAGAGTATTGAACAAAAAATGTGGCCACAACAGTGTACACATGGTTTTTCTAAGATTTGACCAGGTGACCTAGTTTTTGACCCAACATGACCCATTTTCAAATTCGACTGAGATATCATCGAGACAAACATTCTGATCAACTTTCAAGAGTATCAGACAGAAAATGTGGCTTCTGGAGCTTACACAAGGTTTTTCTAAGATTTGACCTAGTGACCTAGTTTTTCACCCGACATGACCTATTTTCAAGCTAGTCAGAGATATTATCAAGGAAAACATTCTGACCAACTTTCAAGAGTACTGGACAGAAAATATAGCCTCTAGAGCATACACAACGTTTTTCTTAGATTTGACCTGGTGACCTAGTTTTTGACCCAACATGGCACATTTTCGTACTATTTCAAGATATAATCAAGACAAACATTCTGACCATTTTTCAAGAGTATTGGACTGAAAATGTGGCCTCTATAGTGTACAAAAGGTTTTTCTAAGATTTGACCTAGTGACCTAGTTTTTAATCCCATACGACCCAATTTCAAACTTGTCTGAGATTTTATCAAGACAAACATTCTGACCAAGTTTCATGAGGATTGGACTGAAAATGTGGCCTCTAGAGCGTACACAAGGTTTTTCTAAGATTTGAGCTAGTGACCTAGTTTTTGACCCCACATGACCCAATTTGGAACTCGTCTGAGATTTTTTCAAGACAAACATTCTGACCAAGTTTCACAAGTATCTGATCGAAAATGTGGCCTCCAGAGCGTACACAAGATTTTACTAAGATTTGACCTAGTGACCTAGTTTCTGACCCCACATGACCCAATTTGGTACTCGTCTGAGATTTCATCAAGACAAACATTCTGACCAAGTTTCACAAGTATCTGACCGAAAATGTGGCCTCCAGAGCGTACACAAGATTTTACTAAGATTTGACCTAGTGACCTAGTTTCTGACCCCACATGACCCAATTTGGAACTTGTCTGAGATTTTATCAAGACAAACATTCTGACCAAGTTTCATGGGGATCGGACTGAAAATGTGGCCTATAGAGTGTACACAAGGTTTTTCTAAGATTTGACCTAGTGACCTAGTTTTTGACCCCACATGACCCAACTTCGAACTCGTCCCAGATTTTATCAAGACAAACATTCTGACCAAATTTCACAAGTATTGGACCGAAAATGTGGCCTCTAGAGCGTACAAAATGTTTTTCTAAGATTTGACCTAGTGACCTAGTTTTTGACCCCACATGACCCAATTTGGAACTCGTCTGAGATTTTATCAAGACAAACATTCTGACCAAATTTCATGAGGATCGGACTGAAAATGTGGCCTCTAGAGCGTACAAAAGGTTTTTCTAAGATTTGACCTAGTGACCTAGTTTTTGACCCCACATGACCCACTTTGGAACTCGTCCGAGATTTTATCAAGACAACCATTCTGACCAAATTTCATGAAGATCGGACTGAAAATGTGGCCTCTACAGCGTACACAAGGTTTTTCTTAGATTTGACCTAGTGACCTAGTTTTTGACCCCACATGACCCAATTTCAAACCTGTCTGAGATTTTATCAAGACAAACATTCTGACCAAGTTTCATGAGGATTGGACTGAAAATGTGGCCTCTAGAGCGTACACAAGGTTTTTCCAAGATTTGACCTAGTGACCTAGTTTTTGACCCCACATGACCCAATTTGGAACTCATCTGAGATTTTATCAAGACAAACATTCTGACCAAGTTTCACAAGTATCTGACCGAAAATGTGGCCTCCAGAGCATACACAAGTTTTTACTAAGATTTGACCTAGTGACCTAGTTTCTGACCCCACATGACCCAATTTGGAACTCGTCTGAGATTTTATCAAGAGAAATATTCTGACCAAGTTTCATGAGGATCCGACCGAAACTGTGGCCTTAGAGCGTACACAAGGTTTTTCTAAGATTTGACCTAGTGACCTAGTTTTTGACCCCACATGACCCACTTTGGAACTCGTCTGAGATTTTATCAACACAAACATTCTGAACAAGTTTCACAAGTATCTGACTGAAAATGTGGCCTCTAGAGTGTACACAAGGTTTTACTAAGATTTGACCTAGTGACCTAGTTTTTGACCCACATGACCCAATTTCGAACTCGTCCGAGATTTAATCAAGACAAACATTCTGACTAAGTTTCATGGGGATCGGACTGAAAATGTGGCCTCTAGAGTGTACACAAGGTTTTTCTAAGATTTGACCTAGTGACCTAGTTTTTGACCCCACATGACCCAATTTCGAACTCGTCTGAGATTTTATCAAGACAAACATTCTGACCAAATTTCACAAGTATCGGACCGAAAATGTGGCCTCTAGAGCGTACACAAGGTTTTTCTAAGATTTGACCTAGTGACCTAGTTTTTGACCCCACATGACCCAATTTCAAACTCGTCCGAGATTTTATCAAGTCAAACATTCTGACCAAATTTCATGAGGATCGGACTGAAAATGTGGCCTCTAGAGCGTACACAAGGTTTTTCTAAGATTTGACCTAGTGACCTAGTTTTTGACCCCACATGACCCAATTTCGAACTCATCCGAGATTTTATCAAGACAAACATTCTGACCAAATTTCATGAAGATTGGACTGAAAATGTGGCCTCTAGAGGGTACACAAGGTTTTTCTAAGATTTGACCTAGTGACCTAGTTTTTGACCCCACATGACCCAATTTTGAACTTGTCCGAGATTTTATCAAGACAAACATTCTGACCAAATTTTACAAGTATCTGACCGAAAATGTGGCCTCTAGAGCGTACACAAGGTTTTTCTAAGATTTGACCTAGTGACCTAGTTTTCGACCTCACACGACCCAATTTCGAACTCGTCCGAGATTTTATCAAGACAAACATTCTGACCAAGTTTCATGAGCATTGGACTGAAAATGTGGCCTCTAGAGCGTACCCAAGGTAAAAAGTTGACGACGGACGACGCACACCGCACGACGGACGATGAACACAGCACGATCACAATAGCTCGCCATGAGCACTTTGTGCTCAGGTGAGCTAAAAAGATCCTATAAAAATGTTGGTTTCCTTTGTTTATTGTACTTCAACAAGTCAAAGATCAAGTGCAATGCTTCATCAAAAAAAAAACCAAATTAACTCTTAACCAAACGATCCCGAGTTTTTACGACTCTGAAGTTGACAACTTTTGAAAACATTGTGGAAAAAGGAGAAAATGCTGGTAACCAGCATTTTCTCCTTTTACCACAAAGTTTTCTACACTTTAAAGGAAAATTCTTATATTCTGAGTAACACTCAATTTGTCGTCTCGAAATGCTTTCAATTTGGACAAGTCCAAAATTATGTCGTCTGATAAAAGTGTTAATCCCTTAACAAGAGAAGCTATAGGCTTTGGAAAATATTCATATTGGTAACCAGCCTTTTCTACTTTTCCCACAATGCTTTCTATCCTTTCAAATTCCATACTTAGAGCCACAATCATTTGGTCATCTGCTTATTCTTTAAATATAGACAAGTCCAATATTTAGTCCCAGGTACAAGAGGTAAGGCAGATTTATCAAATGATGTCATTTAAATTTTTGTCACATGACAAAACCTGAACCTTAAGTGTGCCAGTAAACTATACAAAGGTTTCAAGCAAAAAACAAAAGACTTAAATTATTGCAATTTCAAGGCTGTTTCGGGCCAATTATAACTCACATGTGAGTCAAACTCGGTGAAACATGGATTAGTGCATCTGCGAAAATCAACAATAGTCCGGGTGTGTAGTCTGACCTGGCTCAAAACTTTCTGTTAAGTAAATTTTCTGCATGTCACAGGACCATCTGACCCTTTACCAGACGACAAAATTGTTGCCTTGTCCAAACAGAAAGCATTTGCAGATAACAATTTCAATGTGGCTCAAACGGTACAACTTTCTTTTGATAGAATAGAAAACAGTGTGGGAAAAGGAGAAAATGCTGGTTACCAGCATTTTCTCCTTTTCTCACATTGTTTTCAAGAGGCTTCTTTACCAGGGTCCTTAAAGGCGGCATTGTGCGGTAAAGGGTTAATTTCTCTCTTATGACTTGGCCGGATTTTAGACAAAATACATCAAGATCCATATTATCACAAAACTTGACTGGTATACTAAATTCTGAAGATGCATTAAGCTCTCTTTTTGCAGAGTGCCATTCAAATACATTGGACTGTGTAAATATTACTAAGTTAATTCTTTATCATGCAAAAACTTTTTAGATATGTCCAAATCAAAAGCATTTGCAGACGAAATATTAAATATAGCTGAAACGAAGATAATTGTATGTGAAAGCGTAGAAAACCTTGCGGGAAAAGGAGATTGTATTAATTGATTGTATTGTGGTTTAATGCCATTTTAACAGCTATGATCATATCACGGCTGTCGGTGCACCTACGTATGCATTTCCTTGTTTTTCTCACACCAGTACTGATACAACTTTATTTCCAAGTCACTGACTACTTTTCTCACATGCATCAGAGGTGAGAGGCGAATAATCGCCTGAACGAAAGTTTGCCTAAACCGGGTATCCAACTCACAACCAACAGGTCACAAGTCAGATATGCCAACAACTGAGCTACTAAGGCTGGCGGGAAAAGGACAAAATGCTGGCTACCAGCATTTTCTCCTTTTCCCACAAGATTTTCAAAAGGTTTTTTTCTCAGGGTCGTTAAAACCCAGGATTTTGTGGTTAAGAGTTAAATCTATATCCAGGATCACACTGCATGTTACGTCTGAACTCCTTCCCAGAGGACAGAATTTTAGTCATGCCCAAATTGAAAGCATTGCAGACAACAAATCAGTGACCCGAAGAATGGGATTTTGCTTTTTGAAGGATTGAAGACATATTGTGGGAAAAGGAGAAACATTGTGGGAAAAGGCGAAACTACTGCTAACCAGCATTTTCTCCTTTTCCAACAATGTTTTCAAAGGCTTTCTTCATTACCGTCTATACAACTTAGGAATGTTTGGTAAAATGTCAAGACTTAACTCTTTCCAAAATGACAAAATTTTTGGCCGGTCCAAATTGAAAACATTTGCAGATAACATCATAATTGTAGCTCAAATGATGATTTCTATTTTTAATATGGTAGAAAATATTGTGGAAAAGGAGAAAATGCTGGTTACCAGCATTTTCTCCTTTTCCCACAATGTTTTCAAAAGCCTTCTTCTTCAAGGTCATCAAAACTCAGAATTGTGTGGTCAGGACATAACTCCAGTTGCTTTTGTGGATCATCAGGTAGGTAGGGGGGAAAGGGGGGGTGTAAATTTTTAAACTGCATAACCAGCAAGATTTATGACTGCTGTCAAAATTTGTAAACTGCATCGTCTGTAAGATTTATTGCTAACTGCAAAATTTCTGCTTCTGTTAATTGTTATGTAACTACAAATTAATCCATTAGATCTTGTACCAAACAACAGAATTTTAGACTTTTCCCAATTAACTCTTTACCACACAATGCCGACTTTTAACGACTCTGAGAAAGAAGCCTTTTGAAAACATTGTGGGCAAAGAAGAAAATGCTGGTAACCAGCATTTTCTCCTTTTCCCATAATGTTTTCTACCCTGCCCAGAACAAATTTCACTTTTTCAGTCGCAATCATTTTGTCGTCTGCAAATGCTTTCAATTTGGACTAGTCTAATATTTTGTTGTTTGGTAAAGAGTTAACAGCATTTGCAGACAACAAATTTACTGTGGCAAAAATGATGGGATTTTGGCTTCATTCGGGTAGATAACATTGTGAAAAAGGAGAAAATACTGGTAACATGCATTTCCTTCTTTTCCCACAATGTTTTCAAAAGCCGTCTTCCTCAGGGGTGTTAAAATTCCAGATTGTGTGGTACAGGGTTAAACTCTTTACTATACGATCCCGCATTTAAATCTTCGACCAATCGACAAAATTTTAGTTGTTGACCACATTGAAAGCATCTGCATACAACAAATTCAATCAAGCCTGAAAGACGATTTCTCCATATGAAATGGTAGAAACCATTGTGGAAAAAGAAGACAATGCTGGTCATCAGCATTACAATGTTTCAACCCTTCTAAAAATAAAGTTCATCATTTGCTCCACATTCGTGATGTCGTGACTCCTCTATACAAGTTGCAATACAGATATCTTAAGTTTTGTTGACTGGTAAAGACTGATAAATTTAGTTACATCCTGAAACAAAACTGTGGCAGAAAACTTTGAAACATGCTTGTAAAATGCATGTATGAATCATGTATATGTCTATATGTATGAGCCATGCTCTGGCAAAAGGGGGCTTAATGCATCTCCATGATGCATGATGCCAGACAAGTCATTACATGATCATGGATCCATAAAATCAAGTTTGTGTAACCACCGACTGATTCATGAGGTAGTCTGGTCCTTTGACATGTGGAAAATTGACCAAAAGCGAAAAGTTTCAGCCCAGGTCAGCCTGCATAGGCTGACCTGGGTCGATACTTTTCGCAGATGCATTAAGCCCCCTTTTCACAGAGCATGGCTTAAATACACACACACACACACACACACACACACACACACATATATATATATGAGGAAGACTTTGAAACATCCTTGTAAAAAGCATGTATGAATCATGTATATATGAATTCTGGTCCAACCCTTTATCACACAATCCTTGACGACCCTGACGACTGATTGAATGGTGTTTTACACCTCTTTAACATTATTTCAGTCATATCACAGCGACAGCCGACATATTCATATATGTTTCACCAGTACCAGGCTTGGGCTCTGAAGTGTTTTGTCCAAGGACATTCATAAAAGACCCCATGCTTTCAATGAGGCTCAAACCCAGGGCCTTCAGGTTATGAGTCCTACACTTTAACACTGAGCCATATAGGACCCTGACAATGCTGACAAAGAAGGCTTTTCAGTTTGTGAAAAATTGTGGGAAGAGCAGAAAATGCCGGTAACCAGCATTTTGTCCTTTTCCCAAAATGTATTCTACCCTATCAAAAAAAGCTCTAAGTCACTTTGCATTACCTTTAATATATCATCTGCAAATGTTTTCAATTTGATTGAGTCAAATTTTCATTGTTTGGTAAAGAGTTAATTAACTCTTTACCACACAATCCCGAGTTTTAACGGCCCTGAGGGAGAAGCCTTTTGAAAACATTGTAGGAAAAGGAGAAAATGCTGGTAACCAGCATTTTCTCCTTTTCCCACAATGTTTTCTACCCTTCCCAAAACAAATTTCAATTTTTCAATCACATTTATTTTGTAGTCTGCAAATGCTTTCAATTTGGACCAGTCTTAAATTTTGTCGTTTGGTAGAGTTAATGTGCATCATGACAAAATACAGCTCAATGAGAGGAAGGATGATGATAGCATCTGTGCAGCATCATGTACTTACTCTACAGACAAGAAAAGATAAAACTTCCTTCTTCAATAACACTGAACCTCACACTTACTGTAACCTTTTACCAAGCCAATTCATTGTTTTAACAGCCCTGAGCAAGATAGCTCTTCATAACATTGTAGGAAAATTTTCAACAATGTTTTCTACACTATCAATGACAGTAGTCACCATTTGTGGTGCACTCAGTTCTGGTACAAATCCAAAATTTTGTTGTTTGGCTAAGACTATGGTAAGTTGCAGAACTGATACTTAACCCTTTACCAAACAATCCTCTCTCACTGCTAACCATTATTTCAACGCTGGTTATGTGGGAAAGCAGCCAGTGGCTTCGAAAGAATATTCTGCTGAGTACTGGTAAAAGAGACTCCAGGAAAGCATGGATAGGTGCACTGCCTGCGGAGATATAACTGAAATAATGTTGAAAACGGTGTTAAACACCATACAATAAATCAATCAACCGAACGATCCAATGTTTAACCATTTACCAACAATCCAGTGTTTTAACGACCCTGAGCCGGATAGCTTTTAAAAACATAGTGGGGGAAAAGGAGAAAATGCTAGTAAGCAGCATTTTTTCCTTTTCCAGGAGTGTTTTCTACTCTATCAAAGACCTCCATCATTTTAGCCAAATTTAATTTTTCATCTGGAATTGCTTTTAATATGGAAATGTCTAGAAATGGTATCTTTTAGCAAAATTACTTTAAAGATGATTTTAAAAACATTGACAGAAAAGGAGAAAGTGCTGGTAGCCAGGTTTCTCCCCATTTTCTACATTATTTTCTACCCAAGTACCTTTTTCAGAGACAAATCCCATCATTTCAGCAATATTTCTTTGTTGTCTGCAAAATGCAAATGCTGTCAATGTTGACAAGTCTAAAATTTCGTCACTTGATACAGAGTGTTTCTCTATCATATGGCTATGGCCAAGTAGCTAATAAGTCTCAGAAGCTACTTAGCTATACATGTATACTAGTAGCCTATATCCACTCTACTCATACTTGACCATTGACTCTTTATTCCACAATACTAAGTTTTAAGGACCCAAGGAAAAGGACTTTTGAAAACATTGTAGGAAAAGGAGAAAATGCTGATAACCAGCATTTTCTCCTTTTCCCACAATGTTTTCCACCCTGTCAAAGAAACGTTTCGTAATTTATGCCACATTAAGTCTGTCATCTGCAAATGCTTTCAATTTGGCCCTGTCTAAAATCCTGTCCTTTGCTAAATAGTTAACTCTTAAACCAAACAACAACATTTTTGACTTGTCCAAATTGTAAGTACAGTATTTGCAGACAACAAATTAAGTGTAACTCAAAATATGAACATTATCATTTTGTATTGAATCCCTTTTTGAAAATTAGCAAGCTAAACTTTGGAGATGGTGACTTCAGCAATGACCTAGAGATCAGAAAGCTTCGAAGTTTCTGCAAGCCCAAGAAGATGCCACTGACAATTGGGCTATGACAATATCTCGATGGTTACTTCGAAAACAGCCATGCTAAAATAGTAATTTGGTACACTTTGCGTCTGCCGTAACCATCCAACAACAGGCAACACAGGCTGATGGCAGCTACTGGTGCAACAGAATGCCTTTCTTTCAGTTTTAAAAGAACAGATTTAACTTATCTTTGACTAACGTTTTCCTGACAGACAAAGATTATTCTGACAAGGATCAATTTGTTATTGCACTTGCTAAAGAATAAAATATTTCGTGATAAGGACTATCTTTGTGCATGTACATACATGTATCAATTTAAATTTTCAAGTCTCATGTTCTGTGATGAAGTCTCAAACCAGGCAGATACCTGCCTTGCAGCAGTAGGTGTTCAGAGCTCCAGATAAGAGGGAGTGATGGTATTCTAAATCTATTATTTCTCTTCCCAACCCTATGTTGGGGTACTCATTAGAATCGTACAGGGTGCCCAATCGCGTACTGCAGTACATAATTCACATATAAATTCTACTCCGCGCGTACAAATAATCTGTGTTTACGTTCATTCACGCATTGTCAAAAGTATGCACATACAAAAAGGGAAGTAATTACGTAAACTGCAAGTACAAATTTTAGATACCATTTTGTATTGCATGCCGAACAAACAAAACGAAAGTAGCTTTCCTCGTAAGTGGGTACTATGCTTTGTCCTCAACATTAGAGCAGGTTACCAAATATTTTCGCTATATATCTTTTGCAGCTCCCTCGTTTGTCTGAATAATTTTCGCTACAATTTTTTACGGTGTCAAAATCTACCATGTGTACAGAAAATCTGATAATTAATTTTCAATGAGAAATTAAAATCATTTAATTAATATAATATGATGCGCAGTTATTGTTAAAAACACATTTATTTGACATATGAAAGCTGAAAATTTGAGCCGCAAATTAAACATGTAATTTTCCTATGTACGTAGTCTGCTGCAGAAAAAATGTCATCACAACAATAGCTGTTAAATTATTTTACAGCATGAAGATCTGAGAAAGGTAGGTTTACACAAGTGATTCTACCATTATACATTTTGTTTTATTTTGCCCTAACACGGCATGGCCTTCATTTGACAGAGTTTGAGCTAACAATGAGCCAATCGGCCTGCTTCTCTGTGACTTTAAAATAGCCAGATCTACAAACATCATCTTGGACAACGAGCATCAATCTGTCTATGCTTCCTTTTTAAAGCAGTTCTAATGTACTTCGCAAAGTTCTCTGACAAAGGAATAAAGGTGAAAAACCTTCCGTACAGGCAGTCGATTATCAGAACTCATGGCCGTGTTCAGCTTTTAAACCCTGACCGCTGCTGCAATTATATCTAAGCATATGCATGCCCTGGAGACATATGATGCATCCATATAATCACCAATTGCACAATTTAATAATTTAAATAAGATCCCATTCATTATGGTAAAGGAACTAGGGTGCTAAAATTCATTAATAAAACTAAAACAGCCCAAAGTTACTCTGTACCCCCTAATTTTTCTTTGTACCCCCAATTCAAAACGAATGTCAGACGTTTCACTACCAAGACGTTGAGACATTTCACTATTTAGACGTTTCCTACCAAGACTTTTCACTACCTTTTTTAATTTGTTGAGACTTTTCACTGCCTTTTTTTATTTGCAGGTATTTTGTTGTGTTTCTACCTATTTTTTTTCTTTTTTTAAATAATACAACAGCTTATTTGTGAAACTTATTTATTTTTTTATTGTGATAATTTTGTTATTGGGTGTTTTATGTGATTTTGATGTTTATGTAGTCATTCAAAATTGGGATGGAAGGTAGATGAATAGCTGAGGTTCTGGGTAAGCCTGATATATATTTTTTGTGAGTTATTATATTAAACAATTATGGTGAAAAGCTGATGTTAAGTATTTTCTTCTTTTCACACACTGTTTTCTTAACCATTTCCAAACGACAATATTTTAGACTGGTCCAAATCAAAAGAGGTTGCAGATGAGAATTCAAAGTGACTTAAGTTTGAAAACTCCTTTAGAGAGAAATATTGTTTTAAAAGTAGAAATTGCTTGTTACACGCAATTTCTCCTTTTCCCACAATAATTTCCTAAATATAATATCTAAAAATCAAAAGAGGTTCCAGATGACAATTCAAAGTCAGTTAATGTTGAAAAATAAGTTTCCTTTTAGATACCAAATATTGTTCTAAAAGAAGAAATTGCTGGTTACAAGCAATTTCTTCTTTTCCCACATTTTTTCCTCAATATAATATCTCAATCCCAAATGACAATATCAGAATCAGAATCTGAATCTTTATTGACTAATACATACACATGAATATCGTCATATACAAAATGTTTTTTTAACAAATGGCATGGTACTAAATAGAGTCTCTCCCTCTCTCTCTATTTTCTCTCACTCCATATATCTCTTAAATATCTTGACTCTTTACCAAACGACAAAATTTTAGACTGGTCCAAATTGAAAGCATTTGCAGACGTCAAAATGAATGTGACTAAAGAATTGAAATTTGTTTTAGGAAGGTAAGCAAACATTGTGGGAAAAGAAGAAAATGCTGGTAACAACAAGTAATGCAATAATTTCCTAACAGGAGTGAGTTAGAAGAACATGTTGCTCTCAAATCACACACTTTTAAAGGAAACATTCTATTACTCAATAAAGTTGTTTGTAACAGGGCTTTTCAAAAGTAATAAACTTGTTTGTGGAAAATCATATACATCAAAGGATCTTAATTGTAACTAATTAATGAGTGGTCTGTGTGATATGTTTTAATTGACACGATCAATTGCAATGATGTAAAATTATCTTTTTCACACTTATTTCACACTTATTTTAAACAAAATATAAATGATCAAATAAAGTGTGTGATACCCTTAGCTTTCTTTAATCACACACATGGAATTAATTAGGTTTAAAATTAGATTTTAAGTATTTCAATTTGACAAATTCTCCCATTTATTCATTTCTAATATTTATATTCATAAATTAATTTAGAAAAAATAAGGAAACAACAACAAATATATGCATATAGAATATTGAATTTTACAAGACGTTTCACTACCTAAAGGTAGTGAAACGTCTTGGTAGGAAACATCTTGGTAGGAAATGTCTAAATAGTGAAACATCTGCCACCCATTCAAAACCAAGGGGCTACAGTGTACCCCCAATTTTTTCTTTGTACCCCCAGTTCAAAACCTGGAGGGTGCATGTACCCCCAAATTGAAAACCCAGTGGGCATGCTGATCGTCTCGATGAGTCTATTCTAATGAGTACCCATAACATTGGGTTCAGTTGAGAATAATTAATATTTTCAACTCTATAATCAAAATCACAGCCTCTATCTGGAACTCTGGGTGTTATCTGTTGTCGATAACAGGCTGCCAATTTTGCGATAGAGGGGGGATGATTTCTACAGTGGACGACTACTCCGGACATCAGTAACAAAATGAACAATGATACTGAATGGAAAGGTGATATCATACATGAAAAAATCAAGTAATGATACATGAAATGGTAATCTAACTCTCAGAGAAGTAAATTTTCGATCAAACTCACCGACAGAACATTATGAAAGCAACTCTCACGTTATACATTTCGTGCCTATATCGCCCTCGTCACAACTCGGCCGATTCCGTAACTACTAAACGGATCACCCGAGATTTGCCGAATGTCGGTGTCTCGTTATATAATTCTTTCACCATGACAAATACTTTTCTTGGTTGTAACCAGGAAGACCTCCCTGAAATCTCAGTAAAGTTGCATGGAAAAACAACGTCTCAACCATATACATGAAGATCTATTCATGTGATAGAATAGCAAGGAAAAGAGCGTAATTAAAGTTTAAGTTAAGACCTGTAAATTTGGAAATAAAAAATAAAATGAATTGATATGAAAATGGGAAACAAATTTCCTGTAGATCTATGCACAAATCATACCATATGTTCTGTTGCCCGAAAATATCAAGATAAATATTTATCAACAAATTAAACAGCAAAAGAACCATCGATTTATTTCACTTAACTAAATGTCTGCTTGTCATGTCATTTGAAAGCAACACATGTACAAGACAAACAGGTTTAATTTCCTATAGTGTTCATCAATGTGTACATTAACCCCCGGCACGATCGGTCATACTAAAATACGCCCTACGGGAAAATTCGCCCTACGGCGCCCTACGTTTAATTTATCGCCCTACGGGTAAATGCACAGTATCGGATAGAACTGATGATTTGTACCAATCAAAATATGCTCTATCACGGCACGATAGTTCAGAAATAAATCTTGTCATTTTGATAAAAATGATAAAAAATTTTCCCACACCCTGTGTTAAAATTCATGTACATGATGTTAACCCTAGATTATCCATAATTATAAGGGAGGCATCTCTAGCTACTAGTAATTGGAAAATGATTGTAAGGATTTTCTCCCTTAAAATAGTGTGTTCCTCGCATAAACTGGTACCCGTTGTTATCTCTTGTAACCGTCCGATAGACAACAGGCAACACCCGATTTATCGAGGGCAGCTCCTGGTTTTTATATGTACGAAATCCACCAGTCAGACAGCCCATAACAGAATGCCTTTACTTGTTTTAAAGTAATCAATCAATATTCTATATCTTTGGCTAAGATTTTCATGAAAAAGAAAGATATTTCTGACGGCAACCAATTTATTAAATCAATAATAGTCACAAATTAAATTTCCAAGTCTCACGCTATCACATGAAATCTCGGACTAGACAGAAACCTGGCTTGTGAGCATTGGGTGTTACCTGTTGTTGATACGAAAATCGATAACAGGCTGCCAGTTTGTCCTTCACATCTACTGTCTGCACCTTGTGTTAAAAATTCATGTGTAATGGTAACCCTAGGGTGTCCATAATTCTAAGGGAGGCAACTCTAGGTAATATTATTAAAACTGATTGTATGGACTTACTCCCCTTGATAATGAAAATATCCAGATGAAATTCAACCAGCTTTACAGTTACCAGGTTTCCAGTTATAAAACAGCCTAAAATTAAAAAAAAGATAGATAAACAGACTTGGAACAAAATATCATATATGGCGTGCAACACATGAAAATCAGCCTTTGGACATATGTGTAAAAGTTTGTCATCCCAGATCAGCTTGTGCAGTCTGTGACTAATCTGAGACAATTCCTGATTTTGTGCAATTTTCTGTTTCACCAAAGTCTACTGTATGAAAAAAATCTATGTTGATGTAAACTGCCATCTTGGATTAGCCTGCACAGACTGCGCGGGCTAATCCGAGACGACACTGTATGCAAATTTCCGAAGGTCTCATTTAATTTGCATGCTTCGGGCCATATCATATGCTATATGGATACAAATTCAATTCTGGGCAGGTTCCAATTATAGTAGCCAAAGGTAAACAGTGGGGGATGTAAAATGCCTTTTTAAAAATTTAAATCACACCATTTAAAAGCGTCAAAATTTATTGTGAAGATGACAATCTATTATAATATAGTCAGTCCAAGTGTAAGTTGCTAGCAGCAAAATAAATTTTCGAATCAGGTAAAAAGTAAACAAAAGGTAGAGCCACCTGGCAACTTATAACCTTTTTTCAGTATTCATTTTTCTGCCAACGACCGTCACCAATCTTTGGATTGCCATTACTATAACAGATTATCACCATCAAAATAATTTCCATACTTCTAAAAGGTATGATTTAAATTCAAATGCATTTGTAACACCCACTTTTTTTTACTTTTGGCTGCTGCTGGGGCTTTAATACAAGCAGGGATCATATACTCCACAGGATCACTGAGAGCATGGATATTTTAACTCTTTACCAATTCACCCTTTACCACACAATCTCGATTTTTAACAACCCTGAGGAAGAGGGCTCTTGAAAACATTGTGAGAAAAGGAGAAAATGCTGGTTTCTCACAATGTTTTCTAACCTATCAAGGATAAAAATCGTCATTTGGGTCACCTTTAATTTGTCATCTGGAAATGCTTTCAATTTGGACCAGTCTAAAATTTTGTTGAATAGTAAAAAAGTTAAACAACAAAATTTCACACTGGTCCAAATTCAAAGCATTTGCAGACGACACTTCAGATGTGGCTTAAATAATAGGATTTTTCTCTGAAAGGGAAAAAAACATCGTAGGAAAAGGAGAAAATGCTGGTTACTCCATTTCCAACTTTTTTTTTTTGGGGGGGGGGTCCTGCATAGCTCAGGGGTAAAGTGTGAGACTCGTAACCTTGAGGCCCTGGGTTTGAGCCCCACCTGATCTGCTAGGTTTTTCATGGGTGTGTCCTTTGGCAAGACACTTCATAGCCCTAGCTTAGTACTGGTAAGACCCAGGAAATACAAGAATATGTGAGCTGTCACGGCGGTACAACTGAAATAATGTTGAAAGAGGCATAAAACACCAATCAATCAATCAATCAATCAATCCAACTTTGTTTTCAAAAGGCATCTTCCTTAGGGTTGTTAAAACTGGGATTGTGTGGTAAAGGGTTAAGCAGCAATAATACCTCTGGTAAAGGAAAACAAAGATGAATAGCTGGTATGATTCATGATTGTAATCAACTCTACCAAATGAGAAAATTTAAGACTTGTTAACACTTTACCAAACGACAAAATTTTTGACTGGTCCAAATTGAAAGCATTTGCAGACAATAGAATAAATGGGACTGAAAAATTGAAATTTGTCATGGGTAGGGTAGAAAACATTGTAGGAAAAGAAGAAAATGCTGGTTACCAGCATTTTCTCCTTTTCCCACAATGTTTTCTAAAGGCTTTTCCTTCAGGGTTGTTAAAACTCGGGATTGTGTGGTAAAGGGTTAAAGCATTTGCATGAAACAATTCAAATGTGGCTAAAACTTTGTTTTTGAAAGGGCAGAGGACACTCTAGAAAAAGGAGTAAATGCTGCTTACAAGCATTTTCTTCTTTTCCCTTAACCCTTTACCACACAATCCTGAATAATAATGACCCTGACAGAGGGCAATTTTGAAAACATTGTGGGAAAAGGTGGAAATGCTGTTAATCAGCATTTTCTCCCTTTTCCATAATGTTTTCCTACCTTTAGAGGCAAATTCCATTATTTGAGCCACATTGCATTTGTCATCTGCAAATGCTTTCAATTTGGACCAACTAAAATTCTGGCCTTTGGTAAAGGGTTAACCCTTTCCCCATCAATCCCGACATATAACAAAGAGAGCTTCTAAAACACTGTGGGAAAAAGAAAAAATGCCCGTAACAGCATTTTCTTGTTGCCCGCAATGTTTTCTCTCCTTTCATCAATTTAGTCGCATCTGATTTGTCATCTCTGCTTTCAATTTTGAAGAGCATAAAATTTTGTGGTTTGATAAAGCTTGCGGTAAAATGTTTTCAATAAAACACAGATTTGTGTGGTTAAAAGTAAAAACAAATATGAATTTGTAACAGTCAGCAGTCTTAATTCTCTACCAACTGACAAAGCATGTCTAAAAGGAAGAATCAAAGTACTGAAAGTACTGACAGACTAGCGAATTTGATTGATTGATTGTTTGTATCGTGTTTGACCCTGTTTTCAACATTATTTCAGTTATGTAGCGGTGGACAGTGCATATATCCATGCTTTCCTTGACTTTCTTCTACCAATACTCAGCACAATAATCTTTCTAAGCCACTGGCTGCTTTCCACATAACCATCGTCAAAATGTGAGAGAGAAATGAATCCTGTTGCAATGACTATCATCAATCCTCAGAAAGAAATTTGCAGAGTCGGGGATTGAACCAGCGGCCTCCTGTTCTCAAGTCCTGTACGCTACCGACTGAGCTGCTGGGGGCTATGCGTGCTATTGTTTAACTATAATCCAGTATAAATTTAACCATTAACCTGCTAAAAATGTTAAATGAAACTTTCAAGCCAATGGTAAACACCTGAATATTGCTATTTCAAAGTTACAGTTTTGAAAAAAAAATCCTCTTATTGGACAGTGTAGATCCAAGATCAGACTGCACGCTCTGTGCTGTCTGATCTTAGTCCACACTATCCACAAAAGGTCATTGAGTTGCGGTAGTGCTGGTAAAGAAACTCCAGGAAAGCATGGATAGGTGCTCTGGCCGCTGCAATATCACTGAAATTATGTTGAAAATGGCGTTAAACACAATACAATCAATGAGTCAGTGTCCAGTAGCACAAGATGTAGTTAACTATTTAAATCTCTTTACAAAACCAAAAATTTTACACTCGTCCAAATTCAAAGCTGTCACAGACCATAAATTAAATGCAGCTGAACTGATGAAACGTGATTCCAAAAGGGCAGAAAAAAATGTGAGAAAAGGAGAAAATGATGGTTATCAGCATTTTCTCCTTTTCCCGCAATATTTTCAAAGGGATTCTTCCCCAGTGTCATTAGAACATGGAACTGTTTGGTAAAGGGTTAATATCCAAGAGGTAGAGTAACAGTTCAGCATAACAGTGTAACTATACACAATGATGTAAATAATGAATGACAAGGGTTCTCTGTCCAGTGAGGGTTGCTATAGCCTGGCATTTGCTACAAGTTAGTAATACCTAGGTTATCCATTAATAGATTCATTCATGATGTTACAGTGGTGTAGGAATAAGTCATTCTCTGCTTTGCATAGGTCACTTAATTTACATATAAGCAAAGATCATGTACCTTATAAATGACATCTTGTTCACTTAATTACTTTGTAAGACAACATGTTCAACTAGAGAGGTAGAGATTAAGTTGTTTTTGTCCAAATTGTCATATATAACAGAATTAAGATTTCTAACAGAAAAAAGTATTTTCTGCGAGGCAGTATTTGGCAACTGTGGGTTTTTTTGTTTACTTTGAATCTAGGTCAGTCTTGATGCCTATAGACTAGCTTCGCTATCTAAAAATCAAATATGGCTAAACTCTTCACCACACAATCCCGGGTTTTCACAACCCTGGGAATGAAGGCTTTTGAAAACATTGTGGGAAAGGAGAAAATGCTTGTAACCAGCATTTTCTCCTTTTCCCACAATATTTTCTACCCTATCATGGACAAATTGTGTCATTTGGGCCACTTTTTACTTGTGGTCTGAAAATGCTTTCAATTTGGACCAGTCTAAAATTCTGTCGTTTAGTAAAGAGTTAACTTATGGCGCTTGTCTGTGAAAGCATAAAAACATTGTGGGAAACGCTTTTTTCAACATGGTCATCAAAAGACATGCCAAGCCCCGGTAACTCAATCATTAGCGTACAGGACTTGAGAACAGGAGGTCGCTGGTTTGATCCCCAGCTCTGCCAATTTCTTTCCCAGGACTGATGATAGTCATTGTGACAGGATTCATTCCTCTCTCACTGCTGACCATTGTTTTGATAATGGTTAAGTGGAAAAGCAGCCAGTGGCTTGCGAAGAATACTGTGTGGAGTACTGGTAAAAGAAACTCCAGGAAAGCATGGATAGGTGCACTGGCCACTGCAATATAACTGAAATATTGTTGAAAACAGTGTTAAAACACCATACAATCAATCAATCGAAAAAAATCATTGCTTAGTATAGGGTTAATTCCTGTACCAAAACACAAATAGAAATTCAAAAAATTTTACCTAGCTGTCAGTAGTCTTTTAATCCTTTACCACACATTTCAGACTTTCAATGACCTTGAGGTAGAGGGTTTTAAAAAAAATTGTGGGAAAAGGAGAAAATGCTTAACCAGCATTTTCTCTTTTTCCAACAATGTTTTCCAACCTTTTAGAGACTGATTCCATCATTTGAGTCATATTTAATCTGTAGTCTGCAAAAGCTTTGAATTTCGACAAGTCTAAAATATTGTTTTTTGGTAAAGGATTTAAACCTGTGCCCTAATCCAGTATTTAGGGAGAGGGCTTGCAATCTGGAGGTCCCCAGAATTCCATCCTCACTTGCCCTGCTTGTGTTTAGTGACAACTTAATCCTTTCCCAAACAAGCCCTGGTTTTCACTTGTCTAAAGTACAAGTCTTTTGAAAACACTGTGGGAAAAGGAGAAATTGCTTGTAACGAGCAATTTCTCCTTTTACCACAGTGTTTTCTACCCATTTTTGAGACCTTTCTGCCATTTTCATCAAATTTAAAATTGTCGTCTGCAAACTCTTTCAATTTGGACCAGTCCAAAATTTGTTGTTTGGGAAAGGGTTAATCAACTAATTCAGCTTTAGATAGATAGATAGATAGATAGCTTCTTTATTGACAAGTACAATGTACATAGTCACAAACATCACAAAACATATATAATACAATATCAAGGTCATTTTAAACTAACCATGAAATATGAATGTATCTGAGAAGTAAAAATAATAGTTTCTGGAAATCTTGAAAGGGGAATGAAGAAGAAGAAATTTCAATAAAAGGAGAATTGTAGTTTCCTAGAGGTGTAGATGAACTATCGATTAACTGCATTCCCTGTGTGAAAAAATTTAGATACCTTGCTTTTCCCATGGCCTCAGCTGGGATAAAACTGCAAGAGGATGTTGGGGATACAAACCCCACACACTTACAAGTAGGCCAAGCCAGACCCTTTGTCAACTGAGGCAAGATGACTTATATCTACCATTCCCCAAACTCATTTGTAAGTCCTTCTCTGCGCAGCTTATGTTTAGATCTGTCAGAAACTTTTTCAAAATTACAATCCATTTTGCAATCTATGAATGAATGAATCAATCAGTCAGTCAATTAATTTATGAAAAACACATGTAGATAACTAACTAAATATATATGTAGATAGATAAATAAATAAATAAATAAATAAAAATTAACCCTTAGGCTGCTAAGTTAGTAAGTGCACTTAGTGCAGTCTGATCTTAGTACCTAACTGTCCAATAAGAAGATATTTGTCCCCCGAAACATAACTTTGAAATTGCAGAGTTTCATTTAATTTATTTAGCAGGTTAAGGCCTAAGTAGCACTGCCCCTCCTTTCTAGCTATGTTTAACTTAAAATCTTTAGAAAAACAATGCAGACCATTGGTAAAAGGCAGCATGTTCGATCAGATTCACCAAACTCTTGGACTAGATATCGCGCGGTAGTCTCCCTTTTGTCAATGACCGCCATTTTGTTTAAAATACGAAATTAAAAATTTTAATTAACTAACATTGACAGCGAAGACAAGACCCAGTTTTGAAGATTCGTGTAGTGTATTGCGTAATGTACGTTGACAAAATCAATAAACACGGTTATAGTTATTGACTTATCTTTTCGATCCATATCTAACAGTCTGCCTTTCGTCCCACTCTGCTTTGGTTACAATCATATAAATATATTGTGTGAAATTTAAATAAAGCCGTTTTACTAAATAATCAAGCTTTCAATCTAAATATTGACTGAAATCTATTTTCTGGCAGAAGCACACGTAAAACAAGACAAATCAAAGAAATCTTAAAATACCAAAAAAAAAAAAAAAAAACAGGCCTGAGAGAACGTCCTGGGAACGTCCGATACCCGAGTTACTTGAATAGCGTTACTTCTGGTAAAGTATCGATGTTATTCTTATCTTCTTAAGATGATATAGACCTATTTATGGACTGATAAAAAAATGATAATTGAAAAAAGAAACCTGGCATATGGGGACGTGCCTTTTATTTCAGCTCATAAATCTTGTTCGCGCCCCCCCCAAATCGTCTTTATGGTCTAAGGGAGAAAACTCCTACCGCTCTAGATTTTAATACTGCATGATTAGTCTCCCCTGTACTCTTTCCTACCGCCAAAAAGCGTGAAATGTCGTAAACATACCACAACTTTACGAGTTATTTTGACAAGAAAGGACAAGTCAGATAAAGTTATGATAACATGGTTTGCGGTAAAAAAATCTAGTGAAAACAAGTAAAGTTCTAAACAGAAGGCGCGGTATTATAACTTTGAACTTTGTAACATACCGGGTGGTATTTTAGCCCAAAATGTTGGCGATTTAAATGAATTAATGCAGATGATTTTGAATAAAGATGATTCCGGGACAACAGCCAAACTTATAGACAACTAGATTAATTCTATTCTTCCAGGATTATACACTTCCACAACATGTCCGATCTGTTTTCAACATTGCATTCGTCCTGCTTTATGGCAGCACGTGGGGAGTTAAACAAGGGAGCTTAATCGTACAGTAATATTCACGAAGACAGTACAAGTGTTCTCCCTTTGACCATAAATATGTTTGCGAAAGGGCGGTTGGGGAGGGGGGGGGGGGCGGGGCTTTTCTCGGTATTTAATCGGGGTTCAGTTACTGAAATCTTTCCAAATAACAAGAATAATCCATATAAAAAGAGGTTGCAGATAACATTACATGCAGTTCAAAATTTCAAACATGTATTTCAGAGGGTAAAAAAAAAATAATAAAAAAAAAAAATCAAATAAATAAATAAATAAATAAAAATAAATAAATAAATAGTGTGGAAATAGGAGAAAATGGTGGTGACCAGCATTTTCTCCTTTTCCCACAATGTTTTAAAAACTTGTCTTCCATAAAGTCTCACAAGATCACCAAACTTAATCATACTAAACTTAAATATTTTACCATACAATCCTGAGTTTCAATGGCCCGATGGAGGTTTCTAAGAACATCGTGGGAAACAGAGAAAGTATTTGTAGCAGGGTTTGCTCCTACCCATACTATCCTGGTTCTATATTTTTTCAACCATTTTTATGAAAATTCTTGGTCTTATTCTCAAGAATTTTCTAAATTTGAAAGTAACACAACTTCTGATTGGCTAAACCAAATGGTAAGTCAATCAGACATTGTGTTGCTTTCTTAACTCTAATATTAAACCAAGAATGTTCCTAGGAACAGTAGGTGAATATTAATTATACTCCCACAAACTTTGTTTGAGGGGGTATATAGGAGTCACCATGTCAGTCGGGTCTGTTGGTCTGTAGCTTTTTTGTCTGTGCTATTTCTCAATAACTACTGGAGAGATTTTGATGAAACTTCATAGAAAGTTTAAGTACAAAGCTAAGATGTGCATATCGTAATTTGGTTATAGTTGAATGATTTTCCAATGAGTTAGGGCCTTTTGATAATTTTTTTTTTTTTTTTGTCTGTGCCATTTCTCTGTAACTACAGAATGGATTTCAATCAAACTTCATAGATTTATTAAAATTAAGCACAGATATGCAAATTATAATTTGGTTATGGTTGATTGATATTTCACTGAGTTATGGCTCTTTGATGAATTTTTTTGTCTGAGCTATTTCTCAATAACTACTAAACACATTTCAATCAATTTTTATGGGAAATTTCAATACTAGGCAAAGGTGTGCGTATCATAATTTAGTTATGGTTGAATGATTTTCAATGAGTTATGGCCCTTTGATGATTTTTTTCCCCTAGGTACTTCTCAAAAACTGCTGAACAGATTTCAATCAAACTTCATAAGATGTTTCAATACTAAGCAAAGATGTGCATATTGTAATTTAGGTATGGTTGAATGATTTTTCACAGAGTTATGGCCCTTCGATGATTTTTTTGTCTGAGCTATTTCTCAATAACTACTGGACATATTTCAGGTCAAGCTTCATAGGAAGTTTCACTATCAAACAAAGATGTGCATCTTATAATATGGTCATGGTTGATTGATTTTCCATTGAGTTATTGCCCGTTGATTAAATTTCTTTTTCCGACCTATTCTCTATAAATATTGGATGAATTTCAATCAAACTTTATAAGAAGTTTCAATACAAAGCAAAGATGTGTATATTGTAATTTGGTTGAATTTGAATGATATTTCACTGAGCTATGGCCTTTCATGTGTTGTCTTTATCAAATTATGTTCATGTTCATTAATTATTGTTGGATTTAATAAAACTTCATAGGAATCTTCAACAGCATAAACTGATGGGCTAAGTGTACTATCATTACAGTTGGATGACATTGTCCAGAGTTATGGCCCATTGGTGTATTTTACTGATCGATCCTTTTCCATGGTATTTCTCAATTTTTACTGGAAGGATTTTGGTCAAATTTTAAATAGCAAACACATTTTTTGCATTTTCATTATGTTTGAATGTTTTCTATACTGAGTCACGGAATTTTCTTTTCTACTTTACCATATCTCTTGAGGAATTTCTCAATAGCTAATTCATTGGATCAAATACATAATTATATGGCCATATAAATGCATTTTGATACCATTTAATCATTTCATTTGTTTATGATGCCCTTTCTGAGTTGAGGAACATAAATGATTAATACCTGACTAATAAGTTGACCAGTTTGGCGTGTTGCAGCAGAAAACTTTGAAAAACATTTTTTATTATTTTTTCTTTGGCCTCTTTTTTTTCAAATTTGCATTTGATGTTTTCTACACTGGTAAAGTGAGAATCTTTTTAAAAGAGTTATCCAGTTATCAATAGAATCCATCAAAAGAAATAATGTCGAGCAAAGTGCACTTCGTCATGAGGTGAATGGAAGAGTAGCTCATATCTAGGTGCTTTTCAGTTCCTTGTTTTTCAGTGTTTATTAGCTGTGTAAAACTCTCTTACATTTTGGGCAAAGGCATTCTGCATTTCTGTGACAAGGAGTTATTTCTTGGTATGGAGCTGGTGGGGGGTATTTATCACATTTAGTGATAGTTCCAGTTAACCCTGGAGTTTCTTTTTACTAGTACTACTGTGCATAATAATCTTCTAAAGCCACTGGCTGCTTTCCCTCACAGCTGTAATTGAAGCAGATTAACAGTGAGAGAGGAATGAATCCTGTAGCATTGACTGTCATCAATCTTCAGAAAGACGCTAGCCCAGCTGTGGATTCGAACCAGTGACCCCCTTGTCTCAAGTCCTGAATTTTCCCGACTGCACTACCAGGGCTCGGCAGTGAAAATAGAATAACAGAGATACAAATACACCAAATTATAAATATACATTTTTAATTTCATCAATGTCATCAAAATACAATAGTCAGACCTCATTTTGACAGAAATCACCACTGACATACAATTAAAGACCAGGCAAAATTTACTGACACATTTTATCCCTTTTCCAAACAATCTAACTTCCTTACCAAAAAATAGATTTTGAAAACATTGTGGGAAAAAGAGCAAATGCTGGTAACCAGCATATTCTCTTTTTCCATTTGTGTTTTCTATCCCATCAAAGACAAATTCCATTGTCTGAGCCACATTTCATTTGTCGTTCGCAAATGCTTTCAATATTGATGAGTCCAAAATTTTGTTTCGTGGTAAAGAGTTAACTCTTTACCACACAATCCTGAGTTTTAATGACCCTAAAGAAATAGCCTTTTGAAAACCTTGCAAGAGAGAGGGAAAGGAGAAAATGTTGGTAATCAGAATTTTCTCCTTTTCCCACAAGGTTTTCAACCCTTTCACAGACAGTAACCATATCATTTTCAGCTACATTTAAGCCAATGTTTTCAATTTGGACAAGTCCAAAACTTTGTTTTTTTACAGCAAGCAAACACAAAGATAAGGAGGGAGGGAACACACTCTGAAAAAAGAAAAACAAAACCACAAGATAACAGTGAAGCTCAGCCAAAGGAAAAATTACACAAACTTTAATGAGTCGATCTGTACTAGAAAACAAAATTTTATACTTGGTCACAATGAAAGCATTTGAAGACACCAAAGTAGACGTAGTCAAATTACCGGACTTATGTTTGCCAAGTTAGAAAACATCTTGGGTAAAAGGAGAATTTGCTGGCTTGCAGCATTTTTATCCTATCCCTACATTGTTTTCAGAAGTAGTCTTACACAGGGTCATCAAAATGCTGACTTATTTTGGCGTTCATTGCTGTTTTTTACATTCTTTCAGTTACGTGTATATCATGGGGGCAAGCACATCTTTGCAAGTGTTCCTAAAATTTTGTCCAAATTGAAAGCATTTGCAGACGACAAAATAAATATGACTCAAAAACTGAATTTTGTTTTTGGAAGGTTAGAAAACTTTGTTGGAAAAGGAGAAAATGCTGGTTACCAGCACTTTCTCCCTTTGTCACAATATGTTCAAAAGCCTTCATCTGCAGCGTTATTAAAGGTTGTAATTGTGTGGTAAAGGGTTAACTCTTAATGCACAATTCACAGTTTAAATGACCCTAAAAGAGAGGGCGTTTGAAAACATTGTGGGAAAAGGAGAAAATGCTGGTAAACACAAAAAGTCTCATCATTTAAATTGCGCCACGTTTAATTTGTCCTCAGCAAGGGCTTTCACTTTTGCAAAGTTCCAAATTTTGTCATGTGGTAAAAAGTTGAACATCATCGAAACAATGTTCAGAGGTGAAAGAGGAATGAAGCCTGCAGCAACAACTATCATCAATCCTCAGAAAAAATGTAGCCAAGATTGGAATCAAACCAGTGACCCTTTAATTTCAAGCCCTATATATAACAGGCCAAACTCTGCAACTTGTTGGACATGGAGTTAACTCTTTACTAGACGACAAAATGGTAAACTTGTCAATATTGAAAGTTTTTGTCGACAACAAATTAAATGTGGCTCAAATGACTGTATTTGTCTCTGAAAGCTTAGAAAATATTGTGGGAAAAGAAAATAAATATTGGCAAGTTCTCCTTTTCACACAATGTTTTCAAAAGCATTCTCTGGCAGGGTTGCTAAAATTTAGAATTGTGTGGTGAAGGTTTAATCCATAATCACTTTACCCTATACCAAGCAGTCCAATGTTTTAATCACCCTGTGGATCAGCAAGATTTTTGAAAACATTGTGGGAAAAGGAGAAAATGCTGGTAACCAGCATTTTCTTCTTTTCCCACAACGTTTTCTACCCTTAAAAAGATATCAGTTGGGCTACTTTTAATTTCTTTTGTGCAAATGCTATCAATATGGACAAGTCTAAAATTTTGGTGTGTGGTAAAGGGTTGAGTAATTAACAGACACATTCATTTTCAGACAGAAGACAAAATTCATCTACAGCTCTTTCAATGAAAATCTGTTTTTACTGGAATTATTGGGCAAAATATTGGACAGTAATTGTAGATCAATGATCAGACAGCAAAGTTGTACAATCTGATCTTGATCTACATTGTCCACAAAAAGCACCCTATGTTGCCCTTAGCCTTCTGGGGCATGCCTTGGACTAAATCACAATTACCAGGGGCAGTCCAGGGCCTTCCACAAACAACACAACTATGAGTCATGACCTGTGAAAAGGTCGTGTAATACATCTGCAAAAAGTATCTACCCATGTTAGACTACACATTCCATGCAAAGGGCTTTTCTACCACATGATTCAGTGGGTTGTTAGACAAAATGGATTTTTTTGATCCATAATAAGAATTATGTGATAAGTTGCTTAGTACAATGCATCACAGAGATGCATTAAACCCCCTTTTACCACAGAGCAACTCATATATTTGTTTCTAGAAAAGTGCTGACAAGTTCTGATAGGAACTCTGTAATAAAAGACATGTTACAAAATAATTTACAAATTCTCCTAACCCTATAATGTAATCTTAGATTTGTCTATGTGTAAAGCAGTTGCAGATGGCAAACTAAATGGAGCTAATATGATAGGAATTGAACTGAAAGCAGCAAAACACTTTGTGAAAAGGAGAAATATGACCAGCGTTTTCTCCTGTTCCCATTATCAAAGACCTTCTTTCTTAGGGCCCTAAGGGAGGGGTGTTTGCTCAAATTATCATAATCAAACCAAAATTCAGCCCAAATTTGGTGTAGGACAATCTCTGTATATCTGCCTCTTAACCCTTTCCCAAACAAGCCCTGATTTCCATGTGTCTGCAGTACAAGTCTTTTGAAAACACTGAGGGAAAAGGAGAAATTGCTCGTAACAAGCAATTTCTCCTTTTCCCACAGTGTTTTCTACCCTTTTGGAGAACTTTCTGTCATTTTCATCAAATTTAAAATTGTCGTCTGCAAACTCTTTCAAATTGGACCAGTTTAAAATTTATC
The DNA here is from genome assembly GCA_945859785.2 of Tridacna gigas. Classification (NCBI taxonomy): domain Eukaryota; kingdom Metazoa; phylum Mollusca; class Bivalvia; order Cardiida; family Cardiidae; genus Tridacna; species Tridacna gigas. Next base: position 13,968,203 of record OX244039.2, on the reverse strand, counting down.
ATTTGGGAAAGGGTTAAAGATGCATCTATGGTCATTATCAGCCGGTTTTTAACCCATTTCATCTTTATTTTACCAAAAAATAATCATTCTTGTATCTGTGTGCCAAGTCTTGTCCCTGACACTCACAAGGTTGCATAAATCACAACCAAAAGAAAATGTATATGATCATTTTCTTGGGGCCATGAAAGAAATCAGTGCATATCGGTTATTAACCCTTTCCCAAACAAGCCCTGGTTTTCACGTGTCTGCAGTACAAGTCTTTTGAAAACACTGTGGGAAAAGGAGAAATTGCTCATAACGAGCAATTTCTCCTTTTCCCACAGTGTTTTCTACCCTTTTTGATAACTTTCTGCCATTTTCATCAAATTTAAAATTGTCGTCTGCAAACTCTTTCAATTTGGACCAGTCCAAAATTTGTCGTTTGGGAAAGGGTTAAACTACTATGTTTACACAGCTGACTAAATGTTGACCTAGTTTACAGTCTCTCAGATTTTTAAAGCATTTTTTTCTCTCTGGCTGTAAGGATGTCTTTAAAACCAATTTGCAACAGATGAGAGCAATGTCCATTTACACCAAGGACACACAACATGAATTAAGTCTGGATGAACGCATGTAAAAGCACTGTGGGAAAAGAAAACATTACTAGTTACATGACTTTTTTCTGTAAACCTTGGAAAAGGTTTTGGGAAAAGGAGAAAATGCTAGTAACTAGCATTTTCTCCTTTTTCCACGTTTCCCCCCTCTCCTGGGATGTGGAAATCTTAGAAATTTCTACTTGTCTGCAGAGCAGTAAGTTACAAAAATGTACTTGTCCACCAGTGTGGCTCACTTGTCCATAACAAAACGATTTTAAATGGCACACATAAAGTGACATGTCACTAATATGGGGATATTCTTGACAAACCTTACAAAAAACATTGTTACAATGATTCGCATTCAACAAAACGGGAATTCTTTCAACCACGCCTCGTTGAAAAAAATGTAAAATTGTTTTTGTCATATTTCTTGTCACGGTCTGTTTCAGATTTACGTTTGGAGATGCCGAATGGTTCCCGAGTCTCAGACTTCTCACTTTCCATTTGCATCGGAAATTTGATTAGAAAAAAAAAAAAAAATTCTCTGACTTTACGCACCAAATGATGGCTGATTTTAAAACTTTTGGATTGAGACAGCTTCTGGCAAGGGTGTAAAATCACGGCCCATTTCACACTGAAGCTGTTTAAAATGAGGTTAACCCTTTACCAAACAACAATTTTCTACACTTGTCCAAATTGAAAGCATTTGCAGACGACAATTTAAATATGGTTCTGATGATGTTATTTGTTTCTGAAAGAGCAGAAAACATTGTGGGAAAAGAAGAAAATGCTGGTTACCAGCATTTTCTTCTTTTCCCACAATGTTTTCAGAGGGCTTCTTTCTTGGGGTCGTTAAAATTCGGGATTGTGTGGTAAAGGGTTAAAGGCTAAAATTTTCACCTGTGCAACATTATCATCAAAGATCTCTGAATTGGTCCTGAAATGATACTAATAGAATTATTTTAATCCATAATGATGATCTTGAAGGTGTTCTGACATTTTTCAAAGCAGTTAAAATTGACATGCAAAAACAACCTTATATTTTACGAATCTTGTCATATGCGGTGAATTGGGAGGTAGGCCAAATGTGTATTTTGGGTTTCCAGAAATCAGGAATCATCTCAAGATACTGTTAATCATTTGAAATATCATTTTGCACAAAGTGAGAACATATGAATTTCACTGGTCCAGTCTGGATATGTATATACAACAGATCTTTGTTTTAAAATTTTCCTCATATTTTCTACTTGGCCGCGGACAACTACACTGAAAAAAGTCACTTGTCCGACTCCGACAAGTCGGGCATAGTATTTCCCCACCTCTGCTATCACTGACAAAATCTCATGATTTGTTGTCTGCAAATACTTTCAATTCGAACCAGTGTATGAATTTGGTGTTTAGTAAAGAATAAGGCCTGCATACAGATGTCTGTTATTAATTTGTTTTTTCTTGACAAGCCCTAAATCAGCCAAATCCTAGTATAACAAATTTGTAGAATTAAAGGGGGGGGGGGGAACTTTATATACACTAGAACATTTACATTTATGATGATGTAAAAATTTATATACAGCCATGGTTGAATAGTCTGGGAACAGTATGTGAAACAACTCTTAAGAGTACCCACAACATAGATCCGTGTTAGAGTGTTAGTGAAGAACAAATGAGGTATTACTCTTTAAACCAACACTAACCAGCATACCTTGCTTTTCCCATGGCCTCAGCTGGGATAAAACTGAAGATGTTGGGTTTGCAAGCCCCATACTTTTACAAGTAGGCCAAGCCAGACCCTTTGTCAACAGAAGCAAGCTGACTTACCATTCCACAAACTCATTTCTCAATCCTTCTCTATGTAAGCTTATGATTAGATCTGCCAGAAACTTTTTTACAAATTAAAACCCATATTGCATTCTATAAATAAATAGATAATAAATAAATAGATCTAGATCGAAATGAATAAAAAAATAAATAAAAACACATATATATATATATAAATAATTATACATGTAAACAATAAATAACCATTAGTCTGCTAAGTGCGACCCATAGGGCGGTCAGTGTAGATCAAGATCAGAGTGCACAGAACTTGCAGTCTGATCATTGCCCAGTAAGATATTTGTCCCCTGAAAAATAACTTTGATTTTGCAATAATTAAAATTTTTACTGCAGGCTGGAAAGTTTAATTTATTTATCAGGTTAAGGGTTAGTCCTAAGTAGCATCGACCTCCTTTCTAGCTCTGCGTAATTTAATATCATTAGAAAAACAATGCAGGCCATCGGTAAAAGGACGCATTTTCGATCAGATTCACCAAACTCTTCGACTAGATATCGCACAGTAGTCGCCCATTTGTCAATGACCGCCATTTTGTTTGAAATATGAAATAACAAACATTAATTAATTAACATACACAGCCAAGACAAGACCTAGTTTTGAACACCCATGCAGGTAATGTACGTTGACAAAATCAATAAACACGATTAAAGTTATAAAGTTATCTCGTCGATCTATATCTAACAGTCTGCCGTTCGTCCCACTCTGCTTTGGTTACAATCATATGAATTTATTGTGTAAAATGTAAATAATGCCGTGTTACTTAATAATCCAGCTTTCAGTCTGAATATTGGCTGAAATCTTATATTTACAGGCGGATGCACTCGTAAAACAAACCAAGACACATCGAAGAATTCTTAAAAGAAAAGACGACAAGAAACAGGTCTGAGAATGTCCTGGTAACGTCCGATACCCTGGTTACTTGAATAACATTAGTTCTTATAAAGTATCAATGTTATTCTTATCTGAGAAATTTGATCAAGACCTATTTATGGACTGTTAAAAAAAAAACAATAATTTAAAAAAATCTGGCATGTCTTTTATTTCAGCTCATAAATCTTGTTCGCCCTTCCCTGAATGCATCGTTTCTATGGTCTAAGGGAGAAAACTCCTACCATCCTAGATTTTAATACAGTATGATTAGCCTCCCCTGTACTCATTCCTACCGCCAAAAAGCGAGACAAATATCGTGAAATGTCGTAAATAGCCCACAACTTTTTTTGTTCTTTTGAACAGAAAAGACAAGTCAGAATTACGGTAACATGGGTTTGAGGTTTAATATCTAGTGTAGTGCTTAACAGAAGGCGTGGTATTATTACTTTGAACTTTGTAACATACCGGGCGGTATTTCAACCCACAATGTTGGCGACTTTAATGAATTGATGCAGATGGTGTTGGGTGAAGATGATTCCAGGACAACAGCCACACTTTAAGGCAAATAAATTCTATTCTTCCAGAAATAAGCACTTCCACAACCTCCGGTCTCTTTTCAACATTGCATTTGTCATGCTTTATGGCAGGAGTGGGGGGGGGGGTTAAATAAGGGAGCTTAATCATACAGTAATATTCACGAAGACAGTAAGAGTTTTCTCCCTTTGACCATAAATCTGTTTGCGAAAAGTGTGTGTGTGTGTGGGGGGGGGGGACTTCGTTTTTGTCAGCATCTAATCGTGGTCCATTACTGAAATTGTTCCAAATACAGTAACAAGATTTTAGAGTTGTCTCTATCAAAAGCGTTTAAACACAACATTTTACATGCCGTTCAAAATTTCAAATATGTCTTTCTGATGGTAAAAAACATTGTTGAAAAAGGAGGAAATGCTGTTGACCAGCATTTTCTCCTTTTTCCTAAATGTTCTAAAAACTCCTCTACCATATAGTCATCGTCTCTGAAGATCACCAAACCTAATCATACTAAACTCAATATTTTACCACACAATCTGAGTTTTAACAGGCCTGATGGAGATGATTTCCAAGACCATCGTGGGAAAAAGAGAAAATATTGGTTATCAGGGTTTTCTACCCTTTGTAAGACAAATCCCATCATTGTATCCCATTAAATTTGTGATCTGCAAATACTTTGAATTTAGACAAATGTGAAAATTTACGTCAGCCAGTGCACCTATCCACGCTATACTGGGTCTATATTTTTTCAACCATTATTATGAACATTCTAATTCTCAAGAATTTTCTAAAATAACACAACTTCTGATTAGCTAAACTATATGGTTTGGGCTAAACCAAATGGTTTAGCCAATCAGACATTGTGTTGCTTCCTTGTATTTAATATCAAACCAAGACTGTTCCTAGGAACAGCAGGTGAATATTAATATAGCCTGGAATTTCTTTTTACCAGTGTTGTGCATAATATTCTTCCCAAGCCATTGGCTGCTTCCCTAACAACTGTAATTGCAGCAGATTAGCAGTGAGAAAGGAAAGAATCCTGTTGTTATGACTATCATCAATCTTCAGAAAGAACTTAGCCCAGCTAAGTGACCAGTGACCCCCTTGTCTCAAATCCTGAATTTTCCCAACTGCACTTCCAGGGCTCAGCAGTGAAAATGGAATAACAGAGATACAAATACACCAAATTATAAATATACATTTTTAATTTCATCAATGTCATCAAAATACAATAGTCAGACCTCATTTTGACAGAAATCACAACTGACATACACTAAAAGACCAGGCAAAATTTACTGACATATTTTATCCCTTTTCCAAACAATCTAACTTCCTTACCCAAAAATAGATTTTGACAACATTGTGGGAAAAAGAGAAAATGCTGATCACCAGCATCTTCTCCTTTTCCATTAGTGTTTTCTATCCCATCATAGACAAATTCCATCATCTGAGCCACATTTCATTTGTTGTTTGCAAATGCTTTCAATATGGATGAGTCCAAAATTTTGTTGTGTGGTAAAGAGTTAACTCTTTACCACACAATCCTGAGTTTTAATGACCCTGAAGAAATAGCCTTTTGAAAACCCTGCAAGAGAGAGGAAAAGGAGAAAATGTTGGTAATCAGCATTTTCTCCTTTTCCCACAAGGTTTTCTACCTTTTCACAGACAGTTACCATCATTTCAGCTACATTTAAGCCAATGCTCTCAATTTGGGCAAGTCCAAAACTTTGTTGTGTGGTAAAGGGTTAATACAGCAAGCAAAAACAAGGATAAGGAGGGAGGGAACACACTCTGAAGAAAGAAAAACAAAACCACAAGATAACAGTGAAGCTCTAGCAAAAGAAAATTTACTTTTAAGTCTATACTAGAAAACAACCAGGACTTCTGTTTGCCAAGTTTGAAAACATCTTGGGTAAAAGAAGAATATGCTGGCTAGCAGCATTTTTATCCTATCCCCACATTGTTTTCACAAGTCATCTTACACAGGGTCATCAAAATGCTGACTTATTTTGGTGTTCATTGCTTTTTTCTACATTATTTCAGTAACATGTATATCAGGGGCAAGCACATCTTTACAAGTGTTCCTGGAATTTGTTTTAAAACTACTTCACACTTATGCCTTTACCAGATGACTAAAATTTTAGACTTGTCCAAACTGAAAGCATTTGCAGACGATAAATGTAACTCAAAAATTGAATTTTATTTTTGGAAGCACTGTGGAAAATGGAGAAAATGCTGCTTAGCAACATTTTTTCCTTTTGTCACAATAATTTCAAAAGCCTTCTTTTACAGGGTCGTTAAAGTTATGATCATCTGGTAAAAGGTTAACTCTTTACCGCACAATCCAGAGTTTAAATGACCCTAAAAGAGAAGGCTTTTGGAAACCTTGTGGGAAAAGGAGAAAATACTTGTAACCAGTATTTCCTCCCTTTCCTGCAATGTTTTTCTACCCATTCACAAAAAGTCTCATCATTTGAGTAACATTTAATTTGCCATCTGCATGGGCTTTCAATTTGGATGACTAAATTTGATCCAGTCTACAGTCTATCGAATTTTTAAAGCATTTTTTCATTCTGGCTTTAAGGATGTATCTTTAAAACCAATTTGCAACAGATGAGAGAAATGTCCTTTTACACCAAGAACATTCAACATGAATTAAGTCATACTGGATGAATGCATGTGAAAGCACTGTGGGATAAGAAAACATTGCTAGTAACAAGTACATTTTTCTATAAACCTCTGAAAAGATTGAGGGAAAAGGAGAAAATACTAGTATTGAGAAAATACTAGTATTTTCTCCTTTTTCAACAATGTTTTTCACCCTATCACTGACCAAATCCCATCATTTGTTGTCTGCAAATACATGTACTTTCAATTTCAACCAGTGTATGAATTTGGCATTTGGTCACAGGTGAGGCATACAGATGCCTGTTTTTAATTTGTTCATTTTCTTCACAAGCCCTAAAACAGCCAAATATAACAACTTTATAGAATTAAAGCGGGGGGCTTTATATACACTAGAACATTTTCATTAATGAGAATGTAAAAAATTATGTACAGCCATGGATGAATTGTGTCTGGGAACAATATGTCTTCAGTAAAACCTGTGATGTGATACCCATTAAAATTATCTCTGCAAGACAAATCTTAAGAGTCCCCACAACATAGGTGTTAGGGTGTTAGTGAAGAACAAAACAGGTATTACTCTTTAACTCTTAACCACACAATCCTGACTTTTAACAACCCTGAGGTAGAAGCCTTTTGAAAACATTGTGGGAAAAGGAGAAAATGCTGGTAACCTGCATTTTCTCCTTTTCCCACAATGTTTTCTACCCTCTACCCTCTCTAGGACAAATTCCATTATTTGAGTTGCATTTAAATTGTTGTCTCCAAATGCTTTCAAGTTGGACCAGTCTAAATTTTTCTCGTGTGGTAACGAGTTAAACCAAACACTAACCAGCATTTTCTCTCTTTCCCACTATTTTTTCTACCCTACCAAAGACAAATCCCATCATTTGAGCCACATTTAATTTGTCCCATGCAAATGCTCTCAATTTGGACAAGTCTAAAATTTTGTCTTTTGGTAAAGAGTTAACCATTTACCACACAATCCCGACTTTTAACGACCCCGAGAAAGAAGCCTTTTGAAAACATTGTGGGAAAAGGAGAAAATGCTGGTAACCAGCATTTTCTCCTTTTCCCACAATGTTTTCTACTCTTTTCAAAACAAATTTCAATTTTTGAGTCGCATTTATTTTGTTGTCTGCAAATGCTTTCAATTTGGACAAGTCTAAAATTTTGTCGTTTGGTAAAGAGTTAAGCAAGTCAAGTAGAACCCAAGTTCCACTGCAGGCAATACAGATCAAGATCAGATCAGACAGCACTACAATATGCCTGCTGATTTTTGATCTACAATTTTTTCTATGCTTCAAGTTTATCATCTCTTGACTACACAATCCAAAGTTTCAATGACCTTGGGGAAGAAGACTTTTGAAAACATTGTGGAAAATGGAGGAAATGCCTGTTACCAGCATTTTCTTCTTTTCCCACATTTTTTACCCATTCAAAGAATAATCTCATCATTTGAATCATAAATGTCATTTGCAATTGTTTTGAATTTGAAAACGTCTACAGTTTTGTTGTTTGGCAAAGAGGTACAAATCTGCTGGCAAGATGGCAAATATCTGCATTTTCATCTTGTGACCAATTTTACCTAAATATTGCTAGAGTCAGGACATCTCACAAATCACCAGACAAGAGAGAATAGATCTAAGATCAGATGACGTGTTTTTGTCAGTCTGATCTAGATCTGCAATACCTTTAAAAGCACCTTATACACAGTAAGCATTCTCAAACTTGTCACAATGCTAAACTGGGTATCATATAGCTTGACAACAAAAGTAGATAGAAATGAATAGCCCTTTCCCACACAACAAATTTTAGGCTCTTCAAAATTGAGAGCAGGCAGCAAATCTGAAAGTAGTACAAATAAACCGAGGTTCTTTTACGGGGTAGAAAACATTGTGGGAAAAGGAGAAAATGCTAGTTACCAGCATTTTCTCCTTTTTCCGCATGTTTTCAGAAGGCTCTCTTCGTTAGGGTTGTGAAAACCCGTGATTGCTTGGGAAAGGGATAATAGAAAATTGACTAGAGAGCCAAGGAACATCGTTGAATTGAATAACACCATTGCAAAGAAAACAGTTGCTAATAATGAGCTCCTTTTCCAACCATGTTTTCTTGAGTTATCTTCCAATGGTGCCTTTGAAACCAAGTCTCTGTGGAAATGCTCTAATCCTGACTATATGATAATTATAAGACACATCTTTGAAATAAAAATATTTTATTTCCTGCATTAGATTACCAGCTGCAGATGACCTCTTTTGTTCTGCAGCAAACCACTTTTAGAAATGAGCCATGCTCTGTGAAAAGGGGGCTTAATGCATCTGCGAAAAGTATCGACCTAAAGTCGGCCTGCGCAGTCCGCTTTTGGTCAATCTTCTGCATGTCAAAGGACCAGTCTACCTTATTGTACAGTTGGTTGTATTTTAATTATGTGATGACTTGCTTGGTATCATGGATAGCGGAGGTGCATTAAGCCCCCTTTTGCCAGAGCATGGCTCATATATTGTGGCAAAGAGAAAATTCTTGTATGTTTACAAATATGTACATATTTTGACTCGTTACCAGATGACAAAATTTCATGCATACTCAGATTGAAAACATTTAAACACAATAAATAAGATGAAGCTCACATGATAGTTTTTTTTCCTGAAACAGGATAGAAAACATTGTCGGCAAAGGAGTAAAAGCTGGTTACCTAAAGGTTGTTAATCCTTTATCACAATGTCAAAATCCCGACTTTTAATGACCCTGACAGAAAAGGCTTTTGAAACATTGTTGGAAAAGGAGAAAATGCTGGTAACCAGCATTTTCTCCTTTTCCCACTATGTTTTCCTACCTTTTAGACACAGATTCATTTTTTGAGCCACATTCAATTGTAATCTTCAATGCTTTCAATTTGGACAAGTCTAAAAATTTGTCATTTGGTAAAGTGTTAACTCTTAAACAAACAACAAAATATTGGACTCATCCAATCAAAAGCATGTGCATATGACGAAATAAATGTAGCTCAAATGATTATTTCTGTCTTCAATAGGATAGAAATCAATGTGGAAAAAGGAGAAAATCCTGGTTACCAGCACTGTTTTCTTTTCTTACGATGTTTTCAAAAGCCTTCTCCTACACTGTCGTTAAAACTCGGGATTTTGTGGTGAAGGGTTAAACTTTAATTTTGTGCAAATTTTCATTATTTTCAAAGTATGTTTCAATCCGTCCTCTCCTCTCAGTTTGCTTCAGAGGTCATGAAGTCTATTCATCTCATGCTGATTATCCGTAATTTACAAAGACGTTTACAAAGACAAAGATACATGTACTAGACATTTGTTTCAAGGGGCGCTGACTTAACTCTAAATTGAAAGCATTTGCAGATGCAGAACTCTAAATTGAAAGCATTTGGAGATGACGAAATAACTGTACCTCAAAAATTTAAGTTTGTTATAGGAAGGGTAAAAAACATTGTGGGAAAAGGAGAAAATGCTGGTTACCAGCATTTTGTCCTTTTCCCACCATGTTTTCAAAAGGCTTCTTTCTCAGAGTCAGTAAAATTTGGGATTGTGTGGTACAGGGTTTACCAATCTTAATACTGTTGATATTTAATTAAACACTTACATCTGGCAAAGACTTTTGCAACCCTCAGCAACTCAGGCATTCAGAATTAACTCTTTACTAAACAACAAAATTTTAGACTGGTCCATATTGAAAACATTTGTGGGCAACACATCAAATGTAACTTAAATAATGGGATTTATCTTCCAAAAAGTAGAAAACATTGCGGAACAGAAGAAAAGGATGGCTATAAGCACTTTCTCCTTCTTCCACAATGTCTTTTACCATCTCAAAAAAAGAAGTCATCTTTTCAGCTACATCAAATTTATCATCTGAAAATGCTTTCAATTTGGTCGAGTGTAAAATTCTGTCATTTGGTAAAGATTTTCCTCTCACACCAGACACATAAAACACTTGAACTTCCAACTCAACTTAACCCATCACCAAACAAGCAAGACTGTTGGATCTCTGCAGTGTGTATTCTGTAAAAATTGTGGGAATATAAGAATTTACCTGAAACGAGCAATTGCTTTTTTTCCAACAAAGCTTTTCATCTTTAACACTTAACCACCCTGAACAAAAAGCTTTTGAAAACATTGTAGGAAAAGGAGAAAATGCTGGTAACCAGCATTTTCTCCTTTTTCCACAGTGTTTTCTTCCCTATCAAAGACAGAAATCATCATTTGAGCTATGTTCAATGTGTAGTATGCAAATGCGTCCATGCTGGACCAGTCTTTCTTTTGGCCTTTTGGTAAAGAATTAATCAAATAGTGGCATTCTACTTTCCCTGAATTAATTTCCTTTGTCTCAGTTGTACTGATTTCAGATTTTTCGAAAATAAGCTCAACATTAATTGATACAAATAAATTACTCATATCTTTAAATATCTTTTGGCATCCAAACATACAATTAAAAACTCATTTTTCATGTTCAACAATATAATCAGTTATTTCCTATACAAGTTTACATGTTCTGACAGCCGACATCCCCAGAATTTACCCTGCAAAAACCTTCAACAAACAAAATCACTTATTTGTAGCTTTACAATCATGTCACAGTTCATCACTGTATTCTTCCTTCAAAATGGACTGTCCAAGCACTATCTGAACACATGAATCCTGTTTAAGAACACTGCCTGTAATTCAGTCTGGGCCAGCCCACCTCAGCACTTCATAATTGAGTAATTAATACATCATTGAATAACCAGTCTAAATCTCTGCCTAGGGTCATCGTCTTTTTAAATTGTTGGTCAACCATTCTAAACCTTGATACAGTCTACAAAACAGACAATTAGTTAATTAGTATTACTACATTTGCTTACTGACAATACTTTGTTTATTTTACACTTTATCTCCACCATGAACATCAGGGTGACGAAATCCAGTCCTTATGAATAATTAACTCATTACCACATGACAAAATTTCAGACTAGTCCACATTCAAAGCATTTGCAGAGGGCAAAATAAAAATGACCCCAAAACTGATATTTGTTTTGGAAAGGGTAGAAAACAATATTTTCCCACACTGTTTCCAAGGGGCTTTTTCCTTAGGATTGTTAAAACTAATGATTGTGTGGTAAAGCATATATATTTCATTGATTCTACAACTGTATGTAGAAACTCTCCACCAATGAAATGAAATTCTGTAAAAACTGTCATAGAGGCCATCAGGGCTACAGAAATTTTGTAATCTCAATCGGTCCGGCCGATCGACAGCGCATTCGGCAAACTTCGGCTGATTCCGGAATTGGCCGAGCTGTGACGCGTGATTGATGGCGGCGAGTCCACGTTACCCCACCCACTTTCTTTGTCAAAATAAACTCGCGATTGGTCCGGGAATGTCTCATCTCAAACTCACTGACAGTGATGGCATCGGTTAAAATTTTCTGAAGAATATTTTCTTCTTCATTTTCAGCAAATGATTTCTGTCCGTCACTTTCGCTGCCATCAAAAATTCGCTGCAAAACGTCTTAAAATGTCAGTCTGTGTTTAGCCATTTTACTTTCATTTTCAAGAAGAACGTGGCCAAAGTAAATGTGAGTCTCAGTCTGCTAAAATTACACCCGATTGATTCGTTTCTTCGGAAAGTATAATGTAAAATTACTTTGTTCAACATTACATAATTCATGTCTACAACCCTGAGTGAGCATACCTATTACCAAAAGCGAAAACGTGGCAAATTTCTTAGGCAACCGTCCGGCGCAGACAGTTCTTCAATTTGTGTTTACCACTGACAGGTGAGATAGTTGGGTGCAAGTTGTGTCTGCGCTAATGGAAATGGATTAATAATTCAAGATTGCGAGATGTCGTAGCTAAATATACACCGTGTAATGCTAGTCATGAGTTCGTGACAGGATGCACACTACCACATAACATAGAGAGTCAAGGCGCGGCTTTACAAAATTATGGGCGGCAACTAAATCTCGTACGTGATTTCCGATTGGTTCGCAGTAGATATTGTACGTAAACTCTGATGCAAATGGGGCGTGGCGAAATTGACTGACTGATTAGCATTGTATGGTGTGTTTGCATGTATGGTACATAATTAGACAAAACCGATTGCGAATAGGGCCGTATCACGCTGAAGGCAACGATGCATGACGATATCTCTATAAGCTGTGATTTATGTCACAGTGAAATGGCAATAATTAGATTATGGCCAATTAACAGTTCGACACTCTAGATACCAAGGGATCTTATATACGATCACTGCTTTGCCTAACGTTCAAACATGCCTGCAGCAATGATTTAAGGTTTGTAAGTTTGTTTCTGACTAGCCATATTATGATATTTCGGACCGATTTTTTAGGACGTTTTTGAAAATAAATCAGTTTTCAGTGTTCGGAATCGGTCTGATCCGGCAATTTTTCAGATTTCTGTAGCCCTGGAGGCCATACCTCTATCAGCAAGGACTCTGTATTAAGCATGCATAATATGTTAAGTTCTGGAGATGGCAATTATGTTGAAATGTACCTGTATTAACCCTTTACCACACAATCTCGACTTTTAACAACCCTGATAAAGAAAGCTTTTGAAAACATTGTGAGAAAAGGCAAAAGTGATGGTAACTAGCATTTTCCTCTATTCTCACAATGCTATCTACCCTTTCACAGCGAAAAAGCATAATTCCAGTCACATTTAACCCGTTCCCAAACGACAAATTTTGGACTGGTTTAAACTGAAAGAGTTTGCAGACGACAGTTTTAAATATGATGAAAATGGCAGAAAGTTATCAAAAAGGGTAGAAAACACTGTGGGAAAAGGAGAAATTGCTTGTTACGAGCAATTTCTCCTTTTCCCAAAGTGTTTTCAAAAGACTTGTACTGCAGACACGTGAAAACCAGGGCTTGTTTGGGAAAAGATTAAATTGTTGTCTCCAATGCTTTCAATTTTGGCGACCTCAATTTTATGTCATTTGGTAAAGAGTTAACCCTTTCCCAAACAACACATTTTACAGTTTTTCAAATTCAAAACATCTGTAGACGACAAATTCAAAGTTGGTACAAATGAGCTTAAGCTTTCTGATAGGGTAGAAAACATTGTGGGAAAAGGAGAAAATGCTGGTTACCAGCATTTTTCCTTTTCCCACATTTTCAAAAGTATTCTTTCCAAGGGTAGTGAAGCCCAGGCATTGTTTAGTAAAGGGTAAAGCAAGCACCCTTGATGTGTGCTTTAATCCTTTACCAGACAATACGCTGTTTTAATAACCCTGAGGAGGAGGGATTATGAAACGTTTTACAGTACTTTAACCCTATATTACACAATCACATGTTTTAACAACTTTGAAAAAGAAACCTTTTGAAAACCTTGTGGGGAGAGGATAAAATGCTGACAACCAGCATTTTCTCCTCTTCTCACAATGTTTTCTACCTTTTCAAAGACAAATACCATTGTTTAAGCCATGTTTAATTTCTTGTCTGTAACTGCTTTCAAATTTTATCGTCTGGCAATGAGTTAAATCTTTACCACCTGGCAAAATTTTGGACTGGTCAATATTGAACAAATTTACAGATAACAATTTGAATGTTTTTCAACTGATAGTATGTTTCCTTGAATAGGTAGAAAATATTGTGGAAAAAGGAGAAAATGTTAGTTACCAACAATTCCTCCTTTTCCCAAAATTTTTCATCAAAGCCCTCTTCCTCAGGGTCGTTAAACCCACAATTGTTTGGTTTCTATATTGTATTGGAGTTTAATGTCACTAACAGCTTAGGTCATATCACAGCGGCCAGTGCACCTATAGATGTGTTTCCTGGCTTTCTCACATCAGTACTGACAAACTTTCTTACCAAACTACTGACTACTTTCTCACCTGCATCAGAGGTGAGGGGCAAAAGATTGCCTGAAAGAAAGTTTGTCGCAACCGGGTATCGAACCAGGTCAAAAGTCAGAAAGGCTAATCACTAAGCTTGGCTAAGGATTGTTTGGTTAAGGGTTAAGTTATAACAGCAATAAAAATTCAATGTGGGGTAAACAGTAATGAGCTCACAAAAATTAGACAAGAGGGCCATGATGGCCCTGGGTCGCTCACCTTAGTAGAGTGCCTTTAAGGTTTTTCTTTAATTTGACCATGTGACCTAGTTTTTGACTGCAGGTGACCCAATTTCAAACTCATATTTCATGAAGACAAACATTCTGACCAATTTTCAAGTCAATTGAGCAAAAAATGTGGCCTCGAGTGCCCTAAAGATATTTCTTTAATTTGACATAGTGACCTAGATTATGACCCCAGGTGACCCAAATTTGAACTGGTCTTTGACTATATCAAAAGAAACATTTTAACCAATTTTCAAATCATATGAATAATAAATGTGGCCTCTAGAGTGCCCACTAGCTACTTCTTTAATTTGACCAAGTGACCTAGTTTATGACCCCAGTTGACCCAAATTCAGACTCATGTGAGATTTTACAAAGACAAACATTCTGACCAATTTTCAAGGCAATTAAGCAAAGAATGTGGCCTCTAGAGTGCCCACAAGGTATTTCTTTATTTTGACCTAGTGACCTAGTTTATGGTTCCAGGTGACCCAAATCCAAACTCATCTGGTATTTCATCAAGACAAACATTCTGGCCAAATTTCAGGTCATTTGAGCAATAAATGTGGCCTCCAGAGTGCAAACAAGGTATTTCTTTAATTTGACCCAGTGAACTAGTTTATGACCCAAGTTGACCCAAATTAATCTTATGTGAGACTTTATAAAGACAAACTTTCTAACTAATTTTCAAGGCAATTGAGCAAATAATGTGGCCTCGAGAGTGCCAACAAGGTTTTTCTTTAATTTGACCTAGTGACCTAGTTTATGACCCAAGATGACCCAATTTTGAACTCAATGAACTTGTTGTGCTTAGATGGGCAAACAAACTTAGAAGAGAATCACTTCATACCAAATATCAAAGCTCTACGCCTTCCAGTTTTTAAAGAAGAATTTTAAAGTTTTCCTTCTTTGTTCCTATGTTCGAACTTGTGACCTCTGGGGCTGGGCCAGTTTTGACCCAGGGGCATCATATGAACAAACTTGGTAGAGGTCCACTAGGAAAAGCTACATACCAAATATCAAAGCTCTACACCTTCCCATTTAAGAGAAAAAGAAATTTAAAGTTTTCCTTCTTTGTTCCTATCTTTGAACTTGTGACCCCGAGGTGGGGCCAGTTTTGACCCAGAGGCATCATATGAACAAACTTGGTAGAGGTCCACTCTGAGATGCAACATACCAAATATCAAAGCGCCACACCTTTCGGTTTCAGAAAAGAAGAATTTTAAAGTTTTCCTTCTTTGTTCCTATGTTCAAACTTGTGACCCCCGGGGCTGGACCAGTTTTGACCCAAGCAGCATCCTTGGAACACACTTGGTAGAAGTCCACTAGGAGATGCTACATACCAAATATCAAAGCTCTATGCCTTCCCATTTAAGAGAAAAAAAAATTAAAGTTTTCCTTCTTTGTTCCTATGTTTGAACTTGTGACCCCGGGGCAGGGCCAATTTTGACCCCAAGGGCATCATATGAACAAACTAAGTGGAGGTCTACTAGGCGATGCTACATACCAAATATCAATGCTCTATGCCTTCTAGTTTTACAGAAGAAGATTTTTAAAGTTTTCCTTTTTTTTTTCCTATGTTGGAAATTGTGACCCCTGGGGTGGGGCCAGTTTTGACCCCAGGGGCACCATATGAACAAATTTGGTAGAGGTCCACTGGGTGATGCTTCATGCCAAATATCAAAGCTCTACGCCTTCAAGTTTCAGAGAAGAAGATTTTTAAAGTTTTCCTTCTTTGTTATTATGCTCAAACTTGTGACCCCTGGGGCGGGGCCAGTTTTGACCCCAGGGACATCATAATAACAAACTCGGTAGAGGTCCACTAGGCAATGCTACATACCAAATATCAAAGCTCTACGCCTTCCAATTTCAGAGAAGATGATTTTTAAAATTTCCCCTCTTTGTTCCTATGTTCGAACTTGTGACCCCCGGGGCAGGGCCAGTTTTGACCCCAAGGGCATCATATGAACAAACTTGGTAGAGGTCCACTAGGAGATGCTTCATGCCAAATATCAAAGCTCTATGCCTTCTAGTTTTACAGAAGAAGATTTTTAAAGTTTTCCTTCTTTGTTCCTATGTTGGAAGTTGTGACCCCCGGGGCGGGGCCAGTTTTGACCCCAGGGGCATCATATGAACAAACTTGGTAGAGGTCCACTAGGCAATGCTACATACCAAATATCAAAGCTCTACGCCTTCCAGTTTCAGAGAAGATAATTTTTAAAGTTTCCCCTCTTTGTTCCTATGTTCGAACTTGTGACCCCCGGGGCGGGGCCAGTTTTGACCCCAAGGGCATCATATGAACAAACTTGGTAGAGGTCCACTAGGAGATGCTTCATGCCAAATATCAACGCTCTATGCCTTCTAGTTTTACAGAAGAAGATTTTTAAAGTTTTCCTTCTTTGTTCCTATGTTGGAAATTGTGACCCCCGGGGCGGGGCCAGTTTTGACCCCAGGGGCATCATATGAACAAATTTGGTAGAGGTCCACTAGGAGATGCTACAGGCCAAATATCAAAGCTCTATGCCTTCAAGTTTCAGAGAAGAAGATTTTTAAAGTTTTCCTTCTTTGTTACTATGCTCAAACTTGTGACCCCCGGGGCGGGGCCAGTTTTGACCCCAGGGGCATCAAATGAACAAACTTGGTAGAGGTCCACTAGGAGATGCTACATACCAAATATCAAAGCTCTATGCCTTCTAGTTTCAGAGAAGAAGATTTTCAAAGATTTTGCTTTTTTTTCCTTTTTGTTGCCATGGCAACCAGAGTTGTGGGTGGAATTTAATTCTTTGAACAATTTTGGTAGAGCTTTACCCAAGGAACATCCCTGCCAAGTTTCATCAAGATTGGCCCAGTGGTTTAGGAGAAGAAGATGTTTAAAGAAATTGTTGACGGACGACGGACGACAGACGCCGGACATAGGGCAATCACAATAGCTCACCTTTAGCACTTTGTGCTAAGGTGAGCTAAAAATATAAACATACCCCTCCCCCGTCAAAGCACAACAAGCTTGTATATGCCATGGATGGTCTTTTATAGTCGTTAGATTTAAATGTTGAGATATCTCAGCAGCAGACATAGAACCTTTAATGTCTTGTTTGTTGGCAAAAATTAGCACTGAAGACTTCTTCAGATCCTGTAAAAAAAAACATCATAACAAGTGTATACATGTACATAGATAAGTACTTGTATGGTAAAATCACAATGGTAACTTTTTAATTCTTTACGAGTACCACACAAAAAAATTTTTGACTTGTTCATTGAAGACGACAACTTTGTGTAGCTGAAATGATGGAACTTTTCTCTAGAAGGGTGCAAAACATTGTGAGAAAAGGATAAAATGCTGGTTACCAGTAATGCATCTCCTTGATGCAATATATATACCAAGAAAGTCATCACATAATTACCGATCTAAAAAAAACATATCATATAACAACTAACTGAATCATGAGGTAGACTGGTCCTTTGACATGTAAAAAAACTGACTAATAGCAAAGAAATTCACCTAACATCAGTCTGTGTAGTCGATACTTTATACAGATGCATTTCACACAGCATTTATGAAAAGCTTGGTACGAAATTTTATTATATCATGATAAATCTCCCAACAAAGCTTTTCATAAATACTACTATACATTTACAAAATAAAATCACGCAGTGTAGAAAACAATAAATTGTCTCATCTTCCTGAGAATGGCTCTTTGATCTTTATTACTGTACTCATTAATAATTCAAACTATTTAGGGAAATTTATCTTTAACAATTTTCATTTATCTTTAACATTTTGATAATACAGTAAATGCAAAAAGTATATCTGGTAGGTTAACCCTTTACCACACAATCCCAATTTTTAATAATCCTGAGGATAGAGGCTTTTGAAAACATTATGGGATAAGGAGAAAATGCTGGTTTCTACTCTATCAAAGACAGAAATCACCATTTGCAGTACATTTAATTGGTGGTCTGCAAATGCTTTCAATTTGGTCGAATTCTAAATTCTGTTGTTTGGCAAAGACTAAAAAAAAATGCTTTACCACACAATCCCAACTTCTAACAACCCTGAAGACAAGGGCTTTTAAAAACACTATGGGAAAAGGAGAAAATGCTAGTAACCAGCATTTTCTCCTATTACCATAGTGTTTTCTAGCCTTTCAAAAACCTTTTCTGCCATTTGAGTCACATTTAACAAGTTGTCTGCAAATGTATGAATTTGGAAAGTAAAAAAATTTGTCGTTTGGTAAATGAGTTAATAATATTTCATCCTTTACCCTGTACCCAACATTCTCATGTTTATATGGCGCTCATGGAGGACGGCTTTTGAAAACTTAAAGAGAGACACTGTTGGTAACCAATATTCTCTCCTTTTCCCACAATGTTTGTCAAAAGCTTCATTCCTCAGATATTCTTAAAATTTAGATGGTTTCGTAACGGGTCTCAACTCTTTACTAAACGAAAAAAATAGACTTGTCCAAACTGAAAGCATTTGCAGATGACAAATTAAAGGTGGCTCAAATGACGAAATCTGTGTTTGATAGAGTAGAAAACATATTTTCAAAAGCCTTCTTCCTGGGGTCCATTGAAAGTTGTTGGTAACCAATATTCTCTCCTTTTCCAACAATGTTTGTCAAAAGCTTCATTCCTCAGATATTCTTCAAATTTAGATTGTTTCGTAACAGGTCTCAACTCTTTACCAAACGAAAAAAAAATAGACTTGTCCAAACTGAAAGCATTTGCAGATGACAAATTAAAGGTGGCTCAAATGACGAAATCTGCGTTTGACAGAGTAGAAAACATGTTTTCAAAAGCCTTCTTCCTGGGGTCCATTGAAAGTTGGGATTGTGTTGAAAAAGGTAAACTACCAAACGACAAAATTTTACACTGGTCAAAATTAAAAGCATTTGCAGACGACAAAATAAATACGACTGAAAAATTAAAACTTGTTTTGGGAAGGGTAGAAAATATTGTGGGAAAAGGAGAAAATGCTGGTTACCAGCATTTTCTCCCTTTCCCACAATGTTTTCAAAAGGCTTCTTTCTCAGGGTCGTTAAAAGTCGGGATTGTGTGGTAAAGGGCTAAACCAAAATATACTCCCCTCATTGGTCCCCTTTCTCTAAACAAAAGATCATCCCTTTACCACACAATCCCGACTTTTAACGACCTTGGTATATTAAACCTTTGAAAACATTGTGGGAAAAGGAGAAAATGCTAGTTAAAAGCACTTTCTCCTTTTCCCACAATCTTTTCTACCCTAGTGAAAGAAACCATCATTTTAGTAACATTAATTTATCGTCTGCAAATGCTTTCAATTTGGTCCAGTCCAAAATTTTGTCATCTGGTACAGAGTTAAAGGACCAAAAAGGGTGAAACTTACCTCGTTGGCTAGCATTTTATACAATTCTTCTTTGGTAACAGATAAGCGCTCCCTATCTGTGCTGTCAATCACAAGTATTACAAACTGTGAACAAAAACAGAAAGTTATACAATACAACCTGTCCTCGTGGTAAGCATATAAGGATTGTCTGAATGGTGTTTAACCCTTTACAACTCTACAAAAGAAAACGTTTGAAAATGTTGTGGGAAAAGGAGAAAATGCTGGTGACCAGCATTTTCTCTTTTTCCTGCAATGTCTTCTTTCCTCCCGACAGTAAATTTCAGTTTTTGAATCACATACAGTATATACTTTGTCGTCCGCAAATGCTTTCAATTTAGACAAGTCTAAAATTTTGTTGTTTGGTAAAGAGTTAACCCTTCACCACACAATCCCGAATTTTGAAGACCCAGGTGAATAAGGCTTTTGAAAACATTGTGGAGAAAATGCTGAACCAGCATTTTCTCCTTTTCCCACAATGTTTTCTACCATATCAGCGACAGAAATCATCATTTTGGGTACCATTAATTTGTCGTCTGTACATACTTTCAATTTGGTCAATTACAAAATTGCTGTTTAGTAAAGAGTTAACTCTTTACAAAGTGACAAAATTTTAGACTCCCCAAAATTCAAAGCATTTGCAAGCAACAAAATTAACGAGTCTCAAAAACTGAAAAGTTTTTTTTGGAAGGGTAGAAAACATTGTGGAAAAAGGAGAAAACGCTGGTTATCAACATTTTCTCCGTTTCCCACAATGTTTCCGAAAACTTTCTCAGGGTTGTAAAAACATGGGACTGTTTGGTGAAGGATTACCGGTAAGCCCCTGTCAACATAATTTCAGTGATATCAAAGAGCAGTTCACATATTCATGAAATATATGTCCTGGGTTTCACCAGTTCTATTCTACAGCTCTGTAGTGACTTGCCCACTGACACTCAATCAAACAAGAGGGCCAAAATGGCCCTGAAGCGCTCACCTGAATAAGTTTTACTTTTTCCTTCTGATCACCAGAGCCATGTTTCTTGACGGATCAAAATATCACGACCAATTTTTGAAAAGGGTCAACCAAAGAACATCCCTGTGAAATTATTTCAAAATCTGAGCAGCGGTTTCAGAGAAGAAGAATTTTTAAGAATTTCTTCATTTCTGTATAGTGCAAGTAGCCCCCATTCACCAGAGCCATGTTTCTTGACGGATCAAAATTTCGCGAACAATTTTTGAAAAGGGTCACCCAAGGAACATCTATGTGAAATTATTCTAAAATCTGGCCAGCGGTTTCAGAGAAGAAGAATTTTTAAGAATTTCTTCATTTCTGTATAGTGCAAGAAGCCCCCATTCACCAGAGCCATGTTTCTTGATGGATCAAAATTTCGCGAACAATTTTTAAAAAGGGTCACCCAAGGAACATCTCTGTGAAATTATTTTAAAATCTGGCCAGCGGTTTCAGAGAAGAAGAATTTTTAAGAATTCCTTCATTTCTGTATAGTGCAAGAAGCCCCCATTCACCAGAGCCATGTTTCTTGACGGACCAAAATTTCGCAAACACTTTTTGAAAAGGGTCACCCAAGGAACATCTCTGTGAAATTATTTTAAAATCTGGCCAGCGGTTTCAGAGAAGAAGATTTTTAAAGAATTTCCTAAAAAATTCCATTCTGTTGCCATGGCAACCAGAGTTTTTGACGGAATCAAATTCTGCGAACAAATTTTAAAGAGGACCTCCCAAGGAACATTCCAGCCAAGTTTGGTCCAAATTGGCCCAGCAGTTTAGGAGGAGTTGATGTTTAAAGAATTGTTGACGACGCACGACGACCGACGGACGACGGACACTGGGTGACCCTAAAAGCTCCCCTTGAGCACATTGTGCTCAGGTGAGCTAAAAAAACCTAGTGCTTTTAGAGAGGATCAAACCCAGGAGCCTCAGGGTTATGAATCCCACACCTTACCACTGAGCCATGCAGGACTCCAAAGCATACATTGAATTCCAACAGATGGATGGATGGATGGATGGATGGATGGATCATTGTGGGACAATACTTTAGAAAAATGTTTAACTGACCTGTGCATTGGTGTAGTAAGTATTCCAAGCTGCCCTCAATGACTCCTGACCCCCAATGTCCCACATCAAAAAGTGGATGTTTTTCCACACTACTTCCTCCACATTGCTTCCTATGGTCGGTGAAGTATGTACAACCTCATTCATTAAACTATTTGGAAAAAAACAAGACCAACCATTAAATTGTTGAAAAAAAAATTTTTGTCATCAAACTGTAGGAACAAGAGGCCCTTGAGGGCCTGAATTGTTCTACTGGCAGTACGTTTGCTTTTTTACTAGCATACATTATGAATTCATGATGCAAAAAGGAAAAAGACAAACACACAAAAAAAGTGGGGGGATGTTGTTGCAACTGGACTTGACCCACTAAGACAGCATAACTAGGCATGATGAATTGAACAAATACTGAAAAAACTCAAGTACAATTTCTTAACACCAACTGTTTGGAATCCAGCAAAATTGATTCAGTTTCAGTACTCACTTCATTAACTCTACCAAATGACAAAATTTCAGACTGGTCAAAATTGAATGCATTTGCAGACAACAAAATGTAATATCATGTGACTCAAACCGAAATTTCTCTTTTGAAATATAGAAATCACTGTGGGAAAAAGAGAAAATGCTGGTTACCAGCATTTTCTCCTTTTCCCACAATGTTTTCAAAAGTCCTTTAAAATTTCTCAGGGTCGATAAAAGTCGGGATTGTGTGATAAATTGTTAAAAACATGTAAAATCAATTTTTTTTTTTTACAACTCATAAATAGGGCAGCCCCAGCTTTTTACGACAACAAAACCACAGGCCACAATAGCTTGACCTACATGTAGCATCCTTATCCTTGAAAAGCTAGTTTTTTACAGAGACATGCTGTTTAACCCTTTACCACATGATCCTGACTTTTAACGACCCCAAAAGAGAAGGCTTTTGCAAACACTGTGGGAAAAGGAGAAAATGCTGGTAACCAGCATTTTCTCCTTTTCCCACAATGTTTTCTACCTATGAAAGACAGAAAGAGTCACTTTAACCACATTTTATTTGTTGTCTGCTTATGCTTTGAATTTGGTCCAGGTCAAAAATTTGTCGTTTGGTAAAGGCTTACACTAAAAAAAAAACAAGGGCAGCACTTGTTGGCAAGTGAGACACCTGAGCTTCTGTTTAGAGCGGATAAAAGGTGAACAAAGTACAGCCTATAACAGGTATTTGAGCTAAAAATAAAATGCATGATTAAAAAGGGTCCTACTTACAACTGATATAAAATAGTGGTTTTCCCAGCATTATCTAGGCCAACAATGATCACTTTATGCTCTGCAAGGGAAAAGAAAGCTTATATTTACAACATACCCAAATTATAGTCCTGTCCAGAAGTCTTGCAGACTACACAGTAACTCTTTACAGCACAATGCCGCCTTTAATGACCCTTTAAAACATTGTGGGAAAAAGAGAAAATGCTGGTAACCAGCATTTTCTCCTCTTCCCACAATGTTTTCTACCCTATCAAAGAAAATTTGCACCATTTGAGCCATGTTAAAATTGTCGTCTGCAAATGCTTTCAATTTGGACACGGCTAAAATTTTGTCATCTGGTAAAGGGTTAACTCTTTACCAAACAACAAAATTTTGGCCCTCTTGTCTACCTCTTCTATAACAAATCCAGCCATTTAACCCTTTACCAGAAGATAAAATTTTGGACTGGACCAAATTGAAAGACAAACATTCTGGCAATGTTTCATGAGTATCAAACTGAAAATGTGGCCTTTTGACTCCACAGAAGGTTTTTCAAAGATTTGGCCCCATGACCCACTTTTTCACCCGATGTGACCAAAATTCAAACTTGTCTGAGATTCCATCCAGACAAACATTCTGACCAAGTTTCATGAGCATTAGGTTCAAAATTTGACCTCTACAGTGCACACAAGATTTTTTTAAGATTTGGCCCAGTGACCTACTGTTGATCTGACATGACTCAATTTCAAACTCATCCGAGATTTCATCCAGACAAATATTCTGACTACCCTAAGTTTTATGAGTATCAGACTGAAAATGTAGCCTCTTCAATGCAAACAAGGTTTTTTTTTTTTTTTTTGCCCAGTGACCTACTTTTTAACCTAATTTCACCCAATTTTGAACTTGTCCAAGACTTCATCAAGACAAAAATTCTGACCAAGTTTCATGAGGATCTGGCTGAAAATGTGGCCTCCAGAGTCCACACAAGGTAAATATTGCTGGACACAGCATGATCACAAAAATCACCTTAAGCACTTCGTGCTCAGGTGAGCTAAAAAGATTGTGGTGAAAGGAGAAAAAGCTGGTTACCAGCATTTTCATCTTTTCTCAAAACTTTCCAAAAGCCTTCTTGTACCTCTGGGTTGGAACGTGAGCAAGTTCGTTGAAAATCAATATTTTTGCCATTATGTATTTTGTAATTTGGTTTTAATTGATTGGATTATGTTTTACGCTACTTCAACAGAATTTCAATTATACTACAGAAACAGTTAACTTTTTCATGACTGTGTCATTGGTTTCACTAATACTAGGCTGGGGCTCTGAATTGTCTTGCTCAAGGACAGTGCTGTCACTTTGTCATATCTATGGTCACTCAAGTTGGAGTTAATTAATGACTGCAATATAACAACTAATCAGGTTATGTCTTGACCTGTCAACATGCTGTCATATACACTGCCTTTTTGCCCTTTCAGAGGCATAAATAATTACCACACAAGATATTTATACCATGGTGTAATACATTTGACCCTTTACCAGACAACAAAATTTTGGCCTTGTCCAAATTGAAAGCATTTGCATGCGACAATTTCAATGTGGCCCAAATGGTGCAATTTTTCTCTGATAGGGTAGAAAACATTGTGGGAAAAGGAGAAAATGCTGGTAACCAGCATTTTCTCCTTTTCCCACAATGTTTTCAAAAGGCTTCTTTCCCACAGTCATTAAAAGGCGGCATTGTGCGGTGAAGAGATAAACTGAAAGTATGCTTTGAATGTTCTTTTAACCCTTTAACCCACAATCCCAAGTTTTACCAACCTTGAGAAAGAAGCCTTTTGAAAACATAGTGAGAAAAGCAGAAAATGCAGGTCACCAGCATTTTCTCATTTTCCCAAATTGTTTTCTACTCTATCAAAGACAAATTCAGAATCATTTCAGCCACATTTAAAATGTTGTCTGCAAATGCTTTCAATTTGGACAAGTCTGTATTTTTGTTGTGTGGTAAAGAGTTGATTCTTTACCACATGACAATATTTTAGACTGGTCAAAATTGAAAGCATTTCCCGAATGACAATTCAGTTGTGGCTAAAATGCATAGATTTGTTTCTGAAAGGTTAGAAGACATTGTGGGAAAAGAAGAAATAGTTGGTTAAAAGCATTTTCTCCTTTTTCCACAATGGTTTTGAAAGTCTTATTTCCCAGGGTCATAAAAACTTGGGATTGTATGGTACTGGGTTAAACAGGAGTAAGAAGGTCTTGAAAACAACATGAAAAAAGGAGAAAATGTTGGTCACCAGCATTTTCTAATTTTCTAGCAATGTTTTCTACCCTATCAAAATGTTTGATTGATTGTATGGTGTCTAACGCCTTTTCAACATTATTTCAGGTATATCACGGCAGCCAGTGCACATATCCATGCTTTCCTGGAGCTCTTTTACCAGTTATATCCACAATATTATTTCCACGCCAATGGCTGCTTTCCCACATAACCATCACTGAAACAATGGTCAGCGGTGAGAGAGGAATGAATCGTGTCAAAATGATTATCATCAGTCCTCGGAGAGAAATTGGCCAAGCCCAGGATCAAAGCAGCCACCCCCTACCCTATCAAAAACAAATTTTATCACTGTTTGCAATATTTTAAACTGTCATCTGCAAATACTTTAAATTTGGACTAGTCCAAAATTGTGTTGTTTGGTAAAGGGTTAATGCTTGCCTATATAATGTCTAATAATGTCTAGTAACTGGGATCACTTCTAGAACTTTGATCCATCACTGTTTGCCATTTCGAACATTTTTGTCAATAATATTAACCCTTTACTGCACAATGCCGCCTTTTGACGCCCCCGGAAAAGAAGCCTTTTGAATACATTGTGGGAAAAGGAGAAAATGCTGGTAACCAGCATTTTCTCCTTTTCCCACGTTTTCTACCCTATCAAAGACAAATTGCACCATTTGAGCCACATTGAAATTGTTGTCTGCAAATGCTTTCAATCTGGAAAAAGCTAAACTTTTATCATCTGGTAAAGGGTTAAATTGACAAAATAGTAATTTTGACTCATTTTGATTATTATATGCTTCCTGATAAAAAAGAAAATATCAAACATGTATACAGAGACCAGAAATATGATGAGTAATTAGCATAATTATATGCCATATTGATGATATTATTAAGTTGTTCCCCGGGGCTGCTAAAGTTGTTAAATGACTCAATTTATAGTACATGTACATTTAACCCTTTACCACACAATCCCAAGTTTTAACAACCCTGAGGAAGAAGCCATTTGAAAACAATGTGGGAAAAGGAGAAAATGCTGGTAACCAGCATTTTCCCCTTTTCCCACAATGTTTTCTATCAATTCAAGGACTAATTCCAAAATTTGAGCTACATTTAATTATCCTCTGCAAATACTTTCAATTTTGTCATGTGGTAAAGAGTTAACATATTACTGTTACTGTCTGTTTTCACATATGATATAGTTCAAATTTGATGGGGTAGATATCTCTGTGGAAAAAGGAGAAGATGCTGGTTACCAGGACTGTCAGTGAAGCCATTCTAGTTTGATTGATTGATCCTGGTGGATGGTAAACCTATTTCTTTCAGTTTAACCCTTTACAACATAATCCTGACTTTTAATGACTCTGAGAAAGAAAGCTTTTGAGAACATTATGGATAAAGGAGAAAATGCTACGGACTAGCATTTTCTCCTTTTCCCCCAAATGTTTTCAAAACTTTCACAAAAAAATCCAATTATTTGTGCCATATTTTTCTGGTTGTCTGTACAAACTTGCACATTAGACCAGTCTAAAATTTTGTTGTGTGGTCAAGGGTTAAATATTTGGTAACTTAACCCTTTACCAAAAAACCCCGGGTTTTCAAGACCCTGAGAAAGAAGCCTTTTGCAAACATTGTGGAAAAAGGAGAAAATGCTGGTAACCACCATTATCTCCTTTTCCCAGAACGTTTTCTACACTTTGCAAAACAAATTTCAATATTTGAGTATCAGTAATTTTGTTGTCTGCAAATGCTTTCATTTTGGATGAGTCTCAAATTTTGTCGTGTGGTAAAGAGTTAACCCTTTACCACACGATCCCGGCTTTCAACGACCCTGAGAAACAAAGCTTTTGAAAACATTGTGGGAAAAGAAGAAAATGTTGGTAACCAGCATTTTCTCCTTTTCCCACAATGTTTTCTACCCAACCAGAAAGAAATTTTTGTTTTTGAGTCAAATTTATTTTATCATCTGCTAATGCTTTCAATTTGGACCAGTCTAAAATTCTGTCGTTTGGTAAAGAGTTAAACATATCATCAAAAGATAAAATATACTATTTTCATTGTATATTAATGATAGTAGAGGCTCAACAATACAATTATCTTTTCACTGCAGCTGATCTGCACTGTCGTGTTTGTGAATCTGTCCCACTTACGAGTATAAGTTTATCTCTGAACTTTGAATGTGTTGTTGTAAAAAAGGCCAGATGCAGGATCTCTTACCGATCACTTCGTAACCTATTTACCCTTAACCACACAGTCCCTGAAGAAGAAGCTTTTAAAAGTTTTGAAAACATTGTGGGAAAAGGAGAAAATGCTGGTAACCAGCATTTTCTCCTTTTCCCACACTGTTTTCTACCGTATCAAGGACAATTTCCATCATTTGAGCCACGTTTAAATTGTCATCTGCAAGTTCTTTCAATTTGAACTAGTGTACATTATTGTCACCGGGTGAAAAGTTAAGCAAGAGATCCTTCTGTTACAGGGGAAAAATACAGCCCTACCTTTTCAAACAAACTTGCAGAAGGCACCTGTAACTCTTTTATCAAACGACAAAATTTTAGACTGGTCCAAACTGAAAGCATTTGCAGACGATAAATAAACTGTGGCTCAAAAAGTGAAATTTGATTTGGGAAGGGTAGAAAACATTGGTTACCAGCATTTTCTCCTTTTCCCACAATGTTTTCAAAAGGCTTCCATCTCAGAGTCGTTAAAAGTCGGGACTGTGTGGTAAAGGCTTAAACAGGCCTGCATCCTTGTAAGATATAGAAAATCAACACAAGTGAAGGTTTTTCCCCTTTTCCCAAAAAGTTTTCAACCAAACCCAATACATTAATCACCATTTAAGAGCACTACATTTAGTTTGTTGACTGCAAGTGCTTTGAATTTAGTCCAGTTCAGCCATTTTTTGACCTCTCACCTCTAATACATGTGAGACAAGCAGTCAGTGGCTTGGAAAGAGAGTTGTATCAGTACCGGTGTGAGAAAGTCAGGAAACACATGCATAGGTGCAATGACTGCCACTATATGACCTAAGCTGTTAAAACAGCGTTAAGCTTCGATACAAACAAACAAGCATTTGGCACCAACAACAGGGCTTGAGATCACTGTGAGGGTATGCAAGAATATTTATTTCTCAGCGAACTGGAAGGTTCTACACAAACTACAATGTCAACAGGGATATTAGGATAAACCAATGAGATGTGAGTCATGCTCTGTTAAAAGGGGGTTTAATGCATCTGCAAAAAGTATTTTCCCATGTCAGCCTTCGCAGGCTGACATGGGTTGAAAATATTTGCAATTTGTATATTTTCTACACATCAAAGGACCAGTTTACCTCCAGGTTCAATTGGTTGTTAGACAAAATAGACTTCATGGATCCATAATAATGTGATGACTTGCTTGGTACAATGCAGCTAAGAAATACATTAAACCTCCTTTTGCCAGAGGATGGCTAAGTTATGTTTTTGACAAAACTGTTCAGGAAATGGCCAAGGGTTTGTAATGGACAGTCTAATGATCTAATTGACCCATCCATCACACAAGGCTATGACAGGTGATATCTATGTGAACTCAGTGCATCCATGTAGTAGTGTCCAGTTTGACCTTATTAACTCTTTACCACACAATCCCAACTTTTAACGACCCTGAGAAAGAAGCCTTTTGAAAACATTGTTGGAAAAGGAGAAAATGCTGGTAACCAGCATTTTCTCCTTTTCCCACAATGTTTTCTACCCTTCCCCCCAAAAATTTCAGTTTTTCAACCACATTTATTTTGTCATCTGCACAGAAAAAAATCGACAAAAATCTAAAGATACCAAAATTGAAAGTACTTGCAGACCACATATTAAATGTGACTCAAATGATAGGTTAAATCTTAACCCTTTAACTGCTAAATAATAAAACAAAAATTTCCATGCATAGTAAAAACCCAAATATTGCGATTTCAACAGAAAGAAAACACCATATCGGATAGTATAGATCAAAGACCAGACTGCATGTTCTGTGCAGTTTGATCTTGATCTACACTATCCACAAAAGGTCTGTGGGTCACACTTAGCAGCCTAAGGGTTAAAAATAACAGAAAACAATGGTGGCAATTCCACTAAAGGAGAAAATGCTGATTTCCAGCTTTTAATCCATTTCCCCCCAATGTTTCAAACCCTTTTTTCCAGGGTCTTGTAAACTCTAGATTGTTTGGTAAAGGGTTTAAAAGAAATTCTGGTTTGCAAGAAGAAATCTAAATGGCCCCTTAAACAACTAGCCTGAGCTTGAAGCAAATATCTTCAGTAATAACAGACATTATCAGAGTATGTCAAAGACTTTTGCACAATAGGGTGTTCGCAATACCTCTACATTTTCTAGGAAAACAGCCATCTTAAAACTGTCATTGAAGCTACCTCCCAGTTGAGAACACTTTTTCAATAAATTTACAAAAGAGATATGTGTCTTACAATTGTATAAAGACTTTTAAATCTGGTTTGAATGCAACCTGTGCTAAACTGGTTTGCTGAAAGTGTCATTTGTTTTCTAAATCAAAATGCAACTCAACCAGCTTTATCAATTTGGCCCACCTTTTTCCTACAAGACTGACAAGTCAATGATGTGTTCAATTTTAACTCTTTACCACACAATCCCAACTTTTAACGACCTTCAGGAAGAAGGCTTTTGAAAACATTGTGGGAAAAGGAGAAAATGCTTGTAACCAGCATTTTCTCCTTTTTCCACAGTAACACCTTTGCTCAAGGATGACATGAAAAATTATTTACTTGTCAATTTAACTCTTTACCTAAAACCAGAATTTTAGACTGTTCCAAATTGAGAGCATTTGCATACTATGTAATAAATGTCACCACAAAGCTGAAATTTGTTTCGGGAAGGGTAGAAAATACTCATCAGCTTCCATCAGTTGTTCTGGCAGTTTGGCATTCCCAGATAGATGACAGATGTTTCGGTAACAGACAAGTTGCGTAAATAAGGCTTATTATATAGTGCAAACAAATTGGAGGTTTCCGTAACACAGTAATTACCTTGTTCTAATGTACTATAATTATGATGATTTTCACACACAATTACCTGGCTTCAATTTGTTTCCCGTGATTAAAACTAAGTCCTGGAAGGTAGATACCAGTTTTCCTCATACCATTTTAAGGAAATTAAATTATCATTGACCATCCTTCATCTTTCAGTGGTACCGATGAAACAGGTGAGAAGATGACGTTATAAAGTAGGTTGCCTATTTTTGATTTCCTTCCAGAAGCAACATTATCGAAAACCACTTCAAAATGTGTTCTAGAAGAGCAAAGATAGGCTTGATTCGAGATGTGTCCCCAAAATAACACAATTTACTTCTTCCCATTTTTTCAAATAATAATAATGGAAATACTGCAATAATCAACTACGACATAAAAACATGACAGGTAGATACTGAGAAAAGAATTACAGACTTATTTCTGTGTAGATCCACAAGTATCCTGTATGATTCCATTCCCAAGTAAACATAACAATGACAAACAACAACCGAAATTTGCTTGGCCTGTAAAGGAAGTGTGCATGACATCATTCATTCCGGGCATGATTAGAGGACAGTACCTCCAGAAATAGAGTATAATGAAGGTTGTTTAAAGGTAACTGGTTAAAAAAAATAGAGGTGATAAGAAATAAAACAAAAACGTGCATACAAAACACATCAGTAAGTTTATTACCCCGATGAAGTTTTTATTACTAACGATATCTCCCTAGCTTCAGAGCCTAGCCCAGCACTGGTGAAACGATATCTCCATAGGGTGACGGTCGATTCTTGCTTATGGCCACGAATCATGGACAGTTCAATTTACCGAACTTGTCTGTATTTGAACCTACAGTGATTCTCCAAGGCTATATCAATGGACATTTCATATTTTTCATATTTAAATGGCGTGATGAACCATTTAACCCCATTTAAATACCTTTTCATTTATTGATGATTAACGATACCAAAGCCATTGTTAGACTAAACTCGTGTAAGTATTTAAAAATAAGGAAGAGGCTTTAAAACACTGAAAACTTGTTATATAAATATATGTTAACACAGCTACAAATAAAATTACCTTCATTTGTAAAAAGACTCCACAGTTTAGAGAACAATAGACCCATCTTTTGTCTCGGTTGAGAAAAATAAATCTCTCAAAATATCTAACTGAGCTAAATTTTTTGTCCAAATAGTTTATCAATCGAAAATGTTGTTTAGGTTAAACCCATATTCAATCAGTTACCAAAAATATCTCGTGGTGAATACCCGTTTTGGGAATTCCTAACTAAATGACAGATATTTTTTTTTCACGAATGTTGTTGACACGATATACCGGAAACCATTTAATAATACGTTAGCGCTTGCGTAATTCACGGAAAAAGTCACTTCCGTTCTATATCAAGGGAAAAAACTCGTATGAATAAAAGTTTGTAATTTATACGAGTTATCCTTCTTAAGTGTACCTAAGGCAAAGTTCACATGGTTGAAAGACACACACATTCTCTCTCTCTCTCTCTCTAATGAGGCAAAACCGAAAACGAGTGATTCTAGTTGTTTGATCTATGTATTATGCTTATAATTCAATTCTCTATGGAATATCTTTTTCATTGTGTTAAACCTCTTCTTGACTGATTGATTGATTGATTGATTGATTGTATGATGTTTAACACCATCTCAACCCTATTCTAGTTATGCACCGGCAGCCAGTGCACCAATCCATGCTTTCATGGAGTTTCTTTTACCAATAATACGCACAATATTCTTTCCAAGCCACTGGCTGCTTTCCCACATAACCACCGTCGAAACAATGGTCAGCGTTGAGGGAGGAATGAATCAGGAGGTAGACTGGTTCTTTGGCGTGCAGAAAATTGACCAATAGCAAAAAGTTTCAACCCTCGTCAGCTTGCACTGACTGTGTAGGCTGACATGGGTCGGTACCTCAGTTTGCAGATGCAAAAAGCCTCCTTTTCACAGAGCATGGCCCATATGTAATATCATTCATTCGGCACTCCCTGAGCCCCGGTAGCGCAGTCGATAGCGTACAGGACTTGAGAACAGGGAATCACTGGTTCGAATCTCCATCTTAGCCTAATTCTTTCCGAAGATTGATAATATATAGTCATTGCGACAGGATTCATTCCTATCTCAGTGTTTCGACGGCGGTTATGTAGGAAAGCAGCCAGTTTCTTGGGAAGAATATTGTGTGAAATACTGGAAACAGAAACTCCCGGAAAGCATGGATACGTGCACTGGCCGCCGCGATATAACTGAAATAATGTTGAAAATGGCGTTAAACACCATACAATCGACCAATGATACAATCTATTATAAGGCATTCTATGGGATGGCTTTGTGTTAAATCACGACTGTTGATGTATAGTTATTAGCTAATATACGCTTGTATATACGTAAAACTACGTCATTATAATAATACATGTAATTACATTGAGGAAGGATTAACTTATTGCGTATTTTTTTTTCTCTTGAAGCACAACAACTTTGAAAACATCGTAACAAGCAATTTCTCCATTCGCCACAATATTTATAACCCCGCAAACAAAGTTTGTGGGGGGATATACTGGAATCAGCCTGTCGGTCGGTCGGTCGGTCATGCGGTCGGTCGGGCGGTCGGTCTGTCCGCAAAATCTTGTCCGGACAACTCCTCCTACAGTTTCAATCCAATTCACTTGCTACTTGGCAGAAGTGTTCATTAGGAGCTGTAGATGTGCAAGACACACATTTTGTAAAAATTCCATCAAGAATTACTGAGTTATTGCCCCTGATTTGACTTAAAAATGCTTGTCCGGACAACTCCTCCTACAGTTTCTGTCTGATTCACTTTAAACTTGGCATAAGTGTTCATTAGGAGTTGTAGATGTGCAAGACGCAACTTTTGTGAAAATTCTATGAAGAATTAATGAGTTATTGCCCCTGATTCACATTTAAAATGCTTGTCCAGACAACTCCTCCTACAATTTCACTCCGATTCGCTTTATACTTGGCAGAAGTGTCCATTTGGAGTTGTAGATGTGCAAGACGCAAATTTTGTGAAAATTCCATCAAGAATTACTAAGTTATTGCCCCTGATTTGACTTAAAAATGCTTGTCCGGACAACTCCTCCTACAGTTTCTGTCTGATTCACTTTAAACTTGGCAGAAGTGTTCATTAGGAGCTGTAGATGTGCAAGACACATATTTTGTAAAAATTCCATCAAGAATTACTGAGTTATTGCCCCTGATTTGATTTAAAAATGCTTGTCCGGACAACTCCTCCTACAGTTTTTGTCTGATTCACTTTAAACTTGGCAGAAGTGTTCATTAGGAGTTGTAGATGTGCAAGACGCAACTTTTGTGAAAATTCTATGAAGAATTAATGAGTTATTGCCCCTGATTCACATTTAAAATGCTTGTCCGGACAACTCCTCCTACAATTTCACTCCGATTCGCTTTATACTTGGCAGAAGTGTCCATTTGGAGTTGTAGATGTGCAAGACACACATTTTGTAAAAATTCCATCAAGAATTACTGAGTTATTGCCCCTGATTTGACTTAAAAATGCTTGTCCGGACAACTCCTCCTACAGTTTCTGTCTGATTCACTTTAAACTTGGCAGAAGTGTTCATTAGGAGTTGTAGATGTGCAAGACGCAACTTTTGTGAAAATTCTATGAAGAATTAATGAGTTATTGCCCCTGATTCACATTTAAAATGCTTGTCCAGACAACTCCTCCTACAATTTCACTCCGATTCGCTTTATACTTGGCAGAAGTGTCCATTTGGAGTTGTAGATGTGCAAGACGCAAATTTTGTGAAAATTCCATCAAGAATTACTAAGTTATTACCCCTGATTTGACTTAAAAATGCTTGTCCGGACAACTCCTCCTACAGTTTCTGTCTGATTCACTTTAAACTTGGCAGAAGTGTTCATTAGGAGCTGTAGATGTGCAAGACACATGTTTTGTAAAAATTCCATCAAGAATTACTGAGTTATTGCCCCTGATTTGACTTAAAAATGCTTGTCCGGACAACTCCTCCTACAGTTTCTGTCTGATTCACTTTAAACTTGGCATAAGTGTTCATTAGGAGTTGTAGATGTGCAAGACGCAACTTTCGTGAAAATTCTTTGAAGAATTAATGAGTTATTGCCCCTGATTCACATTTAAAATGCTTGTCCGGACAACTCCTCCTACAATTTCACTCCGATTCGCTTTATACTTGGCAGAAGTGTCCATTTGGAGTTGTAGA
Organism: Tridacna gigas; assembly: GCA_945859785.2. NCBI lineage: Eukaryota > Metazoa > Mollusca > Bivalvia > Cardiida > Cardiidae > Tridacna > Tridacna gigas. The sequence continues at coordinate 13,933,539 of OX244039.2, read as the reverse complement.
TGTGCAAGACACACATTTTGTAAAAATTCCATCAAGAATTACTGAGTTATTGCCCCTGATTTGACTTAAAAATGCTTGTCCGGACAACTCCTCCTACAGTTTCTGTCTGATTCACTTTAAGGAGGTCTTTTCTGTCATATGTATAGTTGGCCAACATTATGCGAAAAGGCACCTTTGGATATTTGCAACAAGCGTGGATCCAGACCAGCCGCTGTGTCTCAGACATATTGTCAGATCATGGTCTACACTTTTTTACACTCATTTAGTTTTGTGTCCAATTAAATTGATACTTTGCATAAATATTCACCAGGAGCAGTAGAGGTTCAAGATGCATTTTTCTCAAATGTTTGCCAAATTAATTACCCCTGAATTTACTCAAAACTTCTTGTCCAGAGAACTATTCCTTCAGTTTAAGTCTTATTCACTTGATATTTGTCATGATATTCACCAGGAGCAGTGGATGTGCAAAGCACAAATTTCATGAGTGTTGGCCTAATGATTACGGAGTTATTGCCCCTAAATTGACATTGCAGAGTTATTGCCCCTGTGACATGAAATATAGGGGCGGGGGTATTTATCACCTTTAGTGATATTTATTCTAGTTTTGCTTGTCTTCGTGGTACTTTTTGATAATTGTACTATTCATAGCTCGAGGGAAACAGAAAGATACAAACAATCAAGTGGAATATAGCCATTTTCCTGGCCTCCACAAAGCCCAGATTTAATTAAATCCAATTGAAAATGTATGGCTCTGTCGTAAAAACTTTGTAAAACGTATTTAAAAAATTAAGACTGTAAATGACCTTTTAAAGCAAACTCTCAAAGGCGGTTGGGAAAAGATCAATGTTACCTACATCCGAAACCTTTATAAGTTGCAACCAAAAAGATGTAGAAATGTCATAACATCAAAAGGTTATATTACAAAATATTGATGAGAAAAAAAATACTAATATTTTGCGTGGTAAGAATTTTGTTTCGTTTTATACAGTTGTCACTTTCCATCAATGTCGGCCATTTTGAAAAAGTAGCCATCGAAGGGTTGTAGCTTCGAATCCCGGCTCGACAGAAAAGTATGGGGATGGTTTAAAGTCATAGCCATAGGATGCATGACTGTCTTCCACGTGAAAAAGTGTTAAGTTTAACTCATTACAGAACGACAAAAAATTGGAAAAGCCCAAACCGAAAGCATTTGCTGACAACAAACTAAACGTGGCCCAAATGTTGCAAATGTCTAAGAAAAGGTAGAAAAAACACTGTGGGGGAAAAAGGAGAAAATGCTGGTTACCAGCATTTTCTCCTTTTTCCCCACAATGTTTTCAAAAGCTGTCTGTCTCGGGGTCGTTAAAATTCGGGATTGTTTGGTAAAAGGTTAAACATAATTACTAACATCAATCACACTGGATTATCGCTTTCATGAAACCATGACCCTTACGCTGCCTCGCGCTACACACTGACCTTTTGCGGACAGCGTTACTCAAAATTAGACTGTACAGAACGTTCAGTCCGATTTTGTGTCTACACTTTTCGATAAGGAGATAATTTTCCCCGATTAATAATTTTGAAATTGCAAAGTTTGTGTTTTTACCATCGACTTCAAAAAAAAAAAATTAACTTGTTTAGCAGCACGAGAGTTAACCAGTGCTTACGCTAACGTTTAAACTTTATATGTAACGAAAAATAGCAAACTGCTTCGAAAGACTATAATATTATTGTACGTAGCCTTGGTAAAAGAGGAGTCCTCCGTGGCTCAGTGGTAAAATGTAGGATTTCTAACCTAGAGGACCCGGGTTCAAGCCTCACTTGAAGTGCTTTTTTGGGGGAGGAAGGAGGGTGTCCTTGGGCGAGAGCCTTCAGAGCCCTAGCCCAGCACTGGTGAAACCCTGGACATACACGAATAATATATGAGATGTCGAAGTGACATGTCTAAAGTAATGTTAAAAGCGGCGTAAAACGCGATTGAATCGATCAATCGATCGACCAACCATCCAATCAATCCACGATAAAAGAAACTTCTTGAATAAAAGAAACCTCCCGAATCCAGAAAAGGTGAACTAGCTGCCGTGATATAGCTGAAACTCTGTTAAACGAAGTTAAAACCAACCAATCAATCAATCAATCAATCGGTCAATCAATCAATCAATCAATCAATCAATGATAAAAGAAACTTTTTGAATAAAGAAACTTCATGAATCCATAAAAGGTGAACTAGCGGCCGTGATATAGCTGAAACTCTGTTAAAACGAAGTTAAAAACAATCAAACAAAAGCAGACAAAAACAAACTTGATTGGACAGGAATAAGGGGGAAGGTGTGGCAGTCACGGATGACGAGTTCTCAAAATCGCCATGAAGTAAAAAGTGTTAACCCTTTACCACACAGTCCCTATTAAAACGATCTATATAATGAAGGCCTTAAAAAAAATACTGTTGGAAAAGGAGAAAATGCTGGTAACCAGCATTTTCTCCTTTTCCTACAATGTTTTCAACCCATTTAAAAACAATTTCAGCTACTTGAGCCACTTTTAATTTATCGTCTGCAAATCCTTTTAATTTTGCACACGTGAAAAATTGTTTCGTCTGGTAGAGCGTTTACCGATCATTTCGGTTCACTCGAGTCTTTCAAGACGTAACGTCATCTACTGTAATAGAATATCAATATTACGGATGGTTTAGCGTTGATTCCATTTTGACACATCTTGATTCGAAAAAACACACATTTAATTAAGAAGGACCGTGTGCACAGACGATGTCGGAAAAAGGGGGTAAGTTAGTAGTTTTTTTTTTCTTTTAATCGTAAGTAACTCTGACGTTTTACCAAACAATCGCCAGGCCCCGGTAGCGCAGTCGGTGGCCGAAAGGACTTGAGAACTGAGGGTCGCCGGTTCGAATTAGCTCTGTCAATTTCTTTCCGAAGATTGACGATTGTCATTGAGACAGGATTCATTCCTCTCTCACGGCTGATCATTGTTTCGACTAGAATTTTCAAAGCAACCGCTGTCTGCCTGAAATTGTGACTAATTACGAATGTAGCGGTAGATTCTAGATCTGCGCCAAAGCATAATTCAAATCCGCTGAGAACTAGTTCTGACTACTTGAAATGCGTCTACAGATAGTGTTTAAAGTATTAAAGCAGTTGCGTTCAATAATTATTATGTAATAAATGCTCTCATATTATGGTAGCATAGCACACTCTACACTTTGGGAGCACTTCTTGTAAAACAGTAGATTACTAAATGCTCCGACACGTCATATTTACGTGAATTTTTTCCGGACCCCATCCCCTTTGAAAAAAAACTCCTGGGTCCACCCTGGTTATGTAGGAAAGCAGCCAGTGGCTTGGGAAGAATATTGTGCGAAGTACTGGTTAAAGGAACTCTTGAAATACATGGATAGCTAACTGCCGCGATATAAGTAAAGTAATGTTGAAAGCGTCTTTAAACACCATGAAATTAATCAATCAGTTACCAAACAATCGTGTTTCTTAACGATCATGGGGAAGAGGGCTTTTGAAAACTTTTTGGAAAAAGCAGATAAACTTGGGAATCATGAATAGATAGAGAACAATATAAAGAAAAGAAGAAAATGATAATATAAAGAAAAGAAGACAATGATAGTTTCCAGCATTTTATCAGTTTGCCACGATGCGAAAATATCTTCTCCACCAGCTGGATTGTAAAATCGTGTAACCCTTTTCTAAAGAACACTTGGGTCCTGCGTGGCTCAGTGGAAAGTGTAGGCTACGTAACCTTGAGGCCCCCGTTTCGAGCCTCACTGCAAGCACTGGGTGTTTCGATAGAGTGTCCAAGGGCAAGACCCTTCAGGGCCTAGCAATATATTGGTGAAACCCACGACATACATGACATACACGTAAATTGTCGCAGTGACATGACTAAAATAATGTTGAAAGCGGCGTAAAACACCAATTAATCCACTGATCTATCAATCGATCAACCGATCGATCGATAAATCAATCAATCAATCAATCAAAATAAAGCAACTAACCAACTAGCCAATCAACCAACCAATCAATCAATCAATCAAAATAAAGCAACTAACCAACTAGCCAATCAACCAACCAATCAATCAATCTAAAGACCATCATAACTGTCTTTCTGCCAACTAGATGTAATGGTCTAAAAATGCAGTTCTTCTGCAGACTTAGTTTTTGTCGTGAGTTCGTTTAAAGCAACACTCTTTGTGCTGTCTGACTTTGATCTTCGCCAGTCGTAAATTTGACACTTTACCACACCATTCCGAGTTTTAACCATCCTGAGAATGAAAGCTTATAAAAACCTTGTGGGAAATGAAGAAAATGTTGGCAACCAACGATGTTTCTACCCTATCATAGAACTACAGGTCTTCTTGTTCCAATTTTGACATTTCGTCTGCGCATGGTTACATTCAATTTTGAAGAGTCAAAAATGTGTTGTTTTGGAAAGGGTTAAGGACATACGGAACACTTTTCTCTGCCGACCGGTTTGCGCATGTTTCCTTTTTGTAACTCTATCAAATTCCATTGGGTTATTATGACCGTGAGATAGTATATTTTAATCTGTAATATGTCGGTTGTAAATCTCAGACGCGTAATAGAAAATGGGAGACTTATAAATGATCGGTATGCCAAATCACGCCAAAATAGACGTTTAAGGAAAGTAATTCATTTTGTCAATAGCTCTTAAAAATGCACCGTATCTCTTAAAAGATATTTTTTATTCTTATTCTTTTTTTTTACAAGATGCTGGTATTAGAAAGTAATATTTCTGTGCACAGTGAAAAAAGATCTGTTCGCTGATTGTTTTTTGCAGAAAAATGATCAGAAAATTAGCCTGTGATGACACGTTAGAACATATCTAATTGCTACTGTGATCCGTCTAGTGCCTTAATTCTTTCGATTAATCCTTTTTACTGTTGGCAACGATCACATTTCTAAGAATACTCATCTATTTGAGCAGTATTTGTTACTTTAATTTACTTTAAGAACCCGCTTTTGTGGCATTTGTCGAAGACAATATCACTATGAGTTCAATACGGCATTTTGAAAATCATGTATCGTATTTTGTGCAAAACCGAAGGAAGTAAACCCAATTAATCTCAATTTTTCCAAGACAAATAAGTGTTTCGATTGCACTCAGATATGAAAACGAAACTGGCGTATTAAAATAAAATGGATTAGGCCATCGATCATGAAAATACTGTTTTCTTTTTATCGAAAATAGCTTGATCCGCTGTGGTCTTGTATTGGCGTAACGATACACACCATCTTTGTTTCCTGACCGCCCGATTCCGTGCTTGATCGTCCAAAATCAGTTCGTTCCTGGGCTTATTCGTCCCTGGGCTTGTTTGCAAGGACTTGTTCGTCCCACAAGATTGCACGCTACTCTATTGGATTATGCATGACTATATAGTAGGTTGACTTTCAAGCGAATATTATGAAACTATTTCTATGTTTAATTTTCAAATTATTAATTCGACACAATGGCTCCCTTGACATATGCCGCACCAGTGCTTTCAACGCTTTAATTTAGGTTTGAAATTAAAGCCTATTTCTGTAATTTTGACAAGAGTCATCTCCTTTGAAAAACTCGATCTTTGCTCCGCAACGTGTGTTTTTCTTTTATTTGAGCCATACTCTGAGAAAAGGGGGCTGAATGCATCTCCGTGATGCGCGATACTTATTAAGCGATCACATAATTAAGGATCCATAATAGCGACTTTTTTTTTTTAAACAACCAACTTAAACATGAGGTAGACTGATCCTTTGACATACAGAAAATTGACTAATAGCAAAAAGTTTCGGCCCAGGTCAGCCTGCGCGGACTGCGCAGGCTGACCTGGGTCGATACTTTTCGCATGTACATTAAGTCCCTTTTTCACAGAGCACGGCTCATTTTTTCCGCATACATTATATTATCATCTGAACGAAAATGAAAAACAAATTAGTCCGTAGGGGTAAAAATTGTGGCATTTGTCCTTAAGGCGCCAGTAGCATTTTTTTCAGGGGATAAAATATTTGTAAAACATCTCTTTGTATCCGATAAACTTATACACATGAATGAATATTTTTTTGGTTTTTTTTACGACACCTGATTACAAGAAATTCTGTCATTTTGTTGAACTAGCTTGCAAAGAAAACAATACTAGATCATTCATAAATATAAACCGTATATTTTTTTGCCCTGAATCACTTCAAGTGTACAAAAAATGTTTGGGAGAGTTTAACCCTTTGCCACATAAGGAAATGTTTTAAAAACTTTATCTAAACTGAAAGCATTTGCAGACAATAAATTAAACGTGGCTCAAATATGACATTTGTCTGATAGGAGAGAAAATTGTGGGAAAAGGTGAGAATGCTTGTTTCTACGATGTTTTCTAAAGCCTACAGTTTCGGGGTCGTTAAAATGTTATTGGTTGGTTATGGGTTAAAAAAGAAAACGTATAATTTTTATGTAAGATCTGATGCTTGAAAAATTTTTGAAAACATGTGCAAAAAAGAGAAATTGCTCTTCACGAGTAATTCATCTTTTTACTACAATGTTTTCATACTGAGTGGTCTGCAAGACGAAAGTAGTCGTAAGCAGGTAACAATGTGAACGTAAACAGATACAGAAATTCTATAGAGATCTTTTCAATGCATCATCCCGACTCATCATACCACAGGTTTTCCCGCGTTAAAGGGAGAGCTATTCAGATTTCTATGATCTCACCAAACTTCGAAAATGATGTATCAAGGCCTAAGTAAGCCGATAGCTACACTACTAAAGAAAAAAGACAAGTAAGAAGCAAAAATTAAATAAATGAAATTCATTGTTTTTTCCTGAATGGGCTACGTAGCCTCTCAAGGTATATTTAGATTTCGCGCCAGAGTTTTGCAAAGACTTATGTGAATGTTACACGCGGAATAGTATTCAACTTTGTATGATGACGTCATGTCTGACGTAATAAAAGTAGATGGAGTTACCGACTGCAAAATGACCATACCATTATTTAAACGCCCAAATTTGCATCTTTTTATTGACTGTAACATTGCAGTGAATATGACTGCAAAGAAAACTATATGAACTATACTCTGTTAAAAGGGTGCTTAATGCATCTTCGAAAAGTATCGATTCAGGTTAGCCCGCGCACTCCACGCAGGCTGACCGGAGCCGAAACCTTGCGCTATTGTTAAACTTTCTGTATGTCCAAGGACCAGTCTACCTTATGATTAAGTCGATTGTAAAACAGAAATCGTTATTATGGATCCATAATTATGTGATGGCTTGATTGGTATCCTGCATCACGGAGATGCATTAAACCCCCTTTTGCCAGACCATGGCTCATATCTCGTTGTATTTACCAGCATTTTACAAAAACTGAAATTGATTTGCGCATTATACATGTAACTTAATAGCCCCCTTTAATAGGTATTCTGTGACAAAAATTAATAACAATAACGACACTGCCAAAAACAACAATAAAGCAGTCTGATTTAAAGGAGCATATATTAAAGGATGACACCTGTTTTCTGACCAAACAATATAAAGGTAAAGGGGTTCACCGGGGTTATCCAAGACTCAACGGTGAAGGCGTCGGATTTTTGATCTGAGAGTCCCGTTCGATCCCCATGTATGCCATGTTTTTCAATTGATAATAGTAGCCGAGATTCTATCATGGAAGCAGAGCTCTAGGTCTAATCAACAACAAGTCATATTAAATAGGAATGAAGTCTGAGTCCATATTCACCAACCTTTCTTAATATCATTCTGAGCGTATTTCATTTTTTTTTTTAACTCTTTACCAAACCACAAAATTTTAGACTAGTCCAAATTGAAAGCATTTACAGACGACAAATTAAATGTGATTTAAAAATTGAAAATTGTTATGGGACGGGTAGAAAACATTGTGAGAAAAGGAGAAAATACTGGTTGCCAGCATTTTCTCCTTTTCCTACAATGTTTTCAAAAGGCTTCCTTTTTAGGGTCATTAAAAGTCGGGACTGTGTGGTAAAGAGTTAATATGAAAGAAACGCAATTTCTGATTGGCTAAACCAAAACGGCTTAGCCACAAAAAAACAAACAAAACGTTACTTACTAAATAAAATTAGACTAAGAATGCAGCTTAGAATGGTAGGTATAAATGAATATGTTCCTGGTAGTTTTTTTTAGAAGATTGCTCCATAGCTCTTAAAAAGATGCTAAGTCACGCCCCTTTTGGCGACCAACGTCATATCAAAGAGGTCAATCTGAAAGAGGCCTACCCCAGAAAGCATCTTCGGAATTTTATCAAGAGAATCTGCCATGGCAGCACTCCATCTGACTATCTTCTATTCTGTATATTCATTTACCGAGGAAGGGTGTGAATCCATCGTAACAGTAACCAAGGAAGTAGGTTCTTTTTTTATCGCTACGTATCCATGTACTGGAGATAAATCTAACATGCGGTTTGTCCCTCCAAGTATTTTTTCGGGTTTGTTTCCGTGACAACCAGAGTTCACTGCCGGTCTAAGGAAGAAATTGCTCGTTACGAGCAATTTTTTGTTTTGTCACTATGCTTTCAAAAGAGGTCTGCTGCAGATTGTTATGTGTTAAGCTAGGCTGTAGCCGTTTGCTATTACGCCATTCAACCGGAATTTGTAGGCAGCAAAACCGTAAACAAAACGCCTTCTTAGTTTTTGTCATCGATTTAATTTCACTGAAAACCGAATGTGTTGTTTCAGTCGGTAACGTGTAGGACTTCAACACTATGGGGTCGCTCATTCGAATCCTCAACTCGGCAAATTTCTTTTCGAGGACTGATGATAGTCATTGTGACAGGATTCATCCCTCTCTCTCACCGTTGATCATTGTTTAGGCTAAAGTTATGCTGGAAAACGGTCAGTGGCTTTGGAAGAATAATGTGAAAAGTACTGGTAACAGAAATTCTAAGAAAGCATGGATAGGTGTACTGGCTGCCGACACTTTATTGAAATGATATTGAAAATTGCGTCAAATACCATACATTCATCACTATCAACGAAACCGAACTATCATTTACTTTTATACACTAAACAGAACACCGTGTACTTTTGCGACCAATTTTGACCTATATTTATTTATTTGACACACTGGGCTGCGCATTCAGACCATAATGTATCTCACATTTTAATGTAATAATTTAAGTCTTTTTATTTGATAGTTTTGATAAAGTCAATCCTGAATCTTACTTTTCCTTTTTTATTTGATACGCTATGCATATAAATACTAGTTCAGTATTGATGTTTATCAGAGATACCTGAATTCGGGTCTCTGCGCGCAATGTTGTGTATTTTGACGACTCTGAACTGTGTTGTAACTGTATCAAACTAGGACGCGAGAATTCGTTAACTGTTTACAAGGCGATCAGATTTCAGAAATATGTCCAATAAAGCATCGAAAGCATTTTCACCAGTTTCCTCAATGTTTCAAAAGACCTTGTCTTTAGGGTCGTTAAAAAATGCCCCCTAACTTTTTTGGTGAAGAGGGTTATGGTTGTATCTGCAAAATTATCGAAACATGACCGCACAGGCTGACCTCCGCCGAAACCTTTTGGTTTTGGTAAACTTTTCGAATGTCCAAGGACCATTCTACCTCAGAATTCAGCCGCTTTTTTTGACGAAGTGGATTTTATAGATATTTTACTATATGAGTCACGCTCTGTGAAAAGGGGGCTTAATGCATCTGCGAAAAGTATCGACCCAGGTCAGCCTGCGCAGTCCGCGCAAGCTGACCTGGGCCGAAACTTCTCGCTATCGGTCAATTTTCTGTATGCCCAGGGACCAGTTTACCTCATGATTCAGTCGGTTGTTAAAAAAAGTGGCTATTATGGATCCATGGTCATGTGATGGCTTGCTTGGTATCATGCATTACGGAGATGCATTAAGCCCCCTTTTGACAGAGCATGTCTCATATGTATGTGATGACTTCCCTGGTATTGCCAGAGCATGGCCCATACTTCTTGTTTCACGAAAACCTCACGAAAACCTCACCCAGTACCCTTTATCTACAGGTTCAGAATACAAATGCCAATTGGATGAAGCGAGCCAGAAAAGGGCAAGAAAGGAGCTGAATGAACGGAATGATAAAGACCGGGACCTTGCAGTGCAAACCCTGAGAGAATGGATCCTCAATCAGAAGGAATGGTTAAAGTCCCCGACAGGTACCGTAACTAACCTGATTCCGATGAATGCCGGGATAAAAATCACATCTCATCACTTCATGATAAAGATGAGCAGCTGATCACTTTGAAGTAATAGGTCCCATTCTAAAAAAAAAAAAAAATACAATCAACTTGACCTAAATATCGAGATATTTCGGCAAAAGAAGATATTGCTCGTCATACAAAGTCGCCTTTTTGAATTGCACAGCTGGGGAAAAATCTACAAGTTGTAATTGGTCACGGTACTTTTACGAACAAATCATACTCACAACAAAAAAATCAATCTATATAAAAAAAGTTGAAGTAGTATTATTCTTTATCTACTTTGAAAACATTCTAGGCATTTCTTCCTTTCCCTCATTGTTTTCAAAAGCCCCAGATTCGTTAAAGTTCGGGCTTGTTGTAGGCCTCAAGGATTTAAATCCTTATGGCTACTGCTGAATCAGCTGTTTTCAATTCATTTTGACTGTATTTTAGTGTTTTGTCATCTCCTTACCAGACAACAAAATTTCAGACTGTTCCCACAATGTTTTCCAAAGCTGTATTCCTCAGGGTCGTCAAAACACGGGGTGGTACGGTGAAGGGCTATCGTCTTTGTTTTCTTTGACCCTTAACTCTTTCCCAAACAACAAAATTTTAGACTCGTCCGAATTGAACGTAATTGCAGACGACAAATTAAATGTTGCATTAATTAGGAAACTTTTCGTTTTAATGGTAGGAAACATTATGAGAAAAGGAGAAGATGCTGGTAGCCAGCATTTTCTCCTTTTCCCACAATGTTTTCAAAAGTCCTTTTCCTTGGGGGTGGAGGAGGTCGTTAAAACTAGAGATTGTCACGGTGGTAAAGGGCTAAAGTTTCTCTCACTTCTTAACTTGCTTTTATTGACAGTGTAGACTAAAATTAGACAGCACTGAACTTGCAGTCTAATCTAGGGATCTACACTGTCTGATATTCTCCGTCAGATATTCTGAAGTACTTTTACCAATAAGTATTTCACAATCTCAAAACAACACGGGTTTCTGCACACGAATGCTTCGTTTAACCCTTAACCACACAATCCCGACTTTTAACGACCCTAAAGAAAAAGCCCTTTGAAAACATTAAGGAAAAAGGAGAAAATGCTGGTAGTCAGCATTTTCTCCTTTTCCCCTTTTTCCACAATGTTTTCTTCTCTTTCTAAAACAAATTTCAATTTTTCAGTCACATTTATTTTGTCGTCTGCAGATGCTTACAATTTGGACTAGTCTAAAATTTTGTCGTTTGGTAAAGGGTTAAACATTTGACGCTCTAAGTATGATTAATTGGATCGACTTTCAAAAAAGTGATTCGACTAAATTTCAAGGACTCGTGATGCAGCGATTTGCGATTGGTTATAAATTTTATTATTTATTTCAATTTTTGATGAATGTTGCTGGTAAAAAGTACTGATTTGTGACATATCGTTACAACACTGACAATTGAATTCATATGTAATTAAGTACAATGTTACAAATAAATTTAAACACCATTTTTTTTTCGTAAATAATTCTGTAAACGACGTTCATACCGAAACAGACAAACAAACAACAACAAAAAAAAAAAAACCAAACAAGAGGGCCATGATGGCCCTGGGTCGCTCACCTTAGCAGAGTGCCTTTAAGGTTTTTCTTTAATTTGACCATGTGACCTAGTTTTTGACCGCAGGTGACCCAATTTCAAACTCATATTTCATGAAGACAAACATTCTGACCAATTTTCAAGTCAATTGAGCAAAAAATGTGGCCTTGAGTGCCCCAAAGATATTTCTTTAATTTGACCTAGTGATCTAGATTATGACCTCAGATGACCCAAATTTGAACTGGTCTTTGACTATATCAAAAGAAACATTTTAACCAATTTTCAAATCAAATGAATAATAAATGTGGCCTCTAGAGTGCCCACTAGCTATTACTTTAATTTGACCAAGTGACCTAGTTTATGATCCCAGTTGACCCAAATTCACACTCATGTGAGATTTTACAAAGACAAACATTCTGACCAATTTTCAAGGCAATTAAGCAAAGAATGTGGCCTCTAGAGAGCCCACAAGGTATTTCTTTATTTTGACCTAGTGACCTAGTTTATGGTTCCAGGTGACCCAAATCCAAACTCATCTGGTATTTCATCATGACAAACATTCTGGCCAAATTTCAGGTCATTTGAGCAATAAATGTGGCCTCCAGAGTGCAAACAAGATATTTATTTAATTTGACCCAGTGAACTAGTTTATGACCCAAGTTGACCCAAATTAATTTATGTGAGACTTTATAAAGACAAACTTTCAAACTAATTTTCAAGGCAATTGAGCAAATAATGTGACCTCGAGAGTGCCAACAAGGTATTTCTTTAATTTGACCTAGTGACCTAGTTTATGACCCAAGATGACCCAATTTTGAACCCAATGAACTTGTTGCGCTTAGATGGGCAAGCAAACTTAGAAGAGAATCACTATATACCAAATATCAAAGCTCTATGCCTTCCAGTTTTAAAGAAGAATTTTAAAGTTTTCCTTCTTTGTTCCTATGTTCGAACTTGTGACCCCTGGGGATGGGCCAGTTTTGACCCAGGGGCATCATATGAACAAACTTGGTAGAGGTCCACTAGGAAATGCTACATACCAAATATCAAAGCTCTACGCCTTCCCTTTTAAGAGAAAAAGAAATTTAAAGTTTTCCTTCTTTGTTCCTATGTTAGAACTTGTGACCCTCGGGGCGGGGCCAGTTTTGACCCAGGGGCATCATATGAACAAACTTGGTAGAGGTCCACTCTGAGATGCAACATACCAAATATCAAAGCTCCACACCTTTCGGTTTCAGAAAAGAAGAATTTTAAAGTTTTCCTTCTTTGTTCCTATGTTCGAACTTGTGACCCCAGGGGCTGGGCCAGTTTTGACCCAAGCAGCATCCTTGGAACACACTTGGTAGAAGTCCACTAGGAGATGCTACATACCAAATATCAAAGCTCTATGCCTTCCCACTTAAGAGAGAAAAAAAAAAAGTTAAGTTTTCCTTCTTTGTTCCTATGTTTGAACTTGTGACCCCCGGGGCAGGGCCAATTTTGACTCCAAGGGCATCATATGAAAAAACCTGGTAGAGGTCTACTAGGCGATGCTACATACCAAATATCAAAGCTCTATGCCTTCTAGTTTTACAGAAGAAGATTTTTAAAGTTTTCCTTCTTTGTTCCTATGTTGGAAATTGTGACCCCCGGGGCGGGGCTAGTTTTGACCCCAGGGGCATCATATGAACAAACTTGGTAGAGGTCTACTAGGAGATGCTACATGCCAAATATCAAAGCTCTACACCTTCAAGTTTCAGAGAAGAAGATTTTTAAAGTTTTCCTTCTTTGTTACTATGCTCAAACTTGTGACCCCCGGGGCGGGGCCACTTTTGACCCCAGGGGCATCATATGAACAAACTTGGTAGAGGTCCACTAGGCAATGCTACATACCAAATATCAAAGCTCTACGCCTTCCAGTTTCAGAGAAGATGATTTTTAAAGTTTCCCCTCTTTGTTCCTATGTTTGAACTTGTGACCCCCGGGGCAGGGCCAGTTTTGACCCCAAGGGCATCATATGAACAAACTTGGTAGAGGTCCACTAGGAGATGCTTCATGCCAAATATCAAAGCTCTATGCCTTCTAGTTTTACAGAAGAAGATTTTTAAAGTTTTCCTTCTTTGTTCCTATGTTGGAAATTGTGAACCCCCGGGGCGGGGCCAGTTTTGATCCCAGGGGCATCATATGAACAAACTTGGTAGAGGTCCACTAGGAGATGCTACATGCCAAATATCAAAGCTCTACACCTTCAAGTTTCAGAGAAGAAGATTTTTAAAGTTTTCCTTCTTTGTTACTATGCTCAAACTTGTGACCCCCGGGGCGGGGCCAGTTTTGATCCCAGGGGCATCAAATGAACAAACTTGGTAGAGGTCCACTAGGAGATGCTACATACCAAATATCAAAGCTCTGCGCCTTCTAGTTTCAGAGAAGAAGATTTTCAAAGATTTTGCTTTTTTTCCCTTTTTGTTGCCATGGCAACCAGAGTTGTGGGTGGAATTCAATTCTTTGAACAATTTTGGTAGAGCTTCACCCAAGAAACATCCCTGCCAAGTGTCATCAAGATTGGCCCAGTGGTTTAGGAGAAGAAGATGTTTAAAGAAATTGTTGACGGACGACGGACGACAGACGACGGACGACGGACATAAGGCGATCACAATAGCTCACCTTTAGCACGTTGTGCAAAGGTGAGCTAAAAACGATACCGTAATTTATTCATTTTTTTTTATTAAAACGACTCACCATATTACGAGGGTTGTCCAAAAACTCCGTGACAATTTCATTTTCAAATGAAAATGAAACGCTACAAATGCAATTTTCAGATATGTTTTAAATACATATAATCTAAGCATATATATGAAAAGTCACACAAAAATCTTTACAAATAAGAAAATTGTAGCATAATTTCTACAACAACCACGCACACTGCAAGCGTCAATAACGACGTCAATGTTAAGTTTACATGTTTTTTTTTTCCAAAGTGTTACCAGTGAAATTCAACGCATTTGCTGTGTTTTTTAACCCACAACTGGTCAAAAACTGTCTTGAACCACATTTCTGCCACACCTCTGTTTAAAGCAAGTTTAACGGATATCAGCTCATCGCTTGAATCAAACCTTCAATGTAGTAACTCCTTAACTTCAGCTGGCTGGTGAGGCGGTCCCATATACTGGACTGTCGCTCTCCTTCGGATTCGAAGTAATGTGACCACTTCTCACCCGTTGTAATTACACGATCTAACAGGGTGTTGTCTGCTTCAGTTCGAGCAAAAAACTCTAGCGACGTCTAAACCCTCCCCTGTTTGTTTTCGTCAGATAGCAAACATGGAACCCATCTTGCGCAGAATCACGACATTTTCAGTTGGTCCTTAAGTATTCTGTGCACAGAAAACCATGAAATTGCGGTTGATGATAATATCTCTCAGACTTTTGGTCTCCGATCTGCCAAAATGCATCTCTTGACCAAATCAAGCGATTCTTCATTTATAGAAACCGGCCTTCCATTTCGTGTTTTCTCCTTTTCTTTGCATTCAGGAGTCCTTAAGTCTATTTTCATGCCATGCCACTTGTAGACCAGTGCTTGAGGAACATTTTTTTTTCAGTAAGCCACATCTGTTCTACGGTCTGGACGGGTGTCATTCCGAGATCGGTACGAAATTGTCTGCTGCGCCGCGCGATCTTCTGACGTCATCATTTCAAATTTCGTAGTTTCTACCGATCGTTTTTGTTTGTGAGTATACTGCCGTCCGTTGATTACCCAATCACATTCACATTTTCTGTGATGATGTCAGAGTACCAGAAGAAGACATACATATGATATATATAGCAGAAATAACATATAATACCTAAAATATTCGTGCATGATTTGAATTCATGGAAAAACAAATAAGGGATAAATTGATGTGCGCCGGGAAATGATACCTCCTTATCAATTATGTAAATTTAAAGTGAAAATAAAGCCAATATTTTATTGGACAGTTGATATAAAGTTAAAAAAAAAACATCTTCATAGATAAAATATGTGAAAATGAATCTACTGAAGGCAAAAATGGTCCGTATATAATATTTGTCACGGAGTTTTGGGACAACCCTCGCATGCTCAAATCAGGATATGATGTAATTAAACACTTCATTTACTGCATAATGATTAATATTCCTGCTCTTTATTAGATACACTTGTCGGTTGGTTGCTGAAATCGTTAATTTTACATTTACACCTTTAACTTTGTACCTCAAAATCCCGAGTGTTAACGTCGCTAAGAATTAGGTTTTTGAAAACAGTGTGAGTGAAGGAGAAAATGCTGGTACCTAAGATCTTCTCCTCTTCCCACAAAGTTTTCTACTCTTTCTGAGACAGTTCCTATCATTTGAGCCTCGTTAACCCTTAGGCTGCTAAGCGCGACTCGAAGACCTGTTGCGGACAGTGTAGATCAAGATCAGTCTGCACAGAACGGGCAGTCTTATCTTAGATCAACACAGTCCAATAAGGAGGTATTTTTCAAAAAGAAATAACTTTCAAATAGCAATATTTGGGCTTTTACTATCGCCTTGAAGTTTCACTTTAGTGATATAGCGGTTTAAGGGCTAATATTGTCGTCTGAAAAAGCTTTCATACTGGGCGAGAGTGAACTTTTTCCGTCTGGTAGAGGTTTTATGTTCTGTGCAGTCTTATCGTAATCTACACTGTAAGCAAAAGAAAATCAAATTTTTGTCGCGTTAGCAGCAAAAGGGTAAACAAATACCAAATTCAGTCCTCGGCTCGGCTTCGTTCAGGCTCGGCTTAGCTAAGCTTAGTTCGGGCTCGGTTCGGCTTAGCCTAGTTCGGGCTGTGCTTGGCTAAGCGACTTGGTTCCCACTCGGCTTGGCTCGGCTTAGCTCGGCTTTACTAGGCTCAGCATGCCAGTGTCATTGAAGAACGGCAGATGTAGCCTACTTGTGTTCGAATCGGGTTTGACGCGGCTTTCAAAAGGGTTTTCGGTCACAACACGACGACCACTGCTGGACAAGGCCTGTGCACTGTCCCTTGCCCAGGGGCACTCTCACCTGACCTGCACAACCAGCGCGATTCGAACCGGGGTTTACTGAATGCAAATAAAACACCTCAGTCACAGATCCTCGGATGACCCTACGACCAGGAGAATACACGGGTAAACGCTATGAAACCTTAACCCTTTACCATACAGTCCCGAGTCTTAACGACCGTGAGGAAAAAAAAAAGTCTTTTTAACCCTTTCCCAGACGACAAATTTTGGACTGGTCCAAATTGAAAGAGTTTGCAGACGACAATTTTAAATTTGATGAAAATGGCAGAAAGTTCACAAAAAGGGTAGAAAACACTGTGGGAAAAGGAGAAATTGCTCGTTACGAGCAATTTCTCCTTTTCCCACAGCGT
The DNA here is from genome assembly GCA_945859785.2 of Tridacna gigas. NCBI lineage: Eukaryota > Metazoa > Mollusca > Bivalvia > Cardiida > Cardiidae > Tridacna > Tridacna gigas. The sequence continues at coordinate 13,916,425 of OX244039.2, read as the reverse complement.
TTTCAAAAGTCTTGTACTGCAGACACGTGAAAACCAGAGCTTGTTTGGGAAAGGGTTAACACATTGCCGGTAACCAGCATTTTCTCCTTTACCCACAATGTTTACTACTATTTCAAAGGCACTTCCACATTTTACTCTTTAACTGATGACAAAATTTTAGATTCATCCATATCGAAAACATTTGTCGACATCATAAATCTTGCTGAAATGATTGGATTAGTCACTGCAAGGGTAGAAAACATTGCGAGAAAAGGAGAAATTTTCTCCTTTTCCCACAATGTTTTCAAAGGCTTCCTTTCTGTGTATCGTTAAAACTCGGGATTGTGTGGTACAGGGTTAACCCCATTTAACGTGTCTTCTGCATATTCTTTCATTTTGGATAAATCTACACTATTGTAGTTTTGCAAGAGAGAAATGACCAAAATTTTATTTCTAAACCTTCCAGATTATGAGTTTTTACTACGGTTTTTACGAGTCCGCAAATTTAGTCAGCTTGAGGCAAGACGGACAATCGAGAACTACTGGACATTGAAAACTAAACATCCAAACATAGGCCGAGAGATGGACCTCTCTGATCCCGTGCTACATGAACTATTTAGCACCGGGTAAGTGACACGCACGGTCTATCGATATAAAATAATGTCAGGTATTGTCTGTCTGCTCTTCCTTCCTTCCTTTTTTTTTAAAATTCATTCTGTCCCTTCATCTCAAACTGCATTCCTTCATTCCTTTTTTCATTCATTTAATCATTCATTCATTCGTTACTTCGTCCGTTCGTTGGTTGGCACGTCTGTAGTTTAGTATTAATTTGTGAATGAGTGAGCGAGCGAGTGAGTTTATCGTTCCATCCATCCGCATTCATTCATTCATTCATTCATTCATTCATTTACATGTATTTCCAAACTATATAACTGTTGCTATGTCAGAGAGCGTAGATCAGGATCAGACTTTACAGAACGAACAGCCTGTTCTTGACTTTATAACGCCCAATATCTTGTTAAAAATACAACTTGTTAAGCATTTTAAAACCCTTATCCTGATAGATAATCAAACGAAACTTTCAAGCTAGCAGTAAAAACGAAGATTTTGCCATTTCAAAGGTATTTTTTTGCGGGAAAGATACCTCCTTACCGGACAGCGTAGATCCAAGATCAGACTGCACGTTCTGTGCAGTCTGATCTTGATCTGCACTGTCCGCAGAAGGTCCTTGAGTCGCGCTTGGCAGCCTAAAGGTTAACCTTTTGGGCTTTTCGGCTCAGTTTATGTGGATCAAATGTGGATGTGGATGCACTATATACCATGCAGTCTCGACCTCGACTGTCCGTCAAAGCGGACTTCGCGGCCGAATAGTAATTGAGCCGTGCTCTGGCAAAAGGGGTTTTAATGTATCCTCCCAATAAATTATACAAAACAATCCATCACACAATTACTGATCCATAAAACCCATTATGTTTTACAAGCCACTGAATCATGAGGCGGATAGGTCATTTGACACGCAGAAAATTAACCTGTAGCAGAAAAGCTCAACCCAGGTCAGCAGCCTGCCTAGGATGATCTGGGATGAAACTTTTCGCGGACACACTAAACCACCTTTTGTCAGAGAGCCGCTCTATTTCTAGTATCAAGTTAATAATAAACTCGTTATACTGGTCTATTTTTAGAATATACATTGGCTCAAAAAACCTGGACAATGATGGCTGCCGGGTTCTCATTTGTAATTTAGGTACGTATGTTAAGTGTTTAACCCTTTACCACATAATCCCGACTTTTAACGACCCTGTAAAAGAAGCCTTTTGAAAACATTGTGGGAAAAGGAGAAAATGCTGGTAACCAGCAGAAAATGCTGGTAACCAGCATTTTCTCCTTTTCCCACAATGTTTTCTACCCTTCCCAAAAGATATTTCAAATTTTCATTTATTTTTATTTTGTCGTCTGCAAATGCTTTCAATTTGGACCATTCTAAAATTTTGTCGTTCGGTAAAGGGTTAGGCCAAATTTAAAACCTTTACCAAAAGATCCCATGTCTTAAAGGTACACCCATATAGCTAGAGATGGGGGAAAAAAACGCTGTTTAAACTTGAAAGTGTGTATACTGGCTCAGAGTGTAGTCAGCTGTGTAAACATAAATAAATTATCAACATGTATGGTGTAAGGGATAGAGAAACTCAAAGAATTTGTCCTTATTTAAAACCGGAAACGACCACAGTGATTTCTTTGAAGGCCTCCAGAAAATGAAATGCATTTTCAATCCCTTGTAATCTGTCCAACTTTGCAACCGTCAGGGGCGACATTTGGCATGAAGATACAAGACTGATTATAGTTTCATGAAATAAAGATGAAACGAGTTAAAAAAACTGGCTGAAAACGAGTATAGATGTATCTTTAACAACCCTGAGAAAGGTTTTACAGCTTCATGAAATAAAGATGAACTGGAGAAAAACCCGCCCAAAACGAGTACTCGTAGATGTATAATTCAGAACCCTGGGAAAGGTTTTCGCTTATAAAATGTTAAAAAAAGGAAATGCTGGTAGCGTTTTCTCCTTTTCTCACGATTTTTTTTACCCCATTCTCAGACAAACCACTTCAGCTGTGTCACTTTCAATCGATTATCTGTGATCGGTTTGGCAAACGAATGAATTTAAAATTTTGTCGTCTTCGTAGAGAATTTACTCATAATTAAACGACAAACATTTAGAATTGTCCAAATTCAAAGCAATTACGAACGACAAATTAAATGTGGCTCTAAAGCTAGAATTCGTCATTGTGAGGTCAAAAACTATTGTGGGAAAACTAGCATTTTCTCCTTTTCCCACGATGTTTTGAGAAACTTTATTCCTCAGGAATGTTAAAACCGTTTGTAAAAGGGTTAAAACATATAAACCTGACGCAACTCCTTTTCAGTAAATTACGAATTAGACAAAATGGGCTGTTTGCAGAGGTACGAAAACTGTATCGTTACATATGAATAAGGAAAAAAAATGAGCCATGCTTTGTGAAAAGGGGGCTTAATGCGTTTGCAAACAGTATAGACTCAGACCAGCCTTCGCAGTGCGAGCAGGCTGACCTGGGTCGAGACTTTTCGCTATTGGTCAATTTGCAGTATGTCCAAGGACCAGTCTACCTCATGATAAAGTCAGTTGTTAAAAAAAGTGGCTGTTATGGGTCCATAATAATGTGATAGCTTGATTGGTACAATGCATCACCGAGATGCATTAAACCCCCTTTTGCCAGAGCACGGCTCATATATGAAGAACATTCACACTTATGCTGCTAAGAGTGATTCAATGCCTTTTTTCGAACAGCAAAGATCAAGATCTGTGTTCAGTGAATGAGTAGTTTTATCTTGGACCAACAGTGTGTGATACTGTCTGATATTCTGAGATTTTCTGGCGAAAAGCACTTCAAAATCGTAGTATTTGGGTATTTAATGTTGGCTTGGATTTTTCTTCTTACTTATTTAGCAGGTTAGGGTATTAAAAAAAAAAAAACACCAAGCATATGTCTCACTCCCTCCAACACAAACATGCACATACCCAAGTGTTTCCCTCACTGCAAGGTTGTTTAATTTAGCCCCTTACCTAAATAACCCTGAAAACATCGTGGGAAAAGATAAAACGCTTATTACCAGAATTGTCTCATTTCCCTACAATATTTTCTACCATTTCAAGCCCGATCGGGTAACCCAGTGGTTAGTGTATCTGACTCGTGACCTAGTGGTTACATGTTCAAAACCCGGTTGAGGCAAACTTTCTTTCCGGCGATTTTTCGCCTCTTACCTCTGATGCGTGTGAGAAAAGTAGTCAGTGGCTTGGAGAGTAACTTGTGTCTGTAGTGGTGTAAGTATGCCAAAAAACACACGTGTAGGTGCTGTGATATGACCTAAGCTGTTAAAAGGGCGTAAAACTCCAATACAAACAAATAAAAAAAACAAACCCAAATACCATTTCAAAGACAGATTGTATTTTCTGGGCAGTATTTACCGGCATTTTGCCATCTACAAAATTTAATGTAACCCTTTATCGCACAATCCCGAGTTTTAACCGGCCTGGGAGAGAAAACTTTTGAAAACATTCTGCGAAAAGGAGAAAATACTGGTAACCAGCAATTTCTCCTTTTCCCCAAAAATGTTTCCTACTCTTTCACAGAAATATCTTATAATCCCAGCTACATTGAAATTGTCGTCTGCAAATGCTGTTGAATTTGAAAAGTCTTCAATTTTGTCGTTTGTTAAGGACTGAGTTAAAAATGCAAAAAAAAGTCTAAAATTTTGTAGTCTTGCACCAAAGATTTGAAATTTCAGCTTGTTTATCAGACACCCGAAACGCTTGACAGCCGCTGTATGCACTTATCGATTCAGTCTCTTAACCCTTTCCCAAACAACAAATTTTGGACTGGTCCAAATTGAAAGAGTTTGCAGACGACAATTTTAAATTTGATGAAAATGGCAGAAAGTTCTCAAAAAGGGTAGAAAACACTGTTGGAAAAGGAGAAATTGCTCGTTATGAGTAATTTCTCCTTTTCCCACAGTGTTTTCAAAAGACTTGTACTGCAGACACGTGAAAACCAGGGCTTGTTTGGGAAAGGGTTAAGTGTGTCGACTCACTTCGTTGGTTTACGTAATGTTTTTTTTTTTCAGTAGAATCTTTTTACCAGACGACAAAATTATGACTTGTCATGATGGAAAGCATTTTGCAGACGACATATTAAATGCGGATCGAATAATGTACTTTGTTTCATAAAGGGTAGAAACATTGTCGGTAAAGGAGAAAATGCTTGTTTTATGACGGTAACCCTAGTTTTCAACTCCTGTGCGTAACCAACAGAGCCACAGGGTTCGTTTAAATCTGCACCAAACGACAAAACTTTGGACTTGGCAAAATTAAAAGCATTCGCAGACGACAAATTTAATGTAGTTCTTATTGCTATTTCTGTCTTTGATGGTAGAAAACATTGTGGGAAAAGGAGAAAATGCTGGTTACCGGCATTTTCTCCTTTTCGCACAATGTTTTCAAAAGGCCTCTTTCTCAGGGTCGTTAAAACTCGGGATCGTGTGGTAAAGGGTTAATAACAAATTCAGTGTGGCTTAACGCTTTACCAGACGACAAAAATGTAGACTTGTCCAAACTGGAAGCATTAATTTTGCAGAGGAAAATTTAGGTGTGACTAAAATGGTGGAACTTGTCTTTGATACCGTAAAAAACGTTGTGGAAAAAGGAGAAAATGCTGGCTACCAGCATTTTCTCCTTCTTTCCCTGGGTCGTTAAACCTCGAGATTTTGTGGTAAAGGCTGAAACGGTGGGGGTTTGTTTTTGAAAAAAGATGGACACGTCTGAGGGAAAACGCTGATAACCAGCATTTTATAAAAAAAATATCGTACTTGAAAAATATCAAAAGATATTTTATTCTTACGATTCTGAGGTCGAAGGCTTTTGAAACATTGCCAGTAAAGAAGACAATGCTTGTTACCAATATTTTCACCTTTTACACGTTTGTTCTCTTTTCTAAAAAAAGAAAAAATATTTGAGCAATATTTGACTTTTAGTCTGCAAGTGCTTTCAATATAGACGAGTCTAAAATGATGAAAGGATTCCGATGTTTAACGCCCATTACTTCTACTTGTTGAAAGAGTAGCATATCATGAACGCAAGGGAGGTAACTGTAGTCCATTTAAAAAGAAAGCAAGGACTGTATCTCTTATATTACAGGCCGAATACCTCTAGAGAAGGTGAAAAGCGAATGGGGCCGGGCCAGTCTCTATAAAGCATTTATTCTGGCATGTGAATGGTTGATTTATGACGAGAACACGCAAGTGAACGGTATGAAACAAATCTGGGAATACACAGATGTCAGTTTTCAGACCGTGAAACACTTCATCACGACGGAAAACAACATGCACGTTATGAAATATATGAGTGTATGTAGCCACATTTCCCCCCCACCGATCTTTTCCTGTGTACCCATAATTGTTTTCTTCCCTTAGTTTTCTTTATGCATACACTTGATTGTTTTCTCTCCCTAGGTTTTGTTTGTGCATGCCCATCATTGTATTCTTTTTTCAATGTGTACCCATTATTGTTTTCTTCCCTTAGTTTTCTTTATTCATACACATGATTGTTTTCTCTCCCTAAGTTTTGTTTGTGCATGCCCATAATTGTATTCTCTCCCTAACTTTTGTTTGTGCCGTTTATGCATGCCATAATTGTTTCTCTCTCTAAATGTTTTTCGTGCATACCCATAATTGTTTTCTTTCTCTTAATTTTGTTTATATAAATGCATCCCCATAGGTGTTTTCTTTCCCCCAGTTTTTTAAGCATTCCCATATTTGTTTTTCCCCCTAGTTTTGTCTATGCATGTCCATAATCGTTTTCTATTCCTTGGTTTTGTTTATGCATACCTATAATTTTGTCGTTCCCTCATTGTTGGGTATGTGCACCCATGACTGTTTCTTTCCCCTACTTTTCTGTGTGTAACTGTAGGGATTTTGTTTCACATATGTTTTGTCAAATTATAATTGCCGTTTAAACTTTATTTTTGAGTGTGTTGTGAATCTACCGACAATAATTTATATTTTATTACATACTATGAAGTTTTTCTTACGCTTAGCCATGTTAACCCTTAGGCTGCTTATCGCGACTCACTGACCTTTTGCAGACAGCGTAGATCAAGATCAGACTGCACAGAACGTGCAGTCTGATCTTTGATCTACACTGTCCGATAAGGAGGTATCTTCCCTCCAAAAATCCATTTGAAACAGGAAAGTTACTAACGGCTTGAAAGTTTCATTTCTTTTATTCAGCAGGATAAGGGTTGAATCGAATATTTGAAATACCCGAGTACAATACTTGGCCATGCAAAAAGGGGTAATGCATCTGCTTGGTGCATCATTCAACATAACGATGGACCCATATCCATTTCGTCTAACAATCACATGACCCCGGAGGTAGAACAGTCCTTTAAAACTCAAAAAACTTACAGAAAGCAAACTTGAAGTTTCGACCAAAGATGTCATCCTGCGCGGACTTCGCAGGCTGACATGAGTCGATAGTTTTTGCAGATGCATTAAGCCCCTGTTTTCACGGAACATGGCTCATATGTCTCAAGAAAACAGGCCACATCACAAATTACTCAAGGGTCACACATTAAATAATTTTGAAGGAAGGGGAGCCCCTGCGTATCACAGTAAAGAATGTAACTTTTTTATAGTAAAGTGTACATACATAGATGAAGATTATTGTAAAATTAATTATGACTGAAATAATTAAGTTTTTTGTCTATTTTGTTTCATTCACCTCATATCTATACACAATTTCTTTCTTGTAGAAATGTATGCCAGCTCGGGTTAAAGGAATCTACACTTACAACGATCCACCTTTCCTGGACGTCATCCTGTCGATGTTTGCTCCGTTTCTATCCAAGAAATTGCGAGACAGGGTCAGTAAACTATCCACGTTTCTTTGAGACTGATAAAATAGACGATTTAAGCCTTTAGGTTGTGCACATAGCGCGACCAAATCCGCTTTGCGGACAGAGTAAATCTAGACCAGACTCCAAAGAAGGTGCAGTCTGACTTTTGATCCACACTATTCGATACGGAGTGGGTTTTTTTTTTTTTTCGGTGAAAAGAAGTTAAGAATTTTATAAACACCATGGGACAGCTATTTAAATTCGCAATAATTGGAGTTTTATTATTAGTTATTTTTATTATTATCACTGGCTAATAATTTTTATGTATTTTTTGGACAGTCATAGTATTAATCACAAAACAATACCATTGCATATCTAAGGCTTATTTGAGTGTCCCAGACAACACCAAAGGTACTGTCTGCTTGCTTGCGTAAAAATATGATCTGTACGACATCTTATTTGACACTTTTGCAACCAGTATGTCAGTTAAAGAAAATTTTCTGGATCTCTTGATTGAATTTTCCAATTATCGAACGTGTATTTTGTAAATAAGGTGACCTACGGTGCGGCAGTGATGTTCAAGACCCTTGAAATATTTAGCCTCATCTTTATCTTGTTTTAGAAAATAGACATGGTCATTTCTCTGCTAAAAGGGGCTGTAATGTATCTGCAAAAAGTATCGACCCAGGTCAGTCTACGCAGTTCTCGCAGGCAGACCCGGTCGATATTTTTTGCTATTTGTACATATTTGGAATTTCAAAGGACCATTCTACCTCATGATTCAGTCGGGTATTGGACAAATTGATCTTTTGAGTCGATAATTATATGATGACTTACTTGGTATTATGCATCGTGGAGATGCATTAAACCCTCTTTTGCCAGAGTATGGCTCTTAATTATATAGTTGACACTGATATAAAATCGTCTATGATTTTTTATGCTTATTTTCAATTAACAGGGAGCCCTGCATGGCTCAGTCGTAAAGTGTCGGACTTGTAACCTGGAGGCCACAGGTTCTAGCCTCACTGGAAGCTCTCGGTTTTTCGTGGGAGTGTCCTTTGGCAAGACACTTCAGAGCCCCAGCCTAGTACTTGTGAAACCCTGGACATACATAAATATGTGAGCTGTCGCCGTGATATGACTGAAATAACGTTAAAAGCGGCGTAAAAATTATTCCATCATTCAGTCATTTTATTTAACAGATAGTGACGACGGGTAAAAATCTCACCAAGCTGTACGAGTATATAGATAAGAACGTATTACCGGATGAATACTTACCGGACGAGTACAAAGGACCAAGTGCAGGACCAGTCAAACAAGTTCTTGGTAAGTAAGCCGGAGGACAATACTTATAAACTTTTTGTGTACTCAACGTTTTATACCTGTTTAAATTTAAGGGCTTTTCTCTTTATCTTCTACATGACACGAAGATGCATCTCCTCGCTTTCAGCCAGTTTTTAATCTATTCATCTTTGTTTTCAGCCAAAGGTCTCATTTCGCATGTTGCAGGCCTATTTATGTAGATATATGAATAGGACACCTAGTCAAATTATGTAGTCAATTTTAACCAACAGTCTATCTGCTAAGCATATCTACTTGATCCTACTGTTATTGGTTAACTTTGTAACTCTTTTAGCGCCAAATATATTAAATTATTATAAACCCAACCTCTTTCGACGACTGAAACCTAGAAAGCTTTTCTGTATCAAAGGCTTGGGTAAACAAGCGGATGATGAAGATCAGACTGCACCTTCTGTTCTTTACGGTCCTTATCCTATTGCGAAAAAAAAAAAATAAAAAAAAATAAATGTTTTGGCAAATAGTACTAAAAGGGTTAAACCACCGTACGTTGTTTCTTTTGTTTTCATTTTAGCGGACATGATGGCCGACATGCAGTCCGAGAAGTTCCGAAAACACATCCAAGAGATGACATCACCAAAATATGGTATAGATTTCAGCCAGAAGTCTACTGACATCGACGAAGTTGCTTCATTTAGACGTTTAAATGCGGATTAGAACTTTAATGTCTGATTAGTAAATGTTATTCTGCCTTAATGTTGAAATGGCCAATCGCTTAATTTGGTGAATGTGTAAAATTGCACTTGCTTTACATATGTTTTAAGAGCATTTTTTTTCATTTGTTGCAAGCGTATTATGTGATACAAACGAGTTGCAATTATTTTCAAATGAAAGCTGTTTTTCACTGAATTACCTTCTGTACAAAATACATGTATTTACAAATTGCAAAAATACTTCTTTGTCAATCCACTTTAAATTTTAAGGCATCAATACATTTTGTGTGTTTATTGCCCAACTATGAAAACAGTACTCTACACAATGCTATTCGGGCACTTTTTGCTGTTAGATGAGGCAGTTGCATTTATTCCCTGCTGAACAAAATTATAAATTCTTTAATTGCTGAGAAAAATAGATATATCTTATCAGTCATCAGTAAAGGGCTAAATGTTTCGATTTCGAAGGTTTTTTCACCCGAAAAAGTCTAACCGTATCGGATAGCGTAGATTAAAAATCAGATTCCACGTTCTATGAAATCTTGTCTTGCAAGAGTGCATTGAATCAGATCAATGAAGTGGACCTTGTCAAGGAAACAAGGCACGTATCAACGAACCATTCTGAGTCTAATTTTTAAGAATTTTTAAATGTCACAGTGACGCAATTTCTGACTGGCTAAACTGAATGCTTTAGCCAATCAGAAAACGTGTTAGTTTCTAAATCTAGAGTTAGTGTAATGTTATTATCATTAGTTATTAACGGGAACGAACAAACCTGAAGTAAAATTTACTTTAGTCTAATTTCCCAAGTTCTGTTAAGATCGAAAACCAAACTATAAGTTCTCTTTTTTTGCAAACCAAACTATAAATTCTCTTTCTTGGTTGTGGGTGCTGTTTTTTTTTTTAATTCTATGTAATCTGAGTAACGACCACGATACCACTTAGGCTGATCACGTTTGCTGCTTGTGCTTAGAATTCATTGCCTTATTCGAAGGACTGACCATGCACTACTATAGTGTACGTGTTGCTAAGTTCATGACCTCATGATATAGAAAAACCCTTCTTGTTTTACGTCTGCCTATACCCATTATAACGTAAAATTTTCAAAGTAGAGCCTAGTCTACACATATCCATGCGTATGTTAAAATGAAACAATACCAACATGAACTAATAGAAACTTGTATAAATGAACACAATAATTCCGAGACCATAATCCTTTGACAAAGCTTAATTGACAAGTATCACATTTATTCACACACCCTTTGAAGAGATTAGGCCAACAATATTTTGAATATATATCATCGTGTGTTTATTAATTCCAAATCTCAAACCTATTAAAAGATGGTATACTATTATTCATCATTTTTAGCTGATAACAAATATAGAGTCTAAGAATTAGGTCATTATCCGTTTAAGGGATGTAGTACAAGAGGTCGTCAAGGATAAGGCACTTTTTAGTTACAAAGGGAGTATGTGATTTGTTTTTAAGGTTAGTTTTTTTTTTTATTTTTAATTATGCTTCATCTTTCTTCCATTCTTCAACAAACATATTTAGAGATATGTTCAAGGTCAGTTTCATGACTTCATTCTGAATTGTAGGTCGGCATTTCGTATAGTCATTGGGGTTAAATCGAGCAGAATAAAGAGTACCGATTTCATGAGTTTTTAACATTAATGTCAAGGGCACTTAAACGGCGATTCATACAGGTAAGAGTTTGGTGTTGAAAACACGTGACAGAGGGCCCACTACTGATTTATCTCTGAGTAATTTATCTTCGGTAAAAACTACACATGCCTATGGACTTCTGACTTCCTGAACACTTGTCATTAGGGAAAGAGATTTGTAACATTTAGCCTTATTTAACTCCGTCTGAATGTCATTTGCACTGATAACGGAACCCAAACATCTCTCTCTCTCTCTCTTGAGAAAGCTTCGCTTACTTAACATAAGAAGTAGATTGTGTTTACGTAAGCAATCAAAAACTAACCAAATATGACGTAAATGATCCCTCAAGGATTAAGAATAAGTAAGAATATTATCAAAAAAGCCAAAAAAAGTCGGTATTGCCTCAAAGGACACGATGTATTAATTCTGAGTAGACTGCCGGTGCGTTGGTTAACCCAAAGGTCACGACATAGAAGTGAAATAGATCTCCGCGACAAGTAATGGCTGATTCTCCTTATCAGGTTCATCCTGCAAATATCCAGACTTTAAATCCATTGAACTTAGGTATTTGACGGGTAAAATGTCATCTACTGTCGGAACAGGATAAGAGTTCAAAATGTTAATTTTGTTTAATTTTCTAACTCCTCACAAAAGCGTTCCGATCCATCCTTTTTATCTCCAGTTACTCCAAGGAAATGCAAGGGTTTTTACTATCGACTTAAAAGTTTTACTTAAGTTATTTCGCAGGATAAGGGTTAAAAGACTTCGTGAGTTTGCATTGCCTCTTTCTACTTCTCGAAACGGTTTCTATATCCAAGATGGTTTCGAGTTTGACGAGTACTTACCACATGTATATTACTCACATTCATTAGACCATTGCGCTAATTACACAGGTAGTTTTCAAATTCGTCACGACGCTAAGAACTGCTGTTTATCCTCATTTACACAAAATGATTAATTAATATTGTTTTCTACAGTTTTTGATATGATGCCTTTGGTTTTTGCAGTAATTGTATTCCCATTTTTTTGTCGGTGTGGTTTTCTTCCATTGAAGTTTGGCTGTTTGATTTTATTGGCTCAGCTTTTGAACCTTAACTGATATCGTTTTCCTTACAAATATAGGACATGTTTCGAATCTAAAATTTCCACAAAACTAAGTTTTATGTCAACCATAATCCTGTTCCTATAATCAGCCTGGTTCTCATCCATGTACCTTATTAGTTAATTACTCACAGGCCTACCACTTGCTCGATAGGCAGCTTATGTTATTTTTTAATCAATTTCTGTCAAAGTTGCATTTTTTTCAATATTCTTTATCTAATCTTGGAATTCCATGTCGTTCCTGGTATTTCTCATATTTGGAAGCATGTTCTGCCATAATATAATTTCAGCAATTAAAAGGAAAATCGACTTACGGTTTTCTGCTTCAACTTCATCTCACAACATCCCCGATCACTTTTGATAGAATTTTACTCAAGTATCTATCACGAATTTTAGTAAGTTACACTTGCGTTATATCCTCGACAGCTATTATGTGTTCATACCGGTTCATTATTCCACATTGCGTGGAAGCAATCTTAGCTCACAGCAATAAACGACAGCATGTTCCGCAAGTAATATTATTATTGGTGATAAAGGGAACGATCAAATTTGAAATAATTTCTACAGTGCTTACTTAAATTTCGGAGGTTCTGTTGAGATCGCAAGCCAAACTAAAAAAAACTCTCTGCCTGAGCTGTGGACACTGGTATTGATAGATCTAGTTATGTAACCTGAGCAACGAACACCATACCACTTTGGCTCATCATTTAAGATGTTCGTGTTGCCTTATTCGAAGGATTGATCATGCACTTCCATAGTGTGATCGTTACAAAGTTCATGACCTCATATTAGGAGACCCTTCATGCTTCACGTAAGACAAAGAATGCAGTTTGGAGTCTCTGCAGGTGGCGTATGTCATGCGGCAATGTTCTTTTGCAGAAACTGCACTGCCCCATTGCACTGTATCGAAAAACTAATTAAAGACATGATAAAGAGAGTTTTTTTCGTAATATAACTGACATACCATTGAAAGCTGCATTTAGAACTTTACGGAATTAACTATAATTTGCAAGGAATATACGAATACCTTACTTGTTACATTGCCATTACGTTAATCCTTAGGCTGCTAAGCGGGACTCACTAACCTTTTGCGGACAGTGTAGATCAAGATCAGACTGCACAGAAAGTGCAGTCTGATCTTGGATTTACACTGTCCGATGAGGAAATATTTTTCTCCAAAAAATAAGTTTGAAATTGTATTATTCTGGTCTTTTAATATCGGTTTGAAAATTTCATTTCACCCTTTCAGCGCCGTAGGCGAAAACAGGGACTTTTGCGGACGGCATAGATCAAGATCAGACTGCACAGAACGTGCAGTCTGATCTTTGATCTATACCCTCCGCTTGTTTGGTCAAACCAATGTGATAGAAATCTTCCGGAGACTCAGTGGACTGCATTTACAGCCATCAAAAGAGGTGGGGTTTGTTTATTTGGCGCCGAAAGAGTTAACATATTTAGCAGGATAAGGGTTAACAACATTTTTACGATGTAAAAGAGGCACAGCTAATTTTTTATGTTCCTCACACAGGGGCATCATGCTGGCATAATTATAGACGGAATTCAAATGTACGTGTTGAAAAGATTCAGAGAAATGGAGTTGGTGTTGTGATGTTATTCATTATCTTCAAAAAAAAAAACCTGTCACGTCTCTTGAACCTCTATTGAAGGTATCAAATGAAGTTGCATCATTCTTTGGTGACAATTGATAAAATAAGAATCATACTCTGTGAAAAAGGGGTTTAATGCATCTGCAAAAAGTATCGACTTATGTCACAGTCTGCGTAGGCTGATATGTGTCGAGATTTTTTGCTATTGGTCAAATTTATGCATGACAAGGGACCCTTCTACGATTTAGTCGATGTTTACCCGTAGACTAAATGGGTTTTAGGGATCCATACTTATAAGGTGACTTGCATGGTAAAATGCATCACGGAGATGAATTAACCCTTTCCCAAACGACAAATTTTGGACTGGTCCAAATTGAAAGAGTTTGCAGACGACAATTTTAAATTTGATGAAAATGGCAGAAAGTTATCAAAAAGGGGAGAAAACACTGTGGGAAAAGGAGAAATTGCTCGTTACGAGCAATTTCTCCTTTTCCCACAGTGTTTTCAACAGGCTTGTACAGCAGACACGTGAAAACCAGGGCTTGTTTGGGAAAGGGTTAAATTCCAAATTGCCAGAGTATGGCTTATAAGTTTTAATTTAATAGTTTGCGCCTATGGTTGGCTTTTACGTATAACCGAACAAGATCAGACTGCACAATGTCTGTCGATCGTGTATCTATCCCGTCAGATATTTTGTACTGACAGATACTTTGTGCTGTCCACGTTTTCTCACCGAATGAACTTAAATTGCAATGTCTGTATGAACCATGTTCTGGTAAAGGGAGGCTTAATGCATCTCCGTGATGCAAGACGCCAAGCAAGTGATCACATGACCATGGAGCCATAAAGTCCATTTTGTCTAACAGCCGACTGAATCATGAGTTAAACTGATCCTTGGACATACAGAATATTGATCAATAGTGAAAAGTTTCGGTCCAGGTCAGCCTGCGCGGATTGCACAGGCTGACCTATATCGATACATTTCGCAGATGCATTAAGCTCCCGTAATGAGTCCTGATATTCTGAAAAATTCCCATCTTTTATTTTGCACTATTAAAGGAAAAAAAAAAAAAAAAAAAATGGTGTCTGACGTTGTTGTAAATGGAAATTCAGTTAAATCACAGAGGCAACTGCAACTATGGATGCATTTAGAGAAAATGTTCTACCTGTACTACAGACTCTTCCTAAATCACTTGCTGCTTTCCCACAAAAGCAAAGCTGTTTAGCAATGAGACGGATTGAATTTTATCGCAGTGACTATCATAAAGCCTCTTTGAGACCTTTGGCGGAGCCTGGATTCGAGTTCAAGACTCTTCGACCATTGCCCTTCTTCCTGCATCAAAAACTTAGCTTCCAGTTTTCGACCATTCAGGGACCGTAATCACCAAGCATTCTAAATTGTCTTTTAGTCTTATTCTATATTAAAAAAAGTAACACTCTTTTCAGTTGTGCAGACCATTTGGTTCACCCAATCGGAATGAGTGTTATTTTGGAATTGGAAAATTCTTGTAAAGTTGACTAAGAATGCAGTTTGGAACGGTTGGTGAATAAGGGTTCATGTTAAACATGAAAGATCTTCTGAAAGACGGCGTATGAGGTACTGGTATATGAATTTTGGATTTCTTTTGTGGTTCAATATGAAGTGAAAAGTAACCTCGCCAGAAAATGCCTCTTTTGCAGTTCTCATTGTTTCGCACACTGCTGACAAGTGATTTTTTTTTTTTTTTAAATAAAATTTTGAGCCACGCTGTCTGAAAAGGTGGCTTAATGCATGTGCGAAAAGTATCGATCCAGGTCAACCTGCGCAGTTCGCGCAGGCTGACCTGGGCCGAAACTTTTCGCTGTCGGTCAATTTTCTGTGTGTCAAAGGACCAGTGAACCTCACGATTCTGTCGGTTGTTACACAAAATGGATTTCATTGATCCATAAATATGTGATGACCTGCTTGGTATCATGGATCACGGGGATGCATTAAGCCCCCTTTTGTCAGAACACGACTCATATATGAGCGGCGCTCTAGCAAAAAAAGGGGTATATAATGCATCTCCGTGACGTATTATGCCAAACAAGTCATCCTATAATTATGGATCAATAAAGTCCATCTGTGAAGACAGCGCAGGCTGACCTGAATCGATACGTTTTGCAGACACCCTAAACCCCTTTTCACAGAGCATGACATATAATGTTCAAGATTACATGTCAGTCCAAATCACCGTTGAAAAAGGAGAAGTTGCAGCTAGAAATGATGTGTCTAAAATACCTGTTGACTATACATTGACTGGATATAAGGTATCACTTTAAAAATAGATTAACAATAGGTATATGATACAAGGATGCCCCCTATTATATTCATTTGCTGAGCACTCTCGAGTATCGACTAGCCGTTGCAACACTTGCATATTGGTGTTATACTTGGGCCCGTAAATAGGTATGCCGGGACTCGCAGAATAAACCCGTGAACATTTTTTTTTTTTTAATCAATCGCAAGTTGCTGTTTATTCATTCGAAACTAAATACCAAGATGTAGGTCAAAAGCCATCTTTTGCAGCTACGCCGAAAGGATACTAGGAACTGAATACCGCACTAATATTCTCTCTGAATAACACAGTGAATGCACGCTACATTTCGTGTGTGTAAAATCATATACCCTTTTGATGTTAACCCTTAGCCTGCTGAGCACGACTCAAGGACTTTTTGCGGACAGTGTAGATCGAGATCAGACTGCACAGATCGTGATGTCTGATCTTAGATCTACACTGTCCGATGAGAAAATATTTTCCCCGAAAATACCTTTGAAATATCAAACTTTCGGTTTTAAATATCGTCTTGAAAGTTTGATTTCACTTATTTAGCAGGTTAAGGGTTAAATCGACTTTCTACGAAGGCTAAACTCTGTTAGCGTCATAGGTAAAAACAGGGGCTCTTACGGACTGCATAGATTAAGATCAGACTGCACAGAGTGTTCAGTCTGATCTTGGATCTATACCGTCCGCTTGTTTAGTCAAGCCTGTAAGGAAAAAAATCTGTTATCTAGAGTTCCAGTGGGATGTATTTTCAGTCATCATCAGCTCGAGTTTTAGTTTAGTTCAAATGTGAAGGAAGAGACATTTTGCTAATAATTTAGAGTCAAATAAAAGGTGGCGTAGATCAAAGATCAGACTAAACGTTATGTGAAATCTGATCTTAACATACACCATTCGTAAAATATCTACTTTTGTGCCCGGGATCGGTGAAAGAGTTAACATAAATACATAAATCGTTACACTGACGTTAAAAATTACATAATTATTGGGATACTCAAAAGATATTTGTGGACTACTGGCGGTTTTCTGATGGCAGCAGAAGACGGTATGTTGTCTTTATTTCATATTATACAGTCTTTCGTTTTTAAAATTTTACCAGAAGATGAAAATGAAAAAAGGTCTAGCCTTGTCCAAATTGAAAGCATTTGCAGACGACAAATTAAATGATACTCAATGCATGAAACGTGTCTTTTAAAGGGTAGAAAACGTTGTGGGGGGAAAAAAGGAGAAAATGCTGGTTTTTAACTCTTATCCTACCGTTGGCGAGCTTAGGAGTATTTTGTGGTATTTTGTAGAGAGTGTAAAGTAAGATCAGCCTGCACGTACGTGCAGACTGATCTTGCTTTGCATTCTCGGCTGCTCTATTAGTAGTGTCGGCAGGATATGGATTTAAAAATAAAAAGTTTAATAAAGGTGGTACAATATAGTTTAGAATGGTTGATTCTGATCGAAAATACAAACAATTTCTGAAGCACAAAATTTGCCCACATACATTTATAACTGTACCGTTGAACAGTGTCGCTATGTCGATTTATAAACGTATGATATTGATCATATTTATACACCAGAAACCTGTGTACAATCTCATTGTTATGAACATCCTGTATTCACAAGAGAGCTTTATTATACGCCCTCAGGCTAAAGTCAAATGTAGGCTAATAATGATTAAAACGATACAACAAGAGTGAATTTGTCACTTGAACTCATGCATAAAATGGCTTTTATATGTCTGTTTAAATTTTTGGCCCCAGTTTTTTATTTCCTGAACTATCTAATCTTAAAGGGAGCTATTCAGATAATAATAATAATAATAGTGATGGCGGTGATGATGATGATGATAATGATGATGATAAAAGCCATATATTTTTACTACTGAATTTTGTAAGGTAATAGCTAGCAAGCCGCCAATAAACAGGGATGGAAAGTATTTAAAAAAAAAAAAAGCTTTTTAATTGCACTTACGTAACGGACTACACACCCTTTTACACTTCGTGCCAGCATTTCGTAAAGCCTTGTGAGAATTTCAAAGGATCAGGGTTCGTATTCACCAACCGTTCTTAAGAATGTTCTCCGTCTTATTCTCCAGGATTTTCCAAATTTGAATGTAACACGCCTTCTGATTGGCTAAACCAAATGGTTTAGCCAATCAGAAGGTGTGTTACTTTCAAATTTGGAAAATTCTGGAGAAAGAGACAAAAAACGGTCTTAAGAACGGTTGGTGAATGCGGACCCAGTAGTACGTCGTCAAATAAGCATGATGACGTCGTATTTTACCTCATAAAAATAGCCATTGCGTTAATGTAACCGTCTATTTAATTTACACTTCCAGAGAAGTGTGTACATGTAGTTTGTAGTGCTTCACTGTGTTTTGCAAAAAAGCTAAATAGGTTCCTAAACATGCCAGCACTGGTGCGCATTTCAAGTGTTTAGTTAGAATTCTAAATCGCCATGTTAACATTCTGTGTTGTCTGGCCATAGTTCTACAGTGGTAACAATCTTGCAAGAAATCAAGAGGATCGGAATTTATTTTTTTTCCCGAAATTATAGTTTTACGAAACTATCTGAGTTATTCCCAAATATATTTATAGTTTGTACATGAAATTACATTTTGTGTTCATTTTAGATATACCTCATGTTATTTTTAGGCGAGTCATATAGGGTGACCGTGGTCCTCTTCCCCACCCCCACCCCCCCTTTTTTTTATCAAAGTTCTTTCTTACAAACAAAAATTATTTACTAGGAGACGTTTTGTTTACCAGTCAGCTAGATGACAAGAGTAAAGATAAAGCGAGAAAGGAGCTACATGAACTGAACGATAAAGACCGAGAACTCGCAGTTCAAACATTGAGACAGTGGATTCTGGAACAGGATTGGTTAAAATGTCCAACAGGTTGTTTACTGTCCTATAATTAATTCTTCTTGTTTACTATTAACGAAAAGTTACCAATTTTCAAAGGTGTAATAGGTCTGTACTCACAAACTACTCTTATTTGCATCCCCTGTCTACTCTAAATTTAGAAAGTAACAGAATTTCTGATTGGCTAAAGTAATGATTTAGCCAATTAAACTTGTGTGACTTTGAAATTCAGACAACTCTTGAGAATTTGGCTAAGAATACAATATAGAATGCTTATATTATATTGTCCCTGATTTATCACAGCTTGTAAGAGCTAAAATGTACACTGTCATAGGACTATTTATACCATACGTATTTCTGTGGTGAACGTGCAAGTCCGTAACTACCGTAAAGGAGACTAATGACAGATTTACCAGACATACCAGGTTCCACCAAAAACGACACAAATTTTGAACTAATTAATGTTGGCAAAAAAGTAGACGCATGGTGATTCATATTGGAATATCTTTCATTATAAATGGTATACATATATATTAGCAGGGTATCGTAAAATGCACAGGAACTTTTTTCCTACAATGTATATGTAGCTTAACTAACATAAACGCAAGTGGACTGCATTAATTTTAATTTCACAGACTGCTTTTTGTGCGATACGCAAGACACATATCAATTTTAAAAGTCTTGGTTCATTGAACTCGTCCAAATACCTCTTATTTTCACAGCAAATTGTATTGTTCTTTTTCATTTCTAGATACTAGTAGTATTTCGTGAAAAGGTCTTCAACAAACATATTCCCCATAGCTCTAACATGTACCTTAACAAAACTATACTTTCTGACCTTCTGGCAGATTTTGCTTTTCTCTTGCGCTTTCTGCGAGTGAGAAAGTTCAGTCAGCTTGGAGCCAGACAGACAATTGAGAATTACTGGGCATGCAAGGAGAAGATTCCTCAAATTTACAGGGATATTGATCCCGGTGCCACTTTTCTTCAAGATATCGTCAGAACAGGGTATGTTTGTAGATAGTTTCATTGCACTGCGTTATAAATGTTTATTCTCGGGGCCTGTCAGTGCGATAGCAATATTGCTAGACAATGAACTGATTAACCCTTTCCCACACGATACCAAGTATTAAAGACCCTTCGGAAGATAGCTTTGAAAACATTGTGGGAAAAGGAGAAAATGCTGGTACCCAGCATTTTCTCCTTTCCCCGCAGTGTTTTCTACCCAACCAGAGGTCTCTGGCTAATTTGTGCCAATTTTCAATTCTGCAGATGCTCTCAATTTCGTCACGGTTTAAATTTTTGACGTTTGGTAAAGTGTTAAACGATGCTTTTTGCAATTTTTATGAAGAAAGGTTACCCCTATAAGGCAAACCATTGGAAGCAAAAAGACCTGATAGAAAATTCCATTGATATGCTCAGCTATATAAACTAGATGAAGATGGGAGGCGACAAAAGTGTATTACTATTATCCGTAAAGATGGCTTGTTAAATATATCACAAATTGCTAGGATTACGAAATGCTGAGCCCACCCGGGTAGCTCAGTGGTTAGTGTATCTAACTCGTGACCTGGAGGTTGCTGGTTTGATACCCGGTTGAGGCAATCTTTCTTACCTGTGATATTTCGCCTCTCGCCTCTGTTGCATGTGGGAAAAGTAGTCAGTGACTTGGAAACAAAGCTGTGTCAGTACTGGTGTGAGAAAGCCAGGAAACACATGTGCAGGAGCACTGACCACCGTGATATGACCTATACTGTTAAAACGGCGTTAAACTCCACTATAAAGATATAAACAAATTGCTGATTATGTGCGATTCCACCTTTGCCAGTATTTTAACAGCAGTGGTCCGTGCAGTATGACAAAGACTCGTCTTTAGTAGGTGTATTCACAAAATAAAGATATTTTTTTTTTTATTCCACATTCGAACCACTGTTGATAAATGAGCATCATTTATAGGGACATACTCGAAGGAGTATGTTGTTGTTTTTGATGATGATAATGATGATGACGAAGATGATGATAATGATGCTGATGATGATTTCAACTTCAGAAGCACGGGCCAATTTCTAATATGGTTGTAATACGACATCTTAAACAGGTTTGCTTTTAGTCACAAGAAAACAGACAGTGAGGGATGCCGGATCATATTCTGTCAGCCAGGTAGGTACTGTTGTCTTTTTAAGTTTGTCAGGTTGGATCATTCATTGTAAATGCAGTTTGTTTATTTGAATATACAGACTTGCTTTAAGGTCAACAAGTTGGCTTCTTTAAAAAAGAAGCCAGGAGAGGTCGGCATCGATGTTTTCAAATAGTTTATTGGCTTTTGATTTCAATATATTTTGGTAGAAGTAAACAAACAAGTTAGGCATTAAATGAATGAGAAAAAACATTTTTTTCCCAATCTTGCTGGTGTAAAGGCACAAAACAGTACATGTTCCACATTGTTATAATATTCAAGGAATTGGAGGCCATATGCTATTAACATGCTCAGAAATGCATATTTTTTTTCAAAATTAAAGGACACAAAACCGAAGATGATTATCCAATTTAGCTCATTTTCAAAATGTTTGTAATGTGTGCTCAGATAAGCCAATTTTTTTTTTTTTTTGAAAGGAGAAACCGTTCAATTAAAATTTGATACAATATGCTAATTCCACTGAGGAGGCAAGAATCTTACCTGTTAACAACAAATAAAGGTGGCCTATACATAATACTAGTACCAGACATGTTAAAAATAAATGTAACATTTTTTAATCTTTTAACAAACAACAATTTTTTGACTGTCCCAAACAGAAAAAGCATGCAGACGACAATTTAAACTTTGGTAATTAATGTGGAAGATGGTGCTTTGATGTGATGGAAACCATTGTGACAAAAGGAGAAACTGCAGTGATTAACAGTTTCTCCTCTTTCCACAATATTTTGAAAAGTTGTCTGCTGCAGACATGTAAAATGAAGAGGTTGTTTGTCTAAACGTTAAAAATTTAAGAAAGTAGATAAATGAGCCATGCTCTGAGAAAAGGGCGCTTAATGCATCTGCAAAAAGTATCGACCCATGTCAGCCTGCGCAGTCCGCCCAAAACCAAAGGACCACGGACTCTTTTGAGGTGTGCGGTACGTAGGGCGAAGAGGCACGACTTTCTTTCGCGCTCATAAGTTGATTTTCGCAGGATTCTCGAAATCCGGCATAATAGAAGCAGCTCTGTGTGTTATTTCTCAAATCTATATCATTATAAATCCATAGAATTTTTGAATAAAACAGAAAAATGCTAGAATCTAGTCAGTTTTGAAAAATAGAACTTGAAAACATACTGATCAACCTATTTCTATCTATTTGTGGGGTACGAGTTCTCCAGAGAACACGTGCTCTCGAGATTAGGGTATGAGTTCTCCAGGGTACGAATTCTCCAGCTAGTATCAAGTCACGTGATCTTTTCCCGCGGTGTTCTTTCTCTTTTTTTTTTTAACGATTTTTTTTCTCTCTCTGCTTAGATTTATTTGTTTAATGAAAAATTGCAATTATTGGAGAGATCATTTACTATCAATATAGTATAATAAATCTTTTTGGAAAGCCGTCATATAAAAGAAAACGTTTATTTCCTATTTCAGTTTTTTGATTTCGGTTTGTTTATAAAACCATGACGAAATAGACTGTGTATCAGAACAATTTCGCAAAAACGAATGGATTTAGACAGCGATTTCTGTGGCAGTCTGCCTTTTAAACTCACCACTGTTGGAGAGGTCTGATGACCTCTCCAATCATAATTTGGTAAAATATAACTTCACTCATCAAGTAATCAGACGAACGCTTTTATCTTCCATGGTTTGTGTTTCTGTAGAATCAGTAGAAGAGAGAGTCGTCCTGATTTCGTTCTGATTCGCTCTTAATGGTGTTAGACATAATACATAAGCAATGCTCCGTGAAATGAGGATTTAATGCATCTTCAAAAAAGGATCGACCCAGGTCAGCCTGCATAGTCCGTGCAGACTGACAGTGATCGAAACTTTAATTTATCGGTCAATTTTCTGTATGTTAAAGGACAGTCTACCTTATAAATTAGTTGGTTGTTAGACAAAATGGATTTTTTGGATCCATGATTATGTGATAACTTGCTTCGTATAATGCATCACAAGATGCATTAAACCCTCTTTTGCCAGAGCATGGCTCATATGTATTAATATACCTCTGCTAAAATCCCTCCAAAGTTCAAGATTAGGCTATTTAAGTTTCAAAAAGAGTCAACTTGTTTCACCTTAGTCTTAAGTTGATATGTTTATCTGTTTAGGCTGTGTATATATAGACAGAGTAAAAGAAATAAGTGTCCACTAAAGTTAATTATTTATCGATATAGGCTGTGTATCTATGGACAGAGTAAAGGAAACAGACGGCCACAACCGTCAATAATTTATCGGTTAAGGATGTGTTTCTACAGACGAAGTAATTATTTATCGGTTTAGGCTGTGTATCTACAGACAAATAAAAGAAGCAAGCGTTCACAACATTTAATTATTAATCTGTTTAGGCTGTGTAACTATATACAAAGTAAAAGAAATTGGCACAACAGTTATATATTTTATCGGTTAAGGTTGTGCATCTATAAACAAAGTATTTATTTCTTGGTTTATGCTATGTATCTATAGACAGAGTAAAAGAAATAGGCGGACACAATAGTTGATCATTTATCAGTATAGGCTGTTTATCTATAGGCAGGGTCGAAGAAATATGCGGACATAGCAGCTAATTATTTATCGGTTTAAATTGTGTATTCATAGACAGAGTCAAAGAAATAAGAATCCACAACAGTTAATTTTTTATCGGTTTAGGCTGCGTATCTATAGACAGAGTAATAAAAATAGGCGTTCGGAGCAGTTGTGATATATCAGTTTAGGCTGTGCAGCTATAGACCAGGTGAAAGAAATAGGCGTTCACAACAGCTAATGATTTATCGGTTCGGGTGTTCTATCTATAGACAGAGTAAAAGAAATAGGTATCCAAAACAGTTAATTATTTATCGGTTAAGGTTGTGTAGCTATAGACAGAGTAAAAGAAATAGGTGTCCACAACAGTTAATAATTTATCGATTTAGGCTTTGTATCTATAGACAGAGTAAAAGAAAAAGGCGCCCACAACAGTTAATTATTTATCGGATTAGGATGTGTATTTAAAGACAGAGTTAAAGAGATAGCATTCACAACAGTTGATTTTTTATCTGTTTAGGGAATGTATCCATAGACAGGATAAAAGAAATAGGCCTTTAACAGTAAATTATCGATTTAGGCTCGTAGACAAAGTTAAAGAAATTGGCATTCACAACAGTAAACTCTAAAGCTACTAAACGCGACTCATTGATCCTTTGTGGACAGTGTAGATCAAGATTAGACTGCACAGAACGTGCAGTCTGATCTTGAATCTACACTGTCCGATATTGAGATATTTTTCCAAAAAAAAAAAAAAAAAAACTACCAATGAAATAGCGAAAATTGATCTTTTACAATCGGCATGAAAGTTTCGTTTCATTTATTTAGCACCTGGAGGGTTACTTATTTATCGGTTTAGGCTGAGTATCTATAGACAGAGTAAAAGAGACAGGTGTTCACAACAGTTAATTCTTTATCACTTTAGGCTGTGTATCTATAGACAGAGTAAAAGAAAAAGGTGCCCACAACAGTTAATTATTTATCACTTTAGGCTGTGTATCTATAGACAGAATAAAAGAGATAGGTGTTCACAACCTTCACAAATCCTTCATAATGGTGTTGGAATGGATCATGATGGACGAAAACGCGCAGGTGAATGGTGTAAGAATTCTCGCAGATTACACAAACATGGGCTTTCAGTTATACCTTGCTTACGCCGAAGTGGAAGAAATGAAAACCCTGTTGAAATTTTTACAGGTAACTTTATTCTTTCAGACAAGGGTGCAGTTTGGTTATTACAAATCATAATTAGATATTGTTTTGGTAACTTTTTTAAAATTATAATGACAGTAAAGATCACAAGATCAGTCTGCATGTTTTACTCTGTTGCTGAAAGTAGCACATAATGGTATTCAAATGGCCAAGATTGACGAACACTGCCAAAATATCGGACAATGTGGATAGAGGAGCAAAGTGCATATTTTGTGTAGTCTGATCTTCATCCACATTGTCTGCAATATCTGGCAAAGATGTACTCAAAACTACTAAAGATTTTTTAATCCTTTACCACACAATCCCGAGTTTCAACAACTCTTAGAAAGATGCCTTTTGAAATCATTGTGGGAAAAGGAGAAAATGCTGGTAACCAGCATTTTCTCCTTTTCCCACACTGATTTCTAGCTATTCAAGAACAAATACTATGACTTGAAAAACATTTTAATTATCACCTGCATCTGCTTCGAATTTGGTCTGGTCCAAAATTTTGCAGCATTGTAAAGGGTTAAAGCATGGTGTATAGATCACCCCCTTTTATCATGTTTGATCAGATGTTATTGTATAGCAACATAATGTATTCATGAACTTATTTGAGCAGCGCTCTGGCAAAAGGAAGTTTAATTTATCTACATGATTCCTTAGACCAAGTAAGTCTTCAAATAATTATTGATCCATAACATAACATCCAGTTTGTCCACCAACCGACTTAATCATTAGGTGAAATGGTTCTTTGACATGCAGAAAATTTAAGAATATCAAAATGTTTCGACCCGGGTCTGCCTTAGCCCGCTGCGTAGGCTGATGTGGGTTGATCCTTTTTTGCAAATGCATTAAACCCCTTTTCACAGAGTCTGGCTCATTAACTTATCACGATTTATTTATCAGTATATTTACTTACGTAGTTTTCTTCCAGAAATCTTTACCAGTTCGTCTAAAGGGGATGTTTCTTTACAATGAACCAACATTTTTGGACATTTTGATGGCCTTCGTCGCCCCATTTCTGACCTCGAAATTCAAGGAGAGGGTAATTAAAAAAAATACAGACATCAAAATATCTGTTGTATATATTTTGGCCCCATTCACATGGACATACACGTTTACTTACATACTTAAATTTACTTGTGTATATACATGTAGTAGACCGATCATGTGAAAGCATGTAGTAGCATATATATGTAGTAGGCCGATCATGTGAAAGCATGTAGTAGCAAATACATGTAATAGGCCGATCATGTGAAAGCATGTAGTAGCAAATACATGTATTAGGCCTATCATGTGAAAGCATTCAGTTCATTCATGTTTTTGAATACTCATAGAGTTAACTGGAATAAGCAAAAGTATCCATGCACAACTTTTGGATTTTATGATAATGATACTTCTATGTAAACTTACTCCATTTGATGTGAACAAACCTCATATTTACACAGGTAAGCAAATTAACTTTCCTCCACTACTTGCATACTGTAGGAATCTACCAATAATGTATTGATTGAATTCTATTATACTGAAAAATTTGAATACCAATTTGCAAACTGTTGCCCGCTAAAAGAAGACGAATGTTTCCTTCATTGTAGGATAAATACTAAACACCTGAAAACGTCTGCAGTTAAATGGGACAAAATGGCTTAAAAGAAGCATAAACACGGACTTTGGTTCTAATAGCATGTGAACACTACGCAATACGCTTTTTCTTACTCCACATAGCAAAATACATATGAATGTGACTTAGCTTCTACGCTCACTTACATCAAATATTATTACAGACTTTACTGTTTTTAGATTTTTATTGATTCCTTTGTTCTCATTTTCCCAGAGATTCTCTATTTCACATGGAAGTTAAAAACTCTTTCCGTACTTATCCTTTCAGATGAAGGTAGTTGGCAGTAATTTGGCAGACCTTTATAAAGTGGTAGACACATCCATTCTGCCCGATGATTATTTACCAGACGACCACAGAGGACCAAGCGCTGGTCCAGTTTCAAAAATTATCGGTAGATATATGGGCCATACTCTGTAAGAGGGGGTTTAATCAATTTACAAAAAGTATCCACAAAGGACAGCCTGGGCAATCCGCGTAGGCTGACCTGGGTCGAAAGTTTTTGCTATTGGTCAATTTTGTGCACGTCAAAGGACCAATGTACCTCATGATTCAGTCGGGATTAGACAAAATGGACTTTATTAATCCAAGCTTATATGATGACTTGCTTGGTATCATGCATTATGAAGATGCATTAAACCCCCTTTTGCCAGTGCATGGCTTATATTCATTTTATTATACTCGTTTATCGCGGCCAAAACCAGGTTGCAAAAAGTGCAGGATGATGTTCGAGCTAAACTCTATGCTATGGTGAAATACGAGAATGAAATATCCTTGAAATATTTGGGATAGTTTTTCCTGACTGTGAATATCCAATGGCGCTCTTATCAGAATCTTTAGAATACATTCTCATTCAAGTGGAAACATACAGCAGTGTCATCTTCAAGGCGAGGGTAGCTTGCGATATATTAGATAACATACACACAAGATCTTAAAGGAAGGTTTATGCAAGCTTGGGCGAATTTACAAACCATCTTTAATTAAATCCTCTATCTAAATCTCAAGAAAAAATACATGTGGATATAGGCACGTTAGCGCAATTTTGACACACGTTTAATTTGATAATACCCATATTTCATATCTATATATTAGATATCATTGTCACGTGACTAATCGATCAACTAAATTTGTACCCGATTTCATTGTTTTGACGATTTTCTTTCTGTATATTTCATTGGTTATTTTCTCTGGACAATCTAGAACAAAGTCGTGTTGAAATTTCAGTGCTTTGGTTCTATTTAGAAGATAGTTACGAGTATGAAAATACCATTGTGTCCACAATGCTTTGACTATTGTATCTTTCATTCCAGATGAAATGTTACATGACATGATGCAGCCAAGGTTTTACGATTACATCCGGGACATAAGTTCAACAAAATATGGAATAGATACAGAAAAAAGAGATGCTTGTCGTGTGGAACAAGAAAATGTGGCTTCCTTCAGGAAACTAAATGTAGACTGATTGTGAAGTAACAAATATGCAAACCAGTGTTCTATATTTATTACATACGTTTTTACGAATTGAAAGGAAGTGTTAAAAACATTACTATAGCATGTGATTTTCTTTTATTTTTGGTAGGTATATTTTAGAGCCTACACTTACAGTTTGAGATATGCCGGAAGAATTCTGATAGTGAGTGCAACATTAGGTGATCGCTGTAACAGTCGAGACCAAGACAACTGATGAAAATGTCCCGGTAGGTCGTGCCTTGTTGTTCCTGGTGTTTACTAGTATTCTTTTGTTTCTTCGATTGTTTCTGTTTGAAAAAGGCTATCTGGGTCCGTATTCACCAACCTGTCTTCAGAATATTCTTGGTCTTGTTCTCCAGAATTTTCCAAAATTGAAAGTAACACACCTTCTGATTGGCTAAACCATTTGGTTTAGCCAATCAGAAGTTGTGTCACTTTCAAACTTGGAAAATCTTGAAGAATAAGTCTTAAGAACGTTCTTAAGAATGGTTGGTGAATACGGACCCTGATCTCCATTTTCAATACCGCCAAAATAAATAAGAGACCGATAAAATATGGTAATAATGGTTTCCATGGCTGTATCTCGGGATCTTGAGGATCGAATAACAAATGATTTTATTTTTCTATTTTTCTTTCATAATTCACTTTCTTATTTTCATTATTTCTCTACCAGATGAAATGTTTTTGAATATATGTACAATGGCTCATGTTCACTCTGTGGACACTAGTACTTATATGTAAGTGACCCACGCTCTGTGAAAAGGTAGTTTAATGCATCCGCAAAAGTATGGTCCCTTGCGAGCCTGAGCCGGCCGAGAAGGCTGACACAGGTCGAAACTTTTCCCTACTGGTAGATCTTCTGCATGTTAAAAAAGGACAATTCTTCTCCGGGATTTGGGCAGTATTTAAACAAAA
Organism: Tridacna gigas; assembly: GCA_945859785.2. NCBI lineage: Eukaryota > Metazoa > Mollusca > Bivalvia > Cardiida > Cardiidae > Tridacna > Tridacna gigas. Next base: position 13,887,580 of record OX244039.2, on the reverse strand, counting down.
CGGGCCTATATCATGCAACAGACTGCTTGGTACAGTGCTTAAAAATCCCAAGATGCACTGAACCCCCTTTTTGCCAAGAGCACAACACAAATAATTTTGATCTTGTATTACTGATGTTTGATATTAAAGTTTCTTGAAAGAATTCAAGCAACAGTTTTATAGAAAGGGGAAACAAAAAATTAAAAAGAAAAACTATACAAAATGTATCGTTCTCATATTCTACGTTTCATAACAAACTACATTGATGTTACCATTTATAATCATACATACAGCAGTAATTTCAAAATTTCTTTCAATACTTAACCGTTTACTATACAATCCCGACTTTTAACGACCCTGATAAAGAAGGCTTTTGAAAACACTGATAACCAGCATTTTCTCTTTTTCCAACAATGTTTTCTATCCTAACACAGGCAAATTTCAACAAGTCTCCTTTTTTACACGAGTGGTAAAGACTTTACCAAACTCCTGTAGAGGTCAGCTTCTACCGCCCCCTAAACATCTTTCCAAAATATCACAGGTAAAGAAGCACTTGCTCGTAAAAAAGCAAAGACTTCTTTCTAACAAAATCTTCCCTGTCATTTACAACAGACGATATACTGACCTGGAGGTCCGTATTCACCAACCATTCTTACTTTTATTTTCTAGCATATTCTACATTTAGAAAGTAACACAACTTCTGATTGGCTAAACCATTTGGTTTAGCCAACCAGAAGTTGCGTCACATGTATTTTCAAATTTAGAAAATTCTTTGAGAACAACACTAACGAATACGGAACCAGCTATTTGTCCTTTGCGCCATGCCATATGTTTCAGTAAGAGGTAGATTTATGTCACTGGTTGGTTTTCTATGCCATATTCTAGCGAGACGTGTCTGGTTGTATACAGTGTCACATAGTATTTCGTAAATAATAGGGTAAAATAAAATAGAAAAAAATAGGTAGTCGTGTCTATGAGGTTATGAGTTAAAAAACTGAAACAAAATTAACAAATACCTAATAAAGACAGTATAAAGTTTTTTTCCCCAAGAAATAAGGCAAATCAATTACACAAAACAATAAAATCACATGTATATCAAAACTCAATCTACATTCAGTTTCCTAAACGAGGCCGTAGGTTCTTGTTCCACATCAGCTTTTTTCTTCAGGTCTACGCCATATTTTGTAGAACTGACGTCACGAATATATTCTCGAAATTTCGTGTTCGTCATATCATCCAGCATCTCATCTAAAAATAAATAAATGAAAATGAATTTCAACTTTTTGTTCACTTTCATTTTGCCACATGATATGTATATGAGCCATGCTCTGGCAAAAGGGGGCTAAATGCATCCCCGTGATACATTCTACCAAGCAAGCTATCACATTAGTATGGATCAATGAAAGACGCTTTTTTTTAACAACCGACTCAATCATGAGGTAGACTGGCCCTTGGACAAACAGAAAATTGACCAATAGCGAAAAGCCATGCTCTGGCAAAAGGGGACTTTATGCATCTCCGTGATGCATTAAATCGATCAGGCCATCACATAATTTTGAGTCCATAATAGCCACTTTTTCTAACAACCGGCTTAATCGTGAGGTAGCCTGGTCCTTGGACATACAGAAATTTGAGCAATTGCGAAAAGTTCCGGTCCAGGTCAACCTGCGCTGACTGCGCAGGCTGACCTAGGTCGATACTTTTCGCAGATGCATTAGGTCCCCTTTTCACAGAGCATGGTTCATATAATAGTATATGTGCAAGAGCTCATGTTAACTATGTAGGCGAAGTATCTATGTTTACTCCAACATCTCAGGTAGGAAAAAGTAAATGAAACTAAATAAATACAATGAATAAATAAAATGAAAAGATAAGCAAATATATACTTGTAAATAAGCAAATAAATGGTCAGAATTTGCAGTTTTCTATTTCTCGAGTCAGTTAAGTTTAAAAAGTGAAAAATGGCTTAGTAAATATCACCATACTTTGAAATTTCATTTCGAAGCACGGTAATCAACTGAACTATTTAAGAGTGAACTGGTCCCCGTTGTAGATATACATATTACAACTGGCACAGGCTATTGTGTCGTTGCTTTCCATTGGGCCACATGTATATCACAGAATAGCCAATCAGAGAAGCTTACACATTTCCAGTTTGGCTGTAAAGGTAACACTGCGACATTTTGCACAATTTGAAATTGGTAATCGAAACTAAAAGGAATATTAGCAGGCATAAACATTGATTGGTGATACCAAAAATACAATTCACTTACTCGTAACGTCAAAAATATCGGAAAATCCCCTGCTCAGGAAGTGAGAATGACCTCCCCTGAATCTCTAATAGTCTCGCGACATGGCTGTTCTAAAAATAGACGAGCAGAATTCCGCCCGTTTTTAATAGCCCTGTACCGATCCCAATATACGCTTGCTGTATCAGGGCAGGTAACCAGTCTAATTTAAGAGTTGATGTGTGCAATAATACATGTAATAATTTGAGCTTACCAACAATTTTGTCAATGGGACCAGCACTCGGCCCCGTGTGATCGTCCGGTAAATATTCATCAGGTAGATGGGATTTTTCGATCACTTTGTACAAAGCCACAAGATTGTTTCCAAGGAGTTCTATCTGAAATTAAAGGGTTGTTTCCCGGCTATAAGACGGCTAAATAACCCGTTACTAGTCAAACATGTCCCCTTGGTGTGTGGAATTTTGGTGCTTGTCCTCGATTGTGACTGTTGTCAAGATAATGGGATTGGCTTCCGGTAGGAAACAGAAAAAAATAGTATCGGTAGCAGTCAATCTAAATGTTACCCATGCAATAGATGTTGAGTGTAACCCAAAAGAAGTAACAACAATCCCGGACGGATATGAAGCAGTCTGCATGAGGTGTTTCAAATGTGTCTTCTGTCTAAACAATTGAGTAGTAATCCAAAATCATTTTGTTTGGCGTAAAACGGCACGTGAAAGGGTAGGCCTACGTCTATCTTAGTTTTATCATTGCGCCAACTGCAGTTGTCCACACATTTCAAATTTTTCTATAGCTAAAATATGCAAACCTTTTTTCGTTTGCATGCCACTCGATGCTTTTCATTTAAAGTTCAAAAACAAATTTCAAATCAAAATGGTGACCTGTGAGAGAGGTATAATTCGGGTTTAACTGACAATCAACAAAAAAATCAGTTTGAACCGAAAATTCCATCGTCGTCGGTTACTCACAATACTTTTGAAAACGTTGACCTTCACCTCGTATCTTGGGATTACAAAATAATGAGTCCTTTCAGCGCTATATGCGAAAACAGACAAACAATCTATTTTCCGGTGGATTGTATCTTCAGCCGTCGAAAGAGCTCGAGTTGATATATTTGGCATCGAAAGCGTCAGTGAATCGAACTATTGGTGCAGCATTGACAATTTGCGGAGCTTTTGACCGATGAATTGACACTTTATAACTTGCATGTTCACGATGATTTTTCTGGGCTAAATTAAGTGACAAGATCCCCAATTTTAGTAACAAAACCCAGAGGTTTTCGTCACAGCTAGAGCTTATAGGAGGAGTTTTTGATAGGAACATGAGGTTTGACTGTGTGACTGTCACATTGTAGCTTATTTATATTGATGAAAAAGTATTTGGCGGTCAAATCTCTTACGTGTTGAAATGGAGTAAAACAGAGTTAGTAGCGAGAGACTTACTCTTTGTCGGAATTTCTGGGTTAAGATTGGACTCAGAAATGCTAACAACACATCAATGAATGCAGGCTCATTGTAGTAAAACATTTTTTTCAAACGGACCGGTAGTGATTTCTGTAAGGAAAAAAAATTACTATTTACTAGAAGATAAGTTAAAAAAAAAAAGAAAACATCTGCAGATCACAAACTAAAGATTAGTACAAATGAGCTAAAGGTTTCTGATATCTAGTAGACAGTATCGTGGGTGAAAGAGAAAATGCTGGTTACCAGCATTTTCTCCTTTTTCCCAACAATGATAACAAAAACCTTCTTTATCAGGATCATTTTCAAAACAATCGTCTTGTAAATAGATATTGTCTGTAGTCAAAATAACCAGTCACTGTTTACAATCAACTTATTCATTTTAAATGAGTTTGGCAAAGAGCCCAAATTGAAATAGACATAAACTGAACATGTATATCATCCATGCTCTTGCAAAACAGGGTTTAATTTTCGTGATATATTATACCAAACAAGTCATCACAAAATCATGCATTCATGAAATCCATTCGTTTAACAACCAACCGAATCTTGAGACAGAGTAGCATGCAGAAAATTGACCAAATGCAAAAGGTTTCGACCCAAATCAGCGCACGGCTAAACTGGGTCGAAAAAATTTACTTTTGGAAAATTTTCTGCATGTCAAAGGAACCTCATGATTCAATTGGTTGTCATACAAATTTATTTTATGGATCCATAACACTGTGATTACTTGCGTAGTGTCATGCAATACGGAGATGTGTTATACCCCTTGTGCTAGAACACGACTTTCCCCACGGCCATAAAAATTGGTTTGTGAACGGCTCATTCAAGATTGATTAGGAACACAACAGGCGGAAGGCTATCTAGCCCGAAAAAAAATTGCCACTGCCACAGTCCTGCCACCCAAATGTAACGTGCAGCTACAATTGGTCACCATTTCAGGTACAAGACGCACGATTGACATTATGATTTCCTTTGCCGACAATATAGATCAAGATCTGGGCTCGTATTCACCAACCATTCTTGACAACGTTCTTAGTCTTGTTCTCCAGATTTTTCTAAATTTGTAAGTAACACAACTTCTGATTGGCTAAACCGTTTGGTTTAGCCAATCAGAAGTTGCGTTACTTTCAAATACAGCAAATCTTGGAGAATAAGACTTATAGTGTTCTTAAGAATTAATGGTGAACCTAACCCAGATGACACAAAACGTATTGTCTGACCTGTGATCGGAAAGTAACAAAGGATATGCAGTCATGAAAATGTCACCTTCGACCCGATTCCACCCAATTTAAGATGCAGCTACTATTGGTCACCAATTCATGCATAAGTCGCATGATGCACATTGATTTACTCTTCAAGTGCATTTCACAATCAAAGTTGTCCTTGTGGACAATATAGACAATATAGATCAAGATCAGACCGCACAACGCGTGCAGTTTGATCTTTCATCTACACTGTTGATTTACCTCGTACATTCTGGAAGAAAAGAAATCTTGAAATTGCAATTATTTTGATCCTATATCTGGACTGAAAATATCTGTAAGTTAGGTCGGCGCTCTATCGGTTAACCAGGGAGAACATTACAAAACCACACTACTGGAAGATTGGCGAAGCAAACTTAAAGCACACTAGTCCGAAAGTATCTCCGAGGCCTTATTAAAGAATAGAAAATACCGGTACCTGAAGAAATTTCATCAAATTTTTCTGATCCTCGAAGTTTGCATACGCTAAGTATAACTGAAAGTTCATGTTGGTATAGTCACACACCATTTTGACACCATTCACTTGTGTGTTTTCATCAAACATAGCCCATTCTAACACTGTAACAAACCCCTTATATAAGTTGGGGAGACCTATTTGCTTTACTTGATCTAGTGACAACGCTCCTGAAAACACAAGAAGAAAGAAATTAACAGAACAGAAAAGATACTGCACTGTCACTGTTACAGTGGATTATTTTCCGTAAATGTTTTTTACCCTTTGAAAGACCAATTCAATAAGTGATAAATATTCAGTTTGTGGTCTGCAAATGCTTGGAGACTGGACAAGTATAAAATTTTATCGTTTTGTGCAGAGTTATAAATTTCACTGGCTGTAAATATCCGGACCCTCTTTGAGTTCTTAAAGTTTTCTTCCCATAGACAAAAAAGGAAAAAGAGAGTTTATAGAAGACAAAGACATAAGCGTGACGTTTTTTCCATATTCTATAAGCCGTGGTCTGTATTCTGTGCATTAGGATCTAGAACCGTGACCTAGAACTTTCAGTCCCCGTGAGTATCATTCTCATCCGGTCTTCTGTTTGGTTGAGGGTATTTTGTATAAACCAATCAGAAGACCTGAATTGGTATTCACCAACCATTCTGAGTTCCATTCTTAGTCTTATTCTATATAGATTTAGAAAGTAGCACCACTTCTGATTGGCTAAACCAAACAGATTAAGGATGTTCTCAAGAATTGTTGGTGAATACGGTACCAGAATTACAATTCTAAAACGAGTACCAAAACAGTTATTTTTCTCTTGATAGGAATGGATATAAGAATAAAACTTAAAATATCAAAGAAATACAGAAACACAGAAACACAGACTAGAAACTGTCGATTGAAGATAGTCAATCAATTGAAGAAGATATTTGCGATATGACTTTACAAACCTGGTCGAATAAAGATGTACCTATGTCCGTCCTTGTCCAATTTCTTATGACTAAAGAAAAATTTGCTGAAAAAAGAAAATGGAAACCGTATAGATGCCAATCACAATTAGTATTATATTATTTCATACTTTTTGGTAAACAATGCTTGTCGAGAAACAATGGTGGATTATGGTTTGATATTTCATGGTTACGACCAGTGAAAATACCGATTTTATATTCAATTGAAGGCGGAAACAGTAGTTCCCGCGCACTAGTTACCTAGGTAATCAGAACTTGCCATTCAAAATGAGAGAAATATGATGTAATTTACGCTACATTTCACGCGTTTTACGTAATTTTATAATGCATTGTTATATGAGGAGGGAACGCAAAGGGGAATTACAGAAAAAAAAAAAAAAAAAACCGTACTGGATTTTGATGAAATTTCCAAGAAAATAGGGTTTAGAAGTATGAAATAAATATAATATTTGTTTTTTTTTCGGTGAAAGACCGAAATTTATTTCATCTCGTGAACATTATCGGTATTATTTTCACTCGTGGCTGCGCCACTCGTGAAAATATTACCGATGATGTTCACTCGATAAAATAAATTTCGATCTTTCACCGAAAAAACAAATATCCTCTATGTAATCAGAGTCTCTGGACACGTTACGAGGAATTTGAAGAATACTGTCTCTTTTAAATGCTTCGATTCGTTGTTTTAGGTACATGTAGATATCGTTTACTGAAAAATGTAGATCAATTTCAATGTGTAACTTATTATTGTGTAAAACTTAGAATAATCACTCAACAAAACTTCTAAACGGCCACTTTTAAGTTTGAGTTTCCCGTACACCTTTTTTGGCATCCACCCTCCAGATAAGAGACAGTTCATCTGGTTTGATGCTCTGGAGAATGATTGACCAGTGTAAAAGCATACCTCAGCCTAAGTCTGAAAAATATTTTGACTTGTTCTTTTGAATGGAACTTATTTAACATTCCTTCAATGAACATTGAAAATTGAAAAAAATATTTTTCTTAAAAAACTTCATGCACTTTCTGTTGGTTTATATTTCTGCGCAGAAAATAATTTTCATGTTTTTTTTTTCATATTGTTTACAAAATTTCAGTCATTTATGATTTTCTTTTTAACCTGTTTTGGTCGATAGACACGACACATGCCAAAAACATCTGTTTTCCTTTGAAAAAGAAGTGCCTTCTGTTGGCAAAATCGAGAATCTTTTCAATCCAACGCCATGGCTAATGTCCAGATATGTGTTACAAGTTGTTTTTATTTACCTGCCTATTACGAGGGACACTTTTTAAGTTCGTAGAGTAAGCCTATAACTTTTTAACGCGATTATGACGTTGCACAATTTTTTACACAGAGCTTGCGTAATCATTCCTCTCTCGAATGGTGTTACGGTATGCGATCTACCCATTTCCGGAACGCCGCACGGTAGTCCTCTTTAGGTATATGTTGCAGACACTGGTAGACCGCACTGCCTATACCACAACGGGATTCAAAACGGTGCCCTGCCAGCATTTCCTTTAGTCTTGGGAACAACCAAAAGTCACAGGGGGACAGGTCAGGGCTGTATGGGGGATGATCTAAGACATCGAGCCCAGATTCTTTCTGATATTCCTGTACCGTAGCGGATTTATGGGCTGGTGCGTTATCATGGAGTAATTTGATGCTGCAGACACCGGTGCGCGGTCTGCGTTTCTGATAGAAATTAACAAGTTGAGTAAGAACACTTTCTCTGTAAAACTTTCCAGTGACAGAACTACCTTTCGGGACTGGAATGTGAAGGACTGGACCTTTCGAATCAAAGAATATCGCATACAACATGCGATTTGATGTTTTGCAACGGCCCGCAATGACAGGTCTGTCGCCCTCAGATGAAACCCAAACCTTATTTTTAGCCTTAAAATCAGGTTGAAAATGATAGATCCAGGTTTCATACTGTAACTATCTTTTCCAAACGACGTGGGTCACATTTATCATATTTTCTATAACTTGCGATGCAAGTCTAACCCGACTTTGTTTCTGCTCGTCAGTGAGCAAATGGGGCACCCAACGCGCACAGATCTTACGTAGCCCAAGTCGTTCACGTAAGATCTTCAAAACACTTGACGAATGAATGCCACTTAATTCTTCTATCTCTTGCACGGTATAACGTGCGTCTTCCTCAATTAACGTTTTCACAGTAGCAACGTTCTTTTCCGTCAAAACGGAAACCGGCCTACCCACCCGAGGGTCATTTTCAATTGACTCCCGACCATCATTAAAACGACGTACCCACTTGCAAACTGTAGCATATTTTAAAGCACCATTCCCATAAACTTTTTGCAAATCAGCATGAATTTCTGTTGGCGGAAACCCGAGCTGTGCTCGAATCTTACAATATGCCCTCTGTTCACAGATTTTTCCATCCATATTGAACGCTATATTTTACTATAGTGTATAAAACCACGTGTTGAAAATATCCAGCGCAGCGCGCACGTGGACCTCGTACACCGCATACCGTGGCACCGTTCGAGAGAGGAATGATTACGCAAGTTCTGTGTAAAAAATCGTGCAATTTCATAATTGCGTTAAAAAGTTATAGGCTTACTCTACGAACTTAAAAAGTGTCCCTCGTAATTGGTCAAATTTATGGAGAAACAAAAGTGGCCGGTTAGAAGTTTTGCTGAGGTTACTTCGTGTAAAGGCAGGCTTTCTTTCAAATAAACCAGGCTCAGTGCTTGCAAGACATTTTACATGCACATCTCGGTTGATCATAAAACTTAAAATTTATAGAAATGAGTCATGCTCAGTGAAAAGGGGGTTTAATGTATCTGCAAAAATTATCGCTTCAGGTCAGCCTGCTCAGTCCACAAAGGCTAACCTAGGTGGAAACGTTTTGCTTTAGGTAATTTTTTTCTGCATGTCAAAGGACCAGTCTCCCTCAGGATACAGTCGGTTGTTAGACGAATGTATTTTATGGATCCATAATTACATAATGACTTGCTTGGTGTAATGCATCAAAGAGATGCAATTAACCGCCTTTTGCTAGAGTATGGCTCAAATGTAATTTGAAACAACTAATGAAGTAAATTCTTAATTTTCAGACCAGATCCATCCTTCTTCTTAGATTAATCTCTATCTTTTTCAAGTTTACTCACTTAAACATCAATGAAATTTAAACTTGCTCATGAATTCAGCTGAGCATGAACAAAGTTTCATTAGCATGGTCCCTGATACAGTTTCGAAGACTGAAGGACCAATATAGAAATGGGCCCCACTGGTGTAACAGGGCATTCTTTCTAAGCATTCAGGCGGTCTGTAACAAGACTGGAAAATCACTCAATGTTTTCCACTTCGGCTTTCACCAAATTATTCCATGCAAAGACGTAGGACAGTTGATAAATTCGATTCCTTCACTTTGGAATTTCAAATCGAATTTTATTTTACTCTAATTTTACCTGGATTTGATAACGTCTCTGAGAATAGGATCCGCTGGGTCGATATTTCTGTAAAATGCCGGCATGTTCTCCTTACACGCCCAGTAATTCTCGATGGTCTGTCTCGCACCAAGCTGGCTAAACTTTCGCACTCGTAGAAATCGCAGTAGGAATTCGAAATCTGTAAAGTATTACATTCTATTTTATGTATTGATCTACGAAATAGCTTTGTAATTTTGTCTTTGTATCGGAAGATTTCGGGCAGGGCAATCTTGATATAGCGTGTGACTTTCCCTACTTCATTGATGTATTTTCTATTCCCTTATATAATTTCTCATGTGCGTCCTTTTCAGTTGCTTAGATCTGCCTTATTCCCTCGGGAACAGGCTTCAACGGAAAGATAAGCATGTGAAAAGCGTAAATTTGCTCCGCCCATTCTGCACGTCAGCTCAAATAGTCAAGTTAAAATATGAATGGGTCATGCTCTGCCAAAAAAGGGCTTAATACATCTCTGTGATGCATTTTACCAAGCAAGCGTTCATACAATTACGTATCCATAAAATCCATTTTGTCTAACAGCCAAATGAATCATGAGGTAGACTGGTCCTTGGACATACTGAAAATTGACAAATAGCAAACGGTATCGACCCAGGTCAGCTTGCGCAGACTGCGCAAGCTGACCTGGGTCGATGCGTTTTGCAAATGCGTTACACCTTCTTTTCACAAAGTACAGCTCATTAATGTATGCGATGAATACAGAGTTAGTCCTTTAGTGCAAAACAATGTAGCAGAAAATCAGACATCTTGATATGGTGGTGTAAAAGTATGTTAGTGTCCAATCCATATATCTGTCACGTAAGCATTTAGATGAGTCTTTCATGATAAAATTAGTGGTCTGAGAAAAGGGTACACAACTACCTGTTGGACACTTCAGCCAATTTTGGTCCTGGACCCATCGCCTTAATGTTTGAACTGCGAGTACTCGGTCTTTATCGTTCAACTCATGTAGCTCCTTTCTTGCTTTCGCTTTGCTCTTGTCATCTAGCTGACTCACAAACAGTGCGTCCCCTGTAAAATACCACAACACAAATCATATAAAGTGAACTTTAACTCTTTACCGGACGATAAAATTTTAGACCGGTTCAAATTCAAAGCATCTGCAGACGACAAATTAGATGTGGCTCAAATGATAGGATTTGTTTCTGAAAGGTTGGAAAACATCGTGGGAAAAAGAGAAAATGCTGGTTACCGGCATTTTCTCCTTACGGCACGATGTTTTCAAAAGACTAATTTCCCAGAAGCATTAAAACTCGTCATTGTGTGATAAAGAGTTTAAAAGCGCAAGTGACAGATTTAAACCCAAGATACTACTGAATAAAGAAAATGAGCCATGCTCTTTGAAAAGGAATTTTTTTGCATCTGCAAAAAGTATCGACTCATGTCAGCCTGCGCGGGCTGCGCAGGCTGACATGAGTCGAAACATTTTGCCATTTGTAAGTTTCCTGCATGTCAAAGGACCACTCTACGTCATGATTCAGTCGGTTGTTAGCAACAGTTTTATGGATCCATAATTATATGATGACTTGCTTGGTATAATGCAGCATGGAGAAAGGATGGTTAAATACATGTGTATCCTTACCTCACGTCAACTTTTTTGTCTAGTCAAAATTGAAAGTATTTTCAGATGACATGTTTAAAAGTGGCTAAAACGAAAGATTTTGATTTCGAAACAGTGGAGAACATTGCCTCAAAAGGACAAAATGACTGGTACCAGTATTTTCTCCTTTTCCCACAGTGCTTTCCAAAGCCTTTTTCCTCAGGGTCGTCAAAACTAGGGTTGTCAAATCTAGAGATTGTATGGTAAACGGTTAACCCTTTCCTACACAATCCGAAGTTTCTTCGACCCTACAGAAGAAGCCTTTTTGAAAACAGCGTGGGAAGTGGAGAAAATTCTGATTAACATCATTTTATCATTTTTCTCGAATGTTTTCTACGTTTCCAAAAACAAGTTATTTTTTTTGAGTCACTTTTTTTTTGCAAACGCTCTCAATTATGTGTGCCGTTTGGTAAAAGCTTAGTTTAAACATAATTTATTTTACATCGATTGAGAAACCAAGTTCATACAACTTATACTTATCTCCCCCAGTTGTGCTTCCTGAAAACTAAACCAGTACTCGCGCCGAATGTATGGGCCACTGAACAGACATCCGCTTCCGGGAATGGAACTCAGGACCTTATAGTTGACCCTTATCACGCTGAATAAGTTAACTTTCAAGCCGATCGTAAAAACCAAGAGTTTTCTATTTCAAAGGTTTTTCCCGGTAAAATATCTCCTTATCGGACAGTGTAGATTCGAGATCAGACTACACGTTCTGTGCAGTCTGATCTTGATCTACACTGTCCGCAAAAGGTCGTTGAGTTGCGCTCAACAGCGTAAGGGTGAAGAGGCCGACGCTCTACCTTACAAGTCAAACCACGGACACCAAACAAAGGGTTAACCTGTATATACGTACAGAAAATAATCAGTGATGCGGGACTTCTAATTCGCTTGTTTGTTATGACTCCGTGTTGCAACACATTATCGAATACAGACGACTTCTGGCAAAGTTTCAATACATTAAAGCAAAAGAAGGATTTGCTCGTTTCAATTCATTACTCCTTTCGCTACAATGCTTTCCCAACACTTATGTATTAACCCTAATTCATGCCATGCTCTGTGAAAAGGGGGATAAAATGTATCTGCATAATGTATCGAGCCAGGTCAGCCTGCACACTCAGCGCAGGCTGGCCTGTGCCGAAACTTTTTGCTGTCGGTCAATTTTCTGTATGTCTAAGGATAAGTGTATCTCATGATTCGCTCGGTTGTTGGACAGAATTGATTTTATAGACCCGTGATGACATGCTTGGTGTAATGCATCAAGGAGACGCAAAATAAAATATGTGAGCCATGCTCTGTGAAAAGGTGGCTTAATGCATTTGCGAAAAGTAACGACCGAGGTCAGCCTGCACAGTTCGCGCAGGCTGATTTGAGCCGAAACTTTTCGCTATTGGCCAATTTTCTGTATGTCAAAGGACCTGTCTGCCTTATGATACAGTTGGTTTTTAGACATAATGGATTATATGAATCCATAATTATGTGATGACATGCGGGATTGTGATACATCACTGAGATCCATTAAGCCCCTTTTGCCAGAGCATGGCCCATTTATTTTGCTTATAAAAGGCCTCCCGTCCGAAATCTCCCTCTTCCAAGAGCACGATCACCAGGATTTGACCAGGATGTTTTAAAAGTAGCCCGCGATTAATTTGTTTAACTCTTTACCAAACGACAAATTTTTAGACCGGTCCAAATTGAAAGCATTTGCAGACGACAAAAAAAATGTAACTCAAAAATTGAAATTTATTTTGGGATGGCTTGAAAACATTGTTGGAAAAGGAGGAAATGCTGGTTACCAGCATTTTCTCCTTTTTTGCCCACAATGTTTTCAAAAGGCTTCTTTCGCAGGTTCGTTAAAAGTCGGGATTGTGTGGTAAAGAGTTAAAGATGTTATGAGTAAAACTTTATTTTTATTATTATTATTATTATTATCATTATTGTTCAAAATACAATTTATCTATTAATCTCCAGTCGGAGGAAATAAGTAAATAAATAAATAAATAAATAAATACAGTGGCTTTTTAAAAAAAAATTTTTTTTTTAGTATATTTAGTTATTACATGTTTCAACTTTTATCTTCTTTCAAATTTTGTTGTTTTTCACAATATTGATATATATTTAATCTATTTATATAGAGGATATTTGTTTATTTCGGCCAGGGATCGTATATATAATGTGTGTGAATACGATCCCCGTTCGGTGTATGATAGAAGTTAATTTCATCTCGTGACCTCCGATAATATTACTTTCACTAGTGGCGCCTGTTTTACCTTCATAATCCACTGATCAGTAAGAACTAAAATGCATGACTATATCAATTTACCTTAAATATGAAGAAGAATTATAAATACCTGTACTATAAATCAACCGAATAACAGGCTATTTATGTTGTGTTTTATTTTGTATCAATAAAAAGACCATTCTTCTGTTCCTGGTTAACGATACCATAAAATGGTAACTTGGATACCACGAAAGATTTAATCTTTCAACCATCATCATCACAATTTCAGTTACGTGCAATACCTTTATGCGAGTATATGAGCCATGCTATGTGAAAAGGGAGGTCAATGCATCTGCAAAAAGCATCAACCCATATCAAGTCAATTCACTTCATGTCAAATGACTAGTCTGCCTCATGATTCAGTCAGTTGTTTAACAAAATGAATTTCATGGATACATAATTATGTAATGACTTGCTTGGTACACTGCATCATAGAGATACATCAAACCCCCTTTTCCGAGAGCAATGCTCATATTCAATGTATATATTTAATGTACAATTTGTATATGTCTCTAAAAAGATTTAAAAACAAGTTTTGGGAACCATCAATGTGGTAAATGAAAATCAAAGAATATCTCCAACGAGAATCATTACATACCTTTTTCAGCAGCCATTGCCTACAAATCTTTATCCAATTAAGTTTGAAAAAAAAAAAACGTTTACATTTACACTCGATAATAAAAATCGTCAAACCCGGATGTGCAGTTTTCTCCTTACGCACACCTTGTGACGTCATTCGTTAATTTACAGTGAGAAAAAGTCAAACAAACAAGGCTGATGAATGTTACGTATCTTAAGCGTGGTTAATACTTACGTTTTATATGATCAAGCTTAACCCCTAGGCTGCCAAGCAAGACTCAAGGACCTTTTGTGGACAGCGTAGATCAAGATCAGACTGCACAGAAAGTGCAGTCTGATCTTGGATCTACACTGTCCGAGAAGGAGATATTTTCCCCCAAAGAAGTACATGTACCTTTGAAATAGCAAACTTTGGATTTTTACAAGAGGCTTGAAATTTTAATTTCACATTTTTAGCAGGTTAAATGTTTAATTACGATACATGCAAGAATGAACTTTACACTACAGTTTGTTACACGATTTGTTAAAACCAGAGGCTCGGTGTTTATAAAACGTTTTACATGCTAAACTCGGCTGAGCATGAAATCTCAAAATTATACAGAATCGATTCGATACACCACACAGAGCAACTTTTTAACTTCGAACTTCTCTTTCATTCCTGTAATAAAATGAAAGTCATTGTTTCGCATTGTCCTACTTACAGAAGCACCGTTTAAATTGAAAGTTGACCACAAACACAGCTGAGCATGAGCTCAAGTCTTATAAGCTAGGACCAAAGAGTGACTATCTTTAAGTTCGTTTATTGCTCTTGAGACAATTGACTTCAAATTTACATGTGGAGTTAAATGCAAAAAAAATCAGGTGCGTTTATAAAAAAGCTTAACGAACCATATATAAGCAATTTTGCATTGTAGTACCTGACAAGAATTAAACTCGTGTCCCCATCTCCCATTCGCTCCTTTATCAATTTCGACAGATACACAAAAAAGAAGCAAGAACCATTCTTCTTTCTTGGTCTTGGCTGCGATGTATTTAACTGTAAAAATAGTGGTAAATTAAATGTAGAAAACTGGAATTTGGTTTTAATTAAGTCTTAGGTAACAGAGTATGCTGTCTGCGTACTAAACAATTTTATTTATAGTGATGTTTGCAATATGCTCATCATCTTTCTGTAAGTTTTCTTGGTTGTATGTACACTAATTTTTCCTTGGTAAACTTTGAAAACAAGATATTAAGACAGAGTAAAGATAAAAATCTATATTTATAAGTACAAGTGTTGACTTTTATTCTTTTGAGATTTTAGGAGATTAAAAATATCAACTTTTCATCGATGATGATTAGGCAAGACAACTTCAACTCACCAACGACTTATTTACATATCTGGATCATATAGTACGTGGGCTGATTGATAAGTTCTGAGCCTTTGAAGAAGATACGCAGGTATGGTTTTTTGCAGCCCCTACTGTTTCCTGACTTCAAGGCTGTGTAGCCAAAGACTGGTGTCATTTGGTCAGTTTATGACGAAGTGGTAGCACTTCAAGTAAACAAGGCAAGTGACTTTTGCAGGATGGTTTTCTAGGATGCTTATGGTATTCCGATGGTATATTATCTGCAAAAGGGAGATACAATCAATGTCACATATTAGGCATCACTTCAAAAAGCAGTTAAAGGAAATCGTTAAACTCAAGTGCCGCAGATTACTCTGTAAAAGCGTGTTGTTCCACCAGGTTCACAAGTCTGTCGTTTGCCACGACTGCCATCAACGATTGTGGCTTTGAAATGATTGAGCATCCGCCTTATTGGCCTGATCTCGATCCATCAGTGTTTCATCTATTTCCAATCGAAATAGAAACAGGCCATCTCCGGTACTCAGTTCCCGTCAGATGATAACATCATACAGGAGGACTGTCTGAACAGTCAGGAAAAGGACTTCTCTTAAAGTGGCATTGAGGCCCTTGATCATCGCTGGCAAAAGTATATAGATACTGAAAGGGATTATGTTGAAATAAAATGAAATCTGTCCGCCAAAAAACAAACCTCACATACAAGCTCATACGTTACCAATCAGCCCTCCGACATAAGCCTTCAAATAGTTAGCTTCTTAAACCCATAAGTTCCTGAGTCGTCCTCTAATAACAGTGCCGTGACTTGAAACTTGACGACGGTTCTTCATAAGACCGGTGCTAGGGAAAGACAGTCAAGGTGCGATTATCGATCCATAAGGCCAGATCGATGCCGATCGATGCCATGTCAAAATGGAAATCTATAAAATTTCTAGTCTGCTGGAGGTGGTTTGACAAAACCTAATTTGACAAAATCTAAAAACAAATCTGCTAATTACAGTAAAATACACTTCACATTACATGCAACGCTGAGGTGATCTCGCTGTAGTATTATGTATATATATTTTTTTACTTTTATATTGTACACCTCGATGGCTGTCATAATGGGTCACTTAGCCTGGGGACGGTAGGTGGATTGGTGAACCTTATATGAAACGATTCTGTGGTTAAAACGACGCTGAGGAAATCTCGTGGGATAAGGAGAAAATGTTCGTCAGCATCTTCTCCTGTCTGAACGACGTTTTCTACCCTTCAAAGACTAACCCTATTACCTGTGCTACACTTAATTTGTCGTTCGAAGATGCTTTCTATGAATCGAAAATGTTTACGTGTCGTAAAATGTCATCTTCTCTAGCCAATGCTGACAATCACTACGTCACTATATTTACCTATGACTAATCCAGTCAAATTTTGTAACGCGCGTGATACGCCGCCTACTGGGTTTTGATAATTATCATCCCTAGAATTACATCACCGAAAACCAAGCAAACATCGCGAAACATACTCCTTTCAGCAAAATCCACACACGTATTTTGACAATCCAACTGTCTGGCGTTGTAATATATCCAATAATTAATTAAATGATTTAATACAGCAAAAGATGACATAAAAATTGTTGTTCTAGACATTTTTTGTATTGATTTCAAGCATGTCCGACAATTCTCTACTGCCATCGCTATTTTTACTTTCGTTTAGCTGATGATGGATAATAAATGACACGTTACTGGATTGGCGCTTTTGGAACAGACTGCAACCACTGATTCTGCGTATCGCAGGGATTACAAAATTCCACTCAATCAGCAAAGAGTGAATAGAGCTACGTTGTGATTGTCACCCTTGGCTGGCGAAGAAAATTTTTTACCGCTCGTAAAAAGTTATTTCGGTGTGCAGAAACACGCAGGTGAAAAGGCGGTTTCTTGGATCTTCAAAATGATATCGACCCAGGCTGATCTGGGTCGAAACTTTTTGCCATTGGTCAATTATACTGCATAATTGACCAATGTCATGTCAAAGGACCATTCTACCTTTGGACTCAGACGGTTGCTAGACAATATGGATTTATAGATTATATGATTACGTGCTTGGTATAATCATCAAGGAGATGCATTGAACTCCCTTTTACCAGAGCGCGGATAATATGTATAGAATCATCTATTACTTCAACTATAAAAGTTTTTCAGTCATTTCATGCTCGATGTCTATGAAGGCAAATATAACATGTTCACCTAATTCAAGACTTTCTGAGTGCAATTTACGTGAAGCGAACTGACACGAAAACAATATCAATGGCTAGCAATCTTGGTCTACCATAAGATTTATTTGTTTATTTATCCATTCTCAAATGAATGAGTAATTAATAGTCGTTGAACCTTTGTGATATATCCAGTAATTGATGTACAGGAAGAAAATCGAGGTTTTCATAACACACAATAACAATGAACAAACTTATTGGTATTTATTTTCAATTTGTATAGTTATTCTTTTACAAAAACAATAACAAGTCCACAAATACAAACAACAATAAATGGTAACATGTTCCATAAGTTTAACACTGTTCAATCAATACACTGGCTTATGATGTACTCAAATCTCAACCATTCCAACATTTATTGCTTCAGACCATTATATGCAATTTCATGGTCTTTATTCAGATTTTTGAATTTTTTATTATCAAAGCACAGTTATAATATTTTTCAATACGGCAATTGGTGATTTAATTGATTTTCCATTTGTTTTCATACAGAAAAAAATGCAAATTAACCACGTTTTGTTAATGTTTACAAAATGTGACCTGTACATAACACCACAAGTTAACGGTTAAAAAAAGTTGGACATTACAAAAAAGTTTCAAGCTTTCAAAATCTCTTATTTACAATATACTCAGCGAATATAAATCATATATATATATATATATATATATAATCTTAGAAGTTTCAATTCTAGTTTTGTCCTCGTATCAAATGCAAGATAAGGCCTACCAATATAATACTTATACATAACATATAAAATAACACATACATCCAAAGGAGACGATTTATGTTCATCTACATGTAAATAACAGTAATAACATCTAGTAATATTTGTGCTAGTCTCATAACAAGTAATTTTTCTTAATCTTTCAACCAGATAACTAATATTACATAGATCTGTTTCGTTATTTCTATAATAATACTCTTAAATATCATGAACAGAATAGGAATCCTTTTTGAATATAGATGTACATAGTTTAGCCGCGTTCTGACAAAAGGGAGTTTAATGCATCTCTGTGCTTCATTATATCAAGCAAGTCATACATAATTATGGATCTGTAAAATCTATTTTGTGTAATAACCAATTACATTATGACGTAGAATGGTCCTTTGACATGCAGGAAATTAAAAATAGCAAAAAGTCTCGGCCCATGTCAGCCTTTTCAGACTGCGCAAGCTGACATGGGCCGAAACTTTTCTGCTGGTGCCTTAAACCCGCCTTTTCCCACAGCGTGGCTCATATATTTTGTTGTTTTGAGATTCAATGAAATACTGATTTGTGGAAAGCTTACATAAAACAATGTGTAACATTACTATCAATGATTCGATACATACCTAAAGATATGCTGCCAGTTTTCGAGAAAAAATGTGGAAAACAAATTGAAATATAAATTAGTTTGCTCTTACAGATTATGTGTTTACATGGTATGAAACGTTTATGGTAAATCTCGTATTTGTGTACTAAAGCTTAATAAAATGTATTTTTAACAAACTTTTTTCAACAATTTTTAGCTTTTTTAAAAGATTCATTACGCAGTCATTGCACCCTTTTTTTCGCCATTATATTTCAACATAGCATACAGCATAGATCAAGATCAGGCTACACAATGAGTGTAGTCTTATATCAATTTATGATGTATGCACAGAAATCCTAAGTTATGATTGAATTATCTTGATCAATACTGTCGAAAGTTACCCTGGACATGGATAAGGTTGGTGTAATATCGATTATTAACAATAAGGTTCAAGGTGATCTGAAAAACATGTGATCTACTTGCACTTCTGTATGCAATCGATTTCTGACCTCAGGACTGGAGCTGTGTGACCTTGTACACAAAGCGTTAAACAAAGGGACAAACCTCTATGAAATCAGTTCAGACAAGAACTAGAGTTTGACATACCTTTGAAATCAGCAGACTATGAAAGTATTAAAGACATTTATTCTTAGAACCTTAAGGAAAACTTTACAAGTATTTGCGTTTGCAGGCGGTATAGATATAAAAGTACAATGGACTCGAGTGAAAACGGAATCAGATAATTGGACCTTACTCTACTTTTTAACTGGACATTACCTTTGTACTGTGATGATAATTTTGCAGCGTAATACTGAATATCTTGAAATCAAAATATTTGGGTCTTATTTATTGAATGGCTTGTCTTCAATCTTTAATATTTAGTTATCTTTTTAGGCTGTAGCATGCTAAATAGATGAAAAAAACAACAACATTTATTCAATCACCAATTACAGATTCAGTAATCACAAGTATCAGTAGTTTTATCCCTTGAATATCGAAGGCCTAGCCGTTTCGGTAAAAATAAAACATAATACAGCACAGCGTGTGGATCTAAAATTAAACTGTGTAGTACACTGAACACTTTGTCCGTTCTTGATTCTATTCTCTCCAGAGAAGCACTAAAGCGTAACCATCATGCCTATGATGATGACATTTTGAAGAAAAATGAAAGAAAACAAAGATCATGATCCAGACACAGGGACATGTGGTACAACAATAACTCTGCCCATTTCTTTGGAATGAAAACCTGGCTCCTCCTCTATTGTCATGGTGGATCTATAAAATATACAAATAGGTAAAAACAATAAAAATAAACTTGTTTCCTCTATCAGCTTGTCAATTATGTCAATTATTTAAGAACGGTATTAGAATTTAATATAACTACAATTCGTATAATTGCTCATGTATTTTACAAATTTTGCCCAAAACAATTTCAAGATAATCTGCAAGAAATCTAATCACGACACTTTCTATTTAAGTACTGGTCATTAAAGCACAGAAACTGTGCAAAACAATTTCAACGACCTAATATCATCCCCGTCAAAGAACACATGTCTGTTTTCTCATATCCTTAGCTCAATTTCTTTACTAGTTTAGTTTAAGGGTATATACTAGAGCAATTCATCGTCAGTAACTTTTTAAAAAAATTACACCGTATCTCTAACAAATGCATCGCTCGATTTACTTTTTTTTGTTTACAAAATATTAGAAGGCACTATTTCTATGCAAAATTGAAAAAAAATTGTCCCCTGAAATTTTTTATTGCAGAAAATTGCTCAGAAAACGATTCCTCGCTGACATGTAAGAACATTTCTAATTGCTACAAAGATCTGTCTAGTGCCTTAGTTCTTTCAATAAATCCTTTTTACTATTGGCAAACATCACATTTCTACGAATAATTACTTTTGAGCAGTCTTTTTACCTAAGGAACCTTTTTTTTTCTTTTTTTTAAATTTGAATTTTTTTTGTAATTTTGACAATAGTTATCCCCTTAGAAGAACGGTATCTTTGTATTTCGCTCCGCAACATTATATTACCATTGCAGCAAAAATTTGGAAAAAAAAATCTGTCCACTGGGAAAAACTGTGACATAGATGGCCCTGGGTCGCTCACCTTAGTAGAGTGCCTTAAAGGTTTTTCTTTGATTTGACCATGTGACCTAGTTTTTGACCACAGGTGACCCAATTTCAAACTCATATTTCATAAAGACAAACATTCTGACAAATTTTCAAGTCAATTGAGCAAAAAATGTGGCCTCGAGTGCCCTAAAGATATTTCTTTAATTTGACCTAGTGACCTAGATTATGACCCCAGGTGACCCAAATTTGAACTGGTCTTTGACTATATTAAAAGAAACATTTTAACCAATTTTCAAATCAAATGAATAATAAATGTGGCCTCTAGAGTGCCCACTAGCTATTTCTTTAATTTGACCAAGTGAACTAGTTTATGACTCCAGTTGACCCAAATTCAGACTCATGTGAGATTTTACAAAGACAAACATCTAGTGACCTAGTTTATGGTTCCAGGTGACCCAAATCCAAACTCATCTGGTATTTCATCAAGACAAACATTCTGGCCAAATTTCAGGTCATTTGAGCAATAAATGTGGCCTCCAGAGTGCAAACAAGGTATTTCTTTAATTTGACCCAGTGAACTAGTTTATGACCCAAGTTGACCCAAATTAATCTTATGTGAGACATTATAATGACAAACTTTCTAACTAATTTTCAAGGCAATTGAGCAAATAATGTGGCCTCGAGAGTGCCAACAAGGTATTTCTTTAATTTGACCAAGTGACCTAGTTTATGACCCAAGATGACCCAATTTTGAACTCAATGAACTTGTTGCACTTAGATGGGCAAACAAACTTAGAAGAGAATCACTACATACCAAATATCAAAGCTCTATGCCTTCCAGTTTTAAAGAAGAATTTTAAAGTTTTCCTTCTTTGTTCCTATGTTCGAACTTGTGACCCCCGGGGCTGGGCCAGTTTTGACCCAGGGGCATCATATGAACAAACTTGGTAGAGGTCCACTAGGAAATGCTACATACCAAATATCAAAGCTCTAAACCTTCCCGTTTAAGAGAAAAAGAAATTTAAAGTTTTCCTTCTTTGTTCCTATCTTCGAACTTGTGACCCCCGGGGCGGGGCCAGTTTTGACCCAGGGGCATCATATGAACAATTTTGGTAGAGGTCCACTCTGAGATGCAACATACCAAATATCAAAGCTCCACACCTTTTAGTTTCAGAAAAGAAGAATTTTAAAGTTTTCCTTCTTTGTTCCTACGTTCGAACCTGTGACCCCAGGGGCTGGGCCAGTTTTGACCCAAGCAGCATCCTTGGAACAAACTTGGTAGAAGTCCACTAGGAGATGCTACATACCAAATATCAAAGCTCTATGCCTTCCCATTTAAGAGAAAAAAAAATTAAAGTTTTCCTTCTTTGTTTCTATGTTTGAACTTGTGACCTCCGTGGCAGGGCCAATTTTGACTCCAAGGGCATCATATGAACAAACTTGGTAGAGATCCACTAGAAGATGCTACATACCAAATATCAAAGTTCCATGCCTTCCTCTTTCAGAGAAGAAGATTTTTAAAGTTTTCCTTCTTTGTTCCTATGTTGGAAATTGTGACCCCCAGGACGGGGCCAGTTTTGACCCCAGGGGCATCATATGAACAAACCTGGTAGAAGTCCACTAGGAGATGCTACATACCAAATATCAAAGCTCTGTGCCTTCTAGTTTCAGAGAAGAAGATTTTTAAAGTTTTCCTTCTTTATGACTATGCTCAAACTTGTGACCCCCGGGGCGGGGCCAGTTTTGACCCCAAGGGCCATCATATGAACAAACTTGGTAGAGGTCCACTAGGCAATGCAACATACCAAATATCAAAGCTCTACGCCTTCCAGTTTCAGAGAAGATGATTTTTAAAGTTTCCCCTCTTTGTTCCTATGTTCGAACTTGTGACCCACGGGGCAGGGCCAGTTTTGACCCCAAGGGCATCTTATGAACAAACTTGGTAGAGGTCCACTAGGAGATGCTTCATGCAAAATATCAAAGCTCTATGCCTTCTAGTTTTACAGAAGAAGATTTTTAAAGTTTTCCTTCTTTGTTCCTATGTTGGAAATTGTGACCCCCGGGGCGGGGCCGGTTTTGACCCCAGGGGCATCATATGAACAAACTTGGTAGAGGTCCACTGGGAGATGCTACATGCCAAATATCAAAGCTCTAAGCCTTCAAGTTTTAGAGAAGAAGATTTTTAAAGTTTTCCTTCTTTATGACTATGCTCAAACTTGTGACCCCCGGGGCGGGGCCAGTTTTGACCCCAGGGGCATCAAATGAACAAACTTGGTAGAGGTCCACTAGGAGATGCTACATACCAAATATCAAAGCTCTGCGCCTTCTAGTTTCAGAGAAGAAGATTTTCAAAGATTTTGCTTTTTTTCCCTTTTTGTTGCCATGGCAACCAGAGTTGTGGGTGGAATTCAATTCTTTGAACAATTTTGGTAGAGCTTCACCCAAGGAACATCCCTGCCAAGTTTCATCAAGATTGGCCCAGTGGTTTAGGAGAAGATGATGTTTAAAGAAATTGTTGACGGACGACGGACGCCGGACATAGGGCGATCACAATAGCTCACCTTTAGCACGTTGTGCTAAGGTGAGCTAAAAACCACGATTTCCTACGCTGATGCACACTGCCATTTCATTGGTGTTTCTACGGCGAAAACAATTTACCAATCGCAACCATTTTTTTTTTCATTCCATTTTGTTTTTTACTGATTTTTTTGTATCCTTAGCTGCTTAGAATGAATATCTTATTCACATGAATCTGTGTCAAGGCAACACACAAGGTCATCATACAAACTGAACACACACAATGATAAAAAAAAGAAAAAGAAAAAAAAAAAAAAAAACCAAAAGCACATTAAGTCATAGTTTTGCAGATTAAGGAAAGAAACTAATACCTAGACAAATGGTTCAGCACATGCATTTATGAAATAAATGGATTCTGTGTGGAAGCCTGGTAGAAGGAGTTAGCCCACTGCCCAGTACAGACGACGGTTTACCTTTTGAAATAGGCAACTTTTGAAACATTGCAATGAAAGTGCTTCTAATGAGCAACACGTTTTCCATTTGTCATAATAATTTCACATGTATCTATGTTTCATTATCTAAATTGATTATGATTATCCGAAGTTCAAAAGGATGTTTTCTAAACCGTCTGCTGCAAAACTGTTTTATAGGAAAAGGAGTTAAACACAAAATCAGAATATTTCATTTAGTTCAGACCTAACAATGCAAAGTTAATGAAATGAACGCCTTTTCTATACTAAAAGAAGAAAAATAACAGAAAAAACCTGACAGAATATCTAACAGTATCCATCAGTTTTATAGCCAGATGAGATACGGTTCACCTATTCGACTGGTTCATTCTGAATTTAGATACTAGCTGAATCTACATTATTGCAATAAAATGGATTTTTGTTAAAAGAACTGAAGTAAGAATTGTTTGTGAACAAAGCCGCAAAATGCACGTATTATTATTTCAGTTCTCACAAAAGCTGCTCAAAGCAGTCAAATGCGTAAGAAACATGCAGTGATAAACAAGACTATTTTCCATAATCTAGCCAAAGACTTTAACCTCGTGGGTATGGATTCAAGGGTTATCCTTCTGACTTTTGGGCCAACGAACACTCTGCAATAAATCATGCATATGATCAAAGCATTTTAAGCATTACATGCTTAATGGTGAACTGTTATTTGATTATTTGGCATGAAAGTTCTACAGATGCTCACAAAGTGTTAAAACTATAAAAGTATACACCAATGAACATAAACATTTTGCTCAATCGATCTATTTTACATATGTGATTCCCTGGTTACGGCAATTTAATGTATTCAAGTTTATCAATCTTTGAATAGGTCTGTTTCATGACTCTATATACTAAATATAAAATCAGTAGGCCTTATCGCTTCTGTTAGGAAGTTCTTCTGTAACTGCCATGAGACAAGTGACCCTTTCGGGAAGGCCTCTTCCGCCCTGATGCTATGCTTTAAACGTTCGAGCAAAAGTCTGTTAGATGATACTACGTACTACTCACTACAGCTCTACGACGACTTATATATATTTACATATTTGAGCCGTGCTCTGGCAAAAGGGAGTTTAATGCACCTCCGTGTTGACTGATACCAAGCACGTCATCACATGATCACGGATCCATAAAGTCCATATTCTCTAACATCCGACAGAATCATGAGGTAAACTGGTCCTTGGACATGCAGAAAATTGAATGATAGCAAAAAGTTTCGGCCCAGGTCAGTCATCGCGGACTGCGACACTTTTTTGCAGATGCACTAAAGCCCCTTTTCAGACAGCATAGATCATTTGTATGAAAATATTATTTTTTCGTAAATACCGAAACTTCATGTGAAACATGTGACCTAAAATTCAGATCATGTTCGAGGGCTCAAAATTAAATAAAAGTGAGCAAGGTCTGACAAACGGGACAGGGCTTTGAAAGTATTGTTTAAGTCATTCTGCATCGGAGCTCTAGACCTTGTGTTCCCTAAAACTGACTTTGAAAAACACCAGCTCAGACTGGAAAAAATCAATCAATGACCATTATTTGAACGAAGTAAGCAATACTCCTTTTACAGTTTGTTCATGCATTCTTTCAACACAAAGTCGTAGTTCTATTAAATGTGCCACGCTCTGGCAAAAGGGGGCGTAATGCATCTCCGTTATCCATTATACCAATTAAGCCATCACATTATTATGGATCTATAATAGCCCCTTTTTAACAAGTGACTGAATCATGAGGTAGACTAGTCCTTCGACATAAAGAAAACTGACCAATAGCGAAAAGTTTCGGTCCAAGTCAGGCTGCGCGGATTGCAGATGCATTAAGGCCCCTTTTCACAGATCATAGCTCAAATAATTTTCTACAAAAAATAAACATGTTGGCTATCCCGACATAATTATCTTGATTCTATCAATAACTGTTTACTCTGACATTAGAGATCAATTGTTGACCGAAGAATGGCAGAGAATGATAAATTTTAACAGACATATAAAGATCACACAATATCATCTCATGCGGGGGTTAGCTTTAACAAAAATCCCAATTCATTTCAATTCAGTGGAGATGTTATTTGGAAGATTTGTTAACTACAGCTGTAAGAACAAACAATATTGCAAGAATTATAAAGCAGGCACCAGTTCTACATGTACATATCAGTTACGTTCTGTCAATAATTTGGCATAGCTTCTGCCATTGAATTTTATGGTAGATTCTCCAGATGTATTGCAAGAGAAGGAGAAAAGGACTATCTAGAAATAAATATATATAGATAAATCGTACCATCACATAATACTTGAAAGCTTTGGAAACTGACTATCATGAATTTAAAACAAAAAACATCATTTGTCATAAGAAATTTGTTTTTGTACTTTGTAAGGTATGTACATGTATTACCGAAGAGTGAATATAGGTAATTGAATGATACCATTCATTCTGACTTTAAGCACTAGTATTAGTAAAGAAAGCAAGTGTAACACAAATCATTTTACATAAAAATTGTCATTTGATATAGCTTCGGTTTGATCGTACAATTTATAACAAACAGTAACATAAGCATTTGATTTAAAAGTTGAAAATGCCACTTAATTCTATCCGCAGTGCATGGAAATCAAATAAATCCTATATGCTCTTTTATGTACTTCACTACATCATTACATATAAAGCGTACTCAATATTTCATGTAAATACGGACTAACCTTAAAAAAAATGTAACTTTTAAAACTTTTACACAGAATAAATTTGCTATAATTACAGGGGAGATGTGACTATTCATGAGTGATGCAAAAACTCTTCACATTTGTACAGTCATAAAGTTAATTTGCTATTCATGCATCTATAGGAATTTATTGAATTATTCTGCAGTTCAATATTTCAATTCTAAACAAGCTAGACAAATGCAACCGAGAGATATATTTTTCTTTGAGTACTGAAAGTCAGAAATAGTGGCTAATAGGTACCACTTTATGTTAGAATAAAAAGACATATATACTTCTTCAAACTTTTTTTTTTTCCCAAATCTCTTGTGTAGTTTGGATAGTGCATATGTTTCATGACACAATTCCATTTCCATAATTTACTTTTGAATATAAACATGTTTTTTTTTATTAATGAAATCAAGAGCCGTTTTTTCCCATAGCCCATATTGTAACACTTGTTCCGTAATTTTTGTTAGATTTCTTGAACTCAGTATAATCCTCTTTCTCACATACAGGTTTGGAATACACATCCACATTTTGTTGGAAAAAATACTAATAATAAGAACACAATATATGTATGGAACAATTGATTTGTAACTTTAATTTACAATCAATAATTTAAACTGGAAAATGCACGGAAAAGGTGAAACAAGGAATTAAAGCAGTTGATAAAACAACGGGAAGACAACAAAAGGTATGTGCTAATACATAGTAAGAAACCTAGAAAAAAATAAACTCAATATTAATCATTTACCACATCATTTCCTTTTAATGCTGAACAATATAATTGAAACCTTTTGAATGGATCTAATTATTGCAATTTTCTGGCAGTTATGGCAAGTAGAATATCTTGAAAATAATAGACATTGTCGATCGAATATCAGACTTTTATATGTTAAAACAGCAAAAATTAGGAAAAGACATCATGAAACAAGCAGTATGACCTTGAAAATCTCTGCTCTTCCATAATTTGTGAGACTTTCTGATCAAAACAGCGTAGAAATTGCATAAATTCAAAATTTCCGTCCAACTTTTTATGGTCATGGGGAAAGAAGCTTATTACATGTGGTAAAGGATTAATCATAGATATAAAAGAAAAACAAAACTTCTACAGGGACCTCTTACCACGTGACTTGGGTCATATTTGTAACTCTAGAATATCTAAAATGGGAACATGGCAATGGAATAAGATGTTATAACTATAGTATGCCGAGATGTTAAATCTATTTAAGTTTCACTGTGTTAATTCCTAATACAAATCTTTAACTGCATGTTATAATACCACATGCAATTTACGTTCTTTCACAAACATTCAACTCTGCATAGATCTTAGATCAAACTGCACAGAGAATGCAGCCTGATCTTAGATCTACACTCCAAAATCTTGTGAGCTATTCTGGTAAAAAAGGCAGAAATTTGGTTTCTTCTACCTACTGAACAGATATTATAATGATATAGCTATTTTGATGCTGGATATTCTCGCACTAAATCTCACAGAGTAGAGATTAAACATAGTTTGGAAAGAACCAGAGACTGTGAAGATTGTTCCAAATTCAGCTTTTGTACTTTTTGTTGTGGATCTTTGATAAGCTCCAACACACATAATTACGTACATTACAAAATATGACCCATATGGACAAACCAGCTTGGATGAAAATGCAACACAATACGATAATTAGTGTATGCCCTGTATGATAATAATGTGTAAGATTAACATATGCTCATGCAAAGATGTAAATGTACAAAACAGTTTCTCCTCTGCCGTATGCTTTTTTTTTACCAAAGTGAAAACTAAATTAACGTTGATTATTTATGTCACACAGTGTTTTCTGTCGCAGATTTTCTAAAAGTGGCACTGACTTTAGTTTGGCATTGCAAAATAAACAAAAGATGCAATTATGGATACGCTCAATAAAATGGTACAGAGGCGTAACAAAGAAATATTTGAAGGCAAAAAATAAATGACTTCAATATCGAAGACTCAGTGCCAAAAGAAAAGATTGTTCGTTACAATTCTTTTGTATAAGCTGTTTTACTGCAGGGGTAATAGAAGTTGTACCTCTATAATAATAGGTTTATCAATTTATTTTGATGACTGGACGAACAATTTTCTTAGTACAAAATACATCATAACATACATCTAGTAGATGCATCGCCTAAAACTTGACCTTTACTACACTGGACTGGTTAAGCAATACAGACTCATAAACAGATGACTGATTCACATGAGAAAGGTTCATCTGACAAAACTCATGACACCATATAGTATATATGGGTAAGCAGCCTGTAAATGTCATGAATTACTAGACTCACGACACTACATAATGTGTCTAGATTGTGCTAAGATAACATTTACTGTCGTAACTTACCTTGTAGGCCTCTCTGGTAGTGGTACAACGTCAGCTGGTATATCATCTCGGTCTGTCTCCGACATTATCTGGTTCTCTATAAAAATACAGCATATTAAGCATATCTTTGACTGATACACGTACATATATGTCTGTACGAGGTAAATTTCTTTTTACCTGCAATCTTTACCGGACAACTAATATTTAGCGTCATCCAAATTGAAATCACAAATCAAATGTAATTTGTAAATACTGATATTTCTAAAATCTACGATACAAAGAGCAACTAAAATTAACTCTTTATGACAAAATGAAATTTGATGCTTTACACTAATAACAACTAAAATAAAGATATTCACCGTCTGTTGAAAAGAGGGCTGTTCCACGACCACTAGGAGCAGAGACTGTGTAAGAAATATAGTCCTTCTCTCCTCCTCCCATCCCGCCTCCTGGAGTGATAGTCGCTGGCATTCCTTTACTGTACTTGGGGATGTCTGGCTATAACAAAAAAAAAAAAAAAAAATCAGGTAATATATTTATCATTACTTTTTCAAAAACAGAATAAAACCGGCAGACTTTATTTTCATATTTGTGTCGTTCAAACTATTGAAAGAGATAAGCTGCCAACTTTTACACTCGCCTTTTACCAATTAGTCTATATTTATTATGATGGATAGCAGCCAACAGAATGAATGAGCCATGCTCTGTGAGAAGGGGATTTTATGCATCTACCCAAGCTAGGCTGACATGAGTCGAAAATTTTTACTTTTTGTATATTTTCTGCATGTCTAAGGGTCACGTCACCAATTCCACTTCATGAACCAGTCGTTGTTTGACAAAATGGATTTTATTGATCCTTGATTTTATACAGACTGGGAATTAGTATGATGAGGGTAATAAATGATGTGCTTACAGATATTTCACATAGTGAACAGTCTGTTCATTCCTCTACGCTTTAAAATTCTTTGATCAGTATCAATATTTATCAGACATCTAATAATACTGACTTAAATTCAGACTGAATTTTCTGCGCACTTCTTATTAAGCATGCCACATGTTATATTTGATCTACTACCTTATTAAAACTTCAAGACTATTAAACACACATCACTTACCAATGGTCGTTTTGTAGGACTTGCATGTTTTGAAGGATGTATACCTAATGGAGTATCCACCTAAACATAAATGAAAGAGTAATCAATGCAGCATGCCCAAATGAACTGCTTTTGCGTTCAGTCAAAGCTCAAGCCCTAGCTACATTAGTCTTACATTGAGTGCACTTAAGAAGTAAAGTTATTGAAATATACATAGTATACTACTCTAATTTTAATTTACACCGAAGCCACAAGTGTAAAAATCCACTTGATGTATGTCATATTCATGAGATAAATTATGTCCCAATATCCAAATTTCAATATCTATTTTTTGACGAAAAAAGAAATTACTTTTGTATCAACAATCTATGGAACAATTTGTTTACTGAAGTGTTACATAGATTGTGGATACAGAAGCAGACAAGTAAAGGATTTCACACAGAAAAGCTATAACATTATCCACTTTGATATTTTTTATAATCATAAAAGCATGCAAGACATTCGTCTACATACTAAAGAATATATCAGGTAATGTCTTAACTCAATATTCATAATTCTGCTTACAGAATAATAGAATGGATTAACCTTCAAAAGATCCTTCGTACACCTGGCATCAGATGGGCAGTATGATTAAAAGATGATGTAAAGCTGTACCTTAGTAAAGTGAAATCTGATTCCAGTCAAAGAAATATTAACAATTTTCTCTAAGTTCCAGGTGATCACAGCTTATAAAAACTGTCACTTGTAAATTCAATATGTATCAAAAGTGTCTGAACCATGCAGGAAAATTTCAAATTCTACTCGGATATAGATCTACATTAATAAAGATTTACTACAAAAGGCATATTTACTAGATTTTTAAACAAGTCTGGCATTACACTTACAATGCCTACTTACAGAATAGCTAACCGCAGCATGATGCAGAGCAGCAGCTTGTCTCTGCAATGTCTGTCTAATGTAGCTTTCATCTTTCAAAGCATGTAAACTGAAATCATGTAAATAAAATACAATGTCATGTATAATACAATACAACAACTTTATTGATATACTTTGGCCACCGACCCATATACAAAGTACAACTCTTCATATGTATTTAAAGAGTGACAATTTTTATGTAATTACTTAGTAACCTTATAAAAAGGATAACTGAGAAGATTAGTGAATATATCTATTTTTTACCAAATCACTTTTAAGAAATTATAAGTTTAAAACATAGCAGAATGAAGCTTTTGGGTGACATTAACCATTTATACAAGAAAATTAGATAAACCTTGGAGTGGAAATGAGTAAAATGATTTTTCAGTTGGAAAAAGAAAGGACTCAAAATACCATACGGTAGCATTCAACATCAGACTGTATTGTTTCAAAGGAAATTCAAGTTGTGTAAAAGGATCCAAAGTAATGCAATATCAATAGATCTACTAGGTCACAATCATGCCCGAACAACTATGGATATTTCAGACTAAGATCTGACCGCACATTCTGACCAGTGAACTTTTGATCCATTTCCATTCCGAAAGTACTTTAAGTTGCACTGAACACTGAAATTTGAAAAACAATCTTCCTACCTTTGCTGTAAAATAGCAAACTTTTTCTCCCAGGTTCTGTGTATCTTTTCAATTTCTTTCTTCAGCCTGTAATAAAAAGGGACAGTAATTGTCCTATTTTGCTCACCTGAGAATAATAACTAAAATTTGAAGCAACAAACTGTAAGTCTCTATAAGCTTAGAGCGTCGGTCTTTATGTTTCATTTATTAGTAACAGTAACATCAACCTTAAGCTTTGCAGTGAAGTGAATTGACTGTATGTGTATAATCTGCATATCAACAACTGTAAGCTTGTAAAGTTCCATAAACATAGCAATGGACTTTGAAAGTAGTTGTAGATTCTCTTTTTCTATGATTAGTAGCAGTGACTTTGACCTTTACTTTGACAATGAAATGTAAAAAGTTCAATTTTAATGATACATTTTGTCCAAAACAACCTTCAAAGCCATTATTTTGGACTTACTTCATGATTAAATACTTAACCAAACAAGGCCGAGTTTTAATAAATCTGAAGAAAAAGACTTTTTGCAGATAAGCAGTATTTTCCCCTTTTCCCACAATGTTTTGTTCCCATTTAAAGGTAGACCCTTTAATTTAATCACATTCAATTGTCTTCAGCAAATACTTTCAAACAGGTCAAGTCTAAGATTATATCGTCTGGTGTAGAACTGAAATGTCTGATGTGATTCACTGGTAGAAAGTGTTACGAACATGTGTTTCTTTGTCAATACCTTACAACCTCCTCCCTAAGCATCTGTTCTGTTCTTCTGAGTTTGCTTATATCTGTGTCACCTTTCAAAGCTTCTGCAAGTTTGGCCTTTTCCTGTTTGAAACAATACAACAATGTCATGCGAATCCAAACAATGTCAATACAATAGTATTTTGATTATTTCTTTTTCAATAGTAATTCATTAACCTGTTTTAACTCTTACTCAAATACTAAACATCTTATAGGCTTCTTAGTATCTGGTTTGCTGAGATTGAATGCATCAGCTAATAAGATACTCAGTCTTGGAAATTAGAAAAAAATAATTGTAATAAGTATATGCCCCCACTCCTTTAACCATACAATCCTGAGTTTTAATGACCCTGAAACTGAAAGCATTTGAAAACATTGTGGGAAAAGGAGAAAAAACTGATGACCAGCATTTTCTCCTTTTTCCCATTTGTAGTCTTTTACAGCCAAATCTCATAATTCCATCCACATTTAAATTATCGTCTGCAAATGCTTTTAATTTGGATGACTCAACATTTTTGTTATCTGGTAAAGGGTTAATTGCCTTGAACTTCAAAGTTAAATGGGATTATCTTTTACATTTTATAGTCACTAACTGTACCTAAGTAAAGAACTGAGGTCAAGTATACATATCATTGCAACTAATTACCTGGACGAAGTTTGTTCTGTCCAAGATCACTGTAACCTTGACCTCTGACCTCCTGATCTTAAAATCAGTAGATCTTAAAATCCACATCTAATCACAATAAGGTGCACTTGTCACAGTTTTAAACGATACAATAACTACAAACAAATGTAGGCAAGTCTTTGTGAACAATAAATAACTTCATGTGTTGTCTAAACAGAGGAAGTTTACAACATGTTTTACAGCAAACCACGAATTACATGTATTACATAAACATGAAAAGCATGCCCGTTTTACAGAAATGAAATATCCAGAATGCCTGATTGCTCACATGTTTTCAAGTATCGAAACAAATTTTTATCAACATTCTTGAAATCAACCTTGACAATGCAACGTGGATCAAAGATAAGAAGAAAAACATAATACAAGGATCCTGTAAAAAGTTGTCACTTGGCTTGGGTTTCTTAAATGGTACTTTTTATCAAAATCATTTCTATTACAACTACACAAAATATTCTCCCTTTATTAAAACACACTTTTTTTTCCACCCTTTTTTTACCAAATCCCAAAAAGCACATAAGCAGTCTTCTCTTGGCATGAATTGGAGGTACTAATACTGTCAATATATCTTCTAGGCCAACAGTACTTTCCAGAAGGTTACACGGACTCCGGTCAGATTAATGAAGCAGATGGATTACAACAATATGTACCACCTTTTCAGAGCTAAGAAAAGATTTAAAAACCTCACTTGTGAAAAAAAGATGTGTATAAGATGGACCACAGACCATTTTTTGCTTGGACATTTCGTTATAATGTCTGCATGTATACCAATTTGAAATAACTTGGACATTTTGAAAGCAGTTTGCACAAAATAAACAGATATCAGAGGCTACTAGACACACCATTCAAGAGCAATGAAGAGTTCCTTTAAAAAAAAGACTTGCATAGTACTAGAAAGCGCATTACGTACAGAATTTTTTGCAGGTTCCTCTAATCATTGTGAAACAGTTAATGGCAAAAATTGAGACTCACAGCAAAAACTGAGTTGTGACATTGCAACAAAGTTTTTCTTTGTGTGACAGACTGTAAAGATCCATCTATGGTATGTAATATTTAAAGGATTCAAACACTCACAAAACACCCCTACCTGTATTCAAGCTATTATTTCAGGCAGCTTAGTAAGACAGAAATATATATCTAACCCTAAAATAATGGCTTGTAAGTCATTTGAGTAAATGAATTATTATAAAAAAATGTTTGTAGCTATTTTTATATATTACAGGTACACATGCTGGCAAAGAAAAGAGAGAACAGAAAAAGTTACGTTCTCCGATTTAAACTAAGAACTTAACCTTTTTTCAGATAAACCTGAGTTTTAAAGACCCCAATAAAGAAGGTTTTTGAACACTGATGTAGTGCTGTGACCATTACCCACAACATTTTCTTCCCTTTTAAAGGCAAATCCAAACATTTGAGCCACATTTACATTGTCATCTGGAAATGCTCTTAATTTTAACAGGCGTACAGTTTTGTTGTCTGGTAAAGACTAAAATGACAGATTTCATCGAGCCAAATGAAGTAGTATTTGTTCAGTGGGAAAAAAAACAAAACAAAACTATTACTTGTAATAAGCAGTTGCTTATTTTCCAGTGTTTTTAACAGTTCTTGACGGCAGGGATATACAATCAAATTTCAGACTACTGAATCAACGTATCAATTACTCCTCACCAACCACCATCCTATATGTAGCTAAAGTGAAGTGTTTATTAACTCTTCAACTCTTGTTTTACTCTCAATTTAAGGACTAGCCATATGATTTGACTAGACAAAATGTCTTATCTAATTTGATAGCTATATATATAGAGAGAGCTAGTCTCCCAATTCAGAATTAAATATCAATTTAGAATACTAGAACTTGGTAAGACTGAACCAAGTTCTTTCATATATTCAAATACTTAGGCCGTGCAACTAAATTGTTTTGTGCATTGCAATCTCACCTCCTCCATCATGTCAGCATATTCCTGTTAATCACATGTAACACTATAAAATCAAAAATTTCGAAAAAAAAAAATCTCCCTTATGGGACATTTCATCCGTGCAGAAAAAAATGGCCTTGACCATTGATAAAAGTAAACATTCTCATGTCACATACTACCACTATATGACAAACTGCAAATAACCAAATACTAGTAGCAAGGTTTGAACTTGTCGAATTAGATTGTATCTACAGACCAAAACTGAATAAAAAATAAATTGGCTTAAATATTTTCTACCCTTTGAAAAAGGAATATTATAGTTTCAGTAAAATCTAATTTGTTGTCTGCATTGAATGATATCAATTTTGACAAGGCTAGATATTTTTTGTTTAGTAAAGAATTAAGAGTTTAATCCTTTCGTACACAATCCTCAGTTTTAACTACCCTAAAAAAGAAAGCCTTTGAAAACAGTGTGGGAAAAGCAGAAAATGCTGGTAACCAGCATTTTCTTCTTTTTCCCACCATATTTTCATAAACTTTCTTTCTACACGTCGTTAAACTCGGGATTGTGTGGAAACGCGTAAGGGCCATTACTCCTCAGTAGTCAATCAATCATAGTAAAAACTGTAGCCATCTGTGCTCAAGTTTTCATGTAAGGAAGGCTTTTACTAGCAGATAAAGTGGACACAAAATTGTGCCAATTGATGGATTGATTGACAGGTGGATGGATAGGCCGATGAACAACCTAATTACCACCCCAACTTCTTTGGGGGTACAAAATAAGATATTTTCCTTTCCCTCAAGGTTAATGGTTTTTCTCTGATTCACTCGTCACAGTTTTCTGTATGTCTAAAAGTAGCTTGCAAAATAACCCGTTAGAATAGAGACAGACTACAACTCACCCTCGCTAGTTCCTCTTTCAAACGCCTCTCTTGCTCATGTAACAATGCCAGTTTTTCTTTCTCAGCTTGTTGCTTTGCTCTAGCCTCTGCTTCAGCTGCCTGGCTGCTCTATAAAAGATAGAAATATGTTTAAATAAGCAAACTCGGCAAACGTCAAACGTTGATTACAGGGTAAGATGAATTTCAAAGTAACTTGTCACCACCAAAAACAAATTACTTTGGAAATATTGGTATTAAATACAGATAAACAAGAGGGCCATGATGGCCCTGTATCGCTCCACTGGCTTATAAATATAAACCATAAATACTAAACATTTCAATTCTGAGCCAAATGGTTTCAAAATGAAGACTTACAAAGTTTTCTTTGTAAAAGCCCATGTTAAAGTTGAGACCCGCAGTGAAAAGCCATTTTTGATCCCAGAGCGATAATCACTTGAACCCTGGTAGAGGTCCACAAGATAAAGCCACATGCCAAAATAATACAGGTCTATGCTGTATAGTTATAAATACGGTGATTTTCAAGTTTCGTCCATATGAAGCCTCTGTAAAACATAAGACCCCTAATGCAAGGCTAATTTCAAAAAAAAAATCAAAAGTGCTCCAGATATGCCCTTGGATTTGCGGTTAGCAAAAGGATTTTTTGAATTTTCACCCTATAAGCACATGTTTATGACCAAATTTGGGAGTTCTTGCCTTATGGCTAGTAACAAGACGGTTTCTGAAGTTTTCACTCCATAAACCCATGTAAAACTTGTGATCCCTGGTGCACGGCCAAACTTGATCCTAGGGTTGTAACTTGGGCCCTCTTTGTAGTTGTCCACTAGACAGAGCTATAATTATGCAAAATTTGGTAGCCCTAAGCCTTATGGCTATGTACACCAAGATTTAAAAGTTTTCCCTATATAAGCCCATGTTAATCTTGTGCACCTTCGCCCCCGCCCCCCCCCCCCCCCCCCCCAAGCATGAGGCCAAATTGACCCCAGGACTGTAATTTGGGCACTTTTGGTAGACCCCCACCAGATCAAGCTAAATGCAAAATTTGGTAGCTTTAGGCCTTATGGCTAGGTACTGGAAGATTTCTTAAGTTGTCTCACTATGTACGCCCATGTAAAACTTGTTACCCCTGCAGCGGGGCCAATTTTGACCCCAGGGCTACAATTTTGGCCTGCTTGGTAGAGGCCCACTAGATATAGTTACATGCAAAATTTGGTAGCTCTAGGCCTTATGGCTTGGTACAGGAAGATTTTTAAACTTTTCTCTATATAAGCCTATGTAAAACTTGTGACCCCTGGGGCAGAGCCAATTTTGACCCCAGGGCTATAATTTGAAGAAACTTGATAGAGGTCTACTACATAAAGCTACATGCCAAATTTGGTAGCCCTACGCCTTATGGTTTCAGACAAGAAGATTTTTAAAGATTTCCAATATTTTTCAGTTTTGTTGCCATGGCAACCAGAGTTTTTGAAGGAATCAAATTCTTTCAAGAAATTCTGAAGAGGACCATGGCAGGATCATTTCTGTGAAGTTTCATGAAAATTGGATGGGTAGTTTCAGAGAAGAAGATGTTTGAAATAAAAGTTAACGCACGGACGGACGCACGACGGACACCGGGCCATGACATAAGCCCGCTGGCCTTCGGCCAGTGGAGCTAAAAACCAAATTTAATCGTTGAATGAATAAATGTTGTTTTATGGCGCATCAACAGCTTCGTTTGAGTTTAAAAGGGTTTTAAAGGCACACTAATGGCCAAAAGTAAACAATGCAAATGTTAAAATACATTTGAATCATACCATTTAAAAGATTACAATCTTCCATTGTATGGTCGGTCCATGTGTTTGTCGCTAGCAGAAAAATTACTCTTAAACCAGTTAAAAAGTAAACAAAAGATAGAGTGACCTGGCAATTTTTTACCTAGTTTTTACATTTATTTTTCTGCCAGTAGTAAATACATGGACCAACCATAAAATAACAGATTGTCATCTTCACAATATTAATTGCCATACTTTTAAATGGTATGTTTTAAATTTAAATACATTTTATCACCCACATTGTTTATTTTCAGCTGCTACTGGGACTTTAACACAGTGATGAAATGATAGTAACAAGAGGGCCATGATGGCCCTGTATCGCTCCACTGGCTTATAAATATAAACCACGAAGAAAAGTCTTCACTATATAAGCCCTTATAAAACTTTGACCTCACGGCTACAGTCTGACTAAATGGGGAATATTGTATTAGAAGAATAACATGCCAAATGTGGGAGTTCTTGGCCTTATGGCTGGTAACAAGATGGTTTCTGAACTTTTCACTCCATAAACCCATGTAAAACTTGTGATCCCTGGTGCAGGGCCAAACTTGATCCTAGAGCTGTAACTTGGGCCCTCTTTGTAACTGTCCACTAAATAATGCTATAATTATATGCAAAATTTGGTAGCCTAAACCTTATGGCTATGTACACCAAGATTTAAAAGTTTTCCCTATGTAAGCCTATGTAAATCTTGTGAACCTCCCCCTCCAAGTATGAGGCCAAATTGACCCCAGGACTATACTTTGGACACTTTTGGTAGACTCCAACTAGATCAAGCTAAATGCCAAATTTGGTAGCTCTAGGCCTTATGGTTTCAGACAAGAAGATATTTAAAGTTTTCTCTATATAAGCCTATGTATAAAACTTGTGACCCCTGGGGCAGAGCCAATTTTGACCCCAGGGCTATAATTTCAAGAAACATGATAGAGGTCTACTACATAAAGCTACATGCCAAATTTGGTAGCCCTATGCCTTATGGTTTCAGACAAGAAGATTTTTAAAGTTTTCTCTATATAAGCCTATGTAAAACTTGTGACCCCTGGGGAAGAGCCAATTTTGACCCCAGGGCTATAATTTCAAGAAACATGATAGAGGTCTACTACATAAAGCTACATGCCAAATTTGGTAGCCCTATGCCTTATGGTTCAGACAAGAAGATTTTTAAAGTTTTCTCTATATAAGCCTATGTAAAACTTGTGACCCCTGGGGAAGAGCCAATTTTGACCCCAGGGCTATAATTTGAAGAAACTTGATAGAGGTCTACTACATAAAGCTACATGCCAAATTTGGCAGCCCTATGCCTTATGGTTTCAGACAAGAAGATTTTTAAAGATTTCCAATATTTTTCAGTTTTGTTGCCATGGCAACCAGAGTTTTTGAAGGAATCAAATTCTTTCAAGAAATTCTGAAGAGGACCATGTCAGGATCATTTCTGTGAAGTTTCGTGAAAATCGGATGGGTAGTTTCAGAGAAGAAGATGTTTGAAATAAAAGTTAACGCACGGACGGACGGACGGACGACCGGACGGACGGACGGACGAACGACCGGACGGACGGACGGACGGACGGACGCACGACGGACACCGGGCCATGACATAAGCCCGCTGGCCTTCGGCCAGTGGAGCTAAAAACAGTAAGGTTTGAAAAAAGAATATGAATAAAAACACTGTTGCAAGGGAGAAAACTCTTATAATAAGCAATTTCTCTCTTGCCAAAATGTCTGCTTCAGGACAAAAGCAACAAAAACTGAGTAAATGAGTTACTCATTTACAGTGACCTCTACAAGACCAAGCAAATCTGCAGAACAAGAGTAACATATGAATCATCGGAAAAAATACAAAATGCCAAAAAATGCTCAAAAAAATATTTGCCACTTTCATACATTCAAATCTAGTACATACGTACCTGTAAATGGTCTGACTAAAATACGGACAGTATCTAACAGAGCATTTAACAGACCACAACATGTTTTACGTATCAGGCGTGTACTCTGTGTAGGTTTTTTCGCATCACGCATGTATACTATGCAGAATATCGTGTTCGCAGACTACTTTTATGTATTGCGTCTTTCCGTCAAATCGCATTAAAGCGTGTCTCTTTTTGTATCTACTTTTTTAATAAAACAAAGATATATAATAAAAGGTACATTACAACAGTCTCTTTGTTATACGTTGTAATGCTTTTTTTTTCTTGAGTTTTAAAAGCAAGATATATACTAAAAGGTACATTAAAACAGACTGCATTTCTGTGTGTTCGGACTAGATCTTGTGTGAGGAGGTTCGCATCGAATTCGACTTTCGGTCTCATCCTATATAATCTCTTTACATATAAGACTCAAAGTGATCCGACGACACATAAATACAGACTATTGTAATATTTAATTTATATTTATCAAGATTAGCATATGTACATTATTGAACTGATTAAATAAAAGCTCTTAGCCCATCAGATGGCTATTCTTGGAACTCAAACTAGTATTATACACTGTTCGGTGATTAGTAAAAATGATCAATCAACTGAGATCTTTCTTGCTTATATTTCTATGACAAAATCGTACAAAAATGTTGCATAAATGCTTGAAGACAATGACATTCATGGATACTGTAAACACTAGATCATATTCTGTTGTGCATTATTCTTAAATCTGCAGTCTGATCTCTCTTGATCAACCCTGTCTGCTAGAGCATCTGTTGATAAGCCTTCCATTGCTTAATTTTTCTATGCATATAAGTCTTATGGAATATAAAAAGAGTAAAATTATCTAAACAATACTAATCTATATACTCCTTTTCTTTAACCGATCCTTTATTGCAAAAAGCAGCTGTAATGTATTTCTTTTCATTTACGTGGTTGCCTCGTTTACTATTTCTAATATTTTTTAAGTATTTCTGGAATAAGTTTCTACAGAAATGACTCAGAAAAATAACCATTTAAATTGCAAGATCTAACTACGGTGTCTTTGGAAATAAACAGACAATTTAGTAGGGTATAAAGTTATCATTTTTAAGAGCTTCGGATAATGCAAGTAAACTGTCATTTCAAAGACAACAATATTCTGCTCTTTACGAAATAACTTTTGTTCATATGACCCTAAGGAGAATGGTCATGAAAAGACCGTGGAAATGGAAAAAGATGCAAGTAACAAGCATTTTCTCCTTTTCGAACAAAGCTTTCTTCCCTTCCAAACACAAATTTCATAATTTTAGCCACATCCCATTTGTTCTCAGCGAGTGTTTTACAAACTAATGAGTGAAATCGTACCATCTGGAAAGCTCCTAGGTTCTTCACAAAAACCTATTTAGTGCGTCTCTGTGTAAGTAAGAAAACATGGGATTTTGTGGAGAAATAATGATTCATTAACAGTTTGTACCTACTTATCTGAAGCTCTGGGTCCATATTTACCAACCATTTTAAGAAAATTCTAAGTCTCATTTTCAAGAACTTTCTAAATTTGAAAGAAAGACAACTGCTGAATGGCTTAACCAAATGGTTTAGCCAATCTGAAGTTGTGTTACGTTCTAAATTTAATATTAGACCAAGAATGTTCATAAGAATGGCTGGTGAAAACGGTTCCTGATTTCGCACTAAGGATTTAACTTAGAGTAAGGGTCAGGGTTGTAGGTTTCTGGGATACAGCAGTATGGCTTACCTCTTCTGCATGCTATGTAGAAAAAATATAAAATGTCTTATTTGTTTCTTCGGTATTTAATGCAGTTTCAACATTATTTCAGTCCTTTCACAGTGACATGTGTGCCCCTGTTCATATGAAATGTTCCTGGAATGCCTTTTTTCAGTGCTTCAAAAACACTTCCAAAGACACTCACTGATTTCCCATTGGCTGGTATCCATCATTTTCTCCTTTTCCCACAATGTTTTCTACCCAGTCAAAGGCTATCTTTTAAACTAAATTTGTCATCTTCAAATGTTTTCGGTTTGGATAAGTCTATAATTTGTTTGTGTGGTTCAGACTTAATGTGTATTATCAACTTTTACAAGGAAGTTTTAAACGTAGTTTACTTAAAATTCATTTCTAAAAGTAGATATTATGCATTAAATGAATTTAACAATTGAAAAAAAAAAAAAAAAAATGTACATACCGCTTGTTGAGCTTGTTTAAGCTTGTCTTCCATCATTCTCATCATCTCTTGTCGCTGTTTCTCTATCTGTAAGGTTAAATGAAGTTTATATTTTTCCTTTATCCCCAAAATTGATCCTTATAGGAATTCAGAGCTCAAACAACACCTGTCTAAGTCGATGCTACTTTTTGCCTCAAGCTACATAATAAATATCAAAAGATTGCCATGAAGTTTCTTCATTTATTCATTTAACTAAATGGTGTTAGATATGAACGAGTAGAACACGTACTAAATAAATTAAGCCATGGAAAACAATTCCTGGCATCTGAAAATTCTAGAATTATAATAATTCTGGTATTTCATCCCATCCAAACAGGCAAAAGAGTTGAAGCAATAGAGGCCTGCCGATGGTAGTAGTTTGGGTTAACAGTTTTAGATGCAGCTTTTCAAGACAGCTTGAGTTGAGGCTGACAATTTTAGATGCAGATTTTCAATAATATAAAATTATGTCTTCCAAAGGAAGAATTCAGCTTGATATGAATTTCATCGGATGAACAAATTGTGTTTTGTGCATCTTTGAACGGTATGCCAGTCATAACATGGCAAAAGCTAGCCCAATTCTTTCCCAAATGACCATTTGTTTATACCACCCTAAAGAAGAGTTTAGTTTTAAGCTCAGCGAGTAACTGGAACCCCGGCCAAAAGCCCTGTAACAGATAGACTTATAATAATCACCACACTTATCAATGGCATAAATGAAATTTACCTGTATTTTTTACAGGGAATTATTCTCATCTGGCCACTATTGGACCTTTAATATTTATGCAATAGTGTTACAACAAATTAAAAGAATCAATCTATCCCAAAGATAACGGCATCAATATTAAAGATGATATAATCTTAGTTAGTAATGGTTTATACGTTACCATGCAGGTTAAATATTGACCATACCAACGCTAGTATAGAAAACATTGAGAGAAAAGCAAGCAATGGCTCCTTTTCCAAAAAAACTTTCCAAATATGTCAACAGCAGGGAAGAAAAGATTTTAGTTTTTAACCCTTTACCACAAAATCCCAAGTTTTAACGACCCTAAAAAATGGTAACTAGCATTTTATCCTTTTCCCACAATGTTTTCTACCCTATTAAAGTCAAATTTCAGCACTGAAGCCCAATATAAAATGTAGTAATCAAGTGCTTTCCATTCGGACAAGTAAAATTTTTCTCATGTGTTAAAGAGTTAAGATAGATCGGTATTATTTCCTTATGGCATGAAAACCATTGTGAAGAAAGATACAACTGCTTGCTGCAAGCAATATCTCCTTCCCCACAATGTTTTCACAGCTGTCAACCAGGGATGGGGTAATCTATCTTTTATAATGTGCAGCATTAGGTTAAATCATATGTGGGGAAGGTAAAAATGCCGAACAACTTATCAAGGACTATACAGAAATACTAGTTAAGCCTGTACCACAAAAGTCCAAGTTTAGAAGACCCT
The DNA here is from genome assembly GCA_945859785.2 of Tridacna gigas. Lineage (NCBI taxonomy): Eukaryota > Metazoa > Mollusca > Bivalvia > Cardiida > Cardiidae > Tridacna > Tridacna gigas. Next base: position 13,844,022 of record OX244039.2, on the reverse strand, counting down.
GTGGAAGAAGGCTTTTGAAAACATTGTGGGAAAAGGAGAAAATACTGGTAACTAGCTTCATCCTTTTTCCACAATTTTTTTCTACCCTTCCAAAGTAAAATTTCAATTTTTGAGTCAGTCTTATTTTGTTGTCTGCAGGTGTACTTTTTTGTTGTTTTGTAAAGAGTTAATCCTATTCTAACCCTGTAAGCACCACTAACAACTTCAGCCCCCATGTGAAGGTAATGCAGGTCAAGATCTAAGATTCTGCAGACATGCATTATGATCTTAAAAAAAAAAAAAAAAAAAAACCACAATCTAAAACTCTTGAATTATTCACTGGGAAGGATAACTGATATCGAATCAACCATATATCCAACAAAAGAGGTGAAGCATCATAGTATCATTTAGGACAAAAGCACTGTAAGGCCCATCTTGCTCCACTGACTTAAGGTAAAATGGCCTGTAGTTTTGTCTTCAAAAATGTCTTGCACCTCTTAGACCTGAATAAAAACTAGAGCTGTCACTGAATGTGACTTAATACCCCCGCCAGCGCTTTGACAGAAAAAAAATGTCAAATTCAAGGGGAGATTATTCGTCAACCAGGGGGAGTTGACACTTGAAAATTACGTCTTGCAAATCTTCAATATATGATCAATATATGTGCAAAGTTTCAATGCAATTGAAGGAAAACTGTAGGAGGAGTTCGCGACACAAAATTGCCAGTATTTTGTACACAGACGGACACACGGACGGACGGACAGACAGGCTGATTCCAATATACCCCCCAAAACATTCGTTTTGCGGGGGTATAATAAAATAAGGAAAGTCCTTTAACTTCCACAGGGTGTTATACTGAAGAGAGAGAAAATGTTTTATGCCAATTCGACCCAACTTGTGACCAAATCCTCAACTTCCTTTTATGTAATAGTAAATACTATTTTTAAATCTAATGTAATCTTGTACATGAATCCGGGAGAACTTTAAAGATTTTTTTTTTCAAACTTAACTTGTACATTACATTTGACCAAATCAATGTATTTCCATTGATCAAAACCAATAGGTTTTTGTGTCAGTGGTTGAAATCTGTATTGCTTTCTTCAAAACAGCTCCCTCTTTTGATTTAGTTAATTGTGTATATACACATGATGACAGTTCAACTGTTGGAGATATTCTTTCAAATAAAGGTACAAAATCTTCAATGTAAGAAAGGCATTTTCCTAACATGTGAAGTCATAAAGCCTTTCTCAAAAAAAAAAAAAAAAAGTCTGCATATTGTCGTGGCTGAATAACCTTAAAGTTCCAAAAGAAAACCATACTATAATACAAGTTCTTCTAGCCAATGGCAAGTAGAGATAGAAAAGAAATTCTGTTTTCAGTTACTAGTTATCAGAGAAGCAAAATTTAACTAAAGCAGACCTAGTGCGGAAAAGAATTTTCCTTCCTGGTTTTCTACCAAGACAAAATGCCTCATACAGGTACAGGGTTACTTACTCATGTAAAAAAAATAGTTATTATAATTATATTGGCCATCCTCTGGCAAAAGTGGGTTTAATGCATCTCCCTGATGACAAGATAACAAGCAAGTCATCACATAATTAATGATCGATAAAATCCATTTTATCTAACAACCGTCTCGTCTCAATCATGATGTAAACTGGTCCTTTGACATGCAGAAAATTGAATAGCAAAAAGTTTCGGCCAGGTCAGCCTGCATGGACTGAGCAGGCTGACATAGGTCGATACTTTTTGCAAATGCAATACGCCCTTCTTTTACTGACTAAGTTCATAAAGAAAAGCATCTTTCATCGCTCTAAAAAATCTCAGAATTTACAACAAAATATCAAATCCATTACCATACAGATTTTTTTCAAATTCAATAGGCAACAGCAATGAGAAAGAACCAACTATCAACTTTTTATTATTCTTGATAGTGAATGCTTTTTCATTAATTTCAGAAAACAAATCAGTCACAGTGAGGCACTCTGAAATGCATCGTTTTGAAAATTTTCTGTGTCAAAACTTGTTTCAGTATTATCTTTTTAACAGTACTATCATTATTTCATGATGGCAGGTGCACCTATCTATACGTTCCTGGAGTTTCTTTAACCAGAACTATGTAAAACACATATTAAAAGCAGGAGCAAACTAAATATAGACCTTTTATAACAATTTTAAGATAATGTTTCTGGCCAAAGAAAATTAGAACACATGCCTTAAATTTGTTACACAGTCACTTAACAATACGTGTTGCTTTCTTTTTTGGTAGCATTCGGGAAATGTTGTAAGAATTATTTGAAGAGGCTTCTCAATCACAGTGTTTACTTTAGGTTTATTTCAGGCAGAAAGAGGGGAATTAAAATATGCCAGACAAAAGCGTTAGATTTTGTAGAGAGTAGATTCAACCCAGAAAGCACTGTATGAGTGTAAAAAAAAAACACTTCTAGTTAGTCTATCATCCAGATACTGCCATTTTAACCCTTAGAGTTCTAGATAAACCCCCATACATTTTCAGTTTAGAAATAAGATCCAAATAATTGCAATATTATGATGGCTTTAGTCTACTGTGTTTAAGCTGACAGTGGAGATAAAAGAACAGACTGCATGTTTGTGCCCTCTGATCTTGATCTACACTGGCTGTGAAAGAAACTATAGTTGTGAAAGGAGCTTTAACGGCTAAGGTTGTATAAGCAGTAGGCCTACATCACACAAAATGTCAGACAGCATGGATCCAAGATCTAAGAGTATGTTCCGTGTTGTCTTATCTTGATCCATACGGTGAGTCAGAATTGCAATAACTTTTTATTGGTACCCTATGGGTTAAAATGAATCGGTTAGTTTCGTGCTGAAAAGAGAAATTTGAGGCAATTTTGTGCTGTTCAACTTACGCCAGCATTCTGTAAACAGTGAGAATAAAGTATCATAAATGTGCAACTTCGAGCACAATTCATTATTCAAAACAGAATTAGTTACTGCCTGCAGATGTCTTTTTTTCATCTCAACTTTGAAAACATAGTACGAAAATGAGAAATTGATTATAACCAGCAATTTATGTCACAATCTCTCGCATTTATTCATGCATTATACCTTAATCATGTGAATTATTTACCATAAGACAAAATGTCATATTACAGATGACATACTATATTTGGCATTAATCATAATATTTGTCTTACATAGTGTTGAAGACATTGTTTGCAAAGCAGAAAATGCTGGCAACCAGCATTTTCTCCTTTTCTCACAATGTTTTCAATGGCATTTTCCATAAATTCTCACGATTTCTTATTTCAATAAGTGCTGAAATATCATGCTGTTGACAATATTAGAATCAAATTAATAAACAAGAATTTTTTGTTAATCTAATTGTATGCTCCCTAAAGCTGAAACTAAGCTAAAGATACTTGAGTCAATGCTTTTAAAACAAGAGGTCATGCTCTAGTTGAGTTTGTGCTTAACTCTTTACCACACGACAAAAATGTAGACGTGTCTACATTGAAAGCATTTGCAGACGATAATTCAAATGTGGTTCAAAGGATGGAATTAGCCTGTGAAAACATTGTGTGAAAAGAAGAAAATACTGGTTACCAGCATTTTCTCCTTTTCCTGCGATGTTTTCAATTGGCTTCTTCCACAACGTCGTTAAAAGTTGGAATTGAGTGGTAAAGGGTTAAACTTTTTGATTTTCATTTAAAAAAAAAAGCTTCAGATAGATTGTTTCAAAGTAATCATTTAATCTAATTGAAGAAGGACAGAAGCTCCTTAAATTACCTTTCAATGAGATGTATTGATCATATTTATACAACTTAAACATTTCATTCTAAGCTGAGTGTAAAAGAAAGGATGACAAATATGGATTCCAGTTATTGTAAAAAAAAAAAAAAAAAATGCCTTTCATCGTTCGATAAGTTAGTTTAAATCGTTCTCAACATATTACGTTAGATACTAAACAAAAATAATACTACTGTAGAGTTCAAAGTTAGCTAAAACATATGTAATAAGATTGATTTCTAGATTTAACAGGTACACTTCTACGGACTAATTGAAATACTTTCGAAAACAGATGAAAGCTGAGTAAAGCAAGATTACATCACAATCAACATGCACCCTTATCTTGCATCAACACTCTAATCTTTGAGATGTGAGATAATCTGGCCTTTACGAGGAATGTTCGATAAATTCGTGGGATTTTTTTGTTAAGAATAAAACTAGGAGATCAATTAAGATCATTTTAGCATATATACCTAACAATCTATACCCGACACATCCTCCAAATTTCACACAAATTCATAGAAAAATACATTTTCAACATGTAAACATACATGTAAACGTACACTGACGGGCGCCGGAATAAAAACAATAATGTCAACGTCATTACAAGTCAAGCGATCGGTGCACTTTTTTCTATATAATCCCCTCGAAAAAAAACAGCATTTGCTCAATTTAGACATTTCTAGGTCCTGTGTAAGAAAATAGTTGTATGTTGGAATAAGACATATCTAAGTCGTCCGATATAACACGCACTGTAACCCGTCTGTCTTTATTCACCTTGTCAGGTGCAGTTGCCAAAATTGACGCTGTTACGCTGATCGGTCGTCCTTCACGAGGATCATCTTTAAGCGATTTCTGAATCATTTCTTAACCGCTCATGCCACTTATGCCTAGGAGCAACATATGTCGAGCTCGCCATGCAGGAGCTAGCAAAGAACCTCATAAGGTGGACAAGGAAAAATTAACTAATCACTCAATGTACATCTATCTTATTTCAGACCCCTTTGTTTTCAAATTTGAATGAGGATAGGAGTTTTTTCTATCAATGAACAAGAAGAAGTTTAATTTATGAACTTCAAATATGAACTTGAAACCACTGAAGTGAATAATTCAGAGAGACACACACTACTCATTAAGTAGAGAAGTTGTCAAAAATTTGGGATCCTGCGTGGTTCGGTGGTAAAGTGTGGGACTCGTAACCTGGAGGTCCCGGGTTCGAGCCCCACCTGATCCGCTGGGCTTTTCGTGCGAGTGTCCTCGGGCAAGACACTTCAGAGCTCTACCCTTGTACTGGTAAAACCCAGGAAACACATGAATATGTGAGCTCTCGCCGTGATATGACTGAAATAATGTTGAAAGCGGCGTAAAACACCATTTAATCACTCAATCAATCAATGTCAAAAATTTTTATCATCTGACCATTAAGTGTGAACTTGACCTTGGACCTACCCAAACAAATTTAGAAATGGCACATCTACTCATAAAGGAGAACAACTGTGCAAATCTTTTTTGAAACCCATCCATTTGTGAAGAAGTTATAGCTCGGAAAAGGTATATTAATGATAACTTTATGGTTTGACCTATAAGTATGACCCTGACCTATATGATCAAACATTTTAAATGGCATATCTACTCATGAAGGAGAATAACTGTGCCCAATAACGTTGAAATCCATCGAAAATGGAGTTAGAGTTTGATTCAAGTGGCATGTCTACTGGTAAAGTAATACAGTTCTGCCAAATTATTTTGAAATCCATCCATAACTGTAGAAGTTGTAGCTCAAACAAGCTCTATATATGACAATTTTATCATTTGAACTTCAAGTGTGACCTTGACCTTGGACCTACAAGTCGTGTACCAGAAAATTTTTTTTTTCAAAAGGCACTTCGACTCATAAAGGAGAACAATTGTGCCATATTATTTTGAAATCCATCCATAAATGTAGAAGTTGTGCCTAGGACAAGCTATATGTATGACAATTTTATCATTTGACGTACAAGTGTGACCTTGACCTTGGACCTACCTAAACAAATCTTCTACTGATGAAGGACAACTTTTGTGGCAAATTATTCTGAAATCCATCCATAAATGTAGAAGTTATGGTCCTGAGAAATCGGACGGAGCAGGCACGGACGCAGTGACGCAGGGACGCACATACACCGAAGCGACATTGTGGCAACTATGTCTAGCTCACCGCAAGCATGCTCGACAACAAAATACTACAGGAACTTGAAAATGTTGACTTCTAATTCAATTCTATGGTCTGTTTTGGTATTTTGCGTTTCCAACATAAAATTCTATAAATGCATGAAATTAAACATCCCGTGAAGACATCACTGCGTCAAAAATTACCTTGCACTGACAAAACTAAAACCATGTTACTACAGTAACCTGAAGTGCTGCATCTATGAAGTTTTACAGAAATGCCTTTATGGTGCTATTTGACCGTTTCCACAAATGGCTGCATTTTTCACATTCCTGAATGTACATTTTACAAAAACTCACATGTTTCGAATCATGAGAAAATTTCAGCCCGGCAATGTGCATCATATGGGTTACTATGGTTAGAAATATGTTGTGTTTGAAATATTTTAAAATTTCAAAATTTCTGTATTAAGTTTGTAATATGCTCATGCTACTATTGGCAATTATTTTTACTTGAAACATCAAGATAAAATTTAACAGCAAAATTCCAAAAAATTATCAAACAGCCCTCGCACAGCATTTAACTCTCCGCCAAATGACAACTAATAGACTAGTCCAAAATGAAAGTGTTTGAAGATGACAAAATGAAGGTCACTGAAAGATTGAAGGTTTTTTTTTTTCCCCTTTCTTCTTTTTGGAGGGTATGCTGTTTACCAGTATTCCTTCCTTTTCCCACCATACTTTCAAAAGGCTCCTTTCTCAGGGTCGCTAAAAGTTGGCACTGTGTGGTAGACGGTTCAATTTCAACAACTGAACAATATCCATTTTATTTACATGTAAGTAGCAGTCTATGGAATACTACGGTTATTTTGACTATATCACTCTTATTTCTTCATCCAGTTCTTAATTGCAATCATCTCATCATTATTTGTGATAGAATGGAAGAAAGTAGCTACATGTATAAGAACTCACACAACAACTGAAGAAGGAAGAAGGAATGTGCAAGTAAGCAACGTGTTGCCTAGAATAATTTGAGATGCTTTTGCATACAGCAAAACTCCAGATCAGCCTGCACAGAAAAGTTTGCCTGATCTTAGATCAATAATTTCAAATATTATTTAAATATATTTTGGCCTGAACAGCTGTAATACTAATACACTGATTTTTTCCCCCAAACTGAAAAAGCCCCCTTCTTCTATAAAGCTACCTAAAGAATGATGGAAGGGGACAATTGTAACAAGCAATTGCCCCTTTCCCCTTTAACGTTTTCATCAAAATTTAATAAAACTATTTCCTATTCTTCAAATGTTTTTGCTTTGTATTGCTGTAACCATTTTGCTTCCACTGATCTCATTTCAGCATGGACAGTGTGGGTTGAGTCTGACAGATAAAGGCTCTCCTTCAGTTAGACCACTGTCTGATATATGCACTCTGATTTAACATATTTGAGTCGTGCTCATGCAAAAGGGTGTTTAATACATCTCAGTGATGCAGCATACAAAGCAAGTCATCATATAATTATGGGCCAATAAAATCCATTATTTCTAACACCTGATTGAATCATGAGGTAGAATAGTCCCTAGACATGCAGAAAATTCAACAAAAAGCAAAAAGTTTCGACCCATGTCAGCCTAGGCGAACTATGAAGGTTAATTTGTGTCGATACTTTTTGCAGATGCATTTAACCTCTTTTTCACAGAGCACGGCTCATCTTAAAGATAATGAGCCATTTATTATCCATTTGTCATAAGTATTTGGCATAAGACTCATTAATACTCTGTATACCTCTAAAATATTTTGAGTGACAGTCATGTGCCAGGTAAAGAGTGTTTTAGATCTGTGAGTGAACAATTTCAAGCAAATTTCAGTGAAAGAAAAGAGTTAGATACAAAGAATATATTTTAGTTAGTATTAGAACATAAGAACAGAGTCGACCCTAATCCTGCCACATTTGAACATTGATATACTCTGAGAAGAGTACATATATACGCCATGATCAGCCTGCATCAATATTGTGTTTAAGAGAGTCAATATAAGTAACAAAACTTATATGAAAGATTATCAGTTCTGTATGACTGTACATGTAATAGTCTCTTTTGCCTTTTCGAGGAAAACTAAATTTTTCCAAGTAGCTAATTTTCAAAGTTTAACATACACATCATTCATGTGTTAAATGCCTTTAACTTTCATTATTTTAGACTGTTGATAAGTTTTGTTAGATGTGGAACACATGTTACCAGAGACAACTGTTAGTAACAACATTTACCATTTCATCTTGCTGTAAAATATTAGATTTTAAAATACATTTGAAAAATGCATGTATTTCAGGCATTTCCTATGAACAGCTACTTGATAGCAACTCAGTGGAATATAATTATCATCTATGTCCAAAGGGAAATGTATATCGCTTTATGCAACAAATTCATAGGGGTGATGCTACAAAAACTGGTCATAATTTCATAAAATATCTATCAACAGATCAAAGATTTAGTTTATACAGTAGAAAAATAAATCTCACATGCAAGAAAAAATGCATCATTTCTCATCTGCTTCCAGTACCAGGATGCAGAAATTTTGATTATAACCTTGTAATTTGGTTGACTAGAAAAAAACTCAAGCGTTTGCTAAATCCTTCACCAATTAAAAACAAACACCACATCTATATGACAGTGAAAAGCATTTTTTTAAAAACGTGCATCCTTATCAGATAAGTATAAGAATGATGCCTTCACATTCATGCTGTATACATAGAAAATTTCATGTACGTACGCTTTAGCATAAAAATGGCATACAATAAAGGAACACACACCCAAAAAAAACCCACATCCAAAAAAAACTACAAAGAATCTTTCTCTGACTAACCATAAACCCTTATTCAACATGAAATTTCTAATAACACAAAAAATAATGAGTTCCCGTCTGGCAATGGGGATTAAATGTATATCCGGGATGCATGATACCAAGCAAGTCATCACATGATTATGAATCCATAAAATCTATTTTGTCTAACAACCGACTGTATCATGAGGTGGACAATGGTCCTTTGATATGCAGAAAAATTGACAAGCAGCAAGAAGTTTCAACTCTGGTCAGCCCGCGAAGACTACGCAGGCTGACAGGGTCAATACTCTTTGCTGATGCGTTTTATACTACCTTTTAACAGGCTTTGGCCCATGTCATATCTAAGACTGTCAGGCACAAATTAAAGTTGCTGTTGCAGACATGAACAGTCGCCACATTCAATGAACTCGGTGTGAATGCGCTGATTGATTTCGGATCAACACTTTCTAAGTTGTTCTATGATACTCTGAAATTGTAATGTCTATGCTATTTCACCTATTCACCAGACCAAGGCTTTGAAAATCACATGTAATTCAAATAAGTTATTATGATTAAGTGTGATTTCCTCAACTTGAAAATAAAAAAACTGTCAGTTTCCAAATATATATTGATCAACAAGCGTAAAATAAAAATCGAAGCACAAAAGCATGGCATGGTGAACAGCTTAAGTTCAAATAAAACAGTATGGCCTTCTTTTTTCAGTGAGAATAAAGAAATTCAACTTCAATTCAATCTTACAAATTTACATTACTTGCGACATCTTGAAAAAATGGTATTGGTCAGTACAGACATACCTAAAACCATACCACACTGCACTTTAACTTCAATCTATATTGTCAAATAAAACACAGAAGACTGTCGCATTCAATTTAGGATATGAATGAAGAGCTGTGTCTATAATATAATATACATTACCTACCATTTTCTGCGAGGCAGCTTTGTCTTGTTCCATTGCATTCTTGTAAGTATCAATTTCCATAGCAAGCTGAAATGAAAAATTATGTGAAATGTTGAAAACAGAAAAAAACCAACTCTTCCAAATGCACAAGTTTTATATCAAATAATGATAAGGAACTTTACGAATAAAACACGAAAAGTTGATCAGATAAAATCAGGAGTGACCGCATTAAAACAAAACCATTGAAATAGTCTTGCATCCCATTTTTCTTCTACATTAAAATATAGAAAATTGCTGAAAAAATTTCATGTGGATGATGCAGTTTATCACACATATAAATGAATATACATTTCACAGTTAAAAGTTATTTTGTTGTCGTCAAAATTTCAAAAACAACAATCAGTGATACGTAACCCTGATATTGAGACTAAACATCTCTTAAATTAATTCATGTGAGGTAAAACAGAAAATAATGAAAAATATAATCTACCACTGAACATCTACAAGTATAGAGTTAACTATCGTTACGACAATTTTTATGAAAAAAAAAAAAAAAAAAACATTAGTTTCAGAGAAACTATATACAAATGTATTGTTATAAAGAGACTTCAGTATACCGTTGTTTTCAAATGCCTCTTAAAGGTTCAACATCATGCAAACTGTGTCACAAGGAAACAAAGCTGCAGGGTACCTACCTGTTGTTTTTCCATTTTTTCCGAGGTCAGTTCTTCATTCAGTTTCTCAATTTGTGTTGCTACAAAACAAAGTAAAAGTTTCGTTAACCTGTGTGATGCAAGGACCAAATGTTGAGTAAGGCACTTTATGAAAATTCATGCATAGCACGTATATATTTTACTTGATACGCTATAAACGTAAGTTTTATTATTATTATTATTTTCACGCATTCCCAGCATTTAAAATTACTTCTTGCCCGTTGTATTGTTCAGCAATCTTCTCTTTATGTAAAAGCTCACACATGTTTATCTTCAAAAAGACTGAAGCCTAGTGACAGATAAACTGATATGTTAAACTGTTTCATAGGTCAGTAAGCCAATATTTAAGATTAATTTAAGTCTTTTTGATGATACTTAAGAGCAATCCAAACTGCACAAACATATAAAGAATTTCTGCAAAAAAAGGTATCAATAATTGATCTATAATTTCTCTCCCTGCATACTGTAATTGTCCATTTTATTTATTCAGCATTGTAGGATTAAAGTAAATATTGTTATAGAATATCTAAAGACCAACCAGTAACAAGTACAGGTGAGGAAAAGACAAATATTTGAGGGAAAAGAAAGAGTATATGATGTCTGTACCATTGTTTGAAAAGGAAAAACCAAATCAAACAAGCAATCACTCCTTTTCCGACACCACTTTAAAAGCTGTCTACTACAAGGTAATAATAAGGCTCCGCACTTGAACAATAAACCAGTATATATAAAACAAAGGATGCTCACTCAGCTCGGTGTTTTCATCATCTTTAAGTTGAAGACTTTCTTCAGCATACTCCAGTTTTTTAGAAACAGCCGCTAGTTCCTCACGCATTTCTTCAAGTTCATGACTGACTGAAGGTGACTTTGAATGTAAAGATTCCTCTACCTGAAAAAAATATCCTATATAAGTTTCTAGTTCCTGAATATTAGCACAAAATTTCACAAACAGAGAAAGGGTAGTAACTAAGCCATTTTGAAATACATATTTTGGATTCTAGAGATAAACAGATTACAGTAACACTCAGCATGAAAATCAAATGCCTTGGACCAAATTTAGCAAAATAAAAAGTTCTATTAGAATATCTACACACAGAAAATTTCGAGAGAATTCTTAGCGTACACTTTAAGATATACCATAAAATACCTACACCAGTAGCCTTCTTTGAAATGGTCATTATATAAGCTTGTTTAATCAATATTTGTAATTATTGCTTAGTCTCAACTACAGCATAGCATTAACGTAATCATTAAGCCTCATTTTTACACATGTTCAGTAAAACTAGCAATGTTATGTTGACATAAAAAAAATATATTTACTAATGATTTGATTCTATTTTAATGCAGCCATCTCAATTAAGCTATTCTACTCATTCGGAAAATTAATATTCATCTGAAGCATCTGTAGTTAGACAAAGAGTAGAGACCACAAAAAGTAATATTTAAAGTCCTAGGTATCCCGTAAATTTCAAAATGTGGGTCAGATCAGACTCCATACTCTGTGTGGTCTAATATTTGGATCTCTAGTGTCCAATACTGAGTAGAGCATTCCCTCCAAAATTAGCCTTAAAATGCAATACTTTGGGTTTTTCACGACAGTGAAAATGTCCAATTTGCTTTGCATTGTTTTTTATGGGTTGACAAAGGCCAGATTGCATGGAAACCATAATTCTATTTCGTAAATTTTTGTAGTACAAATATAGAAAACATGTAAAATGAAAAAGGCAAGTTATTATATTTCTTGTTACATTTTTTGACAGATAAAATGTTAACATACTCTAGATTAATATTGCTTGAATCTTATACAGTATTGATGTCCATTTTTCTACTGTAGGGAAGATCCCATTTTTTTTTTTTTTTTTTTACACATTATACTTATGGTTTACCAAACAAGAGCTTAAAAAATGTTTTTTCCAGATAAGCAGATATTTGATAAACATATAAAATCTGCAATAAAAAAGCAATCATTACCGCTACTGTGAAATATAAATACCATTCAAATCAGGGATCGTGTATAGACAAGAAGACATGATCCCTGTTCACACCATCACACTTTAACATTTGAACACATTCATGAATACTCATGCCAAAAAGTTTCTGTATCATACATATATATACAAGATGAATTAATTAACTAAACATATTCGTATGAGCCATGCCCTGGCAAAAAGGGTTTAATGAATCTTGACAAATGCACTATAACAAGCAAGTTGTCACATAATAAGAGATCCATAAAATCCATTTAGTCTAGCATTTGAGTGAATCTGGGGGTAGAATGGTCCTTAGATATGCATAAAATTCACAAATAGAAAATAGCTTCTGCCCATGTCAGTCTGCGGACTGCATAGGCTGTATGAGTCCAATACTTTATGCAGATGCATTAAGCCCCTTTTTATACAGAGCATGATTCATATGTTGAAACAAAAGTCATGCTACAAACAGGCATTACACATTAGTTATTCTAATCAACACAAATAAGATACAATTAGATAAAAAAAATGTAGGAATGCCACAAATTAAAGTAATAAATTATTTATAAATATCATTCCAACTTCAATGTCAAAACAACATTGCATTCAGATATCTATGCTACAAATGAAATGATTAACACTTTACCTCATAAGCAAAATATATACTTGTGTGAATTGAAAGCGTTTGCAGACAAAATCTTAAACGTAGCTTAAATGATGGATTTTGTCATTGATTGGGTAGAAACATTGTGGGAAAAGGAGATAATGTTGGTTACCAGCAGCATTTTCTCCTTTTCCCACAAATTTTTCAAAAGGCTTCTCCCTCAAGGTCTTTATAACTAGGGATTGTGTGGTAAAAGGTTAAAATAGGTAACCACTCTACATAGAAATAAACAACAAAATATTAGTTATGTATGTCATGATATTGATCTCCGCCAACAACAACAGTAACAACAACCTCTTAGACATAGAATCTATTGAACTTAAAATGTTCAGAGCATGAAATTCAATGACTTCACACTCTTGGGAAATTATTGGCCTAAAATATTGAAACAGATTAATCAAGTGAAACTGGAAAGAAGGAAATATTGCTTCACCTAAACAACAACTTATCCGTTAACCAATGTATTTAATGTCAGAGCATTTTTCAACAACTTTAATCTATATGTTTTAAAAGACAGACTTATGCAGTAACGTAGGAGTGCAAAAAACACAAAAACGGTTATAATAAAAATAATGTACAAGACGTTAAAGAGTTACTAAAATCAACTAACACTATTACACTAAGTTCATAGATCTATGCATATGCACATTTAGTTTCATTATGCAAAAATCACACTTCACTTTACCTGGGTCTCTTTAGTTTTCGTCTAAAAAGTACAATAATGAAAGTAATGTGTGATTAAATGACCCGTCATATTTTAATAGAAAATGGGGTTTCTTATTTGACAAAGTATAACCAAATACTTCGAAGAAAAGTGCATACTTAGTTACAAAAATTAACAACCTAACAGGACAATGACAATACTAATACTTGGTATAAAGCAAAACATGTCCAGTTTACTTAACACTTATTCTCCGGGTATTGAAGATAAATTGCCGATTGACTGACCCAAAAGGAGATGTCTGGACATGGAAATGTCTTGACCATAGAAAGTCAGATATATGAAGTGGTTAATTTCAGTCAATAAAATTCAAATTGATTCATGCAGTTTCGAGGTAAAGAAAAAGAAACATTTAACAGACAGTAGTTTAAAGATAATACTGTACATTCGATATGGTCTGATCTGAATCTACACTGTCTTAATACAGATTTAAAATTGTCTGAAAGTTTGACATAGGAGTTAACTCCGTGCTACACAATAGAATCTTAGACTCAGGAATATTAAAAAGGATCTGCAAATGCCATTAAGCCATTAACTGTGGCTCAAACAATGTTTTTTTTTATGTAGTAGAAATAAAAATCGGAAAATTAGAAATTTACAGTTACACATTTTTTCCCTGATGTTTTCAAACGCTTTATTCTTCAAGGTCGTTGAAAAATTTGTTGTTTGGTAAAAGTTAAAACCACTTAAAGTCACATCTAAGTACAAAGAAATAATGCTCACCACAGCTTTAATAGCAGCTTGGGTAGACTATAAGTTAACGACAAAAAATGTACAATTTTAGATTAATAAGCATAAAGGTATGACACAAATTTGTATTTTGACATGACGATTCATGTATTCATGAGCCCTTAGAAAACATGGGCCATTCTGACCTAGACTACTATAAAGGGTATCATTAACAATGTGAAAAGTTATAAATTAAAGACAACTTACGAAAGTATGATTAACCCTTTCCCAAACAACAAATTTTAGACTCTTTCGAATTCAAAACATCTGCAGACGACAAATTCAAAATTGGTACTAATGAGCTTAAGCTGTCTGACAGGGTAGAAAACATTGTGGGGGAAAAGGAGAAAATGCTGGTTACCAGCATTTTCTCCTCTTCCCACAACGTTTTCAAAAACGTTCTTTCCCAGGACCATAAAAAGCCGGGATTGTTTGGTAAAGGGAAGTGTAACATGAACTGTCTGAAAAGTTGTAAATTAAAGACAACTTACAAAAGAATTATTAAAAGTAATACAATTCTAATATATATTTTAGACTTCAATACAACTATCTGATATTTTATAATTTATAATAAAAAGGCAATCAATGATATCAAGATCTGACGAGTAAAATTACAAATTCCACAAAAAATGGCTGGTCTTAGACTGAAAAAAAAAAAAAAAAAAAAAAAAAAATTGGAGGTTTGACCGCACGTTTTAAAAAAGAATTCAGAAAAAATAACTTTTAGAGGCAAATGAAAATAGAAATGTTTATATCCATGTATCAAAGTTCATATACAGGTTTACAAGTGCAAGTTCAATAGGAAAAAATAAAACTTAACAATAGTAATGTATCTTTATACCTCAGTAGCAGTGTATCTTTATACAGAGTTTAGAACTCGACAGTTAAAACTTTTTTTTCATTTGAAATACATCTATTTTATTTACAACAATCTGTTTGTGTTCCTATGTGTACATACAATGCTAAAAATAGTGTTATTTTTGGGTGTTGTTTCTTTTAAAGTAAGAATTGTTATTAACTGCATAAAAAACTTTGAAATACACAAGACGACGATGTCATCATGTCAGTAGATATTACACTTTATTTTTGAGTAATGAAGTACATCAAACCTCATACTAGGAATTACACTATAAAAATCAAACCACCAGAAAAAAATAAGTCCAATGTCTACAGCTTTGTAGTTGGTATTCTAATAGCTATCAGTTTTAAACTACGAAGTCAGACGATTGCATGTACTTACGAAATTCTTGTTATTGTTAATAAGCACAAAAATCACACATACTTAAAATGTTAAGTAAAAGTACCCAAGGATTCTGGACTGTCTGATCTCAATATAAACTACGGCATCTTCTACAGCGCCCCAGATTTCTCCAACCATGCCACAAAAAAATTATCCTCACTGCAAACAACTTCTTTTGTCTTGTTGTAGATTACTTTTGAAAGCATTGTATCATAACAATAAATTGCATACATGCGATTTATTTTCATGATACAACACTTTCAAAGGGATTTCAAAAGTATATTTATGATACAAGATACATGCTTATGATACAACGCTTTCAAAAGTATTTTTATAATACAACTCTTTCAGATATTATATATAACAATTCTCCTTTAGATAATATTGGGTCACTTTTATTCGTGTGTTGGACCTCTATCCATCTTTATCACTGATAAGTTATTGCATGCATAATTTAAGAAAACAAACATTAACTTTGATCATTGTTGATTGTGCATAGCATGCGATATTGTCAGACAGCTCTTAAAACATGATGAATAAACATTTCAGGCATTACAAAGAGGATAATTATTTGTTTCGATGTCAAGTCAATTTGCAATATCACAGAATGCACACCAAAATTGATAAATTCTCAGTAACAAAGCCATTCTAGAAATATTATTGATCTTGAACTTGCATAAAACAAACCATTGTCTTTTTTCTTATATGCTGAAAACTGACAAAAATGAACATTTCAGCATTTTAAAGTACTGCATTTCTGTCAGAAAACATCACAGTCATGATTACATTAGTATGTTTAGGCCCGTGTCAAAAATAGCAGAAAACACACTCAACATCACAGGTATACAAAACTACATGAGCAGTGAAGTCACAGTAGTGAAGCTTTAAGGCTATGATCCACTGACATTTTTCATAATCCATAGAACAGAATATAATAATACAGTGAAAATAAACTGAATTTTATAAAAATATCTTAAGAAGTTATAACACACCAAATCCACATTATTTTGACAAATCAAGAAATTTAGCTATTTCTCACATACATAAAAAGAGTCAAACCATTCCTTACAACCCACATACATAAAAAGAGTCAAGCCATACCTTATAAATACAACTTTTAACTCGGTTATGGATTGCTTCTGAAAACATCTATATGAAGCCCCTTTTCAAGATGCTCTTTCTTTTCCATCACATGTGTCATATGACAATAGTTTTTGTAGGTATGAACTTTGTCAATAAGGTAAGTTAAAAATTACAAGTCTAGAGCAACATTAATTCATTGCGGATTTGGGTCACAAAAATCGTTCTTGCAGAAAGTGTAAACTGAGATAAGACTAAGTATATGAAGTCTGATCTTGGTCCACACTATCTTGCAGATGTACCGATATTCTCATCAACAAAATCTGTATCTTTTTATTTTCTCTTCTTTTACGACTGAAACATACATTAAATTACGCATATCATGCATAGAGTTACAAATAAAGCTCATGCATTGTCTTACCGGTATTAGATTTACTGTACACTCCAAATATTCATGCAAGTATATTTAGTCATATTACATACACAATCTTACCCTATCACGAACACTCTATATATTAAAAAAGTTTAAAATAGGAAGTCAATTCAACCATTCCAATCAGTACTATTGTATACCTACCTAGATGAAATTATCTAAATAACATAGCTTATTAATTTTCAAACTTCCTCACAGACGTGTATGTTTGCTACGTAAAATCTAGCCATGAACAACTTCAAAATGAACTGGCAACGCCTTAAAGTAATATCAACAAACATGTCAAAAAGTATTATAATAGAAAACAAAAATGATTACAGGCTTTTACACAAAATATCAAATACTGTCATTATAAAGTGTCATATCATTTGTTGCAAGCTGAACTTACCGGAGGTCTGGTAGATGCTACTGCAGTTGTAGGTGCACTTTCAAGGCTCTGTGTAATTTAAAGCATTTAGCATTTTAAGAAACAACCTAAATACTTCAGCATTCTTTTCTTGAAAAACCTAAATTAGTACTTAGTGTTTCTGTGTTCCAGAGACATGACAAGGGGAATTTTTCTTTTTTTTTTTTCAAACTTTGGTTGATAGAAAAGCGTTGACTAAATCTGTGTGCCAACATTGCCTTGACTCCTTACCACACAATCCCAACTGTTACCGACCATGTGAAAAGACTTTTTTAAAACATTGTGGGAAAAAGGAGAAAAATGCTGGTAACCAGTATTTTCTCCATTTGCTTACCAGCATTTTCTCCATTTTCCGCAATGTTTTCTTCCCTTTCAAAAACAAATTCACTTTTTCAGACACATTCATTTTATCATCTGCAAATCCTTTCAATTTGAACCAGCCAAGAATCATGTTTGGTACAGATTTAAATGGTTGTTAAGTGCTTTATTTAGTTTATATTTTTCTTAAGTTACTTCCCATCAACCAGTCAGATATTGTGTTACTTTCAGGTTTAGAAATTTCTTGAGAATAAATTAAGAATGTTATTTAAAATGGTTGGTGATTAGGGGCCTTGAGTGGGTATTCACCAACCATTCTTAAAAACACTCTTGGCCTAATTATAAATTTTGAAAGTAACATGCCTTCTAATTGGATAAACCATTTGGGTTTGGCAAACAGAAGGTATGCCACTTTCAAAAAAAAAAAAAAAAAAAAAGAATGTTCTTATGAATGGTGAATTCTGACCGCGATGTTTTTTTACTTATACTACAAAAACTACTCGTTCAAAGCCGATGGCTGTCTTCCGACAAGGAAAAAGGTCAACAGAATACTCAACTGTTGCATAGAAACAATTATGGCTCAATCACTGTGATAAATTCTAAAAGGATTAAGTCAACTATGAATCCACAGGACTTTGCCTAGGACAAGACTCAGTGGCAATCTACAATGATAGTGTGTCTCTACACCTCTTCCACAGACCTCTTCCGCAGACAACTTTGAAAAATCATAAACATAATCTGAAAGGAAGCAACTGCTCGTTAGGGAATGAAACAGTTGCTACTAATGAGTAGTCGCTTCAAGTGAGCAACTGTCTCTTTTCTAACAATACTTCTGAAGCTCGATTACACCTTAGTTTGAATAAAAAATCTAAACAAAAACTTACAGTCTATATATCTGCATATAAAAAATACTCATGAACTAAGATATTGTCAAAACATACATGCTGAAAACTCTCTTTGGCTTGGAATTTTTACTATTTCAACGATTTGTTTTCGATGTGGCAGGATTAAAAATAATGTGGTTAGTAACAGCTAGGACTTATTCAAAAATCATCCCAATACTTTTCAACGCTAGAATGATAAATCCAATCTTGAGGTATCCTTGCTGAAATATATTCAAGCCTATTGAGGCAAAGAAGAGGCTTTTAGAGTCAGCAGAGGTAAATGTTGACCAAATAAAAGACACAGGTAATCACTAAAGCTTATCTTGAGCCACTTGAGCTCAGGTTAGCTAACAGGAAACATTACAAAGAGCGTGTAACTTCAGATGTAACATAACATACATACAAATTTCCACACATAACGTTGTTACAGGCTACTGTAAAAAATAAAGTACATGTTCCAAAAAAATGTAACATGAAGGAAAAAGAAAAAAAGGAAACAATCAGGTCAGACAGCTATTTAGTTCAATCTTTTAAAACGGTAAGTCTAACAAATTTGTTTTCTCTTAGGAAGCTAAATGACGCTTTGGCTTAGTTTAGTTTGCAAAAATTATACAATTTTATCTTGAAAGCATTTTGCATATGACATGATAAAGTGACTTACAACTGATTTTTTCTGTTTTCTAGGGTGTTAGAGTATGGTAGAAAACAAAATAGGTACAGGAGAAAACGCTGGTTACCATCATTTTCCCCTTTTCCTCGGTATTTTCAGAGTCATCTTCTTCAGAGTCATAAAATTTTAATGGTTCAACTTGCAACACTTACGTCAGGAAGTGTCACCTTCAAGACCTAAGTGTTCTAAAACTTGATTAAATCACAAAGTTCATAAAATCCCCTTCAAGTGTTCTAAAACATGATTTAGTCACAAAGTTCTTAAAATCGCCTTCAAGTGTTCTAAACATGATTAAGTCACAAAGTTTTTAAAATCGCCTTCAAGTGTTCTAAAACTCAGTCTAGTCACAAAGAACAAAAACAAGGTGACTAGATCAAGGTTTACAAAAATCTTGCATGAACTCCTGAGGCCAAAAGGGTCATTTAGTCATTTTATGAATTTACCAGTTTCATGGTTAAACACTGCAATCTTTTATTTCATTCAGCAACCTGCATTCAATAAACACATAAAATCCAATTCAGTGTCACAAAAGAAGGAAGCATAGCATAAGTTCATTTGGGCAACAAAACTAGACTCAAGAAGCCAAATGTTCATTTTTTTTTTCTTCTTTTTTGCAGTAATAATAGATCTAGTCAGTAATTTCCTGCATAACATTTGATAGCATGAAAATGTACTGTTCATTCTTTTGAGACAAACAACACAGTAAGTCAAAGCATTCTGACAAATTCATATCCATCAGTTTGTCACAAAACAGCCGTGTTCCTATAACACAAATTACAGTTTCCACAAGGTTAACCCTTGTAATGCTAAATTAATAAAATTGACATCTCAGTAAGCTCTAAGCTCAAACTCACATACATGTATAAAGCAATTTCAAGTCTATCTTTATCAGCACAATTCAAAAATGTTTACTCTACTTTCAATATTTCGTGAAGTGACAAGTCTGACCTTGATCTACCCTGTCTGCAAAAGTGATTAAATCTTGGTTCACCGCTACAAGCTGGGTTAAGCTTTGTTACTTTTCAACTACCATATATTTCCCTTCATTTATGGCACTGTTGAAATGTGTGACATATTCTCTACAGGTACCTTTACCAAATCAATACCATTTGCAGTCCACTTTTTCCATCTTGCAGCAAACCATTTTGAAATACTGTGGTAAAAGGAGACACTGCTCTTTGTCTTTCATTCTGCCCCAAACCTCTCACTGGTAATCACATTAATTATCCATATTCTGTATGTATATGTTGCTGAATAAAGTCCCTTATATGTTAGTCAGACAATGATTGGTTTGTTAGTTTTGTCAGCTGCCATGTTTTTATAATCGTATCGGCAGTATTTTCAGGTGATATTTTAATATTTTAACCCTTTACTAAACAAACCCTTAACCAAACAATCCGGAGTTCTAATGACAGGGAAAGCTCTCTAAAATTGTGGGAAAAGAAGAAAATGGTATCGGCATTTTCTCCTTTTCCCAAATGTTTTCTACCCTATAAAAGACAAACTTCATGTTCCGAGTCAAATTTAATTTCTCATCGACAAATACTTTAAAATTGGCTAAAATTTTATCGTCTGGGAAAGAGTTAAATCAAAATTCTACTGTTAAACTACCTGTATTTCACTAATAAGAAACGTACATGCAATAACATAAAACATCCAGCAAATCATTATCTAGCAAACCGTTTTGTTAATAATGATCTAAAAAATTCTAGCATTTACATCTTGCAGCATACAACTTTTGAATTCTTTGTGGCAAAAGAAGCAATGGCACATAATGACATATATCTCCAGTCGCACAAATGTTTGACATGTTTCGATGAATCAATCCTTATATTATCATGATGGTTATCCATATTTCACATGAATGCTTGTTAAAGATGTCTGCTGCAAAATTTGTTTTAGGGCATAACATGTTAAACACAGATTCTCACCAATGCTTTACCAAGACCAGCTGAACTCTGAAAGACCGAAGGGTCATTGTAGAATCAGTTGAATTACCTTTTACATTATACCACAGCGGCCAATCACGTGGTTTTTGTTTTGATACACTGCACAAAAAATGTGGAATTCTGTCAAAAAGTTAACAAAAATGGGGTTTTCTATCTTCTGTGCTTGATTTTATCGATCGATCTTTCATCATCTTCCAAAAGAAATTGTCCATATTTTGTGATAAGATAATGACCATAAAAATCCAAACTCTATGCAAACACCTTGTCATAAAATTTCAAGCGATGAGTATCTGAAACGAAAATTTCTATATTCAGTTTTTAGTATTTAAAACAAGGTGCTTGCAAAAAAGGCCAAATTTAATGCCACCAAGATCTCATAATTAAACCTGGACAAAAGCTTTCCAGAATATGATGTATAGATCAATCAATACAAATAAGCACAGAAGACACAAAAAATACCCTAGCATTTTGTCCAATTTCCACCATTTTAACATGCAGTGCATAAAAAAAAAAAAAAAAAAAACATACGATTGTCCCCTATATTATATTAGGTATATGAATTAAGTTGTGAATAACTATGTCAAGCAAGTACCAAAATAAGGAATCTGTAATCAGGAAATTCTGAACATAGACAATGGAGCAAAATAACTATATTTTAAAAATTGAATTTCCTAAAAACTAGTTAGAGAACAAATTTACATTATGTAATTTTACCATTTATCAAAAGTAATTGTTGTTCACTTTGAAATACTTTATAAGACTTAATTTAATCTAGTAATGTACAAACTACATGTATTTTAAGACAAACTATCAACTGCTATTCACCTAGAAACACTAACAACAAATATTTACATGGAAGGGAAAGTTCCCTTACAGGCAATTTCTCCTGTAACTCCAAATCTGTCAAATTAGCCTACAATTGTCTCGTACTCACTGATACTTTTGATAAAAAATAAAGGTTTTGAAAACATTGCTGGACAAGGAGGAAACGCCAGTGAAGAGCATTCTCTCACTTTGTTTTCTACCCCTCTAGCTATCTTTTTCAGGGTCCTTAAAACACAGTACTGTATGGTACAGATGTCAATGGTTAACCGATTAATAAAATCGGTAATCGGTTAGAAAAGTAAAAAAGACCAAAACAGAACAAAATTACAAAAATGAACTTTAAAAAATTTTAAAAATTATCGGTCCCTCGTCAGCCGTTCATATTATGCATTATCCACACATCCATATCGCCACTAGCCGACTCGGCGGAGGTGTGCAACACACGTATACGGTTTGACAGGTCTGTGAAACAAACAGTGGAGGATGACAGTTGTTTGTCTTTCTTTAATTCGCTTAGTGGGCCCGGATGACAATTAATAAAAGTTCTATCAACTGCAGGTATTCTGTTCTAATCAAAGGCATACACTTTTATAATTTGGTCGTTATTGGTTCGTTTGCCCACGCTCATTAATTACCACCAATGGAAACGGACCAATCACGTTAGAGTAATTGAAATTTATTATGTGCGATGTCAGTTATATCACTCCTTCCCTCCTTCCAGTCGTCTAGCAACCATGAAAACATTGTGAAAAAACTTTTGCTCAAGATTAAATAATCAGAAGTTTGTGCGTGTTTGCGAGAAAGAGAGAAACCTGTCCGTTCATGACATCGCGTAAAGTGCCTTGTTCAGCTTATAGTGTACTTCACAGGTATGTGTATCGCATGCAATGCCCCTCATCCTTCCTGTCGATGCAGAACATCGTCCCGTATTGGGTACTTTCAATGATAGATAAATTGACAACATCATCCCGTATTGGGTACTTTCAATGATAGATAAATTGACAAAGTTCTTCGTTTGGTTAAACGCTTAACCGATCAAAAGATTTACCGGTTAATCGGTTAGTAACTTTACTAACCGTTGCAATCCCTACTGTATTGTATAGGGTTGAATTACACAGTCCACAATACTCTTGAATATAACCCACAGTATGCCATGAATTTGGTTTCATTCTTATTAAGTATTCAGAACAATACTAGTTTATGATTAATATTAGTATTAGTTGTGATTTTGTATATGATCACTTGCAGCGTACTTCATCCATATTGTAGCCTACCACTGTGAAAACACAGCGGCAAACAGTAAAATGTTACTCATACAAACAGCCTTGCAGTGTTCACAATTTCCTCACAATGTATTCAGGTAATTAAATCTTCACTAGACCACAAAATTTTACACTTGTCCAAATTAAAAGCATTTGCAGTCGACACAATTGAAATGGCTTAACCCTTTGCCAGACGACATAATTTTAGCCTTGTCCAAACTGAAAGCATTTACAGACAACAAATTAAATGTTACTTTAAGCATGTAATTTTTCATTCAAAAGGGTAGAAAAATATTGTGGAAAAAGAAAAAATATGCTGGTTACCAGCATTTTCTCCTTTTCCCATAATGTTTTCAAAAGGCTTCTCCTTTCAGGTCGTTAAAAGTCGGGATTGGGTGGTAAAGGATAAAATAATGTTTTTTTTTTCTCTTACAGGATATAAAACATTGTAGGTCAAGGAGAAAATCATTGTCACCAGCATTTTCTCCTTTTCCCACAATACTCTCAAAAGCTTTTTTTTTACCAGTGTTAAAACTGGATTTTGTGGTAAAGGATCAATCCCTCCCAGTTCAAAAAAATTAGACTCATCCATATTAAACGCATTTGCAAATTTAGGACAAAATAGATGTGCCTCAAATAATGGAATTTGTCTTTGAAAGGACAGTAAACATTGCGGGGAAAAGGAGAAAAAGCTGATTACTAGTGTGTCTCTCACTTTTCCCATAACATCTTTTTAAAGGTTTCTACCTCAGAGTCATTAAAACACAGGGCTGCTTGGTAAAGGGTTCATTCATAGATGGTGTGGATAATCATACTTAAGAATGATGTTCTACAGTCTCCAAACTTGTTGCAACAGGTAGTAGGTTAATAAATTCTAAAACAGTATTACGAAAGTCAAGTGAAGTTAATCATCATTAAATCATCCATCACTGTGTTCTTAACCTGAAAAAAAGCTGAAACCATGTTTAGCTGCTTTTACAGAGAGTGCAGAACAAGATCAGACTGTACAGAAAGTCTAATCTTGGATCTACTCTTTCCACTACTATCCTGGCCAAAACAATCTTGAAATAGTAATATTTCAGCAAATCTTTCTGAGCCAATAGTCATCAATCATTCTACACAGCGTTCTCAGTCTATTTCTGAATTCAGAAAGTGACTCAATATCTGATTGGCTGAAATCAATTGTACAGCCAACCAGAAATCATTTTACTTTGAAATTTTGCCAATTCTTAAAAATTAAGCTCGAAATTCAATTTTGAATGGTTGCTAAATACGTATCCAGATTTAAATCTTTACCAAATGACAAAAATGTAGACTTATCTAAATTGAAAGCATTTACAGACAACAATTTAATTGTGACTCAAATGATTCAGCTTGTCTTTGATAGGGTAGAAAACACTGGAAAAAGTAAAAGATTCTGGTTACCAGCATTTTCTCTTTTTCTCACAATGTTTTCAAAAGGCTTCTTCCACGGTGACATTAAAACTTGAGGTCGTGTGATAAAGAGTTGAAAGGTCCATTTTTTTAATTCAGCTCTTGATAGCCTACACATTCATCAACACATTTGTGAAGGTTACAGTGTAAAATGGACATAAATGTATCTATTTATATGCCACTGAGTGTTAGCATGTAAAATGTGTTTCAGCATACATTTACAATTACAAGTGAGTTATATTTACAATTACATGTGAGTATATTCTTATTAATACAAATCTTGGTTAAGCTAAGAACATGTTGTTAAAGGTATAATTATGAAGTAATAAGTATTAACACCACTATTAAATGTTAAGTAATACTGTCCGCTAATACAATGTTTTACCGGTGTCTGTGGAGTAACTGCTGATGGGCGTTCAGAACCTAATGATGGCTGGAAATATCACAAATAATATCATAAAGCAATTGAACAAACTAATTCAATAAATAATCAAACTGTGGCCGAAATGCACTTCAAGTTCCTTGTGTTTTACACTGTTTACTGAAACAAAATTTTACCCTTTACTACCCCCCAAAAAACCTTAGACTTCTCCAAATTGAAGGCATTTACAGGTGACAAAATAAAGGTGACCCAAAAATTGAAATTTGTTTTGGGTAGGATGGAAAACATTGTGGAAAAAGGAGAAAAAGAATGCATTTTCTCCTTTTCCAAAAAATGTTTTCAATGCTTTCTTTGTCAGGGTTGTTGAAACTTGGGATTGTGAAGTAAAGGGTTAAAACCATGCAGGTACTGTGGTTTTATCAAAAAATGGCTTTATGATGCAGCAAAAGTTTACATTTTTTGACAATTTTGTTTGAACCGAAAGCCTGTGATTATGAATTTCTAAATGGCCATTCGTAATGGAAATTTTCCCATAATTAGTATCATAGACTGTAATGCTAAATGGTACATATGATTTGCAATGTTGGATAGAAGTTCCACAACAAAAAAAAATGTTTATCCACCTTTTGAAATACAAGTGGGTTTATACAAAAAAGATTTCCTTTATACAGGCTTTAAGAAAAAAAAAAAAAAAAGTTTTCGGATGTATAATATGTATAATACAATCATAGCTGCTTCTGTGCAGAGAGTAAAGGTAAAAATGACGAAACTGATGCAGACATGTTTGTTTCTACAGTCAGACTGTACAAAACATGTGGAATTCCGTTCACCAGCCATTCATATTAACATTCTTATCTTATTCCCAAGAAACTTTGAACTTGGAAAGTAATGCAATTTCTGATTTGCTAAACTATTTGTTTCAGTCAATCAGAAATTGCATTCCTTTCTCAGTCTTGAATAAGACTAATAATGCAATCTGGACTGGTTGGTGAATTTGGACCCTGATCTTGAATAAATGTACACTGTTCAAACAAAAGCAGCTGAGTTTGCTTCTAGCATTTAACACTTTACCAGAATACTGAGACGAAATTCTAGACTTTTCATGCTGTAAACATCTGCATTCAATGCATAAAAATATAGCTTGGATGATTGGATGATGGGATTCATTCTTGAATAGGTGAGAACAATTGTTGGAAACAGGAAAAAAATGCTTGTTACCAGCATTTCCTGTTTTCCTATGACATTTCAAGGCCTTCTCCCTTAACCCTTCACCAGATGACAAAATTTTACATTCTTGAAGACAACCAATTCAGTGTTGGCTAAAATAATAGAACACATCTTTAAATGGCAAAAACATTATGGCTAAAGGAAAAAAACTGGTCATAAGTGTTTTCTTCTTCTCTGAATACATTTTCAAAAGCCCCCTTTGTCAGGGTTGCTGAAACTTAGAATTATACTGTAAAGGGGTTAACTCTTTACCAAACAAAAAAAATTTGGGGTACAAATTTCTAAAATTGTCCAAATTGAAGGCATTTGCAGATGACAATTTATATGTGGCTGGAAATATGCTTTTTGGCTGTATTAGGATAGAAAACATTGTGTCAAAGGAGAAAATGCTGGTTACCAGCATTTTCTCCTTTTCCCACAATGTTTTCAAAAGCTGTCACTATCAGAGTTGTTAAAACTTGAGACTATATAAGGTAAGGGGGTTCAGATTGGTAAAGAATTAGATTGATTGATTGATTGATTTATGGTGTTTAACGCCGTTTTCAATACTATTTCAGTTATATCACGGCGGCCAGCGCACCTATCCATGCTTTCCTGGAGCTTCTTTTACCAGTACTCCACACAATATTCTTTCCAAGCCACTGGCTGCTTTTCTACATAACCACTGTCGAAACAATGGTAAGCAGTGAGAGAGGAATGAATCCTGTCGCGATGACTATCATCAGTCCTTGAAAAGAAATTGGCCAAGCCGGGGATCAAACCAGCGACCTCCTGTACGCTACCAACTGAGCTACGGGGGCTTGGCAGGTAAAGAGTTAGAGGTCAGGAGCTAGGGGTTTACTCACGCTCTCTGCAACACTCGGTTCCTTGTTCTGTAATTGCTGTATCTGCATCTTCAGCATGTGAATCACAGACTCGTTCCTCTGCAAGGTGGCCTGCATCTCTCTGTACTTCTCCTCCATCTTACCTGCGTCCCCCTCATGTTTGGATTTCTCTTGCCGCACTTTCCTCTGCAGATTTTTCTGTTTGAATGGAGTGGAAGAAAATTATTAAGCCAAACACCATGTACTGTCTGAAAACACTGCTAGAAAAGAAGTAATTGCCTGTCATATGCAACACCCTCATTGCTGTCTATTCTTTCAAAGAAAATTCTTTTCATTTGAGTCACATTAGCTTTAACATTTGTTCCATATAATACGGTCAATTTATTTGCAAGTTCAAAATTTTGTCATCTACAAGTGGGATAATTCACATTGATTATATTTATCTTAACCCTTAGGCTGCTAGGTGCAACTCAAGGACCTTTTCAGACAGTGTAGATCAAGATCAGACTGCACAGAATGTGCAGTCTGATCTTGGATCTACACTGTCCAATAAACAGACATTTCTTCCCCCAAAATAACTTTGAAATAGCTACCTTTAGGGTTTTTATCATTGAACTGAAAGTATCTTTTAACTCTTTACCACACAATGCCGACTTTTGACGACCCTGATGAAGGAGCCTTTTTAAAACATTGTGGGAATAGGAGAAAATGCTGGTAATCAGCATTTTCTCCTTTTCCCACAATGTTTTCTACCCTATGAAAGAAAAATCACATAATTTGAGCTACACTGAAATTGTCGTCTGCAAATGCTTTCAATTTGGACGAGTCTAAAATTTTGTCGTGTGGTAAAGGGTTATCCTATCAAGCAGGATAAGGGTTAAAGAGATGTATTGGATGTATTTTATTTAACCCCTTACCAAACAATCCCTGGTTTCCACGACCCTGGGAAAGAAGACTTTTGAAAACATTGTGGGAAAAGGAGAAAATGCTGGTAACCAGCATTTTCTCCTTTTCCCACAATGTTTTCTACCCTATCAGAGACCTTAAGCTCATCTGTACCAACTTTGAATTTGTTGCCTGCAGATGTTTTGAATTTGAAAGAGTCGTTTGGGAAAGGGTTAAGGAACCAAGGAGTTACAAAAAAATACATTCATAAAAATGGAAGTTTTTTTCTGTTCATATTTATTTACATTACCATTCAGATCAAAATGCCATGTTGAGAAATGATGTATGTAGGTTACTTACATTATACAAAACTGCTATCCTAGCTATGGCGTCTGAGAGCTGCTGACGAAAGGCTCTTCTTACAGTGCCAACACGCTGAAATAGTAGACAATAAATTGATTAAATTTCTGTCTCTGTCAGCATTGAGACACATATGTTTTATATGTGTCACCTGGGTCTGTATTCACCAACCGTTCTTAAGAACATTCTTAGTCTTACTGTTCGATATTTTCTAAATTTGAAAGTAACACAGCTTCTGACTGGCTAAGCCAAAAGTCGTTGTTACTTTCAAATTTAGAATACCTCGGAGGTTAAGACTAAGAATGTTCTTAGGAATGGTTGGTGAATATCGACCCTGGTGTAATGGTGTAATGCTATGTCATGCAAAACTTTCATACATGGAAATTTTGCTATAAAGCATAAATCATGGAACTTTTCTCACAATCAATGTAAAAGTTTTCATCTTCAAATAATTCTGCATTTAACAATCCAGGACATAAAACTGTTTGAAAACATTGTTGGACAAGAGGAAAATGGTTGTAAACAAAATTTTCTCCTTTTCCGACAATGTTTTCTACCATTTCGTACACAACTCTCATTAATTCAAGCATTGTTTAATTTGCTGTCTGCAAAATTTAATTCTTTCAAAGTTGACAGGTCTAAAAATTTGTAGTCTAGTATGGAGTAAAGTAGGGGAAAAAATGAGCCATGCTCTGTGAAAAGGGAGTTTAATGCATCTGCAAAAAAGTATTTACTCATGTCAGCCTGCACAGGCCACACAGGTTGACATGGGTCAAAACCTTTTGCTATAGGTCAATTTTCTGCATGGCATATGACCAGTCTACCTCTTAACCCTTACAGTTCTGAATTTATGAAATGGATTTTTTCATTGAAGAAGACATGCAGAATATTGTCATTTCATGGTTGTTTTAGCCAGAAAATGTAATGGAGTAGCTGACAGTGTAGATCAAAGATCAGACTGCACATTCTGTGCAGTCTGATCTTGATCTACACTGTCAGCAAAAACAAGTTAAGTTGGTTCCAGCACTTCAAGGGTTAAAGAAGTTGGTTGTAGAACAAAATGGATTTTATATGCCCATAAATTATGTGATGACTTGTTTGGTATGGTGCATTACAGAGGTTCAGTAAACCAATTATAGCCAGAGCACCAGGAAACTCAAAAAGTTCAGAACATACCTCCTCATGCATTTTTTCTAGATCAGTCACTCTCTCATTGATCCTGCAATACCTGTCAAAAATATAAACAACAAAAGTAATCCCTGCCAGTGTTTTAACCCTATACCACACAATCCCGAGTTTTAAGGATCCTGAACAAGAAGGCTTTTGAAAACATTATGGGAAAAGGAGAAAATGTCGGTATCCAGCATTTTCTCCTTTTCCCACAAAGTTTCCACCCTATCAAAGATAAAAGTCATCATATAAGGTTCATCTAACTCTTTACCACACGACAAGAAATATGTACTTTTCCAAATTGAAAGCATTTGCAGAGGACAATCAAAGTGTGGCTCAAGTGATGAAATTGTCTTTGATAGGGTAGAAAACATTGTGGGAAAAGGAGAAAATGCTGGTTACCAGCATTTTCTCCTTTTCCTACAATGTTTTCAAAAAGCTTCTTCCCCAGGGTCGCTAAAACTCGGGATTGTATGGTAAAGGGTTAATTTGTTATCTGCAAAGGCTTTCAATTTGGTCAAGTCCAAAATTTTGTTAACTGGTAATATGATAATGAACAATAATCCTGACAACATGTTTATTCAATGAAAAATTAACTCTCAGTGTGCTGATCACTACTAAACTTGCCTTTGCCTACAATGTAGATCAGGATCAGACTGGACAGAGTCTGATCTTTGATTTATGATGTCTGATATTCTCTTTCCCAGATGACAGAAATTTAGACTTGTTTAAACTGAAAGAATTTGCAGACGACAAAAGAAACCTAATTCAAAATCTGAGATTTTTGTTTTGAAGGGAGGAAATGTTGCAAGAAAAGGAGAAAATGAAATCCTAGATATCAGTGACTACTTACAGTTCTAGAGATTTCTGCTGAAGTTTGGATTCGTAATCAGCCTGCATGACATGTTTGGCAAAATTGATGTCTCTTTTCAATGTGGCTACATCCTGAAAAATACCTTCTAACTTGTTTACCCATTCAAAATTGATCCACGCTCTAGCAAAACAGGGCCTAATGTATGACCATGAGGCATTATACCAAGCAAGTCATCATATAATTATGGATCCCCCCCAAAATCCATTTTGTTTAACAACCGAATAAATCATTGAGGTAGACTGGTCCTTTGACATGCAGAAAATTTAAAGATAGCAAAAAGTTTTGGCCCATGTCAGCCTGCACAGACTGCGCAGACTGACATGGGTCGATCCTTTTTGCAGATTCAAGATTTGTATTTAATACAAGTGTCACGCTCTGATGACAGATCTTTACTCCTGTAACATCTTTTTCTTTGTCTAATAGCTTATGCAAACAGTGTAAATCAAGATCAGACTGAACAGGATGTGCAGTCAGAATTTGAATCTATGCTGTCTACTTCTGTGCCATATATTCTAACAACAAAAGCTATGAAAACTGCAGTATCTGCACCTCTAGTTATGTTGAGCCACTTTTAATCTGTAACCTGTAATATTCAATTTTGTTGGGCCTAAAATGTTGTCTTCTTATAAAGATTTGACTATCTATTAACCCTTTACTACATAATTCCAAGTTTTAGCAAGCTTGAGGAAAAGGAATTTTAAAAACAATGCTGGAAAAGGAGAAAATGCTGATAACCAGCATTTTCTCCTTTTTCTACAATGTTTTCACCGGGCCGACCCTTTCAAAAATAAATTTTATTGTTTGAGTAACACTGGATTTGTCGTCTGCAAATGTTTTCAATTTGGACCATGCTAAAATTGTGTCGTGTGGTAAAGAGTTCACTTACTTGTAACAATATTTGGAGGACCTCTGTCATCTCCTTGAGGTCAACAATTTCAGTGACATCTGTCTGTGATGTGCGATCAAGACCAAAGAAACCAACTTTGTGTTGGTCTGCAAGGTCTGGCCTGTTTGAAAGGAAATATAAAATGTCATACTTAATTCTCTACCACACAATCCCAACTTTTAACTACCCTGAAGAAGAAGGGTTATGAAAACATTGTGGGAAGAGGAGAAAATACTGTAACCAGATTTTCTCCTTTTCCCACAATGATTTCTACCATATCAGAGAAGAAATTATCACTTAAACTACATTTAGTTGTCCTCCGCAAATGCTTTCAGTTTGGTAAACTTTAACATTTTGTGATTTGGCAAATTAATTAATGATACTTTACACTTCATTCAATTTTTTTTTGGTATCAGATTACCGTGACAGCTCACTCATACTCGGTTTCTATAGCTCTGACTACAGCTCTTACAGCTTTGTTTCCTAGTGTCTGTCAAAGTTCTGAATCAAAGGCCTGAATCAAGCATAACCATTTCTCTTGTACACTTATTCTATGTATGAGCCACAAATACTTTAGAAATCTTTTGCAGTGACATCATGTAATGTAAGTATGGAAGATAAATGGACAGTTGTATACCGGATAAAACCTTACTGGTGGTTAAGTCACTGGTAGTGTTTACAGTGCTTCTTAAAATATAGATTTGAGTTGTGAGAGGAATCTTTCCATACTATTATTATTTGGGTGACATATTTTTAAAAATACATAAAAAGCTTTGAGTATCTTGCCATGCTTGTGAGTTTCATAATTAAACAGTCTTTTGCTTAGTGTATGTGTGCAAGGTTACCAGACAGCATCATTACGAGAGTGCAAATCCGAGAAATATCCTAAAATTTTAAATCATAGTAATGAAAATTGTACCCGCATGCTTTTGAATAGTATCTTGGTGTTGATCCAAGAATTTCATAAAAAGTAGACATTTCTGCCGATGTCAGGGCCCGTTTTGATGAAATAAATCTATCCTAACTTCATATTCACAGTGAAAATTAACGAGTCGAGAAGTTTTCAAGGCACAAAGTTTACGAATTTTAATGACGTATTAAACGAAGATATCAACGTGATCTTTCCTAGAACGTGCATTTTCCCGAATAAACGTAATAAATCTTTGTTAAGCCAAACTTCCGGCGATAATTCGTTCATTTAACAGTTTATTTTCCTCTAGCAGGGCTGTAAAATTTATGTCTATAGTAGATATGTACCTGAACAACTGGCGATCATCATCCCTGTTTCCGTATACACTCAAAATTTTATCCTGCAGCTCTAATTCCACTTGTCCATATTCGCCACCCGTCGGATCCCGTAATAGGACCGCCATGTTTGTTGCTACAACAAATTGGACTTGCTTGATTTTACGATTTTAAGTAGGCTATTTTTTATTTGTAGGAATATTGTTTCATTTTAATCGATTATTTCAAGACGAAAATTAAAAAAAAAAATGTTTCGATAAAGACATCATAGATTTAATTAACATTTTTAAATTATCCGAGTTCACTGATATCGAATTTCTACTTCTGTGGGGTATAGCTAAACAGCGAAAGGAACTTCCTTTCGCGAAAGGAGGATAGTGTCCACGAAAGGAAGATTATTTACTATGAAATATGGGTTTAATACTTGAAAGAAAGGTTTCTTTGTCACATTTAATATATTTTCTTGTATATGGATAAAATTTACACATTGAATTCAAGTATTTAAACCAAATCGCCATGTATTTGCATCGCCCGAAGCTTTTACACAGCGTTGTTGTTAGAGCGTACAATTAGATATCGTGAAAGGAAGTTTCATTCAAAAGTAAAAAGGTTTTTTTTTTTTGTTCGGAAACGTATAAACTTAAAAAATGAAAACTATGCCTATTATACTACACATTTACTGATGATGTATTTGAATACTGAGGGTTATTTTGTTACTGTTCGTGTTATTTACTTTTGTGGGGGGGAAGTGTTTTTCGTCCCTATTTTTATCGTCACTTTAGACGTTTCGTCCAGTTTTATAATTGTAATATGTACTGTGTGTCCCAAATATTTTGTGGAAATGGAAAAAATAATTATTCTAGGTGTATTTCAGTTCCAAAGAGTAACCCTTTACCAAAAGACGATTTTATAGACTTGTCCAAATTAAAAGCATACATTTGCAGACGACAACTAAAAGTGGCTCAAATAATGAGATTTAGCTTTGAAATATGAGGAATCATAGTAGGAAAAGGAGAAAATGTCTTTCACCGGCAATGTTTTCCAGAGCCCTCTCATTCGGAATTTTGTATGAAAGGGTTCAATAGTCAAAGAATTTCGGGCAGATCGAAAGGAACCTTTCCTAAATTTTCTTCTCTTCCTACAGATCCTATAAATAGAACTTTCAGGGAGAAAAGCACACTTCAAGATTGGTTGGGAAAAAAGACACTTCAGGATTGGTTGGAGAAAAGTGGACTTCTCTCCTTAGCGAGTCTGTCTCTCTATCTGTCCCTCCTGTCAGTGTCTCTACCATATACGTTAGTTTTTAGCAAAATAAGATTAATCACTTTCTCTATACCCATGATCTAAACTGCAAGAAAGGAACAAACAAACAAACAAACTCTCTATCTCTCATGACAAACTTCGTAGCACTGCCTGGTGCTAGCCCACACAATTTACAGTATTTTTAGTTTTTGCACCTGAATATCATGAGGGAATGTTATGTGACCAATAACATAGGACGTGGGATCTTTATCAAATGAATTATACAACGACATATTCGATTTCACACACACCAAAAAACAGCAACAAACCTGTTATTCGAAAGCCAGTCTGTGTCCTTTTTACTGCGTATGTCCAAAAGTATATTTTGTTGTATTCATCAATGTTAAATACATGACGAAATACGCCATGTATCCATCTTTAGTGATTACTTTAATTGTATTTTGGCAACTTTAATTCATTCTAGTTTTACAATAGTTTCTCTGCCAGCGACTGGAACTGTGACGGACTGCATTGTAAACTTTAAATCATTAACAAAGTTTGTTTTCATGGATTCAAGATTAACAATTTTACAATATGTAAAACGTATATGCTTTACAGTTGCCACACTTTTCCACAGTTAAGCTTTTAGATTCAAATGTGCGGTAATTAATGCCTTACCATAAGTATTTCACGGTGATAGCTCAGATATTCATGTTTCCTGACTTCTTTTAGACCATTTCTTAACCAATCACCAGAAACTTGCGGGGCAGTTGTTTCGTTACGCTGTCATCGCGACCGAAACTCCCGAGAAAGCACAAAGTAAGCCCTTGCAAACTCGTAAGGCATGTTGGTCTAAGTCGACACTTCTCACGAGCAAAGAAAATGATTACCTACTTTTTCGAGATGATGATAATGATAGTAATTAACAACAATAATGATAGAAAAAGTAAATAATGAGAATATTTATATACGTAGTTTTATATATTGCTTGAACTACGCCACCCTTTAAAACATTGTGGGAAAAGGTAGCATTTGGTTCCATTAGGCGTTAATCGTCTGTAAAATGTTTCTTCCATTTACGAGTAATTTACTAAAGTAACAGTGGTTATAGCAACAAACCAGTCTTAGACACTATGGTTTTCATTACCGGGTTTGAGATTGCCGTGTGGGGAAATCTCATACATGAATCGCCGATTTAAAAACATCAACAGTACAAATATAACGACCCTGAAGTTGATTTCCTTTGAAAACATTCTGGATAAGGGAGTAATTACTCGTAACAGGTCCCGCAATTCCTCCTTTCCCCTCAATGTTTTAAATATCACCAATATCACCTAGCAGTGACCCCTTTCTTTCAAATGTTTTCCCATGTATTAATTGTTCAATGATCTAAAATTAGTCTATGCAGAAATGGGGTAATTTGAAGTTTCGTCCAAATTTAAAACAAAGTAACCTGCAAAAAAGTGGTAATTGCAAAAAGAATGACTACTTATAGCTTGAAATTTACACAGACTCGGAACAAAGCGGAGGAAACGGGGGTGATACAAGCGATTTTATCTTTACCAGCGACTTCGAAAGTTGGCTACTGAATAATATATGTAGGCCTATATGTAAGCTTAAAGAGCGATATCATGAGCAGGCTATGAGGTTTGTAGTCCAGAAACTCTAATTCTGACTTTTAACTCTACTCACGTGGTAGGCAGTGAAACATAGATAGGCGAATTGTATGGCGAGTTCCTGTTTAGAATCGTTTGAAAGAAGGCAAACTTTGAAACAAGTGAAAATCACGAATGCGTACTGTAGCTATTTCGATGTCGTTAAGCAATCCACGTATGGTTACCTGAATTGACACCGTCTGCATCATACATAGATTTTGGAGGAAGGATTACTTAGTATCTTTTTCATCCCTATAGATGGCGAGATTCAGTTTGCACTGATCGAGCAGCCTAAGGGTTGGTAGAATAATAGAAACATACCTGCTAGTAATGATGGTAAATTCTCCGGGACAGCAGTAGAAATTGTGGGTTCCAGAAGGGAAATCGCTCGTCCACAAGTAGCGTGAACGAAAAGAAATCGACACCACAGAGTCAATGCATTATTCAGAACCAAACAAAAATCTCATTTTTTCGCCGAACAAAAGCAATGTTAGATAAATATCTGAACTGGCGGACGGACGTTTTGGCCATGGATGTTTTGGCCAACTGAAAGTACAAAAAAGGACGTTTTGGCCAAATGCTGTTTTAGAACAGAGAAATGCAATAAGTGAATTGTTTATGCTCTTTAGTACATGAATACATTTTTAGAAAAAGAAAAGCACTGGAAGTTCATTTATTACATTTTTCTGCTTTTAAATAACATTTGGCGATAACATACATACATGTAATTATAAATTATACTTTATTAGAAAAGAAATGTAACAAGAACTTCTCTTCATTTCAATATTACCCGATACCACATCATTATTATCATATTAAATCCAATAAATCCTAATTTTCCAAGGATATATTAATGTGATGACATAGAAATCATTGTGAGAAAAGGTGTAAATGCTTGTAAATTTTACCTTTTCCCATAATGACTTCTAATTTCTTAAGCTGCAAAAGAAAAAAGAATTTGCACATCCCAAGATTTTTTTTTTTTTTCCACCGATATTTTCAAATAATCTATACTTCAACATACGATTTCTCCATTTTTTTCAAAAGACACCCACGGCAGACACGTTGACATAACGTTTGGACCAAACTTCCAACTTTTTGCTTTCGGCTGGCCAAAACGTTCGTTGACAAAACGTCATGGCCCAAATGTCCTTACCAAAATATCCTTGGCCGAAACGTCATATATTCTCTGAATCTGTAACTTTTCGTGTGTATAAAATCATGTCCTTTAAATATTCTGTGCAGTATTCGAAATTAGCATGTGTTATACATGAATTTTGTTTTCTACTCTCGTCCTTTTGCTAATGATGGGAAACTGTAAACGCTGTTTGCACAAATTAAATTGGTCAGCCTCTCTCGCAAGAACAGTACTCTCTAGATCCACGTGTACATAAATACATTTTTGAAATTCTGACTAAATTATCCTAGAATTTTTCAAAATGAAAACAATTACAGAGGACAAATTAAATGTGTCGTATAGATCTAGTATTTGTTTTTGAAACGGGATGAACACGTTGGAAAATAGCAGATTGTCGATGACAAGCGTTCTCTCCTTTTTCCACGGTGTTTACAAAAGCCTACTTCCTCAGGGTCATAAAACAGAGACTGCTTACTAAAGGATTAAACTGCTACATAAATTAACATTTACAGCCAATAATTTCAACAAAAATATTACGACATCGCGTAGATCTACATGTATTTGTTTTTTACCGAAAAAATATCGATCT
Organism: Tridacna gigas; assembly: GCA_945859785.2. Classification (NCBI taxonomy): domain Eukaryota; kingdom Metazoa; phylum Mollusca; class Bivalvia; order Cardiida; family Cardiidae; genus Tridacna; species Tridacna gigas. The sequence continues at coordinate 13,806,616 of OX244039.2, read as the reverse complement.
ATGGGACCGATGGGGTCAAAGATCAGACTGCTTTTATTTTTGTACAGTCTTATTGGTCTATACAGTCGGCAAAGTGCATTTAATCGCATTGATCAGCCTAAGCATGGATCGTAAATTACATCCCTGGCCTAAGGGTCAAACCACGGGGGTCAGTTAATGTATCAAATAATGAAAATCTAACCCTTAAACAGAAGAATAATTTGAATTCAACATTTCAAACCGGCAATTTCAGCTCAAATATTGCAATTTCAATTTTCTTTCGCAAAAAAAAATTCACCGTATCGAAAAGTGTAAATCATAGATAAGTAAGCTCGTTCTTTGCAGTCTGATGTTAATCTACACTGTTTTTAAAGTCATCCTGAGTCGCGTTTAGCGGACTAAGGGATGTGGCTAAAATACGAATAATCTGATTAGTGCCAGATATACAGTCTGTATATAAAAGGATGGTCAATATACGTGTGATGGAAGCTGGGCTACTGATTGTTACGTAATGTTACATTTATCTTATCTTTCTTAGCCACGGGATATCGATTACACACGGTTTAGGTTCGCCAAACTCCGGAAACTGCCGAACCTGTACGAATGATAACGATAATTTTTATTGATTTGTTGATACCCGAGGCTGCTGATAAGGCATGGCCGTAAAATTTGGCTATGCTTCTAAGCACTGATTAAAGCTCACGGAAAGTATAAACAGGTGCTCTGGCCACCGCGATTTAATGGAAACCGTTTTGAAAATGGCGTTAAACATCCTTCAAACAAACAGTTTGAGCACTAAGGTCATATAACGTCATACGTTGGCCAGATTTTGGGCCCGAACAGCCCATATATTGAACATTTGAAAACTAGTCGAACCCAGTATATAACAGAAACTACTTGTCGACGATTTCAATAGTTTAATGTCAATGTAACACCCCGATTTGTAATTAATATTCAGCTGGTTGCAGAGAATTTTTTATTATTATTATCATTATTATTGAACGGACATTATTTTAGGGTCCTGCATGTTTGTTTCTGTCTGAAGTCATTCAAAAACATTGCAGCAGCAGTTCTACTTCCTACACAGTCACAAGTGTTGTTAGACTGCAGTATTTTAAAGGTACATTTCAAAGCAATTATAGTCAGTATGCAAATTGACACCACAATACTCACTTCAGTTCGATTTATTAGTTTGTTCAAATTAATGAAAATCACTGTCCGGCGAATCTTAACCGATCATGAGAGGATAAAAGTACTTTCGTATAAAATCATTTATTAAGGTCCCATTTGTAACATGAATTCTTTCTCAATGAAAAGTGGTTCAGAAGCATTTCTGACTGAACTTATGTCACGCTATTTTCAAAAGACTCGTACCCGTACATATTATTGCTGTGCAGACTTAATTACACACGCACTTACCCCTTAAACGCATGCAGAAACTCCAAAGAGAGAATCCTTCTCAGCGATAGATAACGGGGTTTGAAAGTTTGAGAAAGAAGTTAGTCCTATTTTGCTGAAAATACTTACATTGTAGCGACACAAACAGGTGGAGGGACAACCGGAGAAAAAGACTGCAAGAGAGGGAGGTCTGAGTTTCTTTAACCAGTCCTTAAGTCCCCTTCCCCCTTCTTGAAGTTCGATTCAGTTATCTTGGGTGGGAGGAGAACATCTTCGGAAAGGTTCCTTTCGTTCAATACGAGTGAAATTCACACACTTCGGAACTGAAATATATCTGGATTTTTTTTCCACGGAATATTAATTAGGCATGAACAAGACTTGTAACAGGAATAAATCCGGACAGAAACGTCTATACGGAAAAATGAAGGACGAAGACACCCCCCCCCCCCCCCACCACGAAAGCTAACGTGGAAAAAGAAAATATCAAATGAATATCAAAACTCGCCATTTAATGTTTTTTTTTTTGGTTTTTTTGGGGTTTTTTTTTTTTTTCAAAATTAGAGCTACTCGTTTCGGAAACTTAGAAGCTTTTTGTTATGAAATTCTTGAACTTTCTTTTACTAAAAGAACACTATAAATAGCAACATCATGTACCTTCGTAGCAAAAAACTTCCTTTTGTGGAAGGAATTTACCTTTACGGAAATGTCGCAATGAATCTAGCGTTCAACACAATACCGTACAATTACTTATGTATATTAATACGCAATGCTAAAATACATTTTTTGGTCTAAAACATTTCAACTCAACATTCAATTTTTATTCATAACGAGAAGATTTAGCCTACTAAGTTTGGAAAGGAAACTTCCTTTCGTTAGGAAAACACTTCTTATATAGCAAAACAATCTTCCTTTCGTAGACGAAATCTTTCTGTCGAGAAAGGAAGTTCCTTTCTTTCCTTTTTGTAAAGGAACGCTTCACCATTCACAGCAAATACTTCTTCACACAGTTTCATTTAACCCTTAGGCTGCTAAGCGCGACTCAAGGACCTTTTGCAGACAGTTTAGATCAAGATCAGACCACACTGAACATGCAGTCTGATCTTGAATGTACACTGTCCGATAAGTGGATATCCTTCCCCAAAAAAATACCTTTGAAAAGCAAAATTTGGGTTTTTACTGTAGGCTTGAAAGTTTCATTTCACTTATTTAGCAGGATAAATAAATAAGTCGTAATTTAAAGTAAAATGTATTCATATCAAAAAGATAGCCTTAGATTTAAAAAAAAAAAATCCTTTCGTAAACTAAACACTACTTTCGTAGCAAAAGTCTTCCTTTCGTGAAAAGAAATTACCTAACGCTATTTATAGTAACGCTATATTTACCGTGATATGAAAACACGAGTTTTTCGGTCTAAAACACTTAAATTCAGCATTTAAATGTCATATATATCGAGAAAATGTACTAAGATGAACACGCAAACCTTCTTTTCGTAAGAAAAACACCTCTTTCATAGCAAAAAATCCTCCTTTCGTGGACGGAATCTTCCTTTCGCGAAAGGAAGTTCCTTTCGCTGTTTAGCTATACCGCTTCTGTGCAGGTGTCGGACAGAGAAGGCTTTTTCGTCCCTGGCTCCTTTCGTCCTTTCAACCTGGCTCGTTCGTCCGAGTTGGTTCGTCCCAATCGAAATAAACATAGTATAATCACTTTTTGTTAGACAGACTCGTCCCAGTCTCAACTGAATCAAGTCTTTCTAGGTCAAACAGAAATGGTTTGCTCTATCCTTATTCAAATGAATTGGATTTCCAAGAAAATAAAAAGAATATACAACACACATTCAAGCGAAAAATGTCAAGCTATAAACTGCATATTACTACACAATACTATACTACACTACACTACACTTTGCCTCACCACACCACAATCATTTCATCTCTATTTTCAGCCAGTTTTTAACCCATTTCATCTTTATTTTATGAAAGTATAATCATTCTTGTATCTTCACGCCCAATGTTGCCTCTTGTGGCTGCAATGGCTGCACTGATTACGAAGAATAAATAAAAAAACAAAAAAACGCATTTTATTTTTTGGCAGCCTTCAAAGAGATTACTTTAAATGAGGACAAATCCATTGACTTTCTCTATCCCTTACACCATATAAATTGGTGATTTACCTATGTTTACATAGCTGACCAAATTCAGAACCATTCTACACACTATCGAGTTTCACAGCGTTTTTTCTCTCTCGTTGTAAGGATGTATCTTTGAATCGACAGTAAATCGACAATAGCTTAAGGTTTTTGCTTGTTAATACATCTACAACGTACAATCTGTTGACATGTGTATCGTGATATGTACATGTATACTCAAACTGGGTGAGGTATCTTATACAATTTGTGAACGATATACTGATGCAACATAGCAGACAGGTTTATTTTCGAATATTATGACATGGGCGGACAACAATTTTAAGGAGTTTTCAGGTTTCAGGGGCAATAACTCCAAAATTGTCCAGGGAGACAAAAGCCGTATAACATAACTCCGGGAGCATAATTTATACAAGAGTACAAATTCGTTATTATACTGACTCCTTCTCAGCTTATCGTGTACTAAGACCTGAATACACTTATGAATATGTGCCATGTTCTCCGCGCAGGCAGACCTGGGTCGGAACTTAAAGTTTGCGTTAGGTCAGTTTTCTGCATGTCCTAGGACCGTTCTACCCCAGGATTCAGCCGGTTGTTAGACAAAATGGGTTTTATAGATGCATAGTTGTGTAATCACTTGCTTGGTATTCTGCATAACGGACATGCATTAAACCCCCTTTTGCCATAGCGCGGTCATCTTCACAAGCCAGGCTGACGATCATTTACGTGGATCTTACCGACCCCGTAGTGATCCTCACCTTGGCTTGCAAAGATGTAGTGCGCGTCATATGGATGATTTTTAATATGTAAAGTTTGTAGCTTTTTACTTCTTTAACTCTATATACTAAACGACAAAATTTTACTCTCGACCAAATTGAAAGCATTTGCAGACGACAAATCGAAGGTACATGTTGTTCATAAGATGATTTCTTTCTTGAAATGGTAGAAAACATTCAAGGGAGAAAATGTTGGTTTCCAGCATTTTCTCTTAATCCGACAATGTTTTCAAAAGCTTTCTTCTTCGGGCTCTTTAAAACTCGGGACTGTTTGGTTAGCGTTAGGCAATAGAACACGGTTCTCGGCTGAACTCTTGTCGACGGTCAACACGCCAAACACAACTTCTTCGACAAAAGGTCTATAGAATCAACCTAAAATGATAAAGAGCACTTAAATGCAACAGCGTAACCCCAATTCTTCAGATTTCATCAAGAAATCATGTTAAACTTGTGAAATAGTGAAATTACTGACCAATACAGGCAACTGGCACGGTCGTAAAAAGAATGACAAAATAAGCCATTTTATCCTTTATTCCGAAATTCACCAAATGCAAACCAAGGGGACTAGCCTGAAAATGCCAAGCTAAATTGAAACTAAAAACAATACATAATTTGGGGATAAAAATCAAAAATAGCACGTGACTATGTCATTTTTTTTCGCAATCTTTCGTGGCATTAATGCACCATTTTTTTTTACGGCTAAAGCTAGCTACTAAATCCATGGCCCCTCAGTTTCGAATTTAGGGTCAAAACTAATGGAAAAAAAAGAAGGAAAGGTCATGACCTCCTCTTTCAAAGACAAACTGAATGCTTCTTTTCAATAATCTTACACAATTCATAGGTGTAATAACTGCTCTCTTTATCAAAATTGCATAGAAAGCCTACCTTTCTCCATTATTTCTTATTTTGACCATGGCCAATTCGAAGAGAACTGTTTACATGTACCTAAAAGCGCAAAACACGAGTCTGTGCACTCCGAGTTTGATCTATGCCGCCAGTAAAAACCTTTCCTTTCGTTTCTGGTGCTGAAAGGGTTAAATCTGTCCAAAATGGTAAATCTAGCATGATGGGAAGCAAGAAATATCTTTTTTTTTTTTTAAAGACGAACGGCGTAAATCTGCTCGTAAATATACCTGCAGTGGCCATCAGAATAAACATATTCACATTTTTTGACCAATTGGAAATTTCTGTTTATTCATTCGAATATACCGATACCAAGACGTAGGTCAAACGTCAGCGCATTCAGCAATGCCGCAAAAAAAGACTGTTAAATCATCTAGAGGCACCTGTTTGGTTTTATGTGCGTTAGAAAACTAGATTTGCACCAAGAGGTAAACGTGTATTTTCATACCCGATGTTTTGTAGACTTATCTGTGTTTGATCAAACGAACATTTCTCTGTTGATGTGCTGCTTAAACAGGAATACCTACCCCTGATAGAAACAAAGGAACGCGACATAGGCAAGCTGAATGGCTTACACAGCTATCACACCTGTATCGATGTTTACTACTTAGAGTAACAATACCTTCCAAAAGTAATCAAAGCGGGTGTTAAAATGCACTAAAAATTTAAATCATATCATTTAAAAGTATGAAAATTATTGTAAAGAAAATCAGTTGTTGTATGGTGGGTCCAAAAGTTAGTCGCTGGCAGATAAATCAATTTGAAAACTAGGTATTAAGTTGCCATGTCACTCTATCTTTTGTTTACTTTTGGCCTGATTTTAAAATTCATTTACACGCCAATGACTTACACTTGGACTGATCATACAATAGCAGATTGTCATTTCCACAATATTTTTCATACTTTTAAATGGTATGATTTAAATTAGAATACATTTTAACACCTGCATCGTTATTTTGGTCGTTATTGGGCCTTTGACTCCTTTATCAGACGACAAAATTTTAGACTGGTCCAAACTGAAAAAAGTTGCAGAAGACAAGTATAGCCCTCATCGAACTATGAAATTTGGCTTAGACAGGATAGAAAATACTGTAGGAAAAGGAGAAAATGTCTTGATCCTTTTCCTACAATGTTTTCAAGAGACTTCTTCCTCAGGGTCGTTAAAACTCGTCATTGTGTAGTAAACGGCAATAGGGGCCTTTTTGCTGCGAATTGAGGCTTTTGTAAAACGCTGATAAATAAAATCTACCATTGAAAAAAATACTTAACCCTTTCCCAAACGACAAATTTTGGACTGGTCCAAATTGAAAGAGTTTGCAGACGACAATTTTAAATTTGATGAAAATGGCAGGAAGTTCTCAAAAAGGGTAGAAAACACTGTGGGAAAAGGAGAAATTGCTCGTTACGAGCAATTTCTCCTTTACCCACAGTGTTTTCAAAAGACTTGTACCCCAGACACGTGAAAACCAGGGCTTGTTTGGGAAAGGGTTAAATTAAATAATTTATCTTTTTTATACCAATGTTTTGTCAGCTATGGCCTAACTTGTTTCAGTAATGAATCAATTTCAAAGTTCTGTACAATTATGATTTAAGAAATGAATAGCTCCCTTTATAAAACCTTTTAGGACAATACATGTAGTTTCTTTTGCGAAAAATGTAGATTAAGGTCAAACTGCGATAGAACAATCTTATCTTCTATCTCTGTACATTGACTGTCCATATTTCCGAGAGATTCTAGCCGAAACAGACTTGAAAATGCAATATTTGAATCCTGAATTGAAAGTGTTCATTGTGTCTGTTCGGAGCTCCAAACGCTGAGAAGATATTGTGTGGTTCAGTGGTAAAATGTAGAACCCATAATATCTGGAGGCCCTGAGTTCAAGTTTTACTGGAAGAACTAGGTTTTTCGTGATTCGTGGGAGTGTCCTTAGACAGGACACTTCAGAGCCTCAGTCAAGTCAGTCAAGTGCCGATTAAACCCTGAACTTTCGTGCATATATGAGATGTCGCTGTGATACGGCTGAATTATGTTGAAAGCGACGTAAAACAACATTCAGTCAATCAATCAATACAAAAGTTGATCTGATAATATTAAACTCAGACACACTAATCAGCGCGCCTTTGATCACAACCTACAGGAAGGGTAGGAAACTTCATAATCGGAGTCAGCGGCTCTGATAAGAAAATGTTGTGTTGGTCTTCCGGCTTATTATTATTCAGTATTCCGTGGTATTCATTTTGTCTAACAACCGGCTGAAATCTGGGGTAGAACAGTCCTTTAATATGCAGAAATAATACCAATAGCGAAAAGTTTCGACCCATGTCAGCCTGTGCGCACTGCGCAGGCTGACATAAATCGATACCTTTTGCAGATGCATTTAACCCCCTTTTCACAGAGCATGGCTCAAGTTATAAGCATTGTCACCGCTTAATTCACACCCTAGGGCTCATACCCACACCCGAGGAAATTAATTTGATGAGGATAATACGGAATCCTGTTTCCGCCATCCACTTTTCGACCTACGAGGAACTCGAAAAGTAGAAATTAGGCACACTAACTTCCACTTTTCTAGCAAAAAAAGTTACCTCGAAAAGTCGAAAGGTTGAAGTTTTTGACCCGACAATTGTCAAAAAACTTTCGACTTTTCGACCTCACGTTTGTCTAGAAAAGTAGAAATTAGGAAGTACTAACTTCAACTTTTCGAAAAGTTGAAAAGTCGAAAAGTCGAAATTAGCCGGTTAAAACTTCCACTTTTCTAGTTAGGACTGATTATCACGGGATGTTTGTTTATCGAATAATGTTGGAGCCGGTGTAGGGGTAAAAATAAACTGGTACCCGTTGTATCTCCCGTAACCGTCCGATACGAAGATTGATAACAGGCTGCCAGTTTAGGGTAAAAATTCCTGTGTCACCGGTCCCGCGGCCAATTTATCCTACGAAAAATTAGTCCTAACTAGAAAAGTGGAAGTTTTAATCGGCTAATTTCGACTTTTCGACTTTTCAACTTTTCGACTTTTCTACTTTTCAACTTTTCGACTATTCGACTTTTCTAGGTCGAAAAGCGGAAGTTTTATTGACAATTGTCATGTGAAAAACTTCCACTTTTCTACTTTTCGACCTAGCAGTTTAACGCGAAAAGTTGAAGTTAGTATTTCCTAATTTCTACTTTTCTAGACAAACGTGAGATCGAAAAGTCGAAAGTTTTTTGACAATTGTCAGGTCAAAAACTTCAACTTTTCGACTTTTCGAGGTAACTTTTTTGCTAGAAAAGTGGAAGTTAGTGTGCCTAATTTCTACTTTTCGAGTTCCTCGTAGGTCGAAAAGTGGATGGCGGAAACAGGATTCTGTAGGATAACCCTTTTGATTGGCATTTTCATGTACTTATTGATCACTAATATTTACCGGCATTTTCTTTTTTATCCACTATGTTGTCAAAGCCATTTTCCCCGGGCCGTGAAAACTAGGGATTGTTTGGTAAAGAGTTCACTTCTAGGATCGGATTTGACGGTTTTGACGGTACTAGACCGAATATCTCGGTCTTGTTTGCGAATGAAAAAATACAGAAAAATGCCCCCGATCTCGTTTTTGTTCCTACCCTATGCACAGTCCTACAAGTGTACATAGTCCTAAATCTTATACCACCTGAAAACTTAGATTGCTTACCTCCCCTGATATAGCGAGCGTATAGGGATCGATACAGGCTACTAAAAACAGGCGGAATTCTGTCCGTCTATTATTAGAATAGCCATGTCGCGAGACTAATTGGAGAGGTCATCAGACCTCTCCAACAGTGGTGAGTTTAAAAGGCAGACTGCCTCAGATATTGCTGTCTAAATCCAGTTTGTTGCGAAATGGCTCCGATACACAATCTGTTTCGTCATGGTCTTATAAGTAAACCGAAATCAATCAAAGTACTGAAAGTACTGACAGACTAGCGAATTTGATTGATTGATTGATTGATTGAATGGTGTTTATTAACCCTGTTTTCAACATTATTTCAGTTATGTAGCGGTGGCCAGTGCACATATCCATGCTTTCCTGGAGTTTCTTTCACCAGTACTCCGCACAATACTCTTTCCAAGCCACTGGCTCCTTTCCCACATGACCGTCGTCGAAACATGAGCGAGAAATGAATCCTGTCGCAATGATTATCAGCGATCTTCGGAAAGAAATTTGTTGAGGATCAAGCCAGCGACCTCCTGTTCTCAAGTCCTGTATGCTACCTGAACTGCCGGGGCTATATGTGCTATTGGTTAACTATAATCCAGTTTAAGTTTAACCCTAAACCTACTAAAAATGTTAAATAAAACTTTCAAGCTGATGCTAAACACCTGAATATTGCTACTGCTATTTCACAGTTACACTTTGGAGAAAACCTATCTTCTTATCGGACAATGTAGATCCAAGATCAGACTGCACACACTGTCTGCAAAAAGTCATTGAGTCGCGGTAGTGCTGGTAAAAGAAACTCGAGGAAAGCATGGACAGGTGCTCTGGCCGCCGCAATACACTGAAATAATGTTAAAAACGGCGTTAAACACCATGCAGTCAATTAGTCAATATCTAATAGCACAAGATGTAGTTAACTATTTAACTCTTCTTACAAAACGAAAAATTTTACATCCGTCCAAATTCAAAGCTGTTGCAGACTATTAATTAAATGTGGTTGAACTGATGAAACGTGATTCCAGAAGGGCAGAAAACAATGTTGGAAAAGGAGAAAATGATGGTTACCAACATTTTCTCGTTTTCCCACAATTTTTACAAAGGGACCCTTCCCCAGTATCGTTAAAACGTGGGATTGTTTGGTAAAAGGTTAATAGAATAACAGTTTAACATAATAGTTCAACTGTACACAATGATCTAAATAATGAATGACTGAAGGAATGACAAGGATTTCCTGTCCAGTGGGGGTTGATATACATGTAGCTGGGATTTGCTACAAGTTAACCTAGGTGTATCTATCAATAGATTCATTCATAGTTGTGTAGGAATAAGTGATTCTCTGCTTTGCATAGGTCACTCAATTTACATATAAGCAAAGATCTTGTACCATATAAATGACATCTTGTTCAGTTTATTACTTTGTAAGAGACATGTTCAAGTCGGAGAGGTAGAGATTTAGTGGTTTATGTCTAAATTGTCATGTATAACAGAACTAAGATTTCTAACAGAAAGAAGTATTTTCTGTGTGGCAGTATTTGGCAACTGTGGGTTTTTGAATCTAGATCAATCTTGATGCCTATAGACTAGCTTCGCTAGTCAAAAATCCGAAATAGGAACTAGACGTGATTTGTTTTTATATGACGGATTTCAAGAAGATTTGTGATATTGATTTGATTGCAAATGACCTCTCCAGTAATTGCGATGTTTCATTATACAAATAAATCTAGGCAAGAAAACTGAAAAAATCGTTAAAAAAGAGAAAGAACACCGCGAGACAAGATCACTCTACTTGAAAACGCGGAAAATGGTCATGTGACTGTCATGTAATGCATAAAAGGTTTCTACGCAGCGGTTTCATTAAGATACCGGTGAATGTTCATTTACAACTAAATACCGACCTCAACGTTTGTATAATGTGGAACATGTATTGCTTTGTGCCTCTAAACATTTAAAATGTATTTTTCCATCATTTAATGCCTTACTTGTTTGTTTACATGTACCAAAATATATTGAAATTAAAAGCCAATAAACTATTTGAAAACTATTTGATCTCTTCTGGCTCCTTCAAAAAAAAAAAAAAGCCAACTTGTAGAGATTCAGGGGAAGTCACTCTCTCTTCATGAACAGCGGATTTTCCGATATTTTTGACGTCAAGAGTAAGTGAATTCTATTTTTTTTGGTATCACCTTTGAATGTTTATGTCTGCTTTTATTCTTTTCGCTTTCGATTACCAATTTCAAATTGTACAAATCAAAGTACTGAAAGTACTGACAGACTAGCGAATTTGATTGATTGATTGATTGATGGATGGATTGATTGATTGTCTGGTGTTTATTAACCCTGTTTTCAACATTATTTCAGTTACATGTATGTAGCGGTGGCCAGTGCACATATCCATGCTTTCCTGGAGTTTCGAGTTTCTTTTACCAGTACTCCGCACAATACTCTTTCCAAGCCACTGGCTCCTTTCCCACATAACCGTCGTCGAAACATGAGCGAGAAATGAATCCTGTCGCAATGATTATCATCAATCCTCGGAAAGAAATTTGTTGAGAATCAAACCAGCGACCTCCTGTTCTCAAGTCCTGTATACTACCGACTGAACTGCCGGGGCTATATGTGCTATTGGTTAACTATAATCCAGTTTAAGTTTAACCCTTGACCTGTTAAAAATGTTAAATAAAACTTTCAAGCTGATGCTAAACACCTGAATATTGCTACTGCTATTTCACAGTTACACTTTGGAGAAAACCTATCCTCTTATCGGACAATGTAGATCCAAGATCAGACTGCACACACTGTCTGCAAAAAGTCATTGAGTCGCGGTAGTGCTGGTAAAAGAAACTCGAGGAAAGCATGGACAGGTGCTCTGGCCGCCGCAATACACTGAAAAAATTTTGAACACGGCGTTAAACACCATGCAGTCAATTAGTCAATAGGCCTATCTAATAGCACAAGATGTAGTTAACTATTTAACTCTTCTTACAAAACGAAAAATTTTACATCCGTCCAAATTCAAAGCTGTTGCAGATCATGAATTAAATGTGGTTGAACTGATGAAACGTGATTCCAGAAGGGCAGAAAACAATGTTGGAAAAGGAAAAAATGATGGTCACCAGCATTTTCTTGTTTTCCCCCAATATTTACAAAGGGACCCTTCCCCAGTATCGTTAAAATTTGGGATTGTTTGGTAAAAGGTTAATAGAATAACAGTTTAACATAATAGTTCAACTGTACACAATGATCTAAATAATGAATGACTGAAGGAATGACAAGGGTTTCCTGTCCGGGGGGGGGGGGGGGGTGATATAGCTGGGATTTGCTACAAGTTAACCTAGGTGTATCTATTAATAGATTCATTCATAATGTTACAGTTGTGTAGGAATAAGTGATTCTCTGCTTTGCATAGGTCACTCAATTTACATATAAGCAAAGATCTTGTACCTTATAAATGACATCTTGTTCAGTTTATTACTTTGTAAGACGACATGTTCAAGTCGGAAAGGTAGAGATTTAGTGGTTTATGTCTAAATTGTCATGTATAACAGAATTAAGATTTCTAACAGAAAGAAGCATTTTCTGTGCGGCAGTATTTGGCAACTGTGGGGTTTTGAATCTAGGTCAATCTTGATGCCTATAGACTAGCTTCGCTAGTCAAAAAATCGCAGTGTTACCTTCATCCAAACTGGAAATGTGTAAGCTGCTCTGATTGGTCAAATTTTGTGATATATATGTGGTCCCATGAAAAGCAATGACACAATAGCCTGTGCCAGTTGTAATATGTATATCTATAATGGGGACCAGTTAAATGAAAACTGTGTCAGATTGACGGAGCAAATTCTTATTATACTCCTTTACTTAGTTCATGTATTAAATCAACATTTAAGCTACTGCGCGTCCCGCTTGGCAGGACAACTTCGACTATGCTTGCCCTTGCGAACTCCACTGACAAGTTACATATAGCCTACGTATAAGTGAATTTCATGCAATGGAAATTTTATTTTTCATTACACCGTATTATAGCTTAACTCTTTACCACAAAATCCCGACTTTTAACGACCCTGAGAAAGAAGCCTTTTGAAAACATAGTGGGAAAAGGAGAAAATGTTGGTAACCAGCATTTTCTCCTTTTCCCACAATGTTTTCTATCCTTCCCAAAACAAATTTCAATTTTTCAGTCACATGTATTTTTTCGGCTGGAAATCCTTTCAATTTGAACTAGCCTAAAACTTTGTCGTCTGGTAAAGAGCCAATAGGCTATTGATCTACAAATTTATTAGTCTGGTACCCCGCCGTACTACCAGAGTACGTCGTAACATAGTGGTAGGGGCAGGTAATCTAGACTACAAATTTATCCGCTTTTGGGACCTTTGAGTCCTTTGACTGAGGTTATGTGTTTACTGAGAGATAACGTAGAGTCGATATAACCTAGCTCTATGCGCTATAATGATGTGCTTTGTGTTAATCAGATTCTACACGCTTAGAACACACATATAACACAGATTTAACATACAGACTGTAAAAAGGGGAGTCGTCAAGTAAGACTATTTTATCGTTCTTTATTCTGACATAATTTGTGAACAGCTCTTGATGCCAAATAAATGAAATCGGGTTTTGTCAACGTTTGAAGAATAAAGAATAGGACGATGTAGATCCACGATCAGGCTGCACGTTCTGTGCAGTCTAATCTGAATCTACACCGTCGGAAAAAAAATTGAATTCACCAATTTCAAGAGGAAGAGTTGAGTTGTGTGGTGACTTACTATGATAGTAGTGGTGAAACTCAAGAAATAAATGAATATATGAGCTGTCGCCGTGATATGACTGAAAGCGTAGAACACCATTCAATCAATCGACGTGCTATGATTAAAGCGCTTGGTCAGATGTGTCATTTGTTCAGTCGACAGAGTATAGATTAGGGCGTTGTGGACGTTCGGGACCTAGTACGGCCTAACTCTAGCCCAAAATGCCACCGGAAACAAAATAAAGATGAAATGGGTTAAAAAGTGGCTGAAAACAAGTATCTATGTATTTGTAAAGCCAAACAGTATTGTAATATTTATGACAATTGTAATGTTTTACATTGACAGTCCTGAACAGTATGAGAGACACAGACGAGACCCCAAAACCAACAGCAGATGAGAGGTTTGAGGACCACGAAACAGTGAGAACAGAATCATTTTTTTTTTTTCTAATACAAATGGGCCATGCTTTGGCCAACGGAGGCTTAAAACACCTCCGTGATGCATCATACCAAGCAAGTCATCAAATAATTATGGATACATGTATAAACATCCTTCTTTTTTTCTGACAACAAATTGAAACATTAGGTAGAATACAGAATACAGAATTAGGTAGAATACAGAAAATTGACTAGTATCAAAAAGTTTCAACCAATCATTTCACTCGCCAGAGAACTCAGACCTGTTCACGATTTGGGCTCAAAACTGATGAACAAGCCGCTCGATTTACTGAAAAACTAGCAGTCGGTAGCGTTCAGGACTTGACAGGGGTCCCTAGTTCGAATCCCGGGCTCGGCTAATTTCTTTCTGGGGATTGCTGGTGGCCATTGCAAAAGGATTCCTTCATCTCTCATCGCTGATCATTGTTTTGACGATGGTTATGTGGGAAAGCAGCAACTTGCTTGGAAAGATTATTGTGCAAAGTACTGGTAACAGAAATTCCAGGAAAGCATGGATAGATGCACTAGCCGCTGCGATATAGCTGAAATAATGTTGAAAACGGCGTTAAACACCATTACACCAATCAATCAGTCATAAGCATTAGACGAACGCGCCTTCTCTTTTTGTTCTTCAGACAGAAAATGGTGTCGGGGTCGATAAAGAGGAGTCAAAACAGGTACCATCTTTTTGTCAACGTTTATCACAGGATAGAGAATTCAGGCGGAAGTTTGTACATACACTGGTTTTGTGCTGGTCGTTTGTTGGTTATGTAAGTACATGTAGTACAGCGTGTATGCTGGGCAGATTGTTGTCGTTTTTATGTTTAATTCCATTTTAACAGTATTTTAGCTGTATCATACCGGCCAGTGCGACTACACCGGCCAGTGCGACTACATGTTTAAACATCGCTACTTGCTATGTTTGCTTTATTAGTCATTATCTTTCAAAGGGGTCTTGTTTTGAATTTACAGTGTTCACAGTTTTCTGCAGCTCAAAAGATCAGTTTACTTTATCACTCAGTTGTTAGACAAAATGGATTTTATGGATCCATAATTATGCGATGACTTGCTTGGTATAACGCATCACGGAGATGCATTAACCCTTAAGCTACTGAGCGCGACTCACCAAACTTTTGCGGACAGTGTAGATGCAGATCAGACTGCACAGAACGTGCAGTCTGATCTTAGATCTACACTGTCCGATAAGATGATTCTTTTCCCAAAAATAAGTTTGAAATAGCATTATTAGTGTTTTTACTATCAGCTTGAAAGTTTTATTTAACTTATTTAGCAGGATAGGGGTTAAACCCACTTTGACCAGAGCATGGCTCACTTGAAGATGCAGAGATTGCTATTCTGACTTCTGCAGTATAGCGACACTCTTCTCGAAGGTTTCGCTGCATAGTAATTATCCCTTTACCACGCTGCCTAATAATTATCCCTTTTACCACAAAATCGCGACTTCTAACGACCCTGAGAAAGAAAGCTTTTGAAAACATTGTGGGAAAAGGAGAAAATGCTGGTAACCAGCATTAGCATTTTTTCCTTTTCCCACAATGTTTTTCTATCCTTCCCAAGACAAATTTTACTTTTTCGGTCACGTTTATTTTGTCGTCTACAAATGCCTTCAATTTGGACTATTCTAAAATTTTGTCGTTTGGTAAAGAGATAAATAGACTTTTTCGACGTCTATTGATACTGTTATTTATCATCGCAGTCCGATAGAGTTACCTCTCTTTGAGCACTCTTCTGCATATTTGGTAAGAAAATGTACAAGTCAATGTAGAAGTCTCGCGAGAGAGTAGACTACGATATCATTACGTCAGATACGATGCCGTAACGTAGACATAAGATTAGCTACCTTTAGCGAAAATAACGAATGAGAAATAAACGCCTGCACATGCGGCGCAATGTTGTTAAAGATAGTTGCATTTGGTTTATTTCGTATATGTTGCAATTGATTTTTTACGCGTGGTCCCGCCAATACGATAATGCAGAAGTAGGTCTAAACGCGCCTTTGACTTGAAGAGTTCGACTAATGGAAATAAGAAGTAAAGGAACAGAGTGAATGATCGTCGTTTAGACTCGAGAAGCGGAGAGCAAAGATAAACGATTAGACTGCACGTCTGATCTTGTTCTACACCCTCCGCAAAGCTGTTGATTTGTCCATTACAGTGAAAGGGTTTAACTGTGGGTGTGCAAAGATTTTCATGAATGTTTGTCTTGTCTAAAACCTTGTAGGCCTAATATGATATGTTGTTTTGTTATAATGTAGGGATGGATAGCCGGTATGACTGGCCCAACATTTCCCGACCTGCGGCAGATTATAGGGGAAGATTTGGCAACATCAACCTGGATGTTCACTGTCGGCTCTTTTGGGTACAACTAATTATAATATGATTTTTTTCTAGACTGTTAGATTAGCCTGGTAATCTTTGAGAAACAATGGTTAGTGTTTGCCAACCGTTGTATTTGCTTTTTTCAACGAGTCTTGCTCTGTAGTATCATCGTAATGCATCTTTAATCAAAATGTTGAAAGCACTGGAGTGGCATTTGTCAAGGGACAAATGTGTGGAATTAAAAATTTGAAAAAAAAAAAAATAGTTTCAAAATATTCGCGTGAACATCAACCTAGTATATAGTCATGCACAATCCAAAAGAGTAGCGTCAATCTTGTGGGACGAACAAGTCCTGGCGAACAAGTCCAGGAACGAATAAGCCCAGAAACGAACTGGTTTGGGACGGAACCGGGCGGTCAAGAAACAAGGAATGTGTGTATCATTACGCCAATAGAAGACCATAGCGGATCAAGCTATTTTCGACGAAAAAAAAAAAGTATTTCCATGATCGATGTCGAATCCAATTCATTTTAATACGCCATTTTCATTTTCATATCTCGAAACACTTATTTGTCTTAGAAAAATTGAGTTTTATCGGGTGTACTTCCTTCGGTTATGCACAAAATACGATACATGATTTTCAAAATGCCGTATTGAATTCATAGTGGCACTGTCTTCGACAAATGCCACAAAATGTATTGACACATGTCGGCCTGTGCAGGCTGACATGGGTCGAAACTTTTTGCTATTTGCAAATTGTCTGCATGTACAAAGACCAGTCTACCATCAGACTCATATAGATATTACACCAAATGGATTTTAGGTATCCATGATTATGTGATTACTTGCTTGGTGTAGTGCATCACGGTAATGCAATAAACCCTCATTTCCCAGCTAAAATTAAAGTTCCGCTCCATCTAGATGGTCTAGACGTTCTGTCTATAGGCAAAATGGATTGCTAGTCTACACATTATTAACTGAATGTAGAAAAGCTGGTGTCAATAGCTTATAATGACAATCAGGAAGACCAAAATGGTGGTAATTCGCTTTTTTTGACATGATAACAACCATATCAAAGAGTTGTAGTAAAAATTTGTACAGTCTTTAGAAGGTTTCAGGTCTCACCTTCATATGTCAACCGTCAAACTGAAGTGCTTTGAGGACGGATCACTCCTCTGTTTTACGCGTCTGTGTCATTTGATATGTGAAAATAACATGCAGACTGAAAAATTGTGCAAAGTCAATTACACACACAATGAACTTCAGAGTAAGGTGTCATATGAATTAGCTGTAGATTTGAAATTGGCTTCGTTTCGCAGCTTTGACATGGCCTAATTTATAAGTCTACATCGCGAATAGAGCAACATCCCAAACCACTCGAAAAACATCCCAAACCACTTTCCTAACACCTAAAACCGCATGCAAAACGCTTAGATATGAGTACAGGTTTTTATGAAAAATATTAAAGAAATAATGCTATTAATCTTAGGGAAAAAAACAGTTGTCGACCGTCACAATCGTCAGAGGAATTTATTTTTAATGAAATGGTCCACAGTTATAACCTATTTGCTGGCAAATTTTCTTCCATAACCTTCTATTAGTACTGTCAGTACTTTGTTTTTGTCCTTAATTCCCAACCAAAATGTCTGAACGCTTAATCTCTGTGTGTAATTTCATTCCAATTTGTGGCCACTTAGGCACTAATTGCTTGTGTGTGACAGAGGCTTCGTCTAAGCGCTTTTTTACAATTCAATGTTCATGATAAATTGTAGGTTTATGGTCGGTTCTCTAGGCGGAGGCTACTTGTTCGATAAATTCAACAAAGAAGGCCTTCTAGCCATGTCCCAGTTTGGAATGGCGGTCTCGCAGGGTGTCACGCCCTACTGTAGCACGCTCCCGACACTTTTGGTGGCGCGGTTCTTCGTTGGTGTTTTCTGTGGCGTTGTCGACACAGGTAACGGGACGTAAAATATACCACTCAAAATTTACCAAGTATCGAGAATATTAGCCATTCTCTGTAAAAGGGGGATTTAATGCATCTGCAAAAAGTATCGACCCGGGTTAGCCTGCGCAGTCCGCGCAGGCTAACCTGGATCGAAACTTTTTGCCATTTGTCAATTTTCTGTATGTCCAAGGACCATTCTGTCTCATGTTTCAGCCGGTTATCAGACAAAATGGATGTTGGGATCCATACTCATGTGATAGCTTGCTTGATATAATGCATCACGGAGATGCATTAAACCCCCTTGTGCCAGAGCATGGCTAATATCTTAACACATATTATATGTTTGTTATAGTTGCTTTCTTGCAATTATTTTTTCCCGCGTTTCTGTTAGCTATTCCATAGCGATGATATAGATAAATGTTTCCACTTATTTAAACCTTTCCGAAACAAAAAATATTAGTCTCCTCTTAATTTAAAACATCTGCAGACGACAGTTTGGAAATTGATACAAATGAGCTAAAGCTCTCATATAAGGTAGAAAACATTGTGCGAAAAGGAGAAAATGCTGGTTACAAGCATTTTCTCATTTTCCCACAATGATTTTAAAAGCTTTCTCTCTTATAGTTATATAAGTTAGGATTGTGTGGTATGTTTTTTTCATGGTACATGTATTTGAGCCATGCTCTCGTAAAAGGGGGCTTAATGCATCTCGGTGATGCATTATATCAAGCAAGCCATCACATAATTATGGATCCGATATAGCCACTTTTTTTAACAACCGACTTAATCATGAAGTAGACTGTTCCTTTGACGGACAGCAAATTGATCAATAGCGAAAAGTTTCGGCCCAGGTCAGCCTGCGCAGGCTGACCTGGGTCGATACTTTTCGCAGATGCACCAAGCCCTATTTTCACAGAGCATGACTCATTTAGAATTTGAGTAGGATGACCACTCAAATAGAGATTTTGACAAAACGGGTAATTTACAAAATAGTCTTTGGAAAAGCTACAGCTGTGGAGACGCACGAATATAGTACAGAATACAATGTCTTGCAGCTCTTCTGATATAGTATTCGATGATAATTTGGTTAAGTATTGCACGTCTTATTCATCATATTTTCTATTTTAGGGAGGTATAATTGAGTAAATATGAGTCACGCTGGGGGCGGATGTATAATTCATCTCCGTGATGCTCTATACTAAGCAAGTCATCACATTAGTCTGGATTACCTTCCCTTACCACTACGTTATCGTGTCAGGAAAAGCGGCGCAATAATGGCGGCCTCCTAGGTGTCCTCAAGTGTACCCCTACATGCTTCCCCGTTTTCCCCAATTTCATGTGACACAGTTTGATCAGGGAATAAAATGAGTTTAATTTTGTACAAAAAATACATTACCGAATCTAAAACGTGCTGTTGGGGTATAGTTTAAATACAAATTTGACCATGAATCATTTTAAAAGTGGCCCTGTTTTCGGGCGTTATATACATGTAGGTCCATTGACATTTCGGATACTTAAAGCATTTCTGATATGTAGTTTTTCTCGCTAAATAAGAACGACACGTTGAAAACTCACTTCCACTACGTTATTGCAAGGGATCTGTTTTGAAGTCAGCCTATGATTCGATTTGGTCATGTGAAATAACAATATCCCGTCTCCACTGCATATTACCAAGGGGTGTGGGGTTGCCATTATTGCGCTTTGCCTGACGTACTATTGTAGTACGGTTGGGTACCAGACTAGTCATCACATACACATAATCAATCCACAAAACTCCGTTTTGTTTAACAACCGACTGATTAATGAAGTAGAATGGTCCTTGCACATGCAGAAAATTAACAAAAAAGCTAAAAGTTTCAATACAGGTCAGCCTGCGCGGACTGCGCAGACAGACATTGGTCGATACTTTTTGCAGATGCACTAAACCCCTTTATAACAAAGCATAGCGTGTATCGTTTCTTCAATGTGTTTACAATGAAATGAAGTTTTGATTATCTTTTTCAGGAGGCAATGCGGATATTTATTACGTTTGGGGTAAAAATGGTGGATCTTATATGCAGGCCCTTCACTTTGGATTTAGTGTGGGAGCACTTCTTGCCCCCTTGGCCACAGAACCTTTCCTAGCCAATAAAATACAAATCTGTGCTAATCTGTCTCTGGGAATGTCAACAGAGTCTCCTATATTTACAACAGACCAGCAGGGGGATCTGGGTATACCTTTGAATGCAACATCATATGACAACACGACTAAGTTTATATTCCATTGTGAGGAGAAGTATGGGGTATCGCATGTACATCCGGCATTTATATTGTCCGCGGTGCTGTGCTTTACGTCTTCTGTCGGGTTTTTCTGCGTATTATTTATGCCTGGAGATGTTTACACAAGTACACCGGAAATAGACAATTATAAAAACAAAAACATTGACAGGAAACAGATTAAGACAGCAAAAAGGAAGAAGTTGACGGTATCTCAGAACATCTTTTTTATAGTCATTATTTGTTTACAGATTTCGTCCTATGGCGTGATTGAAGATACGTTTGCTGGGTTTCTAATGACCTTCTGTCTCGCCCATCTGAACTGGAGTAAAAGCGAAGGTTCCTTTGCCACGGCGGCATTCTGGATCGCGTTCGCTATCGGTCGCTTCCTGGGCATTTTCATCACACGATGCTGCAGGCAGACATTCATGTTGAGCGTCTATTTAGTTCTCATGGCTATAGGTTTAATTGGATTTTATATAGGGGTTAATTTCTTTGTTATACCAGTGATCTGGGTTTTTACAGTTCTTCTTGGTGCCTCAATGTCCATCATATTTCCGGCGTTCTTCACGTGGACATCAGAAAATGTTATACCGATTAAAGGTAAAATTTCCTCCATAATATTTACTTGTTTAGTAGCTGTTGGCATGGCATTCCCTGTCATGATGGGAAATATGATGGACCATTACGGTCCGATGTGGTTTGTCTATATTTTATTGATTGCTATGACCTACTGTTTGTTACATTTTGTTGTTCTTCGAGTACTTGTTCAAGTTGTACTGAGAAAGAAAACGTCACACGATATAGATTTGGGTAGAGAAACGGAACTTTCACTCATTGAAAAGCAATAAATTAAAGAATTACTTGGTGTTTGATATAACCGAGCCATGCTATGTGGAAAAGGGGTTTAACGCATCTGAAGAAAGTATCAGCACAGGCTAACCTGAGTCGAAACATTTTGCTATTGATCAACTTTCTGCATGTCAAAGGACCAGCCTGCTTCATGATTCAGTCGGTGGTTAGACAAAATGAATTTTATGAATCCATTATTATATGGTAACTTGCTTGGTATAATGCATTATGGAGATGCATTAGGCCCCCCCTCTTTTGCAGAAGTGTTGTTGTTGTTGTTGTTAATGTTGCTGCTGCTGCTGTTTTAAAGATGTTAATCCGAATCATTTGTGGAAAAAGAGCATTTGGTGCAAAACATTATGTGTCTGACAATACTTGTAGACTACACAGCAATGGGTGATGGGAAATGCTTAAAAAAGTATCCAGTTCCCAACAAGAAAAAGATTTCTCCCATTATATTCATTTGCTAAGCTGTGAATAACGCTCTAAAGGTATCGATTAGCCGGAGCAACGCTTGTATACTGGTGTCATAAAATTACCCGCAAATTGCATGCACAGGCCAGCCGAATAAACATGTTCACATTTTTTACCATTCGCACATTACTTTTTATTCACTCGGATAAATTAATACCAAGAAAAGGTCAAAAACCACGGTATTCAGCTACACACACAAAAACGCTAGTTACAAACATTTTCCCCATAGTCGTAGCCTATTCGTTAGTCATCTACTGTAAAACAATGAGAGTGGCCTCGTCATTCAAAACGGTCAATGAGAAAGACTGGAGACCAACCCGAATAGCTGGTGGTAAAGTATAGGACTTACAAACGTGAAGTCTCGGGCCACTTGAGGTTGTGGGTTCGAGCCCCACAGCTGGCCATCTAAATTTACTAATAGTCTTTCGGATGGGACGTTAAACTGAGGTCCGGTGTGACGGTGCTATACACCAAGTACGTTAAAGACCCAGGCCTAACTCAGGATGGGTTCTGACCTGTACTTGTAATTTGCACATACCCTGTAATATAACTAACAACCTTCTGGGGGCGTCGCCATCTGGGGAACTGGTGGCGACGATAAATAAATTGAAAATCGATCAAACTGAGCATTTGTGACATCTGTTGATTGATTGTGATCGATCGATCGATTGATTTACGCCGCTTTCATTATCATTTCAGTCATATCACGGCGGCAGCTCATATATTCATGCATTTGTTGGATTCCACTAGTCTGGTACCCCGCCATACTACAAGAGCACGTCAGGCAAAGCGCAATAATGGCGGCTCCCGTTGGTAATATGCAGAGGAGACGGGATATTGTTATTTCACATGATCAAATCGGATCGGATCATAAGCTGAATTCAAAACAGATCGCTTGCAATAAAGTCATGCCAGTGAGTTTTTCTACATGGCGTTCTTTTTTAGCGAGAAAAACTACATATTAGAAACGCTTTAAGTATCCGAAATATCAATGGACCTATGTAACGTCCGAAAACAGGGCTCCTTTCAAAATGATTCATAGTCGATTTTATTTTTCAGTCGTACCCCAGCAGCACGTTTTAGATTCGGTAGTGTATTTTTTGCTCAAAATTGATCTCATTTGATCAATTGATCAAACTGGATCACATGAAATTGGGGTAACGGGGAACATGTAATAGTACGCTTGAGGACACTCAGGGGGCAGCCATTATTGAGCTTTGCCTGACCCGATAACGTAGTGGTAGGGGCATGTAATCCAGACTAGGCTTCCACCAACACTAGGCCAGGACTCTGAAGTGTCTTGCCCAAGGACGCTCACCCGAAAAACCCGGCGGATCTAATGAGGCTCGAAACCGAGGCCTCCACGTCACAAGTCCTACACTTTACCACTGAGCCACGCAGGACCCCTGTATCATCTGTACTTTTCCACTGACCTCTGTACAACTTTGTAGCCTTTAAAATGATTACGCAATACCTCTAGATTAAAAAAAGCGATCTTTGACACCATACGTAACAGATGTTCCTTCGATGTTTCCGTTCTATAGATTACGCTCAGCTGTAGGTCCGCGTGAGCGGTTTTCGCTTTGACCCTCGCCCGCGTCACTGGTTACATGTGAATGCCCTTGGGCAAGGCACAGTAAAGTCTATGAGTAGTGCTACTTGATCACAGGAAAATCTTCATAAAGTGGGATATCGCCATAGTATGACTGAAATGTTCTATCAAGAGGCGTGAGACACGGTCCAAATCAACCTCTTAACCCTTTCCCAAACAAGCCCTGGTTTTCACGTGTCTGCAGTACAAGTCTTTTGAAAACACTGTGGGAAAAGGAGAAATTGCTCGTAACAAGCAATTTCTCCTTTTCCCACAGTGTTTTCTACCCTTTTTTGATAACTTTCTGCCATTTTCATCAAATTTAAAATTGTCGTCTGCAAACTCTTTCAGTTTGGACCAGTCCAAAATATGTCGTTTAGGAAAGGGTTAAACACAGTTCGTCCGTTTGTTTGCATTGGAGTATTGGAGTTTAACGACGTTTTAAAAGCTTAGGTCATATCACGGCGGTCAGTGCACCTACGCGTTTTTTTTTTTTTTATTTTTGGCTTTCTCACACCACTGACAACTTTCTTTCTAAGCCACTGACTACTTTTCTCACATGAATCAGAGGTGAGAGGCGAAAAATTGCGAAAAAGAAAGTTTGCTTTAACCGGGTATCAAACTCACAACCATCAGGTCACGGGTTAGGTACGCTAACAACTGAGCCGCCCGGGTGGGCTCTCAAACACAGACTATAATGCAAAAAAAAAAAAGTTTAGTAGGGATTTCAGTTCCAAACCTTTACTCCAAGGACCCCCTTGTTTTAATACCCTGGGGTCACTATCCCTTAACCTCACAATCCCGATTTTAACGATCCGTAGAAAACAGCTGTAGAAAAAAAATGTGGGTAATCATCATTTACTTCTTTTCCCACAATGCTTCCAGCCCCTTGAGAGACAAAAATATTTTTGAGTTATATTTAAATTCTCGTCTGCACCTGCCTTTCGATTTTGACAAGGCTAAAATTTTGTCGTCTGGTAAAAAGTTAAACATTGTCGAAAAAGGCTAAATACTAGTACACTGTATTTTCTAATTTCCCCGCAATATTTTTCATCCATTGACTCTTTACCACACAATCACGACCCTGAGAAAGAAGCCTTTTGAAAACATTGTGGGAAAAGGAGAAAATGCTGGTAACCAGCATTTTCTCCTTTTTCCACAATGTTTTCTAGTCTTCCCAAGACAAGTTTCAATTTTTGAGTTACATTTATTTTGTCGTCTGCAAATGCTTTCGATTTGGTGTAGTCTAAAAATTTGTCGTTTGGTAAAGAGTTAAAACACAGATCCAAACAATTAACCCTTTACCACACAAACCCGACTTTTAACGACCCTGAGGAAAAAAGTCCTTTGAAATCATTGTGGGAAAAGGAGAAAATGCTGGTTATCAGCATTTTCTCCTTTTCCCACAATGTTTTCCACCCTATCCAATACATATATCACTATTTAAGCTACACTTAAGTTGTCGTCTGCAAATGCTTTGAATTTGGTCCAGTCTAAAATTTTGTTGTTTAGTAAAGAGTTAGGGTATATCTATCATCTCTGACTAAGGAAAGGCGTAATAAATCCACATTTTTTATCGTCCGGTAAAGAGTTAACCCTTAACCTACTAAATAAGTGAGACGAAACTTTCTAGCCGATAGTTAAAACCCAAATGTTGCTATTCCAAAGTTATATGGAATGGGGGGATTATCTCCTTATCGGACAGTGTAGATCAAGATCAGACTGCACAGAACGTGCAGTCTGATCTTGATCTACACTGTTCGCAAAAGGTCCTTGAGCCGAGCCAAGCAAGCCTAAGGGTTTAAAAGTGCGTTTCTGTCTGGGGGAGGAGTAACGAAGTTTCGACTGATATATCAAGGCGTTGTTTCTAGGTGAGAGATATTTTTTTTTGTAGGTTCAACGACAGTTTACTGTATTTCTTTCTGAAAGGCGAAGGAAACGATTTCATCAAAATGAAAATCCCTATCTTGTTGTTAGCCTGTTTTACAACGATTGTTCGAGGAGGTTCTATTTTAGATTTCTTTCATCACCAAACTCGTGTTAATGTAAAATGGTAAGTCTCTCTCTCTCTCTCTCTCTCTCTCTCTCTTCCTTCCTTCCTTCTCCTTCTTTTTCTTTCATTTTCTTTTTTTTTTTTCATTTCTTTCTTTCTTTCTTTCTTTACAAGAGTTGTGATGCATGCTCGACTTAGATTTAGGTGTAGTTATTTAAAACAAAATCTTTTTTTTTAACTATTGTTAAACTCCCCTTTGTCGTTGCGGGGAAATAGAATCTAACAAACACTACTTCTTTGATAGCAGATATTATCCCAATATCAGGACAGGCGGTATCACGGGTATTAGCGAAATATCTGCTTTCAATATTGAAAATGGCCTTTTTGGTGACAATAGCCTGTCCTTGCAGAAAATTACAAGATCTTTAATGCAGGCCATGTTAACATCGATAATAGTGGTAAATTTACTTGATTTCCAATACATGTACATACACTGTTCAATCCTTTGTTCCTCTCTCCTGACATTGTACCGCTGCGGATATAAATATAGATCTACATAGATCTATGTATACAAGTTTCTTTTTCATTTTTGACCAGCGAAGCTAGTCTATAGGCATCAAGATTGACTTAGATTCAAAACCCCACAGTTGCCAAATACTGCCACACAAAATTTACTTCTTTCTGTTAGAAATCTTAATTCTGTTATACATGACAATTTAGACATAAACATTATGCCACTAAATCTCTACCTCTCCGATTTGAACATGTCGTCTTACAAAGTAATAAACTGAACAAGATGTCATTTATAAGGTACAAGATCTTTGCTTATATGTAAATTAAGTGACCTATGCAAAGCAGAGAATCACTTATTCCTACACAACTGTAACATTATGAATGAATCTATTAATAGATACATCTAGGTTAACTTGTAGCAAATCCCAGCTATATCGACCCACACTGGACAGGTAACCCTTGTCATTCCTTCAGTCATTCATTATTTAGATCATTGTGTACAGTTGAACTATTATGTTAAACTGTTATTCTATTAACCTTTTACCAAACAATCCCAAGTTTTAACGATACTGGGGAAGGATCCCTTTGTAAACATTGTGGGTAACCATCATTTTCTCCTTTTTTCCCACATTGTTTTCTGCCCTTCTGGAATCATGTTTCATCAGTTCAGCCACATTTAATTCATGGTCTGCAACATCTTTGAATTTGGACGGATGTAAAAAATTTCATTTTGTAAGGAGAATTAAATAGTTAACTACATCTTGTGCTATTAGATATTGACTAATTGACTTCATGGCGTTTAACGCCGTTTTCAACATTTTTCAGTGTATTGCGGCGGCCAGAGCACCTGTCCATGCTTTCCTCGAGTTTCTTTTACCAGCACTACCGCGACTTAATGACCTTTTGCAGACAGTGTGTGCAGTATGATCTTGGATCTACATTGTCCGATAAGAGGATAGATTTTCTCCAAAGTGTAACTGTGAAATAGCAATATTCAGGTGTTTACCATCAGCTTGAAAGTTTCATTTAACATTTTTTAGCAGGTTAAGGGTTAAACTTAAACTGGATTATAGTTAACCAATAGCACATATAGCCCCAGCAGTTCAGTCGGTAGCATACAGGACTTGAGAACAGGAGGTCATTGGTTTGATCCTCAACAAATTTCCGAGGATTGATGATAGTCACTGCGACAGGATTCATTTCTCGCTCACGTTTCGACGATGGTTATGTGGGAAAGGAGCCAGTGGCTTGGAAAGAATATTGTGCGGAGTACTGGTAAAAGGAACTCCAGGAAAGCATGGATATGTGCACTGGCCACCGCTACATAACTGAAATAATGTTGAAAACAGGGTTAATAAACACCATACAATCAATCAATAAAAAAAAAAAACAATCAAATTCGCTAGTCTGTCAGTACTTTCAGTACTTTGATTTGTTCATCCTGCTCAATCACCAATCATCATTCCTTCCTCCATACTTTTGTTTTTGCTGTAAATCTCTAACGTTTCCGTCATCAGTTTAATATTTTGAAGTTCATTAATTTGATTTTTATCTAATGTAGATCTAGTTGAAATACCAGGTGACTGTTTTAGGGAGAGGAACTATGCTTTCGCTCCGATCCTTTTCACATTGCTTTGTTGTACTTTATAAAATACATGTAAGTTTAATAAAGAGAGATCTTCTTTAAAAAATGTTGTTTAAACGCACTTCGGTCCATGCCGGCCGGCTAAATCTGCAGGGATATCTACTTATAAGCGTTTGAATAATCGAACATCTTCGTGACTGATGGGGAAAAATAAAAGTAACTGTAGGGACTCGATCTCAGGCAAAGTAGAGGGGGACCTGTACAAAAAGAAACCATTATTAAAAAAAAAAAAATCTTGTTAACTTCTTGTGTTTTCTTCATCTATTTCTTTCTACATGTATGTTTTAATTTTCAAGCCATTTTTGTACGGGAATTGAAATAATCCGTTTTTGTAAAGATTTTCTGACAAAAAAAAAAAGAACACTTGCGAAACGAAATGTTTTTTGACTGGTTGATTTTTGCGTTTATTTATCGTCGCCACCGATTGTCCATATGGGCGACGCCCCCTGAAGGCTGATAGTTATGTTACGGGGGATAGTGCAGGATACAAGACGAAACCCATCCTAAGCTACGCCTGGTTCTTTAACGTGCTCGATGTATAGCAGCGTCACACGGGACCTCGGTTTAACGTCTCACCCGAAAGTTATAAGTATTTTAGATGACCGGCGGTGGGGCTCGAACCCACTACTTTAAGTGACCCAAGACTTGATGTTTACAAGCTCTACGCTTTTACACCATCCATGCATCCATCCATCCATCCATCCATCCACATATCACCATCCATCCGTCCGTCCGTCCGGCCGTCCATCTATCTATCTATCTAATTAATCAGTCTATCTATCTATCTAGCTTTACCTTTTCAGGACTGTTTCCTTGCCATGTGATACAGTTAAACTTAGACTGATGTCACAGATCGATAAATGGAGTACAGCCTATAACTGTCGCTCTGGGATCAAGGGTAGATGCCTGTATCGGGTACGTGTTTTATGCCAACAGATCAGATGATACTTTTTTGTACTTAAAGTTTACAGTTTCTCGCCATGGATAGTAGGCCTATGATCATAATAGAGAAAGATACAAATAAGCCATGCTCTGACAAAAGACAGTTTAATGCATCTCCGTTTTGATTTATACCATGCAAGTCATAATATAATTATGGATCCATAAAATACATTTTGTTAAACAACCGACTGAATTATGAGGTAGGATGGTCAAGGTTTCAAGGGAAAAAAAACCTATTACATATCGTAGTGTGACGTGCACCGAGCGTATGCAACCTAGCTGGGTATGGTAAGAAACGGATCAGCTCTGCACGAAGACTTGTACAAGCTTTGTACAAAACAGACCGGTCTTGTGCAGGGATGGTATAAAATCTAACAGTGCCCAACTGGTTCCAAACAGGGTCAAAAACCTTGCAAAAACGTGTACAAGGTTTGTATAACACGGACCTGTCTTATACCAGGGCAGTATAAAAACCGGGCCGTGTCGGACCAATACCAGACGACGACAGCACCTTGTACAAACTTGCTCATACAAGATTTAAGCTTGGCAACTGTACTCACCGGGATAAATAGTGCACAAGTATGAGACCCTGCAACTCTGAGCGTATGCTGCAACTCTGAGGGTGTGCAAGTGTGTACACGAGTGTGTTCCCAAATAAGCACAATCACTATCTATTTGGAGTTCCAAATGCTCGTTCTGACAGACAAGCACGAGCTGACTTCATTGAGCGATTCAGCCCACTTTATACTAGAGCGGAGTCCCATGACATTTGAACATTTGTGGTCCTCGGTCCTATTCGTTACACATTGTGACTCGTCATCTTCAATAAGCGTCTGCCGGATCCCCTTTAACCAACAATCTTCAATGGTGAAATACACTACATAAACGCATCAAGAAAGAATATTTTGGCCTGGGTTACATTTGCCATTAAACATCAAATATATGATTAATTATACAGTCTGTCACTCTGTACAAGTAGATTTTGTTTACCAATGAAAAGCGCTCTGTCTCGAAAGCATTTGGCAGACCTAAGAAAGGTCCTGTAGAGAAACTAACGAAAATGGTAAAATGGGGCAACAAGTCATTTTCTCTATAGTAGGATATTCATGTGGTGAGCTACGGCGAGCGGTAACGTTTTACCAACGCACGAGACGTCACGTCAAAATCCAGACGTCTCAAAATGCTTCCTGGCGTTTTCGATACACTTGTTGTGGCGATAAATACCCCTTCTGAAAATACACCAGTACACCATTCTCTCCCGACTGATCTGTTGACGATCGGATGCAATACTGGATCTCTTCCCGGCCTTTACTACATCCAACATTTTGCCCTCACATATGGCCCTCACTCGATAAACCTTTCATTATCAGTTTATATCATTGTTTATATCATTGTTTATGTTTGGGATAACAGATATAAAATCAGGTATCGTGACGAGATAATTTATAAATCCATCTCGATAATGTTTGTATTATCTCGTCACGGTTCGTAGGTTTAGACATGTATTTCCAAAAGCAAACAATAACATGAACTGCTAATGAAAGGTTATAGCTCTCACTCGATAGTGTTTTCATTATCAGTATATGATATTATGTTTGGGATGACAGATTTAAAATCACGTACCTTGACGAGATAAATTATGAACCCAACTTGATGATGTTTATATTATCTCGTCACGGTTCGTTGTTTTAAACATGTATTTCCAAAAATCAAACAATAATACATGTATAAACTCTCAATGAAAGGTTTATCGAGTTATAGTATAAGTTTATCAATCTGTTTATGTTGCTGACTATCTTGATCGCTATTCTTGCACAAATATTGAATTCAAATAGATTTTAACCTAAGTAACTTAAAACAATAACTTAAATTTATTTATTTTTCAGTACGTTTCAGATACAGACAGAAACTTAGTTGTGGAGCACGAATGGCCAAGCCTATCATATCACGATACGGTTAATTTCAGTTTTGAAGATAGAAATTCACACGGGGATCAGACCTGCCAGATTTCTGTGAGTCACTCCTTTTTAAAAGCGTCTTATAACCTCAAGACGTAGCGGCAGTGATAGATCAGTGCCTGTGCTTATAAAACTTGATTCCATGCTCAACTGAATTTGCGCTCAAAATTTACAGCCTAGTATAAAACAATCCTAGTCTAAGTCTTCAAAATTATCTAAATTTGAACGTAACCCAACTTCTGATTAGCTAAACCAAGTGGTTTAGCCAATCAGAAGTTGCGTTAGTTTCAGATTGAGAAAATTCTGGAGAATAAGACTAAGCACGTTCTTAAGAATGGTTGGTGAATACGGGCCCGGGCTTTAAATTATTCCAGAAGTTTATCAAATAGAGGATAATTGTCTGTTTTGGTGTATGATCGAAATTTCTTTCATCTAGTGAAAAGCGACGTCTGTATTTTCTCGAGTGGCGAAGTAACGAGCGAAAATATGGCCATTTGCTTTTCACGAGATGAAAGAAATTTCGATCATACACTGAAATAAACAATTATCCTATTCATTTCATGCCCTTCACTATAAGCTTTCCTTTCACGTCCATTTTTGTTCATCGTGAAAAATATGTGCTTTTTTTCAAGCGAAATAGATCTATTCAATCTAGTCGGATATGGACTAGCTGTAGCAATGACGTTATGAGTAATGTTGACTACGTCATAAAACGTGATGTTCACCCGCTAAAAAATCATTTATGTTCTATAGATATCCGTGGCATGTAAAAAATCGTTGTCGGCGCATGTCAATATTCTTCTAAAATTTAACCTGTCTGCTCACTGATCACAACTCGGCCAATTCCGTACCTACATCTTGTCCGTATAAAGGAGGCTTCCTTTTTGAACTACCAATCACACGATCTTAAACATGGCGGCGCCCATGTAATCGCTTAGCAACGACATGAACAACCACGGTGAAGTTATTCACATGTCGATGAAAGCTCCCAACTGAATTGATGAACCATGCTAAAAGTTGTATGTACAAACTGTTTGCCGACGGAACTATTCTTAGAAAGATTTCGGTAGAAAATTGTGACTCATGTTTTCTTTTTTAAGAGGAGCCTTAAAAATTCAACAACGGTAAAACGGTGTACTTCTGGCGATGAAATGTACCGTGTAGGTGCATATCAAGCTACGTGATACAGCCGAGGGATTTGATCACCGGATCACCCGAGGTATGCCGAATGCTGTCTGCTGTGACACAACACAGTCCTGTATGGGACAAATATTAGTCCGCGGTGCGAAAATTGCCACTTCAAAGGTGCAGGCGGAAAGAAAAAAACAATAAATAGTACGTCTGTGGAAAAATCAAGCCAGTTTTTCACTACAGTTTTCTTAAAAAAACAAAATTATTTCAAACGGGGAAAACAATTCTTTTTAATGCCAATTGTTTACTGCAAATCTCTGTGGACAGTTTCTAAATATAGACACGAGGAAAACGGGGATTTGTGCAAAAGACTGACAACAAAAATAACGTCCCCGCCCTGTTGGGCTTATACCGGGGCTTTTTCCCAAGCTTATATGGCTGATGCATAGGTCATATACTAGCTATCCATGGCTGGATGAATCGTACATGGCAAGTTTTAATGATATTTTATTTTGAAATTCGATGCATTGATTGCCGCTTTGAAAAATAATCCGGTTCTGTACCCAGTATGCCCATATCAGACAGGTTATATATTTGAAAAATGCCACCTAGCGAAGATAATGGTCAAAAAGTTATAACATGTACCGGTGAATTATAACACTCACCGGTGAATTATACGGATATAATTCACTGTTAGATTTGCATAAACTACTGAAAAGCATAAAAGAAATTAAATCTAAACAACTCTGAAGTTTCATGCGCACCTCAGTTGAGCAGGAAAACAGTTCGAAGTCTGGACTTGATTCAATGCAGATTGAATGGATTATGCAAAATTCTCATTTATTGTATATTTCTTTCATTCATTCTGTTTCAATAGAAAAATCACATTAAAGGCCCGATAGCGACTAAAAGTTAACATGGGGGTTAAAACGCATTTGGATTTGAATCATACCATTTAAAAGTATGGAAATTATTGTAGAGATGACAATCTGTTATGATACAGTCGGTCTAAGTGTTAGCCGCCGGCTAATGAAAACAGTATAATTCGAATTTTAAAACGCGGTCAAAAGGTACAAGGTCACTCTGTCTTTTGTTTGCTTGTTACCAGATTTTAATTTTCATTTTTCTGCAAGCGGCTAGCACTGAGGCCGACTGTTCATTAACAGTTTGCCATCTTCACAATAATTTCCATCATCTGCATTGTTTACTTTTGGCCGCTATCGGGCCTTTGACACACGTATAAAACGATATGATGGAAAAGTGGTTCATTGCAACACATTTTTTTTTTTTGAAAACATACAAGCATAATCATGTATTAGTAAACACAATAAAACATTTGATATGTCAAATTTAAGTGACAGATTACCTATTATCAAAGACCAACCAGAAGTGAAGATCGGTTCGCGTAAACATGGTAAATTTTCAAATTTATTTTGAATAGGGCTCGTAAAATGTTTGAAATATGTAAGCTGGTTATACTATGCATTACTTCACATCAAGTAAGTACGAGTATAACCCTGGATTAAAAAAAAAACACTCTACCCTTTCTGTCCCATAGGCGACAACAGGGGCTTTATCGGATAGCACAGATTAAGATCAGACAGCATAGAAAGTGTGGTCTGATTTTGGATCTATACCAACCGCTTGTTTAGTCAAGTCTGTAGGTTAATACAATAATTTGACGTAGGCTGCTAATTCAACGACCACTTTTCCATGGCTCGTTCGACGATGTTGATTGCTCGGTTTTTGTGCACTTTGCATTAGACGAAGTGGGTGGGGAACTAACAATGACCTTCGTTTCTTCTGCCTCGCTAGTTGCATACAGTCTGTATTTTTTGTAGTATCATTTCTTGGAATTGCAGACTGAACCCTTGAAATACTGTCTAATTTAGATTCCCTAGCAAAGTGTCATTCAAAGTGAAACATTTTACGCTGTTTATGATTTCGAGCCTAACAGTGAAACTATCCGAGCACTAATACCTATTTCCTTCGTTAAGAGTCCAATATCATCCTTTATACTTATATGCCTTCTTAGTGGTCCAAATTTGAGCTGAAAAGAAATGAGACCATTCAAAAGGACGAACACGCCCTTAGGAACGAGCCCGGACGAACAAGCATAGGGACATAAAAGCTCGTTTCCATGCGCACTAGGCCTAACAAGCTGGCGTGTCATTGATGAAAAGCTTGATAATGATCCAGGTAGCGGCCGAAAGTAAACAATGCGGATGTTAAAATACATGTAGATTTAAATCGTACCATTCAAAAGTGTGGCAATTATTGTGAAAACGTTAATCTGTTATGATACGGTCGGCCCAGCTGTAAGTCGCTGGCAGCAAAACTGAATCTTGAAACCAAGTAAAAAGTAAACTAAAGATAGGGCGACATGGCAACTTTTTATCTTGTTTTCAAATTCTTTTTCTGCCAGGGGCTAACAGGTGGACTGACTGCACAACAACTGATCGTCATCTTCACAATAATTTCCATACTTTTAAAAGATATTTAAATGTAATGGCATTTTAACAACCGTCTTCTGTATTTTTGGCCGCTAGTGGGTCTTTAAGGTGACGCTTCATTTCTCTAATCTAGAGCTTCTAAATGTAAAATTGCTTACGATTACCTATTCCTTAGTTTTTCGCTCAGGTCTGTTCAATCTCTACGGTGTAGATCTAAGACTAGAGGTCCGTGTATCTAAGAAATAATCTTCTTTCTGCCATGGTTTATCGTTCTATAAACCACTTTTGAGAGTTATGAGGCACAATAAATAATCCACAAGGGCGATAGCCCGAGTTGTTTATTCATTGTGCCTCATAACTGACAACCGTGGCTCATCGAACGATAAGCCACGATAGAAAGAAGATTATTTCGAATCTAACATGACCAACTCTTGATTGAAGGAAAAGTTCATACTTAGTATACAATTTTCAGCGGATGCGGATTAATTTTTTACTTTACATAGAATATAGAATGACGTCGATTTTACCTCGTAGAGCCGAATTCACGTGTCATGTTAGAATCCTATACATACAAGTCGAGCCCAAGTAGCGAAGTCGGTAGCACAAAAGACCTGAGAACATGGGGTCGCCGGTTCAAATTCCAAGCTCAGCCAATTTCTTTTCAGTAATTGATAATAGTCATTACGACAGGATTCACTGCTCTCTCAGCGCTGATCATTGTTTCGACGATGGTTTTATGGGAAAGCAGCCAGTGGCTTAGTTCGAACTACTCTGTTTAAAACTATCTCGAGGAAAGCATGGATAGGTGTACTGGTCGCCGCGATAAAACCGAAGAAATGTTGAAGACGGCGTTTTAAACACCAAACAATCAACCAATAAATTAGAACACAAACTTATTAAATCTTTACCAGACGACTAATCTTGTTCATTTTGGAAACATTTACAGACAACATAGCAAATATGGCTTAAATGTTGGAGTTTGTCTTTTAAAGGATGGAAAGCATTTGTGGAAGGAGAGATAATGCTGGTAACCAGCATTTTCTCCTTTTCCATAAAATGTTTTCAAAAGCCTTTTTTCTCAAGATCGTGAAAACTCGGGATTGTGTGGTAAAGGGTTAATCAGTCAGGTGCTTCGTTATGTTTTTAATTACTGAAAGTTTATTTGCATACATTTCCCTATCAAGGAAACGTGCAGAATAGATTTTTTTTTGTACCCGCCGATTGCTATTATATCTTTTACTTGTTACATCGTCTGATTTCTGTATCCATTAATTCGACTTTTTTTGTTTTTTTTTCAATGGGGGACCGTCCTTCAGTCATTTTCCTTGATTCTTCTCCAGTACTAAGTTGGTCATAATAAGGGTTTTTCTTGGTTTTTATCCTTGATTTTCTTGCACTACACAAATACTTGAGATAATAATATAATCTTATGTTATGAATCGATATACATGTATACACGTTTCACTGATGACTGAGAACAAAATTTGTCTTAGAATAACACGGGGACCTTACTTATGTTTCATAAATCAATATATATATGTCGCAAGATCCCTAAATGAATAAGGGATAAATACAAAAGAATACAGGTAAAAAGACCAATCCTATTATTTGTTATCCTTAGTCTTTATCTGGCAAGGGAGATGAATTGACTCACAGGATTGCTCCGATTATATCTTCCATGCTTTCAGTGCTTTGCTTTACGTTTTCTGTGTTTCAGGGTCACTCGGAAGGATCAGAGTTTTTTAATGCGGATGAGCCACAGTCACATTACTGCAGTATGCAATATTTGTTAAAAGGTACATGTCGTGCTCGATGAAAAGGGGTTTAAATGCATTTGCAAAAAACTTCGACCCATGTAAGCCTGTGCACTTCGCGCAGGCAGACCTGGGTGGAAACTTTTTGCTAAGTACTGGTCAATTCTCTGCGTGTCAAAGAACCAGTTTACCTCATGTTTTAGGCACTGGCTAAACAAAATAAAATTTTATGAACCCATAATTATATGGTGACTTGCTTGGTATCACGGAGATGCAATAAACCCCACTTCTGCCAGTACGCTTCTAAATTGTTTGTTACGGGTACTTACTCTGCTTTACACCAGTTTCCAGCAGTATAACAGAGACATATCTGTGGTCAGTGCTTACTTGTACCATAATGCTATCCCCATCACAAGTACATCTCTAAACCTTAAGCTGCTAAGCGCGACTGACGTTTTACGGACAGCGTAGATCAAGATCAGGGTCCGTATTCACCAACCATTCTTAAGAGCGTTCTCAGTCTTATTCTCCATAATTTTCAAAATTTGAAAGTAACACAACCTCTGATTGGCTAAACCGAATGGTTTAGCCAATCAGAGGTTGTGTTACATTCAAATTTTGAAAATCTTGGAGAATAAGACAAAGAATGTTTTTAAGAATGGTTGGTGAATACGGATCCAGACTGCACAAAACGTGCAGTCTAATCTTGGATCTATACTGTCCGATAAGGAGATATCTATAAATACCAAAAATACCCTTGAAATAGCAAAATTTGGGTTTTACTATCGGCTTTAATGTGTCATTTTAGTTATTTAGCAGGATAGTGAGTAAAACTTATACAAAGTCCAATCGATGTTCAAAAGCGAGAGAGATGGGAATCATTTCGTAATGACTGTCATCGTTTCCAGAGCGGAGATTCAAACTCAAAACCCCTGATGTAGTACAGCCTTGTGCTATGTGTGTATTACCCACGGACCTTACCAGGCTCAATGAAGCGATATGGAAGCTTAGAATTAGCATCTTTGTGTTTACGCCTTTTTCGCTCATGGAATACAGCTCAGCTAATTCTGCGGACAGTTCGGATTAGCCGAGTAACCCGAGTCGTAGATCGGAGTTGGAAACTGGACTTGGTTGAAAAAAGTTGTCTTTCAGGGTAAATTGTTGGTTCATGGGTAAATCCGATCATTTACCCCTTTTGGAAAATAGATGTCACCCTTCTCAGCTTTTTTTTACTTCACTTGTTTAGACGCCCAATTTAACCCTTATCCCGCTAAATAAAAGAAATGAAACTTTCAAACCTATAGTATAAACCCAAATTTTCGGCGTAGCTGAATGTGCTGGCTTTTGACCTACTTCTTGATACCGATAAAGAATGAAGTGATGACAACTTGCGATTTGTCAAAAATGTGCACATGTTTATTCGGCGTGCCCTGTTGGCATATTTACTCACACATTTATGAAACCACTATTAACTCAACTCAAATAATTTTTTTTTTTTTATTCGACAAATAAGATTTTGCAATTGACCATTTACAAAAATAACAACATGAATTACAGCTTAAATATGTACACAATCTAGAAAAATCAGAAAAAGTAGGATTTATCACAACTTACAGGAGTATCAATAATATCAAATGTTATTAGGAAAGCTGTAACTTAAATATACATGTAGTGCCCTTTTGATGAATATTGCAGTATTAAATGAAACTTTCCTTTTTGAAGATGACATTACTCTATGAAATTTAGCAATTGTAAACCAACGAGTATGTAAGTATTTTGTTTTAAGTTCGCAATAATTGGGACAAAGACATAAAAAGTGATATTCTGATTCTGTTGTACTGTCACTGCAGTCTATAAAGTCGATTCTTTCTGTCAATATTTTGGACTCTTCCGGTTTTTATTGCAAGCTTATGCGAGGCAAGTCTGTAGCGTGCCAGCGTTTTTCTTAGTGTTTCATCCCTTAAATTTGATAAATAACTTTCAAATTCAAAAGTCATTTTGAAATTACAACAATGGTCTAATTTAAAACAATTGCTGATAGCATTTTGCCATTCTTGTATAGAATTATCACGAAGCGTTGCTACTGCTAATCGATACAACGGATCCTTGATTCATTCCATGGCAAAATAATGTAATAGGGAATAATTTTTTTTTCTTGTGCTGTTTGGACATTTGATATTTTCATAAGCGTTATCCAGTTACCCAATAGTACTTTTCAACAAAATGAAAAACACTGAGGCAAAAGAGGAAATTGCTCGTAAGGTTACTAATCGTTATTTTATTTCATATTGAACCACAAACGAGTTTTAATATTCATATTCCAGTATCTCTTATGCCATCTATCTTTTAAAAGATATTTCTTGTTTCTATTTCAAAGGCATTTTTGGAGGAAAGATATCCCCTTATCGGACAATCTAGATCCAAGAGAAGACTGCACGTTCTGTGCAGTCTGATCTTGCCTACGTTGTCCACAAAAGGTCAGGGAGGCTCGCTTACTAGCCAAAGGGTTAACTTAATTTAGCCTTAACTCTTTACCAAACGACAAATTATTAGACATGTCCAAATTGAAAGCATTTTGCAGACGACGAATAGAGTTTTATTCAAATGATGTGATTTGCCTTTGGAGGGGTGTAGAAAACGTTGTGGGGAAAGGAGAAAATGCTGGTAATCAGCATTTTATCCTCGTCCCACAATGTTTTCAAAAGCTTTCTTTCTCAGGGTCGTTTAAATTCGGGATTGTGTGGTAAAGGGCCAATATCTATTTCATTCGGCCGCTTGTTTTTACTTTATTCAGGTTCGGGACTGCAAAATGAGACAGGATTTAGAGAAACCGATAATGACCGTCCATTTCAAAAAGACTGTCCTTAGCGTGCAACACTATAACCAAAGTTTATGATTTGGAGTCGTATTTCTGTATTCAAGACGTATGAATAAAGCTTTGAAGAGTAACAGTATCTCTCTTTCCGAGAATGGGAGACCG
This sequence comes from Tridacna gigas, assembly GCA_945859785.2. Taxonomy (NCBI): domain Eukaryota; kingdom Metazoa; phylum Mollusca; class Bivalvia; order Cardiida; family Cardiidae; genus Tridacna; species Tridacna gigas. The sequence continues at coordinate 13,767,742 of OX244039.2, read as the reverse complement.
GGACTACTTAGCTTGAACGGAAAGTAATTATCCTTTTGCACAACTAGAGTAGCTCTCTCTCTCTCTCTCTCTCTAACCCATTGCTCCCCACAAATGACTACATTTTATACATTTGGCAACTGGCCTCTGTCGAGAGCTTTGTGATGGAGGGGAGACTGCCTATTGCAAGTAGCGTCCCCTTCTACCACCAGGTTCGCATATACTTGAAAGTATTTGAGCCATGCTCTGTGGAAAGGAGGCTTAATGCATCTGCGAAAAGTATTGACCCCGGTCAGCCTGCGCTGACTGCGCGGGCTGACCTGGGCCGAAACTTTTCGCTATCGGTCAATTTTCTGTATGTCCAAGGACCAGTCTGCTTCATGACCAAGTCGGTTGTTGATAAAAGTGGCTATTAATGATCCATGAAATTTGATGGCTTTCTTGGTATCATGCATCACGGAGATGCATTAAGTCCCCTTTTGCCAGAGCATGGCTCATTTATATTCCAATACCTTTTACGCCGTCTATCTGTTTTTTTTTAAAAGATATTTCTTGTTCGTTTTGACCACGGCCAAGTAGTATATGTGAAAGAGCAACCTGCTTCAATAATATCCTCTTTGTATTTAGCTGCTTCCAGTAAAATTTTTCTGGTTGGTCAAATACTAGTGAGACTAATTGTACTTTGGAATTCCTAAATGGCCAATCGTGTCGGATACTGACAAACTAGAGTACTGTATTACCACAAGCATCCCCACCGGTGTTTATAGTCAAAGCCAGGGAACCATGCTCTGGCAAAAGGGGGTTAATGCATCTCCGTGATACATCATACCCATTCGGCATACCTCGGGTGATCCGGTGATCAAATCCCTCGGCTGTATCACGTAGCTTGATATGCACCTACACGGTACAGTTCGCACATCTCCGGAAGCACACCGCTTTACCGTTATTGAAATTGTAAGGCTCCTCTAAAAATAGAAAACATGAGTAAATTTTCTATCGTTATCTTTCTAAGAGTATTTCAGTCGGCAAACAGTTTGTACATTCAAGTTTTAGCGTGGTTTATCAATTCCGTTAGGAGCTTTCATCGACAGATCGATAGAAGTGAATAACTTCACTGTGGTTGTTCATGTTGTTGCTAAGCGATCTACAGGGGCGCCGCCATGTTTAAGATCATGTGATTGGTAGTTCAAAATGGAAGCCTCCTTTATACGGACGAGGTTAGATGTAGGTACGGAATCGGCAGAGTTGTGACGAGTGACATCATACCAAGCAAGTAATCACATAATTACGGATCCATAAAATCCATTTTGTCCAACAACCGACTGAATCATGGGGTAGAATAGTCTTTGGATATACTGCAGAAAAATGACCAATAGCAAAAAGTATGGACCCATGCCAGCCAGCGCGGGCTGGCATGCCGACATACTTCTAGCTGATTCATTAAGCCCCTTTTTACAGAGTATGGCTCAAATGCATGTTCAGCAGAATTACAAACTATAATTGATTTGAAATTCTGCTTATATTTCAATAGTTGGCTATTGATCCAAATCATTTGAATTTTGTTAAAAATAATGATGGACAAAACTTTTCGGGGAAAGAACGCAATGTGTACTCGTTTTATCCCTTTACCACATAATCCCGACTTTTAACGACCCCGAGAGAGCAGCCTTTTGAAAACATTGTGGGAAAAGGAGAAAATGCTGGTTACCAGCATTTTCTCCTTTTCCCACAATGTTTTCTATCCTTCCCAAAACAAATTTCAATTTCCAAGTCAAGAGTTATTTTGTCCCCTGCAAATGCTTTCAATTTGGACCAGTCTAAAATTTTGTCGTTTGGTAAAGAGATAACATCTCTGCGTTATGTTGGATATTCGAGTTACATGTTTTTTGATAGAAAATGTTCAGTTTTCAGAGAAAGTGATTTATTTTGATGTTATTTATGCTCAGATGACTTGAAAATTTATTATAACGTAAGGTTTCTATCATTCAGTTTTTTGTTCCAAAACTTTAACATTCATGCCATTAAAAAAGTTTTCTGCAACTAAGCTTTGGGAATTTTCTTGTCAAAGCACTCTGTTAAAAGTTCATTGACATTTGGTATGAATGATCTTTAATTAGATCCGCTTGTATTCACTGACATCATCTTTGCCTTTGAAAAAAATATATACTTTTTTCTATCGGGAAGGGGGGGTGTCGACAATTTTCCCTATGAACGTTTACTGCCATACAGACTTTTTATGATTCATTGTCTCTGTCCATGCCCATTAAGTGCATGATACATTTGAGCCATGCTCTGGCAAAAGGGGGGCTTAATGCATGTCCGTGATGCATTGTACCAAGCAAGTCATCATATAATCATGGATCCATAAAAACCCGTTTGTCTAACAAACGACTGTATCATAAGGTAGACTGGTCCTTTGACATACATAAAATTGACCAATAGCGAAAAATTTCGGCCCAGGTCAGCCTGCGCAGGCTGACCTGGGTCGATACTTTTCGCAGATGCATTTAGCCCCCTTTTCACGGAGCATGTCTCATTTATCTAGAAAGAAGTGGAGCGATGTAGGGCCATTATGGCCCTCTTGTTTCCTTTTCACTGGAATATGACTCAGTTACAAATACTGCAAGTCTGACGATCCGTTAACGTGTTGGTTGGTCAAAGTTCCAGTCTCTGGCAGGACAATAAATATCAAAACTAGAATTAATGTTGTCAACAAAGTTTTTATCAGGGTCGTCAAAATACGGGATTGTTTGGTAAAGGGTTAATCAAATCTCACAGCACCTTTGGGTACATTGTATTCCCTTGACTACTTATTCCACGTGTCCCTTATTATAACATCACAGGGTGAAATCAATTACCTTGATTGAAAATGCATTGTAAAAATACATTCATCTGAATAAGCATGCTCAACTCTTTACCAAACGACAAAATTTTAGACTGGTCCAAATTGAAAGAATGTTCAGACGACATATTAATTGTAGTTCAAATAATTGGATTTTGTTTCTAAAAAGAGAAAATGTTGTTTCGCAGCATTTTCTCCTTTTCCCATGATGTTTTCATGTCTTTATACCCAGGATTGTTAAAACTCATGATTGTGTGGTAAAGTGTTAAAACGCGCTTTCATCTCGCTTCCCCATTGTACGAATCAGAAACTCTGGTCTTATGTTGACCCACTCGTCACAACTCGGCCGATTCCGTAACTATATCTAACCTCGTCTGTATGAAGAAAGCTTTCGTTTTGAACTACCAATCATATGATCTTAAACATGGCTGCGCCCCTGTAAATCTCCTAGCAACGACATGAACAACCACGGTGAAGTTATTCACATATATCGATCTGTCGATGAAAGCTCCCATCGGAATTGATAAAGCACGCTAAAAATTAAACGTAAAAACTATTTGCCGACCAGAATATCCTCAGAAAGATATCGATAGAATATTGGGACTCATGTTTTCTTTTTTGAGAGGGGCTTTACGATTTCAGTAATAGTAAATCGGTGTATTTCCGCTGAAGAAATAAACCGTGTAGGTGCATATCAAGCTACGTGATACAGCCGAGAGATTTGATCACCCGATCATCTGAGGTATGCCGAATGACCTCGTCCATATAAAGGAGGTTTCCAGTTTGATTAAACATTGCGGCGCGCATGTAAAACGCTTAGCAATGACAACAACAACCCCTGCGAAGTTATTCACACCTATCGATCTGTCGATGAAAGCTTCCAACGGAATTGATAAACCGTGTTAAACATTGAATTTACAAACTGTTTGCCGACGGAAATATTCATAGAAAAATATCAAGAGAACATTGTGACTCATGTCTTCTTTTTTTAAGAGGAGCCTTACAATTTTAATAACAGTAAAACGGTTTAAGAGGAGCCTTACAATTTTAATAACGGTAAAACGGTGAAGTTCCGGCGAAGAAACGTGTAGGTGCATATCAAGCTACATGTACGTGATACAGCCAAGGGACTTGATCACCGGATCACCCGAGATTTGCCGAATGCCTGTGTGCTATGACGCATCACTATTCTGTAAAGGATAAATATTAATTCGCTGTGTGTAAACTAAAACTCTGCCGCTAAAAAAGTAGCAATGTAGAAAATGGCTGTATACAATACTTCTGTGGGAAAATCTAGCCTGTTTTTCGCTCCAAATTTCTTGAAAAATTACTTGTTTCAAACAGGGGAAAAAGTTTTTAAAAATTACCTTTGTTTACTGCAAATCTTTTCATACAGTTTCTAAATATAGATTTTAGGGAACCAAGGATTTATGCAAGGTATTTCCACATAATTATTAGCAAGAGATGTCTTGGCTTATACCGGGGCTATTTCCCAAGCCTGAAGGGTCTTATGGTTGTAGGTTACACAGTAGCTAACCATAGCTGGATAGAGCGCACCAGGTAGAGTTGTTTTGAATAAACGTGTATCTAATTTTGAAAGTCGCTGAATCGATTGTCACTTTGAAAAGTAGTCCCGTTCTATACCCAAAATGCCCATATCAGATACATGTAGGTTATGTATTTAAAAAATACCACCTAACGGAAGATAATGTTGATAACCACTGTCTCGCTAGTCTGAATTACCTGCCCCTAACACTACGTTATCGGGTCAGGCAAAGTGCAATGATGTCGGCCTTCATGGCGGCCTCAAGCGTAGCCCTACATGCTTTCCTGTTTTCCCCAATTTCATGTAATCCAGTTTAATCAGTGAATAAAATGGGATAAATTATGTAATATACATTACCACATCTAAAACATGCCCGTGGGGTATGGTTTAGATATTGACTATGAATCATTTTTAAAAGTAGCCATATTTTAGTGCGTTATATAGGTCCACTGACACTTCGGATACTTAAAGTCTCTGTGATATGTAGTTTTTTCTCGCTAAATAAGAATGACAACTAACAAAACTCACTGCCATTACTTTATTGCAAGCAATCCGTTTTGAATTCAGCCTACAGTCCAATTTGATCAAGTGATATAACAATATCCCATAACCTGTGCATATTACCACTAGGGGCCGCCATTATTGGTCTTTGCATGAAGTACGGCGGGGTACCAGACAACTGTCTCGCGAGATTTGTTAATTTTTTTAACCATATATATGTACAAGAGTGCTCAGAGAGAGACAACTCTGTCGGACTGGCGATAATAAGTATCTGAAGAGGTCATGACGCAATTACTAAATTGCACATTTTGGCTGTAACTGCTACTTACTGATGTAAATTTTTAAACAGAAATCTAGCTGCTTAAAAATTTTACTTACCAAAATGAATTTGATAATATTTGTCCAGTTGTTGGGATGATAACTGAAAAAAAAAAAAAAAATTACCAACAACTAGGAGAAATTAATCTAAAAGCTGATGAAATATTCACAGACAACTAAGTGAAAGTTATACATGTATGTTTCGCTCAAGTGTAAGTTTGACACAGGACCAGACAGTCAATTGTTACTTGGATTGTTTTAACCCTTCTCCACACGATCCCTGGTTTTAACGAACTGTGAAAGAAGGCTTTTGGAAACATTGTAGGAAAGAGAGAAAATACTGGTAAAGAGCCTTTTCTCCCTTTTCAGCAATGTTTTCTACCGTACGGAAGGCAACATCCAGCATTTGAGCCACATTTCATTTGTAATCTGCAGTTGGGTTTGGACAAGTCTGGAGTTTTGTCGTTTGGTAAAGGGTTGATTCAGTTGTTTACACTTGCAATGTTTCCTTTAAGTTCTTAGTTTTCAGACTACAAGCAAAATTTATCAAAAACATGCGAGTAAGAACTAGAGCTGTCACTAATGTGACCTAATACCCCCGCCAGCGCTTTGACAGAAAAAAAGTGTCAACTTCAAGGGGAGATAATTCCTAAACCAGGGGGAGTTAACACTTGAAAATTACGTCTTGCAAATCTTCAATATATGATCAATATACGTGCAAAGTTTCAATGCAATTGAAGGAAAATTCTAGGAGGAGTTCGCGACACAAAAATGCTAGTATTTTGTACACAGACGGACACACAGACACACGGACATACGGACGGACAGACAGGCTGATTCCAGTATACCCCCAAAAACATTCGTTTTGCGGGGGTATAAAAAAAAGAAGATGCCTGTTTTCCCTAGGGTTTTTTTTTTTTTTTGTCTTTTCAAAGACAAATGCCATTATTGTACCCCCCCCTCCTTTTGTTTCTTCGCCTGCAAATGCTTTGAAAACAGGACAAGTTTTAGATTTTGTTGTCTGGTAAAGATTTAAAAATCCTGAACTTGATGACCAGATAAACTGATTAATGTATGTAAAGTGAACACGGCAAAACACACATAGAGCACTAAACAACAGTAGGTGTCGAACGTTTTTCCGGCAATATACCATGTAACACCACGGTCGTCCTTCTTTAAATTGTCCTCTGTCAAACAGGCAGCGGTGTCACAGTCACCAGTTTCCATCTTAAGATCTCCTGTCTTTGCTTCACTTTTGTCCTCTGTCATTGCATCGATTCTTTTTTCAACAGCTGTTAAAGTAATGACCTTATCTGTTACAGAAGTTTTACTCGTTCGAAGGAACCTAAGTCTAAGATACCATATAGCAGTGGCCAGTTGGTGTGGGACATCTGTCTTTCGCTCATAGATTCTTAAAGCAATGATACACAGAAACATTATACAACAGCTGTATGTCATTAAAACCATGATATAATAGTATATATACGCCATCGGGTCAGAGCTTTGGGGTACCACATCGTTCACGATACCCATATAAACAACGAAAGACAAAAATGTGGTCACTGCGACTGATGTTCTCTCCCCCGAGCTCGGTGGCATGAAAAATATTAAATTGTTAATCAGTGCAAGAAATATTAACGGTACAAGTATATAGATTACATAGAAATTACTTCTACGAGTTAGAACAAAGGTTAGATACACACACGGTCCAGGTATGTCTGAACAATTCCTCAGAGTACCTGAAGTGAATTCCCATTGGCTGTTTGTCTTAAAGAACGTTTGAAAGACGGTTGTTGACATTGGGACATATGCAATATCTGAAGAAAATGAATCCCAGTTAACTAAAGTTAGATCACAGGTTTGTATGTCATACGGGAAAAACGTGACGTCCACAGAACATGCAACCTTCAGCACATTACCAGCGCTCTGGAATACAGTACCATTGCTATACACTCTTGGCTGCACTGATGTGTTTACAATATCCCTCACAGCGTCGGACGATTCTATCAAGAACATTTTTGGACGCCACAAATCCTCAGGCCACACAGATATCGAATCTATTCCGTCAAATGAGGAAGGGTCCCACGATATCCGTTCTTCTGTCCACATCAAATAAAATGATACTGTCACTGCCAATTGGCCCGACATCTCATTAAAATTGATGATGTTAACAATAAAAGCACTAACCCTTACTTCCGCCTGTGTTGTATGATCGAGAACTGGAAGCGTTTTTGCGCTGTAGTTAGTAAATAAATGGGTATACAAAGCATCTCTCTTTGTCAGCATCCCACACATTGCGAATCGACCTGTGATAACTAGTAATAGTAGGCGGGAAACTATCTGATCCATCTTGATATTTTGTCTGTCGAAACGCACACTAAATTCGGCTACTTTTTCGCCAATGAAACGCTCAAAGAATGCGAGCTCCACTCTCCCTCTCGCTTAACCCTTTACCAGACGACAAAACTTTAGCCTTGTCCAAATTGAAAGCATTTGCAGACGACAATTTCAATGTGGCTAAAATTGTGCAATTTTCCTTCGATAGGACAGAAAACATTGTGGGAAAAGGAGAAAATGCTGGTTACCAGCATTTTCTCCTTTTCCTACAATGTTTTCAAAGGGCTTCTTTCCCAGGGGCGTTAAAAGGCGTCATTGTGCGGTAAAGGGTTAACTCCTCAACTAAATGTTAAGTCTGGGTCCACATTCACCAACATGATAAAATGTCTTAATTATAAATTTCCAGACTAACAATCTGATTGGCTGAGAGACAAAACGTTTCAGTCAATCAGTCTGGAAATTTTGAATCAAATTTGAATTCAAAATGGTTGGTGGGAAAAAAATCCCACGGAAATCTTTTAAACCTTTACCGCACAATCTGGGGTTTTAACGACCTTTGAGGAAGAATCTTTTAAAAATATTGTAGGGAAAAAGAGAAAATGCTGGTCAGAAGTGCTTTCTCCTTCTCCCATAAAATTTTCTGCCTTGTCAGAGACTGTTTCCATGATTTAAGACATTGAATTTGTCTTCTGCAAGTTTTCGATATGGACCAGTCCAAACTTTCGTCGTCTGGTAATTGTTTATCCTCGCTATTTCCAAAATCACTACACGGTATTATCTCTATTGACTGATTACAGTATGCCTGCAAACTTGACACTGCGCTAATGACGAGACCTGCTTCATATACACTTACTGTTTCAATTAATTAAAAAACAGAAGCAAATACTGATGGCTTCCAGTGATACCACGACAAAACAAAGCTCTTGTCTGTATTTTATATTTTACCGGCAAGTAATCAACGGTATTTGATTATCTTCTGTAAAATCTATAAACTGAAAAACTACCATTAGTTCTATGTGAATAACTCGGGCGCCAAATCAGTGAAAACGATGCTTTCAGTATAAGAGAAAAAACATGATCGACAGTTCTGAGTTCAAAGGTCATTTTGTCAGTATGTCTCGGAAAAATACCAGTCAGTGATTAGACTGCATGTTCTGTGCAGTCTGATCTTGATCTAACTGTCCGCATAAGCAATTTAAACTGCTATTGGTGCCCAAAGGGTTAATTGATAGATATTGACATTTGGAATGAGTTCGCTCGTTATCGAGAAGCATGGGATGTTTGTAATGCTATTCTCCATAGAACAGCATTTCAATTGATCTCGAATAGATTCGTTCCAAATCGTTTTTCTAGTATTATAGTTAGTCCATTATGTTTTAGAATACAAAGCCATTGGCCACCCATCCCAGCACTAGAAGTGTAGGACGACAACTCTTACGCTGCTAAGCGCTACTCAAGGACTTTAGCAAACAGTATAGATCAAGATCAGATTGTACAGAACGTGCATTATGGTCTTGAAGCTAAATTGTCCGACAAGGAGATTTTTTTCCCCTGAAAATAATTTTGAACAAGCAACATTTAGGTTTTAACTATCGACTTGAAAGTTTCATGTAACGTCTTAACCATACTCAAACACAAGCAAACACCTCTTTGCAGGAGCAAGACCCTCTAACAACAACACCAATTTATTTTCCTGATATGAAGTAAATGAAACTATTACTGAATTCGGATAGCTGTCTGAAATAAACGGTTGGACGTCTTGCGTAGAACTGATTTTAAACCGCGAAGACCTCCTATATATGCCACACACATCAGCTCGTTAGACACTGCACAAATCTACATTTGTGTTGCCGCATATGTTAAGACAATAGTTCTCCGCTTTACTGCGTACCGCGGATAACTTTCAATTATTTAGCAGGTTATTCATAGGTTAATTAAACATCTGTAGAAAGAAAGCGCCAATCCGTATCATTGGTAAATGGGCTCGCAAGTCTGGTCGTTTTTACCTCATTTATGACACTGTCCTCACTAGGTATTGAGTGATGATGTTTGTCTTCACAATTTGAGCCAGTATTACCATTTTGTCCTTGCAATTTAGCGCATGCCTTAGCAATTGAGAGCATGTGTAGCAGTTTAAAAGCATGTTAAGCATGTCTTAGCAATTTAGAGCATGCCTTAGCAATTATAGCGCATGCCTTAGTAAATTTATAGCATGTCTTAGCAGTTTGGAGCCTGTCTTTGCAATTAGGGATCATATAAATACATATGATCCCTCTTATTTAAGAGAAAGTCTTAGCAAATGAGAGTATGCCTTAGCAATTTAGAGTATGCTATAGCAATTGTTGGTATATGGTTATCGAATAGAGCTTATGACACTCTTGTGATTGGTTCTCTCCGTTAAAAGGTACCGGTTTATAGCTAGACACATCTATACCGATCAGTCATGCCGGTATGACATCATTCATGCCGGTATGACTATAACCGAAAATACCTATTTTAGCGAAAATAGATTTCCCTCTACGAAAATAGCTTCCCTAATTGATATATGGATATATGTTTGAATATATAGCTTTTATTTGTCATTTTCATGTACTATCTTTCATAATTGAGCCATGCTCTGTGAAAAGGGAGCTTAATGCATCTACGAAAAGTATCGTTCCATGGTAGCCTGCCAGGCTGACCAGGGCCAAAACTTTTCGCTATTGGTCAACTTTCTATATGTCCAAAGATCTGTCTACCTCAAGATTAAGTCGTTTGTTAACAAAGTGGCAAATCTGGATTCATAATTATGCCATTGCATAATTGGTATCATGTTTATTTTACTTTTCATGAATGTCCATTTTTGAAAGGTAAAAATAAAGAGCTTTTATGGTAAAAGTAAATGTCCGCTCCTTGCCAGCATCCTTTGTACGAAAATAGCTTGTGCCTGAATCCAGTTTTCACGAAAATAACTTGAAAACAAATACAAAAATTACTTTTGAATATTGATTTGAATGTTTATTTCTGTGCAAGAATATCATTCTTGTGTGCGTATCCAGTTTTCATGATAATAGTTTTCTCATTTGACAATACGAAAATACCTTGAAATCAGTTACCATGAAAACAGTTTTATCACCTGACAAATCGAAAATAGCCGCCAGTGATCACCTGACACATCGAACATGACCTTTGATTATGTACAATGTATTTCTTATATACTTCTTGATTCGAGATATTTCTTATTTACAGATTTTTTAAATACACGTGTTCTATCATTATTCATGTCTTAATCTATGACTGATCAGTTTTTTTTTTTTGTAGTGTTAATTCCTGGATCCGTCAATTAGCTTTGATGCGAACAGCCCATGTACAAACTACACTGATCACGTATGATTCTCTCTACTAATATATATATATTAATATATATAACAATATGATATTGTTATCTTATATACATGTTGTCTGCTTGGTTGTGGAGTGCGAAGTTTAAAAAAAATGCCTGTGGACATCTACATCTATAATACTATGAACAGTCAATCTCAGACTATACTGATAGGTCGGGGACAAGGTTAAAATATTAAAAGCCAAATGTCTATGTTACATGACACTGTAATAATATGATTAAAAACGGATACAATTAGAACTGCTGCTTAGAACAACGATGCTGTTCAAGAGTACATGTATAAGTGCATCCCATTTGAGATTTTCAAGCACTGATGTTACGCTGCTGTAGTGAGAAAAGTTTTTTTTTTACATATTGCGCTGCAGCTCTTTGTACTCCTTCTAGTTCGTGAGTGAGATTTTTCTGCCACGGTGCAAACCTGTGTTACAATATTCCTGTTGAGCACCTATTCTCAGAATAGAGGTCCAACGCATGTCGACAGAATCACGGTGAAAAAAAATCAACTTTCCTTTTCATCTCTTCTTTGCCCACCAATGTTTACATACATGATTAAATGAAATTATGCCAAAGATTTAGAACTCAAAGACCATTGCATAAGAAATTACACAATCATGAATGAGGTGACCCATGATTCTGTAAATTCAAAATAAGTGTTATCCGTGTGTCTCAATACAACATTTTTTTTTCAATAAAGCCATTTGTTAATGTATTTGAAATTTCTTTTAGATCTCTTAAAGATCGAATACATAACTCCGAATCCAGCCATATCTTTCCAAGGTTCAATAATTCGGTAATTTCGTTGAATTATCCATTGTTTTGCAAAATTAGCTGTCTAAAAGCAAATGGCGCATTAGTAATCAATTGAAAGAACAGAAAAAATGATGTTTTCCTATAAATATTGTAATGACCCAGATTCTTGTGACACAATTTTTCAGTGATCGTAAATCAGCTGTTTTCAATTGCATAGTGTCAGTTGCCATTATTTCACAGTTTATAAAGTTTTGAAGTTTGTCACCCATTGTTTGCAAAAATCTAGTGGTTACCTCCAATTTCATGTCTATTTCATCCAGTTAGCGATCCGGTTAACTCCACGTGCATTGTAATGTAGCAGATCGAGGTCTATTTGTTTTCATTACCATCCATATTGGAGAGTGAATGCTGGGATATGTATGTGTTGAGTGCACTCAGTTGTGACCGTCAAAACTTTTTGAAAGTCAAATTCTGTCATAGTCATTTTACCGTGCGATTTCAATTATTATGTAGTTGTGAAATTTGTCTAAATATGACAGTCATGTAATTTATTCATTTCTGAACATTTTAATAGTAAACTTGATGAACTTTTCATTTAAGAAAGGATTGTTTTATTGTTTAAAGTTATCGACCCCTTTGATTTTTATCGGTAAAAATCAAAATGGCCGATATCGATTTCTATCAGCGGCATCTTCCCTGCTGTTTTATGTTCGGGGATCACGTGATCCCGCTCTGATTACTTCTGGGGTCTGAGATTCCCAGAACATTACAGTGTGGGATCGCTGATCCCGGAGACAAAAACTCACGGGTTTCGGGGGATAGAAAATTTTTAGTATGAAAGCAGACCCCCGGATTTCCAAGATAACTTCAGATTTTTCTTTCGTTAGGTACACCTAGTACTCTTTTGATCATTTTCTTCTTTTTTTTACTTTTTGTTTAAAAAGCAATATTTTAGTTCAAAAGCATAAATCTAATTATTTTACATCATTTCTTTTTTGAAGAGGGGCTATTTTCAGTTTCCTTATAGGTTTAGATTTAAGCACATTGTTCAGAATTATTTCTTTTAGTTACTTAACATTAAGGGCTTAAGTATTAAATTCCGCATTAGATTCATTGTACAGTGTTGTCATAGTACCAGTTTTTATTGACTGTTTCCTTGATCACTGCCGTGCGAAATGATAACCTCTTAATACATTTTATTAGGAACATGTAGACTTTCACACTTAAATTTAAGTCAGCCGTCCATTGATTATATTGTACCTCGTCATTTTATTGGTTAAATGCCACACTGTTTATTATTATCTTAAGTTTATTAAAGTTTATTTATCCAAAGGATAAAGTTGTTAACTGAGACATGGCTTCTTCTTTTGTCTTGACTCCCTGTCACAATTAGGAAGAGGCCCTATACCTAAGTACCTTCAAAGCTTCTGTTTATGTCTGAAGTTCAACCTTTTACCCCCTCATCACAAAGCCTAGGCCTGAGTTTAGTGCTTTGTTGAAGCAAACTTGTGCAAAGCTGTGGCACGCCTAGCGACAAGTTTGCTGCTATATTAGAAGGAGAGTCTTGCTGCTACCCTCGGCTCGCAACACAATTATTGGTGGCAGAGGTGGGATCTGAATTAAACATTCAGGTCCAGACATTCGAACCATGAGCAGCGAAGACATTCAAACAGAAACTGTGGTTATGGAAACCCAAGGTTGTGGAGACGAAAGTGATGTCCAATTCTCCAGTGATCATAGGCAAATAGGGCATTCCTCAATTGGTGGTGCCTCAACATTATAGACTGATCCACAATTCACGGCTGCAACATCATTACTGAGTCTCCGCACTAAGTCATTTCCTGATATATCAAATGGCAACACACGCAACTGCTTATATGGGAATCAGTCCAGGTTTGATCCCTGTCGGTTAAGTGGCATTGAGAGGCCTTACACTCAACACTGGGAAAGTACACCTTACACTATTAGTAATCCTACAGGCCTACAAGAAAACACAACTGTTTCCCAGAGTACCTATCCTTATTCACAGTTCAACATGCAGAACACTGCACAATTTAACATGCAGAACACTATAGCTGGTTTAACCAGTGCCATTAGTGGTTTACAGCAGGTACACTTAAATATGCACACAAGACAAGAAAACATAACAGGCACACTTGAGCAAGTCTTATCAGCATTACATGATATAAGACATGAGTACCAAACATCCTCGTCGCATAACGCAGGTAACATACAACATGCAAGTTCTACTCAACCAGCTGCAAACAGAAATACAGACCAGAACCCCGGGTTCTGTGTAGTTAATAACCTAACAACTAGTAATTCTGGTCAAACTGTAGAACCACAAACCAATGCCACGCAAATCACTAGTAGTATAAATGGGCAATCCGGGTCCTTTGATGTAGACGCCTTCACAAATCATTACTCTGGCCCCCTGGCTAGATCTCACACTGGCATTACTAATACAGACAGACAGTCTGAGACCCACTCCTGGGCTAATGATCCCTCTTGTAACCAAGATAACCAACTTTCTTCATTTAATGGTTTATTTCCTCAAGAGAACAGTAGAGACTTGATAGCGAAAAGGTATAACTTTACAAATGAGGGTACAGGTTACAGTCAGTTCCAGGACAATAGAAGTAGGTATTCTTGTCAGTTTCATGAAGGGGGACAACCCCAGGTCACTTTTTATGGCACTACTAGGGATGACAGAAGATTAAGCAGGGATGGTCATGAGAGAAGACCGCATGTAGGTGATGTACCTTTAGTCCCTAGATCCGGATACACATATACACCAATAGCAAGAAGAAAGTCATCACCTGAGAACTACGGTCTGAAAATTCCACCATTTAATGGCAAAGAAGATTGGAACATTTGGTTCAACCGCTTTGAAGCCATAGCAGAACGAAGGAAGTGGGACAATGAGGCAAAGCTAGATAACTTACTACCAAAACTGCAAGGTAAGGCAGGTGAGTTTGTATATTCACAGCTACTAAGAGGCATACTAAGCCATTATGAGGAGTTAGTTGAAGAGATCAACAGCAGATTTAGAGTTGTTGAAACAGAAAAATCTTTTGCAGCTAAGTTTAGTTCAAGGATTCAAAGGGCCTATGAAACCGTGGAAGAGTTTGCTGCAGACCTAAAACGCCTTTATGCCAAGGCGTACAGAAACCGAGATTTTAGAACCAAGCGAGAAGACCTGGTACGAAGATTCTTAGACGGCATGAAAGACAATGAGGCCAGATTCGAGATAGAATTTCACAAGGAGCCCAATGACATTGACGAGGCCGTATACCATGCAGTGAACTTTATTCATACCAGACGAAGGAATTCACACGAGACAAACAATGAAAAGAGATTTAAGCGTTACGCAAGGAGAACCAGTGAAGAATTTGACTGTTTTAGCGATAGCGAAGGAATAGATGAAACAGAAGAAAGCCACAGAGCATTAAGAGTACCAACCAAGACTGAAAAGACTCAGTCTAAGAAGACAACCAGTGCTGGTCAGAAGGAAGGGCAAGGTAGTCCTACTGCAACAGTACAGAATGACTCAATGAAAGTTCTTACAGAAACTAGGGATTTGGTACAAAGTCTTGTAAGTCACCTGAGGAACCAGTTTGAAGGTAAGAAAAAACAATCTCATGAAACTGCAGGTTTTTCAGGAAGGAAAAAGATTCAATGCTTTGGTTGCAAAGAATTTGGGCATATTGTTAGAGACTGCCCCATAGCTGATAGGTCCAGGTTTGATACGGAAAAGTCCAAAAGAAACGTAGTTCACCAGCAACCAGCACAAAAGCAACAAACCAATTCTTTAAACTAGAGAAGGCTATCTCTGGCGGCCGCAGAGAAGCCTATTTGTCTAATAAGGGCCAGTCAGAAAATGAAGTTTCAGATGGAAACAATGTTATAAAATTAATTAAAGTTACAAGAAAGTTACCTGATGGCATATACATACGTGGTACAGTCAATGGGTACCTACTGTTGTTTACTGCCGATACTGGAGCATCTAAAACTATGATCTCCACGAGAATGTTTGAAGCAATGAAGCCAGATGATAGACCAACATTAACAAAGACTTCAAAGCTGGTGGGTGCCAGCGGAGTAAGTATTCTGGAAAGGGGGAAGGGAATGTTTGTCATTAAGCTAGGTCCTGTAGAAATGCAAGTAGAAGCCATAGTGGCTGAAATTGATGATGATGGTCTCCTAGGGGTTGACATACTACAAAATGGTAAGTATGGCCCTACAGATTTACTGATGAGTAAGGGCATTCTTGAAATCAACAAGAAAGAAGTCCCCATCATTCAAGTAGGTGTAGCAAATAGGGTAAGAAAGGTGACAGCTGCAGACCATTTTATCATACCAGCACAAAGCGAGTGTGTCATCGATGTTTTCCTTGAGAGACAGGAGTATGACGACTTCTCTTGTGAGACTGATTATATGGTAGAACCTACTGAACATTTCAAGGAACAGTATCCATTGCAAATGGCAAACACACTTGTGAACCTAAATGAAGCATGTACAAGCAAGGTAAGAATACTCAATCCTTTTCCTACTGCTATCTCAATTAAACAGGATGCTGTCATCGGAAGCGCAGAACCAATAGATGGTATACCTTTAGTAATTTCAAGTAAAGAGGACCTAAGCGAAGAAGAAAACCAAACAATGGTAAGAAGAGTTAAGCTCTTTTCACAGGGGGGGGGGGGAACACAGCCTCCAGTCTCAGATATTACAGTCAGAAAGACTCATGTGGCAAACCCTGAAGTTCCAAGTCACTGACCACTCAAGATTTAAGTGACTCGCAGAAAAAAAGAGTAGCCCAGCTCCTGCATAGGTTCAAAGACAGTTTTCAAGGGATGAATGGGATTTAGGATTGACCCACTTAACATCTCATGCAATTAAGACAGAAGGTGCAGAACCCGTGAAGCAACCACCAAGGCGCGTGCCTATGGCCTATGCAGCAGATGGGAAGAAAGCGATAGAAGATCTGATGGCCAAAGGCGTTATAAGCACCTCGCCTTGGGCCAGCCCAATAGTGTTAGTGAAGAAGAAGGACGGAGGAGTCCGACCCTGTGTTGACTATCGTAAGGTTAATGACTTAGTCAAACCTGATGGTTTTCCTCTGCCCAAAATACAGGACTGCCTTGATGCAGTGGCTGGTTCCCATCTGTTCAGTACTTTTGATCTAACAAGTGGGTATTTCCAAATCCCACTGAAACAAGAGGACCTACCGAAGAGCGCTTTTGTGTGTAAGTATGGACACTTCGAAATGACCCGCATGCCTTTTGGTCTTAATAATGCTGCCTCTACTTTCCAACGTACTATGGAAATGGCTCTTCGAGGCTTGCAGTAGATCACTTGTCTCATCTACATAGATGATGTGGTTGTTTTTGGCAAGACATTTGAGGAACATGTGGCAAGAGTGGAAGAGGTGCTAGAACGAATGCAGGCAGCTGGTCTAAAACTTAAGCCCGAGAAATGTCGGATGCTCCAGAAGGAAGTGGTCTTCCTGTGTCATGTTGTTTCTGGAGAAGGAGTAAGGCCAAGCCCAACCAATATCTCAAAGATAGTTTCTTGGCCAAGACCTAAGACTGCAAAGCAAGTGAAGCAGTTTGTGGCCATGGGCTCCTACTATAGAAGGTATGGAAAGGATTTTGCCAGTATGGTAAGGCCCATGGTAGATCTTACTAAAAAGGGTAAGAAATTTGTGTGGTCTGTGGCCTGTGAAACAGCCTAACAGCCTTTGCAGAGATGAAGAAAGCCTTGTTAAGCACAGACATAATGGGATGCCCATTAAATGATGGTGGACGAGTTCATCTTTGATGTAGATGCATCAGATACAGGTATTGGTGGTATTCTTCATCAATTTCAGGGCGGTCATGAGAAGGTTATTGCGTACGCCAGTAGGTCCTTAAACAAAGCAGAACGAAATTACTGCATTACAGAGAAGGAACTTTTGGCTGTCCGTTATTTCATTGAGCATTTTAGACAATACTTGCTTGGTAGGCGTTTCAGGGTGAGAAGTGGCCACCAGGCACTAGTTTGGCTCTTTCGTCTGAAAGAACCAAGGGGGAAAATTGCGAGATGGTTGGAAATATTGAGTCAGTATGACTTTGCCACTGAGTATAGGCCAGGAAAGAAACAAGGTCATTGCGACGCTTTATTCAGATGTGAGAACCCCAAAGATTGTGAGTGCCCCAATCAAGATACCAGTGAACCATTGAAATGTGGCCCATGTAAAAAATGTGTTAAGAGAGCCCAAGAAATGATGCATTCAAAACTTTACAAGGAGATAATAGCAGCACAGGAAAAGCAGACACATATTACGGGATCAAACAGTGAAGAAATGATAGGGGTAAAGTGCCTTAAAGAGAAACCCAAACCAGGACTGTCGTCTTAAAGTGCCTCACGCCCAACAGAGCCTCAACAAAGCAATCTTTTAACATTCTGGGCTAATACTAGATCAGCAGAAGAGTTGCAAAAGTTGCAGAGAGAAGACTCTGATATTGGTCCAATCGTTGAAGCAAAGTTAAAGGATAAGAAACCAACTAGCCAAGATATGGTTACACACAGTCCAGCAACAAGACACTACTGGATACTTTGGGATTTACTTAAACATGAAGATGGCATATTGATGAAGAAGTTCCTGAAACAGGATGAGAATATTTGCAATTTGTAGTACCTCGGTCGTTGAAGAAAGAAATTCTTTTCCAGATGCATGATTCTTTGGTCTCTGGTCATCTAGGATGCAAAAAGACAAGAGAGAAGATCCTGCAAAGATTTTATTGGTACTCTCTGAAAGATGATGTGAGCCTTTAAATTCATAGATGCGATACCTGTGCCTTGGATAAGAAACCCGCCAAAACACCACGAGCACCAATGGGCAGCCTGCGAGTTGGAGCACAAGGTGATCGTATTGCCACGGACTATTTAGGGCCTTTTCCTGTCACAGACAGAGGTCACAGGTACATTCTTCTGTTTACGGACCACTTCACCAAGAATGTTGGAATAGTACCTGTCAGTGACATGACAGCAGAGGTCTGTGCCCAAAAGCTCTTGAATGAAGTTATCTCTAGGTGAGGGTGTCCTCTTGCTATTCATAATGATCAAGGCAGAACCTTTGAGAGCAAGATTTTTCAAGAACTTTGTAGAATGCTAGAGGTTCGAAAAACACGAACGAGCGTTAGAAATCCACGAGGAAATGGGCAAGTTGAACGGTTTAACCGGACATTATTGCGGATGGTTAAAGCGTATCTATGTGGTGAGTAGAAAGATTGGGATTTGCATCTAGGTTGTCTCGCAAGTCAACCAAGATGACCCCTCATCTTCTGACCATGAGACGGGAGGTTAGACTACCAGCAGAATTAGTGTTCGGGAGCACAGTTTCTTCCAATGGAGAAAAGATTACCTTCTATGGAGACTATGTTGACTGTCTGAGGACAAAAATACAACATGCAAACGAACTCGCTCGTAAGCACTTGTCAGCATCAGCCAAGCGGAGTAAAGATCTTTATGACTCCAAGGTGGCCTTTAATAAGTTTAATCAGGGAGACATTGTCTAGTGCCTCATGGAGACGAGAAAAGTTGGTATCTCGCCAAAACTTGAGCATGTTTATGAACGTCCTTTCCTGATAAAGAGGAAGTTATCAGAAATAGACTTTGTCTTGCAGCTGGATAAACCAGGAACAGAAAGGCCCATACATCATAATAAGCTTAAACCATACGAGGGTGTTCAGCCACCAAGATGGATAGTCAGAGCAAAGACGCAGTTTGAAACACAGAATAATCAGTAATTCTAAAGGTTTAGAAGTACGGCTATGCATCAAAAATACAGCCGACGGAAGATTATAAGAGTAAACTTGTGATAATTTCCTTTTGACGCTGAGAATCAAAAGGTTACGTTCATTGTCCATTTGATTTGTACCTATCTCTGTATTATCTCTTTACGCTGGGCATGGGCTCAGAGTCTTCTAAACCTATGTGGTTTTAGGTAAGTTACAGTCTTTAATTAGATGTACCGAGTTGAGAGAATTTAGCAGTTTACCTTTGCAGAGGTAAGAGTTTGCAGGTTTTGGACCACTGAAGGCAGAGATTGAGGATCATGGGGATCTGATGGTAATTAGAGAGGTGATGGGAGTACGGATCTAACAAAGTAGAGAGTCGCATGAAAGGTACCGAGTGTCGTGAGGTAAAGTTAAGAAGATGAAAGAGTACAGTAACGATTCTACAATTATGGCGTTGGGAACGCTGTTTTGGTAGAAGTACAATTGAGAAGTTTCAAGGAAGAATTGAGAAAAGTAGCGGGAAATGATGGAAATGAACGATATGAGTGTTAGAAGTATGTTCCATACCTAAAGAGCCGTCCACAAGAAGTGTAACGTTAGGGTTAATTTGTGGAATAACCTCTGTAATTTCCAAAAGCAATCTCGAATTAAAGCTCATTCTAAAAGTCGTTGAATTAGGTGCGTCTTAAGGTACATGTTCACACCAAGCGCCCGTATTAAAGTATACACGCAGTGATCGAAGGGAACTAGTCAAGGGTAATTAGATGCTAGGTATTAATCGAGAGGTACAAAATTCTCTTTTTAGCAAAGATGAACTCAACGATGTTGGTGCTACTGTTTGGGAAGGAGGCAATTGAGAGAGCCAAGAAGAGAGGGAGAGCTTACATGTGCCTAGTTTGCCACCAACTGACGGGGCAAAGACGTGTCGGAGAGCTTGGGCCAATGGAGGACCCACGTCAGTAGAGATCGGGTTCCCTTTTACTGCCGGCTGTGCATGTTCAAATGCCAGTCAAAACAACAAATGGACCACCACACCAGACATTACTCAAGGCATGTGACAATGGCAAGGACCCGTGGGATAGTAAACCATGAGGAGTGGCAGGTCCAAAGCCATGTGCCATACAAGATAGGAGAGGCAGAGCTGATGAAGTTCTCGCAGGAGGACTTTGTTTTTCTTAAAGAAACAGACCATGGAAGTCCCATGCAAGCAGACCAGTGTTGCCAAGGTGCCCAGCATTACCTCCGAGGTTGTAGCAGAGGAACCAACAACAGGAGCACTGCGTAATCGATATGTCCAGATACCAGAGGAACCTACCTTTGGCAACCATGCTACACTGCTAGTGGGAAGGCCTGAAGGACCAAAAGTAGGGCGTTGGATAGACAACTCCCAAGTAGTGTCTACTTTCTGTCCAACTGTGGCTACGTGGGCGAGACAGGATGCAGGGACGGGTTTTGAACTGGGATCATCGTTGGAGGTCAGCCCTCTGATTGGCATGGATCTTAGATCTGCCAGCAGTCAACCAGCACCAGATGTGTCCTGCAGTGCCACCCCACTGCCCTCCCCGGACTACCGGTCCCTGGCTACACCGGAGCCATTTAGAAAAAGAGAAAACTGGGGCAATTCTCTCCTTTCCCCAGCAACCACTTCTGCCTCAGATTTCCCTGATGCCACATAGAGCGGAAGATATCAGCAGTCCAATCTTCACTACGCATCCTTTGATTGCTCCAGTGACAACAGAGGTTAAACTTCTGCCAAGAACAGCAGCTGTTAATGAGCATCCCTCACCGGTGCCAAGCGTTGTGAGTTGCAGTGCAACTGTGAGGCCAACGTGCTCGAGCCTAGTACAGAAAACACCAAGTCTGAATCTTGTTGATACAGAAGAGATGATTTGTGAAGGAGCTGGACCAGACCAACAAAACGAAGCAGACGAAGAAACAGAAGACCTTTGGTCACAGCTCATGTCGAAAGACGATCTTGAGGAGCTGACCAGCATCTCCTCGTTGCCTGAAGCAAATAAGAAGAGGAAAGCAGAGGAGGAGAGAGATTGCAAGACAGAGAAAGATAAGACCCAATGTGATGAAGAAAAAACAAACAAGGAACAACAGGAGAAATACGAACCATCAAGTAAGAAAAGAAGAACTGGGGGAGAGGAACCAATTTTCAATTCAAACCTAGTAGCATTCAGCACCCTAACTACAACCATCCAGAAACTTTCAGACCAGATGACAAGAAGCACGGAACAACAAGATAGAACGGAAAAGGCACTGACTGAAATGTCCTGCTCCTTAAGTAAGGTTACAGATGCCTTGAACAGGATGAGAAACGTTTTAGAAGAGAGCTTAAGGTTACGAGAGGAGGAGAGATGAACGCTGGAATGAAATGGAGAGGCGAAGGGAAGAAGAACGTAGGAAGGACAGAGAAGCAGACCAGAGGAGAGAAGACAGGCGAAGAGAAGCAGAAAGAAAGGAAAGGGAGGAAATCAGGAGACTGCTGAAGGAGAGGAAAGACGGAAAAGAGAATTCAAGAAGTATGAAGTCGGTGCTAGGAAAATCCTATACTGAGAACAGTGTAAATGAATACGGAAAAAAAAGTGAACATTCATAGTATTTAAGTTTTAATTAAAGTGTTTCTCAGGAAGTTTTGTACCAGCTACATTGTGAACAATTTTCTCATCAGTGATTATAGTTTAAAGTGATAAACATTCCGAAACCAGAGATATTTAATGTTTTAAAGCTGTTATTTTAATTAAACCTTTACTATTTAAGCCATTTTCAGACCTACTAAAGACTGTTGCATTTCAAACTTGGCAAGTACTTAAAGGATAGGAAAAATATGTGTTCGTGAATGTACGGAAAACATTTTGGAAACTGAGCAACTGCTTGTAATAAGCATGTTATCCTTTTCTCAAGATGATTTCCATAACTATAACTGCAGGGTCATCAAATGTCGTAATCGTGCGGCACAGGGTTTTACTTAGAAATTGCAAATATTGCTCATAGTTAAGCTTTATAAAATGTTGTAACACAGTTAAGGTTGAGAGAGAGAGGTACGAAAGTAGATTGAGAGGCAGTGCGGAAGCTAGAGAGAAAGTATTCGAGAAAAAGAGAGAGAGAAATAGTTGAAGTTAAAGATAAGTCATTTACTTAAACTTGTTCATATATGAACGGTATGGTCTTTTGTATGACATGTGAGTTGCTTTCACATATATTTTATTTGGTGCTATTATCATAGCATTATATTTCTGTATTGCATCTGAGTCGTTTTCACATATATTTAATTTGGTGCTATTATCATAGTATTATATTTCTGTATTGCATGTGAGTCGTTTTCACATATATTTGAGTTGGTGCTATTATCATGGTATCATATTTCTGTATTGCATGTTTGTCGTTTTCACATATATTTAATTTGGTGCTATTATTAAAGTATTTCTAAGTCATGTTCATATGCTGAAAATTGTGTTTTGTAAACTGGATTGTTGGTCCTTTTTAGGGTCGTTTGATGGAACTTAATCGACCCTGGAGGGGGGGGGGTAATGTAATGACCCAGTTTCTTGTGACACAATTTTTCAGTGATCGTAAATCAGCTGTTTTCAATTGCATAGTGTCAGTTGACATTATTTCACAGTTTATAAAGTTTTGAAGTTTGTCACCCATTGTTTGCAAAAACCTAGTGGTTACCTGCAATTTCATGTCTATTTCATCCAGTTAGTGATTCGGTTAACTCCATGTGCATTGTAATGTAGCAGATCGAGATCTATTTGTTTTCATTACCATCCATATTGGAGAGTGAATGCTGGGATATGTATGTGTTGAGTGCACTCAGTTGTGACCGTCAAAACTTTTTGAAAGTCAAATTCTGTCATAGTCATTTTACCGTGCGATTTCAATTATTATGTAGTTGTGAAATTTGTCTAAATATGACAGTCATGTAATTTATTCATTTCTGAACATTTTAATAGTAAACTTGATGAACTTTTCATTTAAGAAAGGATTGTTTTATTGTTTAAAGTTATCGACCCCTTTGATTTTTATCGGTAAAAATCAAAATGGCCGATATCGATTTCTATCAGCGGCATCTTCCCTGCTGTTTTATGTTCGGGGATCACGTGATCCCGCTCGGATTAATTTTGGGGTCTGAGATTCCCAGAACATTACAGTGTGGGATCTCTGATCCCGAAGACAAAAACTCACGGGTTTCGGGGGATAGAAAATTTTTAGTATAAAAGCAGACCCCCGGATTTCCAAGATAACTTCAGATTTTTCTTTCGTTAGGTACACCTAGTACTCTTTTGATCATTTCTCTGTTTTTTTTTTTTCTTTTTTTTACTTTTTCTTTAAAAAGCAATATTTAAGTTCAAAAGCATAAATCTAATTATTTTACATCATTTCTTTTTTGAAGATGGGCTATTTTCAGTTTCCTTATAGGTTTAGATTTAAGCACATTGTTCAGAATTATTTCTTTTAGTTACTTAACATTAAGGGCTTAAGTATTAAATTCCGCATTAGATTCATTGTACAGTGTTGCCATAGTACCAATTTTTATTGACTGTTTCCTTGATCACTGCCGTGCGAAATGATAACCTCTTAATACATTTTATTAGGAACATGTAAACTTTCATACTTAAATTTAAGTCAGCCGCCCATTGATTATATTGTACCTCGTCATTTTATTGGTTAAATGCCACACTGTTTATTATTATCTTAAGTTTATTAAAGTTTATTTATCCAAAGGATAAAGTTGTTAACTGAGACATGGCTTCTTCTTTTGTCTTGACTCCCTGTCACAATTAGGAAGAGGCCCTATACCTAAGTACCTTCAAAGCTTCTGTTTATGTCTGAAGTTCACCCTTTTACCCCCTCATCACAAAGCCTAGGCCTGAGTTTAGTGCTTTGTTGAAGCAAACTTGTGCAAAGCTGTGGCACGCCTAGCGACAAGTTTGCTGCTATATTAGAAGGAGAGTCTTGCTGCTACCCTCGGCTCGCAACAATATGTATATTTTGACCGACGTTTAACATTTTTTTAATCACGTTGCTTACATCACGTAGCTTACATACGTTACTTCAAGTACGGTATTTATAAAGTCTTCATTTCTACGACCAGCATTAAACTTGCATTTTAATTTACCCACCAAATGGTCTTTAAAAGATAGTTTGTCGTATGTGTATACTTTACAGCATATTTGTACAATACAGCTAACGTAGCTTAGGCTACATGCTTAACCATACGCTTTCAAACAGGAAATTAGTATATCTTTCCATATCATATCACGGCAAGTTTTTTTTTAAACCTTTCGTAGACTTTGGAAGACTTTAGATTTGATAATTCCCAGGAATTAGCGTATAAGCTTTTCTAAATAAGACACCTACAATTAACCAAACGACAGACGATAGATCGTTCCTCCCACTGATGTCACGTGACCCGCGAATCTAAAAACCTAGACAAACATTACCCAGACACGAGGGCTCAGCTAGGAGACATATGCAAGTTACCAGAAGATACTTTAACACGAAATAATTGTTCAAGATAAAATAAGCATGGGAACAATTTGAGAAAAGGTAGTTACATCTTTTGGATTTAGGTTTTTCGAAGTTTTATAGGTGAAAATTGAAACAGAGACTGTTTATTTCGAAGTCAGATGACTTACACCTCTTACGCCACTTACGTTTGGTAATGTAGGTACAATACCTGTATATGTAACTCGTGCTTCCTAAATACTTCTTAAAGTCATTGGTCTTCAAATGCAATTCATCTTTTACCAGGACAAAAATAAGCTTTTTCAAAGTTACAGCGATTTTTCCATTACTTAGTCCGTGATATATGCTTCAATAATTTCACCACAAATTGCAAGACTTTTACCTTACCAAATGAAATATACATGTTTTTAACAGGGCAATATGATAACCAGATGTTTGAAATGAAATTAGAAGATACATTAACAAATGATAGGTTTACCAAATTGATTTTTTCAAGTTTGAGGGAAAAAACCCGAGGAGAAGAATAAAAAGAATAAAAACATGAATATATTTCTAAGCATTCGCCTCTAAATACTATGCTGTAAGAGTAATAGAAAAATAAATTGACTTACACATTGAACATGTATAATCCAAATTTCAAACGCTAATAATCGTTGAAAGGGGTTATAGATGGTCACAAAGAGTCAGACAGATATGACACGTGTGTGTAATTTTACAAGTAGGACAGTACCAGACGCTTTTGGGGTGGTATACCGATATCAAAGGAATACCGCATAAACCCTTGTTCCACGATTTGCGTAAAAAGTGGCAACATGTACAACAAATCAAACGAAAACGGCTTTATTGGTACCTAAATGATTTTCGATAAATAAATAATAGTTTAAGGGAGATTAAAAGATTGAAAATAAAGGGAGGGGAAAGATGGTTTTATATATACAGGGTGGCGTATCGTCTTTAATTTAACAGGCTTTAAGTTTGCATTCATAGATATGTAAAAATACAGAGGCCAATGGGAACAACGTTTTTAATGGCTTACTGATGGAGGAAGATGGCATTTATTTTTAATTTAAACAATTGTCAAAACTGTGCCTACATTGCATTTACTTTAAAAGCGGGGGGGGGGGGGGGGGGGCACTGTTTAGGTTTGACTTCTATGAAGACTATATGAAAAGCATTTTTACCCGAATTTCGTCGACTCAAATTTTATTTAAGGATAATTTGTGCGAAGGGGGAAAAGATTCAACAAAAGAGATGTAACCTGCATTCAAAATGACAAGTCAATTCAATTTGGTAAGAAAATGAATTACCGAGTATATATATTTAAATGAAAAATAAGGTAAAGGAAATAAATAACTGAACATGATAAAATCCAATCAGTTGTCTAAAATATTATCTATACATTTCTTTTAGTAAAGAAACAGGAATCTGTTGCCAAGGTTGAAATTGTGGAAAATTTATGACAATAAAAAAGCATGTTAACAAGAAGTATTCATTTATTTTTCTCCTTTTAAATCTGAATTTGTCTTCTGCAACAATAGTTTTACCTGGTGTAACTCTGCATCTTGAAATTGCAGTCGTAAGGATTAATAATGGATATCAAGTTTAAAGTTATTCATCAGTTTTTTCTCATAAATATACTATACATTTATATATAGTTATAACTCCTAATGATTCAGAATGTCTAGGTTTTATAACGGTAAGACGGCTTCCGCTCTGGATGGAAAAATACTGATCGCTGATTGGCTTATTGATTTTTTTGATTGACAGCTGGCGTTTGGTTAATTGACATGTAACGAAGCTTACTTGAATTTTGCGACAAATTTCCAACCTGAATAATTTTCTGAAAACACTGTGCAGTCTGGTTTGTTTTTCTTTACGGTATTTATCAAACATCAAAAACCAAAATTCTAAGACCTAATAATCCTTTTGAAGCAGTGCAAGATTATGTTTTTTCACTGTCAGACTTTTGAACCACTGACCCCTGTTTTGCGACATACAAATCGAGGGACTTTTCACTCTTACAGGTGTCAGTCAAACAAATCTCATCCGAAAATAATGCGATTTTTCGTGAAAATTATGGGTATCGGCTTTCAAGGGCCGAAACAAAAATGGGCGTAGTTACATTCTGTCTTAAAAATTATTGCCACCGACATCACTTTATTAATATGGGCCTCTATTCTGAGAATAGGCGTGAGGTCTTGCATAAGTTTTGAAGTCTTTGATCTCACTATTTTTAGTCTGGATGTTTCTTTTAATGAAATTAAGGGTATAACGAGCTTTAGTTGGTACGTTTTTAATGTGCTTTTTTCCTCACAAAGTCTTCTCTGGTTGTAACTGCAAGGTATTTTGCATGTTTTGTGGTATTTAGTTCTATATTATGTAATTTGTTGGGGTATAAGATGGTATTTTTCTTTTTAGTTATTCTTACTACTTAACATTTATCTGGGTTGATTTCCACGTAGACCATTGTTTTTCTCAAAGTTCTAAATTTAGTAAATCAGTTTGCAGTTTCTCAGCATACCATTGTGTCATTGATAGGCAAAGATTCTGCTTTTAACTGAGTCAGACATGTGTAATAGCAGAGAAAGAGACAGGGACCAAGGACAGAACCTTGGGGCACCCGGACATAACTGGAACTAAATCCGGTTGCTCACCTTCTACAACGACTGTCTGGGTATATTGAGAATTGATCAGATCAAAAAGATGGTATCTTTATTACAATAAGGTCTGTCTGATTGCTGTCTTCTAAATTATCAATTATTTCTTCTGTGAAAGAAAGAAGCCGAGTATCTCAGTCTCTGTTTTGAACGGAAGCTATGTTGGAAAGGAGATGATAATTTGTTTTTAGTCAAAATGGTCCAAGATATTAGAGACTAAAATATGTTCCAAGAATTTTGATGCAATGCATGTGAGAGGAATAAGTCTACAGAACTTTGCTTACTTCCGTTTTCTGGACCTTTTTAAAGACAGGCGCCAGAGTTGCTGTTTTCCAGTCGTCAGGAAGAATGCCAGTAAGGAGGGCGGCCTGGAAGACCTTAGCTAGAAAAGGAGCAACTTCATGAACAGAGTTCTTTAAGCAGTCTGTGTGAAAAATGGTCTGGTCCAGATGCTTCATTGGGGTTAAGGTTTTTTCAAGAGTTTAAGAATACTATCTTCAGGTTCTTTGAATTCAGGCATACTGTCAGTGTAATGAGTTTTACTATGTTTAAATAATCTTAGTTCACAAAGTTGTTTTAGGCTGATACTTTTAGGTTTTAATAATACTAATTGAAACTGTTTCTTTAGAATATTTGTGGCTTTGTTGTGTAGGTTTTGCCATCAGATTTGAGTGGTGTTACACCATGGTTGTCAGTTTTCTTATTTTTAACAAATGAGTGAAGTTTTTTATTTGTACTTTTTCCAGAATCTTTAGGTAGTATCACAGAATCAAGATATTTCAAGTATGGTAGATGTAAGAGATAAAAAAAATATCTGAGTTTATCGTTCTTCTACCCTTCGACACATTTTAACAATTAGCTTTTGAAAACATTATGGGAACATTTATGATACTGTCTGTCATGTTTAGTCATCATTCGATTATGGATTTTGTCAACCGAGGGAGATTGCATTTTGCTTTAGTGAGTGTAGTTGGAACATGCATTTTAGAAATGTCAAGTAGTTTATTTTTGAACTTTTCCCGTGGTTTGGATCATTATTTGTTTAGATCACAGAAATCATTTTCATAGTATTGCGACGTTTCAGATTTCATAGCATCCTAATCTCCCTTTTTATATATTTTAACTTCTTGTTTTGGTCTGCCAACGGGTATGTTTAATTTATAACTTAACGTAGAGTCAGTTTACGGTCTCCGGACCAACGGTAAGCATCTTGCTTCTGAAGGTTCTCCGGTTTCTTGATTCTTGTTGTTTGTTTTTTGTTGAAGCGTAGCAGCAAATGGTGAATTTACCTGGGTTATCTTTTCAATGTTTGTTGATTCTACTTTTAAAAATACTTACATTTGGTGACATTTCAACTTGTGACATTATTTGGTAAACTGTTCCATGGTTCTGCAACTCGGATACTGAAGCTATTTTTTTCTGCGCTCTGTTTTTGACTTTTTCTTAAATGATTTGAAGTTGTCCCCTGTGGTTTTGTTATAAGTTAATAGTCGAAGCAATTATTTAATGGACGTAGTTTTGACGTTCGTGAACAATCTTATAAACTTGAATCATGTCGGCTCGTTGAGACCGTACAGGACTTGCGAATTCAAGATGAAGCCAGGTATCTTTTGTAATATACGATTCCTGATGGGGGCCTAACGAGGGAATACAATTGGGAAGGGAGGAGCTGTAACCCAGGTTATTTCCCTTACGTTTCTGACGTCAAAATAAACGCCTGAGGCGCTTGGGAGAAGCTATGTTCACGGGTAGTGCACGTGCGTAAATTCTATTTTGCACACGAACTTTACCCCCTCATCGAGAAGACAAGATGACAAAATGGTATCATGGCCATCGCTAGGTTCAACTGCTACACCTGTTGTGTTCAACTGATATCTCCTCTTGGTAGGCTTCTAGATCTAATTATTTTTTATGCATTTTCTTCAGGAATGATTGTCTGGAAGCGTTTCTTTACATTTCATCCCGGATGACAAGTTTAGTTTTTACACGTGTACACTGCACAAGATTTTTTTCATTCTTGAGCCTAAAACTGTTTTGCTTATATGTAGTTTTCAGACGTTCTTCATGCAAAGCTATTTATATATTGTATTCAATATAAGTATTACGCCAAAGAACAATCCCGCCGGTAACATTAATTGGTAGTTGGAAGTGATTCTTAAACATTTCTTCTGCTTCATAGAGGTTATTAGTGGTAGGTCTACTTGCCATTCATGACTTCCTGTATACTATCCATGGTTTGTGGCTGACAAACAAGCCTCCTTTCGTGTTGTGTTAGTAAGTGGTAAGTGCAATATGTTGCATCCCCTAAATTTGGGGAATGGTAACTTCCTATGTGAAGAAAGGGGGACTGTCCAAGATGCAGTGCACTTTCCAGATACTGAAAAATCATTTAGATCTAGCCCTTTACCACACAATCTCGGCTCTAAACAACCCCGAGAAAAAAAGCTTTTGAAAACATTGTGGGAAAAGGAGAAAATGCTGGTAACATGCATTTTCTCCTTTTCACACAATGTTTTCTACACTTCCCAAATAAAATTTAAATTTTTGAGTCACATTTATTTTGTCATCTGCAAATGCTTACAATTTGGACTGCTCTGAAATTTTGTCTTGTGGTACAGAGTTAAAACCATCAAACAACAAAACTATAGACTTGTCTGTATTGAAAAGCATAAGCAGACAAGAAATTCATTGCTGGTTATTAGCAGTTTCTGAATTACCCTCGATGGTTACCAGCATTGTCTTCTTTTCCCATAATGTTTTTAATAGGCCTCGTTCTCTGGGCTGTAAAAAGTCGGGACTGTGTGGTAAAGAGTTAATGCATTTATCTAAAAACGGACAATATCATGAAGTAGAAGCGTGCCTTGACATAATGAAAATTCACAAATGGCAAAAACTTTCGACCCAGGTCTGCAAACTGCATAAGCTGACGAAGGTCATTTTTCTTTTGCAGATGCATTAACCCTTTACCGAACAATGCCGCCTTTTGACGCCCCTGGGAAAGAAGCCTTTTCCCACAATGTTTTCTAACCTATCAAAAAAAAGTTGCACCATTTGAACCACATTAAAATTGACGCCTGCAAATGCTTTTAATTTGAATTTTAATTTGGCTAGAATTTTGTCGTCTGGTAAAGGATTAAGCCTACCTTTCAAATAGCATGACTCATATATTTTAAATAATAATACTATTTATTTTGCAACAAAGTTTCCCATACAGTACACTTGTATCGGAAATAATAATGATGAAATTGAGAACAATGAAAAAGGGAAGAATTGCATGGTGTGAGGGTCATGTAGCCTATAGCCTATAGCCTCATCAATGGGAATTTTGAGTTATCTAGAGTGAATATTTTAACCCTTAGAGTGACAAATAAACATATCAGACATTTTCATCTTAGAAATAGGACCTAAATACATGTAGCTGCAATTTCATGGCTGCCTTTGTGTACTGTGTTTCAGCAAAGTGGACATGTTTTGTGCAGCCTGGTCTTAATCTACACTGGACGCAAAGGCAACTATAATTGTGAAAGACTCTCTAAGGGTTAATTTTGTGAAATTTAAGGGCATTTGGTTTGGCAACTTTATTATGGGCAAGGTTTTGTCTTTAACCCCTTATCACATAATCCCAAGTTTTGATGTCCATACAGAAGAAAGCTTTGGAAAACAGTGGGAAGAGGAGAAAATCCAGTATTTTCTTCTCCCCACAATTTTTTCTACCTCTTTAAAGACAGGAGGTTTTTTTTTTTTTTTTTTTGAGGTGCATTGAATTTATCGTTTGCAAATGATTTCAATTTGGTTGAGTCTAAAATTTTGTTGTTTGGTAAAGAGTTAACTCTACCAATTGCTTTTGTTTAGACTTGTCAAAATTCAAAGCATTTGCAGACAACAAATAAAGTTTGGTTAAAATGATGGAATTTGCATTTTAACAGGTGAAAAAAAACATAGTGGGACAAGGAGAAATTTCTAGCATTTTCTGCTTTTCACACAGTGTTTTCAGAAAGCTTTTCTCTCATTAGAGCACTGGATGGTAAGGCTTAATATTCAGATCTTTTCTAAACATTGTTGCAAAGGAGGCAATTACTTCTTGACTTTTAAAACCTTTATCCAGATGAAAAAAACTTTAGACTATACCAAATTGAGAGCAAATTTCTGAGGAACCAGCATTTTCTATTTTTCTTACAATGTTTCCAAAACTTGAGATTGTGAGGTAAAGAGTTAACTTCTGAGTAAAGTTCCCTTCACAAATGCAGTTGCTTCTATTGCCTGTGGAGGTCAAGATCAGACTCTACCAGATATGCAGTCTGATTTTGTTTCTACACTGTGCCATTCCGTGAACCTGGTTTATGCATTTCTCACAATAAGAAATTTATTTGAAAAGAGTACCGGATATTTCAAAGTAGTCAAAAACTTCTTATCTGTTCCACAGGTAGCCTGTTCCAGCTGGTTTTAGTAGGTTTTTATGCTGACCTTGAGCGTATGGATACTCATAAGTTTATACAATCCCAGGTCTGTGGCTGACAAAAATTTTTAAGTGTCATTCTGTAAATGGTAAGTACAATACATTGCTTTTGTTACATTTAGAGCCCCGGCCAGGTAGCTTAATGGTTAGCGGGGTCCTGCGTGGCTCGTTGGTAAAGTATGGGACTCGTAACCAGGAGGCCCTGGGTTCGAGCCCTACCTGATCCGCTGGGTTTTTCGTGGCTGTGTCCTTGGGCATGATACTTCAGAGCCCTAGTCTAGGACTGGTAAAACCCAGGAGATACATACGTGAGCTGTTTCCATGATATGACTGGAATAATGTTACAAGAGGCATAAAACGCCATTCAGTCAATCAGTCAGTCATTGGTTAGCATATCTGACTTGTGACCTGGAGCTTGCGGGTTCAATACCCGGTTAAGGCAAACTTTCTTTCAGGCGATTTTTCACCTTTCACCTCTGATGCATGTCAGAAAAGTAGTCAGTGGCTTGGAAAGACAATTGTGTCGGTACTGGTGTGAGAAAGCCAGGAAACCTGTGCATAGGTGCACTGACCGCCATTACATAACCTTGGCTGTTCTAATGGAGTTAAACGCCAACAAAAACACAAAATATTTGTTACATTTAGAGTAAGATAACTTCTGATGGGGGAAAAAGTGGGTGGGCGAGATTGTATAGAACTCAATGCATGTTTTCCATTTGATAAGAAATGCATCTAAAATAATACCTGTAATTCAAATAAATAAAAAGCTTTTTGTCTGTTCCACAGGTGGCCTGTTCCAGTTTATTCTAGTCAGTTTTAAGCTGATCCTCATCATGTGATTGCTCAACATTCAGATGGCAAAATGGTGCTTCAACAAGACCAAAACAGATTCGGAAAAAATGAGGTAAGTCTCTTATTAATTTGTAATCTCAGAGATTGTATTGCTGAATGAGCAATGTAGCATGGTAATTGCAAATCACAATTTCTTTTACTTTCTTTGAAGCGTTTACACCGAAGTCTTTACTCATCTGTCCCTGATTCTGCCCTTCGATTTTCTTGTGAAGTTGCTACTGTAACTTGCATTACATTTTTAGTAGTATATCCTTTCTTGTGGAATGAAGTTTCGCTAAGAGTACAATGATATTGAAAATATGAAATTGACAGCATTATGAAACTCCTTGATGTGAGCTTGGGATCATGTGAGCTAAGGATCATGTAGAACCTTGTTACCAGGAAGCTTCAGTTATGGGAGTGAATATTTCATGATGTTAAACGACGAGGGTATTCCGATGAGGGTATTCCATTAAACCATTTTAATGTAGGCATTCTTCAGTCTATTTCATTTTTAGCTCTACTGGCCAAAGGCCAGCAGAGCTTATGTCAAGGTTTGGTTGCCGTCGTCCGTCTGTCCGTCCATCAGTCTTTTTCTTGTTAATGAGATAAAGTCCACATTTGTTGTTGGATTTTTGTGAAACTTGCAGAGTTTCTTTATATCATCAACGGCTTAAATCCTATGAATTTTGAAACAAATACACCATTTGATGACTTAGTCTTGTTTACTCAACAAAGTCCACATTATTGGACCCATTTCTTTGAAATTTACAGGGAGTCTGATACAATGAGACCCTTAGAGCGCCAAATAAACCCAACTGCCATTTTCAGTCTAGAAATAAAACTCACGTGATTGCAAAATTCAATGTTGCTTTTATCAAGAATGTCTCGGCAAAGTACTTATTATTTAAGTAATCACCATCATTTATTTTTATCTTTGCAGAGCTATCATCTGACAAGGATTCGACTTTGTTCTGGTAAGAATAATGTAACATAGGATTATCAAGGTTCAATAAATGAACAGATCTTAAAAAATAAAGAAATCAACAAATTAACAAGGAAAAAAAAAAAAAAAAAATGAAATAAAAAATGAAGATGTGAACAAATTAAAAGAAATATAAGAACAACAACACGAACAACAAAAAAGAAAAATAAACAGGTATATTTAAAAAAAAAAAAAAAAAAAAGCAAAAAAAAGTCAAACAGTAAAGACAAGAAAAAGTATTAAAAAAAAAAAAAAAAAAAAAAAGTGAAAAAAAAAAAAAAAAAAAAAAAAAAAAAGTAAATTAATGAATAAAATGAAAATATATCTGCAATGTCGAATTAAGCGCTTGTCTAATGATGCATAAAAAATTGGAGCATTAAATATCAGTACTCATCTTTTGGGATCAGGGTCACATTAGATGGTTTGTGTTGATGAGTGACAATGGACTAATGATCATTTGTAGGTCATACTATTTCACACATGAAAACTAACTGCTAAATGTTTCTTAGGGATATACTTGCAAGGGGCTCTTCTGCATTTAGGTATTTACATGTTTTTATGTTGAAGCATTCATCTGAAAATGTGTCCTCGTGGATGGGAAAAATCACTGCATGGCACTTGCTTTATATCACACACATAGCTATACTATTTATATTACATTTCCAAAGATTTTTTTGACCCAAAATTTGTTAGCTTTTTACCAATTACATCTGTTTCTTCATCTTTACGAAGATTTTGAATTAAAGGAATAATTAATGTTTCATCACTTTGATATTTCAAATTTTCTGTCAGAAACAGATAAGAAACAGCATTAATTTCTTGCCCGAATGATGGTCATGGGAGGGGTGGGGTCCAAGTGCTGGAAAGAAATCACCTGCTTTTTGACTTCATGGATAACTACATGTTAATATGAATTACTGTAATACCAATTTGAAAAAAAAAAAAAAAAAAAAAAAAAAAAAAAAAATTATTTCTGGATAGTCACATACAAGACAGGAATCTAATGTCGGGAATCTGTATGAAATTTTATCCAAGGTTTGACATTCGAAATTATGGTTCTGCCTTTAAAGTTCAAATTTAGTTTTGACTCTTGAAAATTTCGGCTCAGATGTCAAAAGCGTCAGAGTCTTGCAAAAGTTCTAACTGTTCACTAAGTACCATGTGCATTTTTTCAAAATTTATGATTTGTGACAGGTGTTCAAAATATTAAATTAGCTGAGAGGAAGAGAATGGCATAATATTAAAAAAAGATGAATCCTTTAAAACAGCGCCATGTCCTTCAAAATAGTAGGTGTGATACATTGATGTATACTAGCATGATGTGTGTCTAATAGACACACATTTAACACGTTTGAGGGTTAGTAAATCAAAGGGATTTGTAATTAACCACTAAGGTATAAGTATTATTAGCATGCATTATTCAGAACTCCAGACAGAGGGAGTCATTTTTATTTCAAAATTGAAAATATTAATTATTAGCAGTATCTACTAAACCCTATGTTATGGGTACTCATTAGAATTGTCTCATTGAGACAATTCTAATGAGTACCCACAACATAGGGTTTGGAAGAGAAGTAATGGATTTAGAATACCATCACTCCCTCTTATCTGGAGCTCTGATTATTTGATGTTAAGGATCTATAAAAATAGAAAAGGGATGTATTTTTTTTACTTTATTTTGCTTTTATTGGTTGTTATTCAGACTTGTATTTGGATTGATTTTAAGTAACCTTTTCCTAAACAACAAACTTTTGACTCATTCAAACAATTGTTGATGAAAAATTCAAAGCAGGTACATATGGACTTGAATCCTCGGATAGGGCAGAAAAGATTGGGGGACACAAAGAAAATGCTGGTTAACAACATTTTCTCCTTTTCCCACAATGTTTTCTAAAGCATTCTCCCTGCTTTTTTTTTTTTTTTTTTTTCAATCTAGGAATGGTTTAGTAAAGGGTTAAGTGACAGAGATTTTGAACCAATACCATTTTTAGCTTTGCTGTTTTTGAAGAAAATATCAAGATGTTGTTGTAGCCTTGATATCGTCATCGGCATCATCATCGCATCGTCATCAGCATTGTTGTCGGCGTCATCATCTTCATCTGCGTGGTTGTGCGAAAACTGTGACATTAATAATATCTCTGTTATTACTGAAGATATTTGCTTGAAACCTGGACAAGTTACCATTTATCAAAAGGGGAACCTATACAACAAGGGCAGATAACCATCAAAAAATTTTTGACACACTTATCTCTTTACCACATGACAAACATGTTGACTTGTCCAAACTGAAAGCATTTGCAGACAACAATTAAAATATTATTCAAATGATGGAAGTTGTCTTTAATAGGGTAGAAGACATTGTGGGAAAAGGAGACAATGCTGGTTACCAGCATTTTCTCCTTTTCCCATAATGTTTTCAAAAGTCTTCTTTCTCATGGTCGTTAAAAGTCGGGATTGTGTGGTAAAGGGTTACACCCCTTTTTCGACTTAGGTTCCTGTTGCATAAGTAAGAAAAAGAAAACTGACTTTTGCCCTACCCTTTCTTCTAAATACATAGACAAGAACTGTAACTTGGCTCTCACGACTACCCACAAAAGGGACAAAAGGAACTATATTTTGTATTATTTCTCTTCATATGTAGACAAGAAACGTAGTTAAGATGACTACCAAGTCATATGTGCCGGTTACGCACCAGTGAAACATGAAATATCGACTTATGATGCCTTCGGAAGCAACCGCTACCTGTTGCATAAGTCAAACAATTAGAGCCAATTTTTTCCCTTTTCTCTTACTAGAGCCACCGTAACATTAAAGAGGTCTCAATATCTATCCCCATGTGCATGACTTTTACGTTCCTGTGAAAACATATAATCCACTTAGGAGTCTTTCAGAAGCAACCGGTATGTGTTGCATAAGTCAAACAATGGGAAACAAATTTTTCCCTTTTTCTCTTACTAGGGCCCCCGAAACATTAAATCAGTCCCAATAAGTAATCGCAGCATGATACCGAAATCTTTCCCATAAAAATGTCTTGTACATCTTTAAAGTATATTGAAATTGGCCAATTACATAAAAATAAATGATAATAATTAAAGAAAATGATAAAAATAAAAGAAAAAAAAAAAAAAAAAAAAAAATGGCACAGCTGGGGTTCGAACCTCTGGCCACCAGGGCCAAAAAGGCTCTTGGCACAGCGGTCTTACCCACTGTGCTATGGAGGCAACTGGAAATTAGTCTGGCTATATATACCTATAACCATATCCCCCTCCCTTCCCATAATTCCTTGGAGAAAAAAAATCCAAGATGGCGGCCAAGAAAAACAAAATGGCGGCTAAACCATCGATCTAAACAATAAGGGAAGTTTTAAAGTGCTTTTAGGTCTTCTTTGAAGGCTGATATGTAATCCTTAGCAAATTGAGATGCATTCTCCATCCATACACGCCAGAATTTACCGACATTGGGCTATAATTTAGGAAAGCAGGGTGACAGAAGAACTTGGTAACATGTTTTCGAGCAGACTACCAGGTTGACAACCTGGATTCGATTTGTCATTCTAGTTCAGGCCGGCTTCCACACTGCACATTGATACATTGAGTATGCTAAGATGATCAATAGACACTGTAAAAGCCCCAGAGAATATTGTCACAAGTGGATAAATTTAGAAAGACAACTATTTCTGTAGCAACTGGTTCCTGTAGCATGAGTCGAACAGAAGGAACTATATTTTGTATTATTTCTCTTCATATGTAGACAAGAAATGTAGTTACGATGACTACCAACTCATATGTTCTGGTTACGCATCCGTGAAAATATGAAATATCGACATATGATGCCTTCATAAGCAACCGCTACAAGTCGCATAAGTCAAACAATTTGAGCCAATTTTTTCGCTTTTCTCTTACTAGGGCCACAGTAACATTAAAGCGGTCTAATTATCTATCCCCACGTGCATGACCTATACGCGCCCGCGAAAACATACAATCCACTTACGAATCTTTCAGAAGCAACCTGTATGTGTTGCATAAATCAAACAATGGGAACCTAATTTTTTTTCCCTTTTTCTCTTACTAGGGCCCCCGAAACATTAAATTGGACCCAATAACTAACCGCATGTACATGACCTTTGCGCGCCCGCGAAAACATACAATCGACTTCTGACACTTTCGGAGGCAACCGGTACCTCTTGCATGAGTCAAACAATGGGAACCAAATTTTTTTCCCTTTTTCTCTTACTAGGGCCCCGAAAAATTAAATCGGTCCCAATAACTAACCGCATGTACATGACCTTTGCATGCCCGCGAAAACATATTATCGACTTCCGACAGTTTCGGAAGCAACCGGCTCCTGTTGCATAGGTAAGAAAAAGAAAACTGAATTTTGCCCTACCCTTTCTTCTAAATACACACGCAAGAACTGTAACTTGGCTCTAACGACTACCCACTCATTTGTAGGAGTTTTACTCGCTGTGCAGAAACAGCCATACGCGGCTCTTGCGCGCAGCCAAAGCCATCAAAGATATAGCATGATACCGAAATCTTTCCCATGAAAATGTCTTGTACATCTTTAAAGTATATTGAAATTGGCCAAGTACATAAAAATAAATGATAACAATTAAAGAAAATGATAAAAATAAAAGAAAAAAAAAATGGCACAGCTTGGTTTCGAACCTCTGGCCACCAGGGCGAAAAAGGCTCTGGGCACAGCGGTCTTACCGACTGTGCTATGGAGGCAACTGGAAATTAGTCTGGATATATATACCTATAACCATATCCCCCCTCCATTCCCATAATTCCTTGGAGAAAAATATCCAAGATGGCGGCCAAGAAAAACAAAATGGCGACTAAACCATCGATCTAAAAAATAAGGGAAGTTTTAAAGTGCTTTTAGGTCTTCTTTGAAGGCTGATATGTAATCCTTAGCAAATTGAGATGCTTTCTCCATCCATACATGCCAGAATTTACCGACATTGGGCTAGAATTTAGGAAAACAGGGTGACAGAAGAACTTGGTAACATGTTTTCGAGCAGACTACCAGGTTGACAACCCTGGATCCGATTTGTCATTCTAGTTCAGGCCGGCTTCCACACTGCACATTGATACATTGAATATTCTAAGATGATCAATGGACACTGTAAAAGCCCCAGAAAATATTGTCACAAGTGGATAAATTTAGAAAGACAACTATTTCTGTAGCAACTGGTTCCTGTAGCATGAGTCGAACAGAAGGAACTATATTTTGTATTATTTCTCTTCATATGTAGACAAGAAATGTAGTTACGATGACTACCAACTCATATGTGCCGGTTACACACCCGTGAAAACATGAAATATCGACTTATGATGCCTTCGGAAGCAACCGCTACCTGTTGCATAAGTCAAACATTTAGAGCCAATTTTTTCGCTTTTCTCTTACTAGGGCCACCGTAACATTAAAGCGGTCTCAATATCTATCCGCACGTTTATGACCTTTACGCGCCCGCGAAAACATATAATCCACTTACGAATCTTTCAGAAGCAACCAGTATGTGTTGCATAAGTCAAACAATGGGAACCAAATTGTTTTCCCTTTTTCTCTTACTAGGGCCCCAGAAACATTGAATGGGTCCCAATAACTAACCGTGTGTACATGACCTTTGCGCACCCGCGAAAACATACAATCGACTTCCGACACTTTCGGAGGCAACCGGTACCTCTTGCATGAGTCAAACAATGGGAACCAAATTTTTTTCCCTTTTTCTCTTACTAGGGCCACGAAAAATTAAATCGGTCCCAATAACTAACCGCATGTACATGACCTTTGCATGCCCGCGAAAACATATTATCGACTTCCGACAGTTTCGGAAGCAACCGGCACCTGTTGCATAAGTAAGAAAAAGAAAACTGAATTTTGCCCTAATCTTTCTTCTAAATACACACGCAAGAACTGTAACTTGGCTCTCACGACTACCCACTCATTTGTAGCAGTTTTACTCGCTGTGCAGAAACAGCCATACGCGGCTCTTGCGCGCAGCCAAAGTCATCAAAGATATAGCATGATACCGAAATCTTTCCCATGAAAATGTCTTGTACATCTTTAAAGTATATTGAAATTGGCCAATTACATAAGAATAAATGATAAAAATTAAAGAACATGATAAAAATAATAGAAAAAAAAAATGGCACAGCTTGGGTTCGAACCTCTGGCCACCAGGGCCAAAAAGGCTCTTGGCACAGCGGTCTTACCCACTGTGCTATGGAGGCAACTGGAAATTAGTCTGGATATATATACCTATAACCATATCCCCCCTCCCTTCCCATAAGTCCTTGGAGAAAAAAATCCAAGATGGCAGCCAAGAAAAACAAAATGGCGGCTACACCATCGATCTAAAAAATAAGGGAAGTTTTAAAGTGCTTTTAGGTCTTCTTTGAAGGCTGATATGTAATCCTTAGCAAATAGAGATGCTTTCTCCATCCATACATGCCAGAATTTACCGACATTGGGCTAGAATTTAGGAAAACAGGGTGACAGAAGAACTTGGTAACATGTTTTCGAGCAGACTACCAGGTTGACAACCCTGGATCCGATTTGTCATTCTAGTTCAGGCCGGCTTCCACACTGCACATTGATACATTGAATATTCTAAGATGATCAATGGACACTGTAAAAGCCCCAGAAAATATTGTCACAAGTGGATAAATTTAGAAAGACAACTATTTCTGTAGCAACTGGTTCCTGTAGCATGAGTCGAACAGAAGGAACTATATTTTGTATTATTTCTCTTCATATGTAGACAAGAAATGTAGTTACGATGACTACCAACTCATATGTGCCGGTTACGCACCCATGAAAACATGAAATATCGACTTATGATGCCTTCGGAAGCAACCGCTACCTGTTGCATAAGTCAAACATTTAGAGCCAATTTTTTCGCTTTTCTCTTACTAGGGCCACCGTAACATTAAAGCGGTCTCAATAGCTATCCGCACGTTTATGACCTTTACGCGCCCGCGAAAACATAATCCACTTACGAATCTTTCAGAAGCAACCGGTATGTGTTGCATAAGTCAAACAATGGGAACCAAATTGTTTTCCCTTTTTCTCTTACTAGGGCCCCCGAAACATTAAATGGGTCCCAATAACTAACCATATGTACATGACCTTTGCGCGCCCGCGAAAACATACAATCGTCTTCCGACACTTTCGGAGGCAACCAGTACCTCTTGCATAAGTCAAACAATGGGAACCAAATTTTTTTCCCTTTTTCTCTTACTAGGGCCCCCGAAACATTAAATCGGTCCCAATAACTAACCGCATGTACATGACCTTTGCATGCCTACGAAAACATATTATCGACTTCCGACCCTTTTGGAAGCAACCGGCTCCTGCTGCATAAGTAAGAAAAACAAAACTGAATTTTGCCCTACCCTTTCTTCTAAATACACACGCAAGAACTGTAACTTGGCTCTCACGACTACCCACTGATTTGTAGCAGTTTTATTCGCTGTGCAGAAACAGCCATACGCGGCTCTTGCGCGCAGCCAAAGCCATCAAAGATATAGCATGATACCGAAATCTTTCCCATGAAAATGTCTTGTACATCTTTAAAGTATATTGAAATTGGCCAATTACATAAGAATAAATGATAAAAATTAAAGAACATGATAAAAATAATAGAAAAAAAAAAATGGCCCAGCTTGGGTTCGAACCTCTGGCCACCAGGGCCAAAAAGGGCTCTTGGCACAGCGGTCTTACCCACTGTGCTATGGAGGCAACTGGAAATTCGTCTGGCTATATATACCTATAACCATATCCCCCCTCCCTTCCCATAATACCTTGGAGAAAAAAAATCCAAGATGGCGGACAAAAAAAAAAAAAAAAAAAGAATGGCGGCTAAACCATCGATCTAAGCAATAAGGGAAGTTTTAAAGTACTTTTAGGTCTTCTTTGAAAACTGATATGTAATCCTTAGCAAATTGAGATGCTTTCTCCATCCATACATGCCAGAATTTACCGACATTAGGCTATAATTTAGGAAAACAGGGTGACAGAAGAACTTGGTCACTTGTTTTCGAGCAGACTACCAGGTTGACAACCCTGGATCCGATTTGTCATTCTAGTTCAGGCCGGCTTCCACACTGCACATTGATACATTGAATATGCTAAGATGATCAATGGACACTGTAAAAGCCCCAGAAAATATTGTCACAAGTGGATAAATTTAGAAAGACAACTATTTCTGTAGCAACTGGTTCCTGTAGCATGAGTCGAACAGAAGGAACTATATTTTGTATTATTTCTTTTCATATGTAGACAAGAAATGTAGTTGCAATGACTACTAACTCATATGTGCCGGTTACGCACCCGTGAAAACATGAAATATTGACTTATGATGCCTTCGGAAGCAACCGCTACCTGTTGCATAAGTCAAACATTTAGAGCCAATTTTTTCCCTTTTCTCTTACTAGGGCCACCGTAACATTAAAGCAGTCTCAATATCTCTCCCCATGCGCATGACCTTTACGCGCCCGCGAAAACATATAATCCACTTACGAATCTTTCAGAAGCAACCGGTATGTGTTGCATAAGTCAAACAATAGGAACCAAATTGTTTTCCCTTTTTCTCTTACTAGGGCCCCCGAAACATAAAATCAGTCCCAATAACTAACTGCATGTACATGACCTTTGCGCGCCCGCGAAAACATACAATCGTCTTCCGACACTTTCGGAGGCAACCAGTACCTCTTGCATAAGTCAAACAATGGGAACCAAATTTTTTTCCATTTTTCTCTGACTAGGGCCCCCGAAACATTAAATCGGTCCCAATAACCAACCGCATCTACTTGACCTTTGCATGCCCGCGAAAACATATTATCGACTTTCGACACTTTCGGAAGCAACCGGCTCCTGTTGCATAAGTAAGAAAAAGAAAACTGAATTTTGCCCTACCCTTTCTTCTAAATACACAGGCAAGAACAGTAACTTGGCTCTCACGACTACCCATTCATTTGTAGCAGTTTTACTCGCTGTGCAGAAACAGCCATACGTGGGTCTTGCGGGAAGCCAAAGCCATCAAAGATACAGCCTGATACCGAAATCTTTCCCATGAAAATGTCTTGTACATCTTTAAAGTATATTGAAATTGGCCAATTACATAAAAATAAATGATAACAATTAAAGAAAATGATAAAAAAAAAAAAAAAAAAAAAAATGGCACAGCTGGGGTTCGAACCTCTGGCCACCACGGCGAAAAACGCTCTTGGCACAGCGGTCTTACCCACTGTGCTATGGAGGCAACTGGTTGGTTGGTTATTTCCGTTTATTTATCGTCGCTACCGGTTGCCCATCTGAGCGACGCACCCAGAAGATGGTTAGTTGTTACGGGGGATAGTGCAAGGACACAGGTCGAAACTACTGAGAGCTTCGCCTGGTTCTTTAACGTGCTCGGCGTATAGCACCGTCACACGGGACCTCGGTTTAATGTCTCATCCGAAAGACTATTAGTAATTTTTTTAGTTGGCCAGCCGGGGATACGAACCCACAATCTGTAGGACATTGTGTTCACAAGTCCTACGCTCTACCTACTGAGCTATATCGGCTGGTGGAGGCAACTGGAAATTAGTCTGGCTATATATACCTATAACCATATCTCCCCTCCCTTCCCATAATTCCTTGGAGAAAAAATCCAAGATGGCGGCTAAGAAAAACAAAATGGCGGCTAAACCATCGATCTAAGCAATAAGGGAAGTTTTAAAGTGCTTTCAGGTCTTCTTTGAAGTCTGATATGTAATCCTTAGCAAATTGAGATGCTTTCTCCATCCATACACGCCAGAATTTACCGACATTGGGCTATAATTTAGGAAAACAGGGTGACAGAAGAACTTGGTAACATGTTTTCGAGCAGACTACCAGGTTGACAACCCTGGATCCGATTTGTCATTCTAGTTCAGGCCGGCTTCCACACTGCACATTGATACATTGAATATGCTAAGATGATCAACGGACACTGTAAAAGCCCCAGAAAATATTGTCACAAGTGGATAAATTTAGAAAGACAACTATTTCTGTAGCAACTGGTTCCCGTAGCATGAGTCGAACAGAAGGAACTATATTTTGTATTATTTCTCTTCATATGTAGACAAGAAATGTAGTTACAATGACTACTAACTCATATGTGCCGGTAACGCACCCGTGAAAACATGAAATATCGACTTATGATGCCTTCGGAAGCAACCGCTACCTGTTGCATAAGTCAAACATTTAGAGCTAATTTTTTCCCTTTTCTCTTACTAGGGCCACCATAACATTAAGGCGGTCTCAATATCTATCCCCACGCACATGACCTTTACGCGCCCACGAAAACATACAATCCACTTACGAATCTTTCAGAAGCAACCGGTATGTGTTGCATAAGTCAAACAATGGGAACCAAATTTTTTTCCCTTTTTCTCTTATTAGGGCCCCCGAAACATTAAATCGGTCCCAATAACTAACTGCATGTACATGACCTTTGCATGCCCGCGAAAACATATTATCGACTTCCGACACTTTCGGAAGCAACCGGCTCCTGTTGCATAAGTAAGAAAAAGAAAACTGAATTTTGCCCTACCCTTTCTTCTAAATACACAGGCAAGAACTGTAACGTGGCTGTCACGACTACCCACTCATTTGTAGCAGTTTTATTCGCTGTGCAGAAACAGCCATGCGCGGCTCTTGCGCGCAGCCAAAGCCATCAAAGATATAGCATGATACCGAAATCTTTCCCATGAAAATGTCTTGTACATCTTTAAAGTATATTGAAATTGGCCAATTACATGAGAATAAATGATAACAATTAAAGAAAATGATAAAAATAAAAGAAAAAAAAAATGGCACAGCTTGGGTTCGAACCTCTGGCCACCAGGGCCCAAAAGGCTCTTGGCACAGCGGTCTTATCCACTGTGCTATGGAGGCAACTGGAAATTAGTCTGGCTATATATACCTATAACCATATCCCCCCTCTCTTCCCATAATTCCTTGGAGAAAAAAAAATCCAAGATGGCGGCCAAGAAAAA
This sequence comes from Tridacna gigas, assembly GCA_945859785.2. NCBI lineage: Eukaryota > Metazoa > Mollusca > Bivalvia > Cardiida > Cardiidae > Tridacna > Tridacna gigas. The sequence goes on along the minus strand of OX244039.2, from coordinate 13,722,869 downwards.
CAAAATGGAGGCTAAACCATCGATCTAAACAATAAGGGAAGTTTTAACGTGCTTTTAGGTCTTCTTTGAAGGCTGATATGTAATCCTTAGCAAAAAGAGATGCTTTCTCCATCCATACACGCCAGAATTTACCGACATTGGGCTATAATTTAGGAAAACAGGGTGACAGAAGAACTTGGTAACATGTTTTCAAGCAGACTACCAGGTTGACAACCCTGGATCCGATTTGTCATTCTAGTTCAGGCCGGCTTCCACACTGCACATTGATACATTGAATATGCTAAGATGATCAACGGACACTGTAAAAGCCCCAGAAAATATTGTCACAAGTGGATAAATTTAGAAAGACAACTATTTCTGTAGCAACTGGTTCCTGTAGCATGAGTCGAACAGAAGGAACTATATTTTGTATTATTTCTCTTCGTATGTAGACAAGAAATGTAGTTACGATGACTACCAACTCATATTTGCCGCTTACGCACCCGTGAAAACATGAAATATCGACTTATGATGCCTTCGGAAGGAACCGTTACCTGTTGCATAAGTCAAACATTTAGAGCCAATCTTTTCCCTTTTCTCTTACTAGGGCAACCGTAACATTAAAGCGGTCTCAATATCTATCCCCACGCGCATGACCTTTACGCGCCCGTGAAAACATATAATCCACTTACGAATATTTCAGAAGCAACCAGTATGTGTTGCATAAGTCAAACAATGGGAACCAAATTTTTTTTCCCTTTTTCTATTACTAGGGCCCCCGAAACCTTAAATCGGTCCCAATAACTAACCGCATGTACATGACCTTTGCACTTCCGCTAAAACATACAAACGACTTCCGACACTTTCGGAGGCAACCAGTGCCTCTTGCAAAAGTCAAACAATGGGAACCAATTTTTTTTCCATTTTTCTCTTACTAGGGCCCCCGAAACATTAAATCGGTCCCAATAAGTAACCGCATGTACATGACCTTTGCGCGCCCGCGAAAACATACAATCGACTTCCCATACTTTCGGAGGCAACCAGTACCTCTTGCATAAGTCAAAGAATGGATACCAAATTGTTTTCCATTTTTCTCTTACTAGGGCCCCCGAAACATTAAATCGGTCCCAATAACTAACCGCATGTACATGACCTTTGCATGCCCGCGAAAACATATTATCGACTTCCGACACTTTTGGAAGCAACCGGCTCCTGTTGCATAAGTAAGAAAAAGAAAACTGAATTTTGCCCTACCCTTTCTTCTAAATACACAGGCAAGAACTGTAACTTGGCTCTCACGACTACCCACTCATTTGTAGCAGTTTTACTCGCTGTGCAGAAACAGCCATACGCGGCTCTTGCGCGCAGCCAAAGCCATCAAAGATATAGCATGATACCGAAATCTTTCCCATGAAAATGTCTTGTACATCTTTAAAGTATATTGAAATTGGTCAATTACATAAGAATAAATGATAACAATTAAAGAAAATGATAAAAATAAAAGAAAAAAAATGGCACAGCTGGGGTTCGAACCTCTGGCCACCAGGGCCAAAAAGGCTCTTGGCACAGCGGTCTTACCCACTGTGCTATGGAGGCAACTGGAAATTAGTCTGGCTATATATACCTATAACCATATCCCCCCTCCCTTCCCATAATTCCTTGGAGAAAAAAAATCCAAGATGGCGGCCAAGAAAAACAAAATGGCGGCTAAACCATCGATCTAAACAATAAGGGAAGTTTTAAAGTGCTTTTAGGTCTTCTTTGAAGGCTGATATGTAATCCTTAGCAAATTGAGATGCTTTCTCCATCCATACACGCCAGAATTTACCGACATTAGGCTATAATTTAGGAAAACAGGGTGACAGAAGAACTTGGTAACATGTTTTCGAGCAGACTACCAGGTTGACAACCCTGGATCCGATTTGTCATTCTAGTTCAGGCCGGCTTCCACACTGCACATTGATGAATTGAATTTGCTAAGATGATCAATGGACACTTTAAAAGCCCCAGAAAATATTGTCACAAGTGGATAAATTTAGAAAGACAACTATTTCTGTAGCAACTGGTTCCTGTAGCATGAGTCGAACAGAAGGAACTATATTTTGTATTATTTCTCTTCATATGTAGACAAGAAATGTAGTTACGATGACTACCAACTCATATGTGCCAGTTACGCACCCGTGAAAACATGAAATATCGACTTATGATGCATTCGGAAGCAACCGCTACCTGTTGCATAAGTCAAACATTTAGAGCCAATTTTTTCCCTTTTCTCTTACTAGGGCCACCGTAACATTAAAGCGGTCTCAGTATCTATCCCCACGCGCATGACCTTTACGCGCCCGTGAAAACATATAATCCACTTACGAATCTTTCAGAAGCAACCGGTATGTGTTGCATAAGTCAAACAATGGGAACCAAATTTTTTTTCCCTTTTTCTCTTACTAGGGCCCCCGAAACATTAAATCGGTCCCAATAACTAACCGCATGTACATGACCTTTGCGCGCCCGCGAAAACATACAATCGACTTCCGACACTTTCGGAGGCAACCTGTACCTCTTGCATAAGTCAAACAATTGGAACCAAATTGTTTACCATTTTTCTCTTACTAGGGCCCCCGAAACATTAAATCAGTCCCAATAACTAACCGCATGTACATGACCTTTGCATGCCCGTGAAAACATATTATCGACTTCCGACACTTTCGGAAGCAACCGGCTCCTGCTGCATAAGTAAGAAAAAGAAAACTGAATTTTGCCCTACCCTTTCTTCTAAATACACAGGCAAGAACAGTAACTTGGCTCTCACGACTACCCACTCATTTGTAGCAGTTTTACTCGCTGTGCAGAAACAGCCATACGCGGCTCTTGCGCGCAGCCAAAGCCTACAAAGATATAGCATGATATCGAAATCTTTCCCATGAAAATGTCTTGTACATCTTTAAAGTATATTGAAATTGGCCAATTACATAAGAATAAATGATAACAATTAAAGAAAATGATAAAAATAAAATAAAAAAAAAAATGGCACAGCTGGGGTTCGAACCTCTGGCCACCAGTGCCAAAAAAAGGACTCTTCGTACAGCGGTCTTACCCACTGTGCTATGGAGGCAACTGGAAATTAGACTAGCTATATATACCTATAACCATATCCCCCCTCTCTTCTCATAATTCCTTGGAGAAAAAAAATCGAAGATGGCGGCCAAGAAAAACAAAATGGCGGCTAAACCATCGATCTAAAAAATAAGGGAAGTTTTAAAGTGCTTTTAGGTCTTCTTTGAAGGCTGATATGTAATCCTTAGCAAATTGAGATGCTTTCTCCATCCATACACGCCAGAATTTACCGACATTAGGCTATAATTTAGGAAAACAGGGTGACAGAAGAACTTGGTAACATGTTTTCGAGCAGACTACCAGGTTGACAACCCTGGATCCGATTTGTCATTCTAGTTCAGGCCGGCTTCCACACTGCACATTGATGAATTGAATTTGCTAAGATGATCAATGGACACTTTAAAAGCCCCAGAAAATATTGTCACAAGTGGATAAATTTAGAAAGACAACTATTTCTGTAGCAACTGGTTCCTGTAGCATGAGTCGAACAGAAGGAACTATATTTTGTATTATTTCTCTTCATATGTAGACAAGAAATGTAGTTACGATGACTACCAACTCATATGTGCCAGTTACCCACCCGTGAAAACATGAAATATCGACTTATGATGCCTTCGGAAGCAACCGCTACCTGTTGCATAAGTCAAACATTTAGAGCCAATTTTTTCCCTTTTCTCTTACTAGGGCCACCGTAACATTAAAGCGGTCTCAATATCTATCCCCACGTGCATGACCTTTACGCGCCCGTGAAAACATATAATCCACTTACGAATCTTTCAGAAGCAACCGGTATGTGTTGCATAAGTCAAACAATGGGAACCAAATTTTTTTTCCCTTTTTCTCTTACTAGGGCCCCCGAAACATTAAATCGATCCCAATAACTAACCGCATGTACATGACCTTTGCGCGCCCGCGAAAACATACAATCGACTTCCGACACTTTCGGAGGCAACCTGTACCTCTTGCATAAGTCAAACAATTGGAACCAAATTGTTTACCATTTTTCTCTTACTAGGGCCCCCGAAACATTAAATCAGTCCCAATAACTAACCGCATGTACATGACCTTTGCATGCCCGTGAAAACATATTATCGACTTCCGACACTTTCGGAAGCAACCGGCTCCTGCTGCATAAGTAAGAAAAAGAAAACTGAATTTTGCCCTACCCTTTCTTCTAAATACACAGGCAAGAACAGTAACTTGGCTCTCACGACTACCCACTCATTTGTAGCAGTTTTACTCGCTGTGCAGAAACAGCCATACGCGGCTCTTGCGCGCAGCCAAAGCCTACAAAGATATAGCATGATATCGAAATCTTTCCCATGAAAATGTCTTGTACATCTTTAAAGTATATTGAAATTGGCCAATTACATAAGAATAAATGATAACAATTAAAGAAAATGATAAAAATAAAAGAAAAAAAAAAATGGCACAGCTGGGGTTCGAACCTCTGGCCACCAGTGCCAAAAAAAGGACTCTTCGTACAGCGGTCTTACCCACTGTGCTATGGAGGCAACTGGAAATTAGACTAGCTATATATACCTATAACCATATCCCCCCTCTCTTCTCATAATTCCTTGGAGAAAAAAAATCGAAGATGGCGGCCAAGAAAAACAAAATGGCGGCTAAACCATCGATCTAAAAAATAAGGGAAGTTTTAAAGTGCTTTTAGGTCTTCTTTGAAGGCTGATATGTAATCCTTAGCAAATTGAGATGCTTTCTCCATCCATACACGCCAGAATTTACCGACATTAGGCTATAATTTAGGAAAACAGGGTGACAGAAGAACTTGGTAACATGTTTTCGAGCAGACTACCAGGTTGACAACCCTGGATCCGATTTGTCATTCTAGTTCAGGCCGGCTTCCACACTGCACATTGATGAATTGAATTTGCTAAGATGATCAATGGACACTTTAAAAGCCCCAGAAAATATTGTCACAAGTGGATAAATTTAGAAAGACAACTATTTCTGTAGCAACTGGTTCCTGTAGCATGAGTCGAACAGAAGGAACTATATTTTGTATTATTTCTCTTCATATGTAGACAAGAAATGTAGTTACGATGACTACCAACTCATATGTGCCAGTTACCCACCCGTGAAAACATGAAATATCGACTTATGATGCCTTCGGAAGCAACCGCTACCTGTTGCATAAGTCAAACATTTAGAGCCAATTTTTTCCCTTTTCTCTTACTAGGGCCACCGTAACATTAAAGCGGTCTCAATATCTATCCCCACGCGCATGACCTTTACGCGCCCGTGAAAACATATAATCCACTTACGAATCTTTCAGAAGCAACCGGTATGTGTTGCATAAGTCAAACAATGGGAACCAAATTTTTTTTCCCTTTTTCTCTTACTAGGGCCCCCGAAACATTAAATCGATCCCAATAACTAACCGCATGTACATGACCTTTGCGCGCCCGCGAAAACATACAATCGACTTCCGACACTTTCAGAGGCAACCTGTACCTCTTGCATAAGTCAAACAATTGGAACCAAATTGTTTACCATTTTTCTCTTACTAGGGCCCCCGAAACATTAAATCAGTCCCAATAACTAACCGCATGTACATGACCTTTGCATGCCCGTGAAAACATATTATCGACTTCCGACACTTTCGGAAGCAACCGGCTCCTGCTGCATAAGTAAGAAAAAGAAAACTGAATTTTGCCCTACCCTTTCTTCTAAATACACAGGCAAGAACAGTAACTTGGCTCTCACGACTACCCACTCATTTGTAGCAGTTTTACTCGCTGTGCAGAAACAGCCATACGCGGCTCTTGGCGCAGCCAAAGCCTACAAAGATATAGCATGATATCGAAATCTTTCCCATGAAAATGTCTTGTACATCTTTAAAGTATATTGAAATTGGCCAATTACATAAGAATAAATGATAACAATTAAAGAAAATGATAAAAATAAAAGAAAAAAAAAAATGGCACAGCTGGGGTTCGAACCTCTGGCCACCAGTGCCAAAAAAAGGACTCTTCGTACAGCGGTCTTACCCACTGTGCTATGGAGGCAACTGGAAATTAGACTAGCTATATATACCTATAACCATATCCCCCCTCCCTTCTCATAATTCCTTGGAGAAAAAAAATCCAAGATGGCGGCCAAGAAAAACAAAATGGCGGCTAAACCATCGATCTAAAAAATAAGGGAAGTTTTAAAGTGCTTTTAGGTCTTCTTTGAAGGCTGATATGTAATCCTTAGCAAATTGAGATGCTTTCTCCATCCATACACGCCAGAATTTACCGACATTAGGCTATAATTTAGGAAAACAGGGTGACAGAAGAACTTGGTAACATGTTTTCGAGCAGACTACCAGGTTGACAACCCTGGATCCGATTTGTCATTCTAGTTCAGGCCGGCTTCCACACTGCACATTGATGAATTGAATTTGCTAAGATGATCAATGGACACTTTAAAAGCCCCAGAAAATATTGTCACAAGTGGATAAATTTAGAAAGACAACTATTTCTGTAGCAACTGGTTCCTGTAGCATGAGTCGAACAGAAGGAACTATATTTTGTATTATTTCTCTTCATATGTAGACAAGAAATGTAGTTACGATGACTACCAACTCATATGTGCCAGTTACCCACCCGTGAAAACATGAAATATCGACTTATGATGCCTTCGGAAGCAACCGCTACCTGTTGCATAAGTCAAACATTTAGAGCCAATTTTTTCCCTTTTCTCTTACTAGGGCCACCGTAACATTAAAGCGGTCTCAATATCTATCCCCACGCGCATGACCTTTACGCGCCCGTGAAAACATATAATCCACTTACGAATCTTTCAGAAGCAACCGGTATGTGTTGCATAAGTCAAACAATGGGAACCAAATTTTTTTTCCCTTTTTCTCTTACTAGGGCCCCCGAAACATTAAATCGATCCCAATAACTAACCGCATGTACATGACCTTTGCGCGCCCGCGAAAACATACAATCGACTTCCGACACTTTCGGAGGCAACCTGTACCTCTTGCATAAGTCAAACAATTGGAACCAAATTGTTTTCCATTTTTCTCTTACTAGGGCCCCTGAAACATTAAATCAGTCCCAATAACTAACCGCATGTACATGACCTTTGCATGCCCGTGAAAACATATTATCGACTTCCGACACTTTCGGAAGCAACCGGCTCCTGCTGCATAAGTAAGAAAAAGAAAACTGAATTTTGCCCTACCCTTTCTTCTAAATACACAGGCAAGAACAGTAACTTGGCTCTCACGACTACCCACTCATTTGTAGCAGTTTTACTCGCTGTGCAGAAACAGCCATACGCGGCTCTTGCGCGCAGCCAAAGCCTACAAAGATATAGCATGATATCGAAATCTTTCCCATGAAAATGTCTTGTACATCTTTAAAGTATATTGAAATTGGCCAATTACATAAGAATAAATGATAACAATTAAAGAAAATGATAAAAATAAAAGAAAAAAAAAAATGGCACAGCTGGGGTTCGAACCTCTGGCCACCAGTGCCAAAAAAAGGACTCTTCGTACAGCGGTCTTACCCACTGTGCTATGGAGGCAACTGGAAATTAGACTAGCTATATATACCTATAACCATATCCCCCCTCCCTTCTCATAATTCCTTGGAGAAAAAAAATCCAAGATGGCGGCCAAGAAAAACAAAATGGCGGCTAAACCATCGATCTAAACAATAAGGGAAGTTTTAAAGTGCTTTTAGGTCTTCTTTGAAGGCTGATATGTAATCCTTAGCAAATTGAGATGCTTTCTCCATCCATACACGCCAGAATTTACCGACATTAGGCTATAATTTAGGAAAACAGGGTGACAGAAGAACTTGGTAACATGTTTTCGAGCAGACTACCAGGTTGACAACCCTGGATCCGATTTGTCATTCTAGTTCAGGCCGGCTTCCACACTGCACATTGATGAATTGAATTTGCTAAGATGATCAATGGACACTTTAAAAGCCCCAGAAAATATTGTCACAAGTGGATAAATTTAGAAAGACAACTATTTCTGTAGCAACTGGTTCCTGTAGCATGAGTCGAACAGAAGGAACTATATTTTGTATTATTTCTCTTCATATGTAGACAAGAAATGTAGTTACGATGACTACCAACTCATATGTGCCAGTTACGCACCCGTGAAAACATGAAATATCGACTTATGATGCATTCGGAAGCAACCGCTACCTGTTGCATAAGTCAAACATTTAGAGCCAATTTTTTCCCTTTTCTCTTACTAGGGCCACCGTAACATTAAAGCGGTCTCAGTATCTATCCCCACGCGCATGACCTTTACGCGCCCGTGAAAACATATAATCCACTTACGAATCTTTCAGAAGCAACCGGTATGTGTTGCATAAGTCAAACAATGGGAACCAAATTTTTTTTCCCTTTTTCTCTTACTAGGGCCCCCGAAACATTAAATCGGTCCCAATAACTAACCGCATGTACATGACCTTTGCGCGCCCGCGAAAACATACAATCGACTTCCGACACTTTCGGAGGCAACCTGTACCTCTTGCATAAGTCAAACAATTGGAACCAAATTGTTTACCATTTTTCTCTTACTAGGGCCGCCGAAACATTAAATCAGTCCCAATAACTAACCGCATGTACATGACCTTTGCATGCCCGTGAAAACATATTATCGACTTCCGACACTTTCGGAAGCAACCGGCTCCTGCTGCATAAGTAAGAAAAAGAAAACTGAATTTTGCCCTACCCTTTCTTCTAAATACACAGGCAAGAACAGTAACTTGGCTCTCACGACTACCCACTCATTTGTAGCAGTTTTACTCGCTGTGCAGAAACAGCCATACGCGGCTCTTGCGCGCAGCCAAAGCCTACAAAGATATAGCATGATATCGAAATCTTTCCCATGAAAATGTCTTGTACATCTTTAAAGTATATTGAAATTGGCCAATTACATAAGAATAAATGATAACAATTAAAGAAAATGATAAAAATAAAAGAAAAAAAAAATGGCACAGCTGGGGTTCGAACCTCTGGCCACCAGGGCCAAAAAGGCTCGTGGCACAGAGGTCTTACCCACTGTAGTATGGAGGCAACTGGAAAATAGTCTGGCTATATATACCTATAACCATATCCCCCCTCCCTTCCCATAATTCCTTGGAGAAAAAAAATCCAAGATGGCGGCCAAGAAAAACAAAATGGCGGCTAAACCATCGATCTAAACAATAAGGGAAGTTTTAAAGTGCTTTTAGGTCTTCTTTGAAGGCTGATATGTAATCCTTAGCAAATTGAGATGCTTTCTCCATCCATACACGCCAGAATTTACCGACATTAGGCTATAATTTAGGAAAACAGGGTGACAGAAGAACTTGGTAACATGTTTTCGAGCAGACTACCAGGTTGACAACCCTGGATCCGATTTGTCATTCTAGTTCAGGCCGGCTTCCACACTGCACATTGATACATTGAATATGCTAAGATGATCAATGGACACTGTAAAAGCCCCAGAAAATATTGTCACAAGTGGATAAATTTAGAAAGACAACTATTTCTGTAGCAACTGGTTCCTGTAGCATGAGTCGAACAGAAGGAACTATATTTTGTATTATTTCTCTTCATATGTAGACAAGAAATGTAGTTACGATGACTACCAACTCATATGTGCCAGTTACCCACCCGTGAAAACATGAAATATCGACTTATGATGCCTTCGGAAGCAACCGCTACCTGTTGCATAAGTCAAACATTTAGAGCCAATTTTTTCCCTTTTCTCTTACTAGGGCCACCGTAACATTAAAGCGGTCTCAATATCTATCCCCACGTGCATGACCTTTACGCGCCCGTGAAAACATATAATCCACTTACGAATCTTTCAGAAGCAACCGGTATGTGTTGCATAAGTCAAACAATGGGAACCAAATTTTTTTTCCCTTTTTCTCTTACTAGGGCCCCCGAAACATTAAATCGATCCCAATAACTAACCGCATGTACATGACCTTTGCGCGCCCGCGAAAACATACAATCGACTTCCGACACTTTCGGAGGCAACCTGTACCTCTTGCATAAGTCAAACAATTGGAACCAAATTGTTTACCATTTTTCTCTTACTAGGGCCCCCGAAACATTAAATCAGTCCCAATAACTAACCGCATGTACATGACCTTTGCATGCCCGTGAAAACATATTATCGACTTCCGACACTTTCGGAAGCAACCGGCTCCTGCTGCATAAGTAAGAAAAAGAAAACTGAATTTTGCCCTACCCTTTCTTCTAAATACACAGGCAAGAACAGTAACTTGGCTCTCACGACTACCCACTCATTTGTAGCAGTTTTACTCGCTGTGCAGAAACAGCCATACGCGGCTCTTGCGCGCAGCCAAAGCCTACAAAGATATAGCATGATATCGAAATCTTTCCCATGAAAATGTCTTGTACATCTTTAAAGTATATTGAAATTGGCCAATTACATAAGAATAAATGATAACAATTAAAGAAAATGATAAAAATAAAAGAAAAAAAAAAATGGCACAGCTGGGGTTCGAACCTCTGGCCACCAGTGCCAAAAAAAGGACTCTTCGTACAGCGGTCTTACCCACTGTGCTATGGAGGCAACTGGAAATTAGACTAGCTATATATACCTATAACCATATCCCCCCTCTCTTCTCATAATTCCTTGGAGAAAAAAAATCGAAGATGGCGGCCAAGAAAAACAAAATGGCGGCTAAACCATCGATCTAAAAAATAAGGGAAGTTTTAAAGTGCTTTTAGGTCTTCTTTGAAGGCTGATATGTAATCCTTAGCAAATTGAGATGCTTTCTCCATCCATACACGCCAGAATTTACCGACATTAGGCTATAATTTAGGAAAACAGGGTGACAGAAGAACTTGGTAACATGTTTTCGAGCAGACTACCAGGTTGACAACCCTGGATCCGATTTGTCATTCTAGTTCAGGCCGGCTTCCACACTGCACATTGATGAATTGAATTTGCTAAGATGATCAATGGACACTTTAAAAGCCCCAGAAAATATTGTCACAAGTGGATAAATTTAGAAAGACAACTATTTCTGTAGCAACTGGTTCCTGTAGCATGAGTCGAACAGAAGGAACTATATTTTGTATTATTTCTCTTCATATGTAGACAAGAAATGTAGTTACGATGACTACCAACTCATATGTGCCAGTTACCCACCCGTGAAAACATGAAATATCGACTTATGATGCCTTCGGAAGCAACCGCTACCTGTTGCATAAGTCAAACATTTAGAGCCAATTTTTTCCCTTTTCTCTTACTAGGGCCACCGTAACATTAAAGCGGTCTCAATATCTATCCCCACGCGCATGACCTTTACGCGCCCGTGAAAACATATAATCCACTTACGAATCTTTCAGAAGCAACCGGTATGTGTTGCATAAGTCAAACAATGGGAACCAAATTTTTTTTCCCTTTTTCTCTTACTAGGGCCCCCGAAACATTAAATCGATCCCAATAACTAACCGCATGTACATGACCTTTGCGCGCCCGCGAAAACATACAATCGACTTCCGACACTTTCAGAGGCAACCTGTACCTCTTGCATAAGTCAAACAATTGGAACCAAATTGTTTACCATTTTTCTCTTACTAGGGCCCCCGAAACATTAAATCAGTCCCAATAACTAACCGCATGTACATGACCTTTGCATGCCCGTGAAAACATATTATCGACTTCCGACACTTTCGGAAGCAACCGGCTCCTGCTGCATAAGTAAGAAAAAGAAAACTGAATTTTGCCCTACCCTTTCTTCTAAATACACAGGCAAGAACAGTAACTTGGCTCTCACGACTACCCACTCATTTGTAGCAGTTTTACTCGCTGTGCAGAAACAGCCATACGCGGCTCTTGGCGCAGCCAAAGCCTACAAAGATATAGCATGATATCGAAATCTTTCCCATGAAAATGTCTTGTACATCTTTAAAGTATATTGAAATTGGCCAATTACATAAGAATAAATGATAACAATTAAAGAAAATGATAAAAATAAAAGAAAAAAAAAAATGGCACAGCTGGGGTTCGAACCTCTGGCCACCAGTGCCAAAAAAAGGACTCTTCGTACAGCGGTCTTACCCACTGTGCTATGGAGGCAACTGGAAATTAGACTAGCTATATATACCTATAACCATATCCCCCCTCCCTTCTCATAATTCCTTGGAGAAAAAAAATCCAAGATGGCGGCCAAGAAAAACAAAATGGCGGCTAAACCATCGATCTAAAAAATAAGGGAAGTTTTAAAGTGCTTTTAGGTCTTCTTTGAAGGCTGATATGTAATCCTTAGCAAATTGAGATGCTTTCTCCATCCATACACGCCAGAATTTACCGACATTAGGCTATAATTTAGGAAAACAGGGTGACAGAAGAACTTGGTAACATGTTTTCGAGCAGACTACCAGGTTGACAACCCTGGATCCGATTTGTCATTCTAGTTCAGGCCGGCTTCCACACTGCACATTGATGAATTGAATTTGCTAAGATGATCAATGGACACTTTAAAAGCCCCAGAAAATATTGTCACAAGTGGATAAATTTAGAAAGACAACTATTTCTGTAGCAACTGGTTCCTGTAGCATGAGTCGAACAGAAGGAACTATATTTTGTATTATTTCTCTTCATATGTAGACAAGAAATGTAGTTACGATGACTACCAACTCATATGTGCCAGTTACCCACCCGTGAAAACATGAAATATCGACTTATGATGCCTTCGGAAGCAACCGCTACCTGTTGCATAAGTCAAACATTTAGAGCCAATTTTTTCCCTTTTCTCTTACTAGGGCCACCGTAACATTAAAGCGGTCTCAATATCTATCCCCACGCGCATGACCTTTACGCGCCCGTGAAAACATATAATCCACTTACGAATCTTTCAGAAGCAACCGGTATGTGTTGCATAAGTCAAACAATGGGAACCAAATTTTTTTTCCCTTTTTCTCTTACTAGGGCCCCCGAAACATTAAATCGATCCCAATAACTAACCGCATGTACATGACCTTTGCGCGCCCGCGAAAACATACAATCGACTTCCGACACTTTCGGAGGCAACCTGTACCTCTTGCATAAGTCAAACAATTGGAACCAAATTGTTTTCCATTTTTCTCTTACTAGGGCCCCTGAAACATTAAATCAGTCCCAATAACTAACCGCATGTACATGACCTTTGCATGCCCGTGAAAACATATTATCGACTTCCGACACTTTCGGAAGCAACCGGCTCCTGCTGCATAAGTAAGAAAAAGAAAACTGAATTTTGCCCTACCCTTTCTTCTAAATACACAGGCAAGAACAGTAACTTGGCTCTCACGACTACCCACTCATTTGTAGCAGTTTTACTCGCTGTGCAGAAACAGCCATACGCGGCTCTTGCGCGCAGCCAAAGCCTACAAAGATATAGCATGATATCGAAATCTTTCCCATGAAAATGTCTTGTACATCTTTAAAGTATATTGAAATTGGCCAATTACATAAGAATAAATGATAACAATTAAAGAAAATGATAAAAATAAAAGAAAAAAAAAAATGGCACAGCTGGGGTTCGAACCTCTGGCCACCAGTGCCAAAAAAAGGACTCTTCGTACAGCGGTCTTACCCACTGTGCTATGGAGGCAACTGGAAATTAGACTAGCTATATATACCTATAACCATATCCCCCCTTCCTTCTCATAATTCCTTGGAGAAAAAAAATCCAAGATGGCGGCCAAGAAAAACAAAATGGCGGCTAAACCATCGATCTAAACAATAAGGGAAGTTTTAAAGTGCTTTTAGGTCTTCTTTGAAGGCTGATATGTAATCCTTAGCAAATTGAGATGCTTTCTCCATCCATACACGCCAGAATTTACCGACATTAGGCTATAATTTAGGAAAACAGGGTGACAGAAGAACTTGGTAACATGTTTTCGAGCAGACTACCAGGTTGACAACCCTGGATCCGATTTGTCATTCTAGTTCAGGCCGGCTTCCACACTGCACATTGATGAATTGAATTTGCTAAGATGATCAATGGACACTTTAAAAGCCCCAGAAAATATTGTCACAAGTGGATAAATTTAGAAAGACAACTATTTCTGTAGCAACTGGTTCCTGTAGCATGAGTCGAACAGAAGGAACTATATTTTGTATTATTTCTCTTCATATGTAGACAAGAAATGTAGTTACGATGACTACCAACTCATATGTGCCAGTTACGCACCCGTGAAAACATGAAATATCGACTTATGATGCATTCGGAAGCAACCCCTACCTGTTGCATAAGTCAAACATTTAGAGCCAATTTTTTCCCTTTTCTCTTACTAGGGCCACCGTAACATTAAAGCGGTCTCAGTATCTATCCCCACGCGCATGACCTTTACGCGCCCGTGAAAACATATAATCCACTTACGAATCTTTCAGAAGCAACCGGTATGTGTTGCATAAGTCAAACAATGGGAACCAAATTTTTTTTCCCTTTTTCTCTTACTAGGGCCCCCGAAACATTAAATCGGTCCCAATAACTAACCGCATGTACATGACCTTTGCGCGCCCGCGAAAACATACAATCGACTTCCGACACTTTCGGAGGCAACCTGTACCTCTTGCATAAGTCAAACAATTGGAACCAAATTGTTTACCATTTTTCTCTTACTAGGGCCGCCGAAACATTAAATCAGTCCCAATAACTAACCGCATGTACATGACCTTTGCATGCCCGTGAAAACATATTATCGACTTCCGACACTTTCGGAAGCAACCGGCTCCTGCTGCATAAGTAAGAAAAAGAAAACTGAATTTTGCCCTACCCTTTCTTCTAAATACACAGGCAAGAACAGTAACTTGGCTCTCACGACTACCCACTCATTTGTAGCAGTTTTACTCGCTGTGCAGAAACAGCCATACGCGGCTCTTGCGCGCAGCCAAAGCCTACAAAGATATAGCATGATATCGAAATCTTTCCCATGAAAATGTCTTGTACATCTTTAAAGTATATTGAAATTGGCCAATTACATAAGAATAAATGATAACAATTAAAGAAAATGATAAAAATAAAAGAAAAAAAAAATGGCACAGCTGGGGTTCGAACCTCTGGCCACCAGGGCCAAAAAGGCTCGTGGCACAGAGGTCTTACCCACTGTAGTATGGAGGCAACTGGAAAATAGTCTGGCTATATATACCTATAACCATATCCCCCCTCCCTTCCCATAATTCCTTGGAGAAAAAAAATCCAAGATGGCGGCCAAGAAAAACAAAATGGCGGCTAAACCATCGATCTAAACAATAAGGGAAGTTTTAAAGTGCTTTTAGGTCTTCTTTGAAGGCTGATATGTAATCCTTAGCAAATTGAGATGCTTTCTCCATCCATACACGCCAGAATTTACCGACATTAGGCTATAATTTAGGAAAACAGGGTGACAGAAGAACTTGGTAACATGTTTTCGAGCAGACTACCAGGTTGACAACCCTGGATCCGATTTGTCATTCTAGTTCAGGCCGGCTTCCACACTGCACATTGATACATTGAATATGCTAAGATGATCAATGGACACTGTAAAAGCCCCAGAAAATATTGTCACAAGTGGATAAATTTAGAAAGACAACTATTTCTGTAGCAACTGGTTCCTGTAGCATGAGTCGAACAGAAGGAACTATATTTTGTATTATTTCTCTTCATATGTAGACAAGAAATGTAGTTGCGATGACTACCAACTCATATGTTCCAGTTACGCACCCGTGAAAACATGAAATATTGACTTATGATGCCTTCGGAAGCAACCGCTACCTGTTGCATAAGTCAAACATTTAGAGCCAATTTTTTCCCTTTTCTCTTACTAGGGCCACCGTAACATTAAAGCGGTCTCAATATCTATCCCCACGCGCATGACCTTTACGCGCCCATGAAAACATATAATCCACTTACGAATCTTTCAGAAGCAACCGGTATGTGTTGCATAAGTCAAACAATGGGAACCAAATTTTTTTTCCCCTTTTCTCTTACTAGGGCCCCCGAAACATTAAATCGGTCCCAATAACTAACCGCATGTACATGACCTTTGCGTGCCCGCGAAAACATACAATCGACTTCCGACACTTTCGGAGGCAACCTGTACCTCTTTCATAAGTCAAACAATGGGAACCAAATTGTTTTCCATTTTTCTCTTACTAGGGCCCCCGAAACATTAAATCGGTCCCAATAACTAAACCGCATGTACATGACCTTTGCATGCCCACTAAAACATATTATCGACTTTCGACACTTTCGGAAGCAACCGGCTCCTGTTGCATAAGTATGAAAAAGAAAACTGAATTTTGCCCTACCCTTTCTTCTAAATACACAGGCAAGAACTGTAACTTGGCTCTCACGACTACCCACTCATTTGTAGCAGTTTTACTCGCTGTGCAGAAACAGCCATACGTGGCTCTTGCGAGGAGCCAAAGCCATCAAAGATATAGCATGATACCGAAATCTTTCCCATGAAAATGTCTTGTACATCTTTAAAGTATATTGAAATTGGCAAATTACATAAGAATAAATGATAACAATTAAAGAAAATGATAAAAATAAAAGAAAAAAAAAAAAAAAAATGACACAGCTGGGGTTCGAACCTCTGGCCACCAGGGCCAAAAAGGCTCTTGGCACAGCGGTCTTACCCACTGTGCTATGGAGGCAACTGGAAATTAGTCTGGCTATATATACCTATAACTATATCCCCCCTCCCTTCCCATAATTCCTTGGAGAAAAAAAATCCAAGATGGCGGCCAAGAAAAACAAAATGGCGGCTAAACCATCGATCTAAACAATAAGGGAAGTTTTAAAGTGCTTTTAGGTCTTCTTTGAAGGCTGATATGTAATCCTTAGCAAATTGAGATGCTTTCTCCATCCATACACGCCAGAATTTACCGACATTAGGCTATAATTTAGGAAAACAGGGTGACAGAAGAACTTGGTAACATGTTTTCGAGCAGACTACCAGGTTGACAACCCTGGATCCGATTTGTCATTCTAGTTCAGGCCGGCTTCCACACTGCACATTGATACATTGAATATGCTAAGATGATCAATGGACACTGTAAAAGCCCCAGAAAATATTGTCACAAGTGGATAAATTTAGAAAGACAACTATTTCTGTAGCAACTGGTTCCTGTAGCATGAGTCGAACAGAAGGAACTATATTTTGTATTATTTCTCTTCATATGTAGACAAGAAATGTAGTTGCGATGACTACCAACTCATATGTGCCAGTTACGCACCCGTGAAAACATGAAATATCGACTTATGATGCCTTCGGAAGCAACCGCTACCTGTTGCATAAGTCAAACATTTAGAGCCAATTTTTTCCCTTTTCTCTTACTAGGGCCACCGTAACATTAAAGCGGTCTCAATATCTATCCCCACGTGCATGACCTTTACGCGCCCGTGAAAACATATAATCCACTTACGAATCTTTCAGAAGCAACCAGTATGTGTGGCAGAAGTCAAACAATGGGAACCAAATTTTTTTTCCCTTTTGCTCTTACTAGGGCCCCCGAAACATTAAATCGGTCCCAATAACTAACCGCATGTACATGACCTTTGCGCGCCCGCGAAAACATACAATCGACTTCCGACACTTTCGGAGGCAACCTGTACCTCTTGCATAAGTCAAACAATGGGAACCAAATTGTTTTCCATTTTTCTTTTACTAGGGCCCCCGAAACAATAAATAGGTCCCAATAACTAAACCGCATGTACATGACCTTTGCATGCCCGCGTAAACATATTATCGACTTCCGACACTTTCGGAAGCAACCGGCTCCTGTTGCATAAGTAAGAAAAAGAAAACTGAATTTTGCCCTACCCTTTCTTCTAAATACACAGGCAAGAACTGTAACTTGGCTCTCACGACTACCCACTCATTTGTAGCAGTTTTACTCGCTGTGCAGAAACAGCCATACGCGGCTCTTGCGCGCAGCCAAAGCCATCAAAGATATAGCATGATACCGAAATCTTTCCCATGAAAATGTCTTGTACATCTTTAAAGTATATTGAAATTGGCAAATTACATAAGAATAAATGATAACAATTAAAGAAAATGATAAAAATAAAAGGAAAAAAAAAAAAAAATGACACAGCTGGGGTTCGAACCTCTGGCCACCAGGGCCAAAAAGGCTCTTGGCACAGCGGTCTTACCCACTGTGCTATGGAAGCAACTGGAAATTAGTCTGGCTATATATACCTATAACCATATCCCCCCTCCCTTCCCATAATTCCTTGGAGAAAAAAAATCCAAGATGGCGGCCAAGAAAAACAAAATGGCGGCTAAACCATCGATCTAAACAATAAGGGAAGTTTTAAAGTGCTTTTAGGTCTTCTTTGAAGGCTGATATGTAATCCTTAGCAAATTGAGATGCTTTCTCCATCCATACACGCCAGAATTTACCGACATTAGGCTATAATTTAGGAAAACAGGGTGACAGAAGAACTTGGTAACATGTTTTCGAGCAGACTACCAGGTTGACAACCCTGGATCCGATTTGTCATTCTAGTTCAGGCCGGCTTCCACACTGCACATTGATACATTGAATATGCTAAGATGATCAATGGACACTGTAAAAGCCCCAGAAAATATTGTCACAAGTGGATAAATTTAGAAAGACAACTATTTCTGTAGCAACTGGTTCCTGTAGCATGAGTCGAACAGAAGGAACTATATTTTGTATTATTTCTCTTCATATGTAGACAAGAAATGTAGTTGCGATGACTACCAACTCATATGTTCCAGTTACGCACCCGTGAAAACATGAAATATCGACTTATGATGCCTTCGGAAGCAACCGCTACCTGTTGCATAAGTCAAACATTTAGAGCCAATTTTTTCCCTTTTCTCTTACTAGGGCCACCGTAACATTAAAGCGGTCTCAATATCTATCCCCACGCGCATGACCTTTACGCGCCCATGAAAACATATAATCCACTTACGAATCTTTCAGAAGCAACCGGTATGTGTTGCATAAGTCAAACAATGGGAACCAAATTTTTTTTCCCTTTTTCTCTTACTAGGGCCCCCAAAACATTAAATCGGTCCCAATAACTAACCGCATGTACATGACCTTTGCGCGCCCGCGAAAACATACATTCGACTTCCGACGCTTTCGGAGGCAACCTGTACCTCTTGCATAAGTCAAACAATGGGAACCAAATTGTTTTCCATTTTTCTCTTACTAGGGCCCCCGAAACATTAAATCGGTCCCAATAACTAAACCGCATGTACATGACCTTTGCATGCCCGCGAAAACATATTATCGACTTCCGACACTTTCGGAAGCAACCGGCTCCTGTTGCATAAGTAAGAAAAAGAAAACTGAATTTTGCCCTACCCTTTCTTCTAAATACACAGGCAAGAACTGTAACTTGGCTCTCACGACTACCCACTCATTTGTAGCAGTTTTACTCGCTGTGCAGAAACAGCCATACGCGGCTCTTGCGCACAGCCAAAGCCATCAAAGATATAGCATGATACCGAAATCTTTCCCATGAAAATGTCTTGTACATCTTTAAAGTATATTGAAATTGGCAAATTACATAAGAATAAATGATAACAATTAAAGAAAATGATAAAAAAAAAAGAAAAAAAAAAAAAAAAAAATGACACAGCTGGGGTTCGAACCTCTGGCCACCAGGGCCAAAAAGGCTCTTGGCACAGCGGTCTTACCCACTGTGCTATGGAGGCAACTGGAAATTAGTCTGGCTATATATACCTATAACCATATCCCCCCTCCCTTCCCATAATTCCTTGGAGAAAAAAAATCCAAGATGGCGGCCAAGAAAAACAAAATGGCGGCTAAACCATCGATCTAAACAATAAGGGAAGTTTTAAAGTGCTTTTAGGTCTTCTTTGAAGGCTGATATGTAATCCTTAGCAAATTGAGATGCTTTCTCCATCCATACACGCCAGAATTTACCGACATTAGGCTATAATTTAGGAAAACAGGGTGACAGAAGAACTTGGTAACATGTTTTCGAGCAGACTACCAGGTTGACAACCCTGGATCCGATTTGTCATTCTAGTTCAGGCCGGCTTCCACACTGCACATTGATACATTGAATATGCTAAGATGATCAATGGACACTGTAAAAGCCCCAGAAAATATTGTCACAAGTGGATAAATTTAGAAAGACAACTATTTCTGTAGCAACTGGTTCCTGTAGCATGAGTCGAACAGAAGGAACTATATTTTGTATTATTTCTCTTCATATGTAGACAAGAAATGTAGTTGCGATGACTACCAACTCATATGTGCCAGTTACGCACCCGTGAAAACATGAAATATCGACTTATGATGCCTTCGGAAGCAACCGCTACCTGTTGCATAAGTCAAACATTTAGAGCCAATTTTTTCCCTTTTCTCTTACTAGGGCCACCGTAACATTAAAGCGGTCTCAATATCTATCCCCACGTGCATGACCTTTACGCGCCCGTGAAAACATATAATCCACTTACGAATCTTTCAGAAGCAACCAGTATGTGTGGCAGAAGTCAAACAATGGGAACCAAATTTTTTTTCCCTTTTGCTCTTACTAGGGCCCCCGAAATATTAAATCAGTCCCAATAACTAACCGCATGTACATGACCTTTGCGCGCCCGCGAAAACATACAATCGACTTCCGACACTTTCGGAGGCAACCTGTACCTCTTGCATAAGTCAAACAATGGGAACCAAATTGTTTTCCATTTTTCTTTTACTAGGGCCCCCGAAACAATAAATAGGTCCCAATAACTAAACCGCATGTACATGACCTTTGCATGCCCGCGAAAACATATTATCGACTTCCGACACTTTCGGAAGCAACCGGCTCCTGTTGCATAAGTAAGAAAAAGAAAACTGAATTTTGCCCTACCCTTTCTTCTAAATACACAGGCAAGAACTGTAACTTGGCTCTCACGACTACCCACTCATTTGTAGCAGTTTTACTCGCTGTGCAGAAACAGCCATACGCGGCTCTTGCGCGCAGCCAAAGCCATCAAAGATATAGCATGATACCGAAATCTTTCCCATGAAAATGTCTTGTACATCTTTAAAGTATATTGAAATTGGCAAATTACATAAGAATAAATGATAACAATTAAAGAAAATGATAAAAATAAAAGGAAAAAAAAAAAAAAATGACACAGCTGGGGTTCGAACCTCTGGCCACCAGGGCCAAAAAGGCTCTTGGCACAGCGGTCTTACCCACTGTGCTATGGAAGCAACTGGAAATTAGTCTGGCTATATATACCTATAACCATATCCCCCCTCCCTTCCCATAATTCCTTGGAGAAAAAAAATCCAAGATGGCGGCCAAGAAAAACAAAATGGCGGCTAAACCATCGATCTAAACAATAAGGGAAGTTTTAAAGTGCTTTTAGGTCTTCTTTGAAGGCTGATATGTAATCCTTAGCAAATTGAGATGCTTTCTCCATCCATACACGCCAGAATTTACCGACATTAGGCTATAATTTAGGAAAACAGGGTGACAGAAGAACTTGGTAACATGTTTTCGAGCAGACTACCAGGTTGACAACCCTGGATCCGATTTGTCATTCTAGTTCAGGCCGGCTTCCACACTGCACATTGATACATTGAATATGCTAAGATGATCAATGGACACTGTAAAAGCCCCAGAAAATATTGTCACAAGTGGATAAATTTAGAAAGACAACTATTTCTGTAGCAACTGGTTCCTGTAGCATGAGTCGAACAGAAGGAACTATATTTTGTATTATTTCTCTTCATATGTAGACAAGAAATGTAGTTGCGATGACTACCAACTCATATGTTCCAGTTACGCACCCGTGAAAACATGAAATATCGACTTATGATGCCTTCGGAAGCAACCGCTACCTGTTGCATAAGTCAAACATTTAGAGCCAATTTTTTCCCTTTTCTCTTACTAGGGCCACCGTAACATTAAAGCGGTCTCAATATCTATCCCCACGCGCATGACCTTTACGCGCCCATGAAAACATATAATCCACTTACGAATCTTTCAGAAGCAACCGGTATGTGTTGCATAAGTCAAACAATGGGAACCAAATTTTTTTTCCCTTTTTCTCTTACTAGGGCCCCCAAAACATTAAATCGGTCCCAATAACTAACCGCATGTACATGACCTTTGCGCGCCCGCGAAAACATACATTCGACTTCCGACGCTTTCGGAGGCAACCTGTACCTCTTGCATAAGTCAAACAATGGGAACCAAATTGTTTTCCATTTTTCTCTTACTAGGGCCCCCGAAACATTAAATCGGTCCCAATAACTAAACCGCATGTACATGACCTTTGCATGCCCGCGAAAACATATTATCGACTTCCGACACTTTCGGAAGCAACCGGCTCCTGTTGCATAAGTAAGAAAAAGAAAACTGAATTTTGCCCTACCCTTTCTTCTAAATACACAGGCAAGAACTGTAACTTGGCTCTCACGACTACCCACTCATTTGTAGCAGTTTTACTCGCTGTGCAGAAACAGCCATACGCGGCTCTTGCGCGCAGCCAAAGCCATCAAAGATATAGCATGATACCGAAATCTTTCCCATGAAAATGTCTTGTACATCTTTAAAGTATATTGAAATTGGCAAATTACATAAGAATAAATGATAACAATTAAAGAAAATGATAAAAATAAAAGGAAAAAAAAAAAAAAATGACACAGCTGGGGTTCGAACCTCTGGCCACCAGGGCCAAAAAGGCTCTTGGCACAGCGGTCTTACCCACTGTGCTATGGAAGCAACTGGAAATTAGTCTGGCTATATATACCTATAACCATATCCCCCCTCCCTTCCCATAATTCCTTGGAGAAAAAAAATCCAAGATGGCGGCCAAGAAAAACAAAATGGCGGCTAAACCATCGATCTAAACAATAAGGGAAGTTTTAAAGTGCTTTTAGGTCTTCTTTGAAGGCTGATATGTAATCCTTAGCAAATTGAGATGCTTTCTCCATCCATACACGCCAGAATTTACCGACATTAGGCTATAATTTAGGAAAACAGGGTGACAGAAGAACTTGGTAACATGTTTTCGAGCAGACTACCAGGTTGACAACCCTGGATCCGATTTGTCATTCTAGTTCAGGCCGGCTTCCACACTGCACATTGATACATTGAATATGCTAAGATGATCAATGGACACTGTAAAAGCCCCAGAAAATATTGTCACAAGTGGATAAATTTAGAAAGACAACTATTTCTGTAGCAACTGGTTCCTGTAGCATGAGTCGAACAGAAGGAACTATATTTTGTATTATTTCTCTTCATATGTAGACAAGAAATGTAGTTGCGATGACTACCAACTCATATGTTCCAGTTACGCACCCGTGAAAACATGAAATATCGACTTATGATGCCTTCGGAAGCAACCGCTACCTGTTGCATAAGTCAAACATTTAGAGCCAATTTTTTCCCTTTTCTCTTACTAGGGCCACCGTAACATTAAAGCGGTCTCAATATCTATCCCCACGCGCATGACCTTTACGCGCCCATGAAAACATATAATCCACTTACGAATCTTTCAGAAGCAACCGGTATGTGTTGCATAAGTCAAACAATGGGAACCAAATTTTTTTTCCCTTTTTCTCTTACTAGGGCCCCCAAAACATTAAATCGGTCCCAATAACTAACCGCATGTACATGACCTTTGCGCGCCCGCGAAAACATACATTCGACTTCCGACGCTTTCGGAGGCAACCTGTACCTCTTGCATAAGTCAAACAATGGGAACCAAATTGTTTTCCATTTTTCTCTTACTAGGGCCCCCGAAACATTAAATCGGTCCCAATAACTAAACCGCATGTACATGACCTTTGCATGCCCGCGAAAACATATTATCAACTTCCGACACTTTCGGAAGCAACCGGCTCCTGTTGCATAAGTAAGAAAAAGAAAACTGAATTTTGCCCTACCCTTTCTTCTAAATACACAGGCAAGAACTGTAACTTGGCTCTCACGACTACCCACTCATTTGTAGCAGTTTTACTCGCTGTGCAGAAACAGCCATACGCGGCTCTTGCGCACAGCCAAAGCCATCAAAGATATAGCATGATACCGAAATCTTTCCCATGAAAATGTCTTGTACATCTTTAAAGTATATTGAAATTGGCAAATTACATAAGAATAAATGATAACAATTAAAGAAAATGATAAAAATAAAAGAAAAAAAAAAAAAAAAAAATGACACAGCCGGGGTTCGAACCTCTGGCCACCAGGGCCAAAAAGGCTCTTGGCACAGCGGTCTTACCCACTGTGCTATGGAGGCAACTGGAAATTAGTCTGGCTATATATACCTATAACCATATCCCCCCTCCCTTCCCATAATTCCTTGGAGAAAAAAAATCCAAGATGGCGGCCAAGAAAAACAAAATGGCGGCTAAACCATCGATCTAAACAATAAGGGAAGTTTTAAAGTGCTTTTAGGTCTTCTTTGAAGGCTGATATGTAATCCTTAGCAAATTGAGATGCTTTCTCCATCCATACACGCCAGAATTTACCGACATTAGGCTATAATTTAGGAAAACAGGGTGACAGAAGTACTTGGTAACATGTTTTCGAGCAGACTACCAGGTTGACAACCCTGGATCCGATTTGTCATTCTAGTTCAGGCCGGCTTCCACACTGCACATTGATACATTGAATATGCTAAGATGATCAATGGACACTGTAAAAGCCCCAGAAAATATTGTCACAAGTGGATAAATTTAGAAAGACAACTATTTCTGTAGCAACTGGTTCCTGTAGCATGAGTCGAACAGAAGGAACTATATTTTGTATTATTTCTCTTCATATGTAGACAAGAAATGTAGTTGCGATGACTACCAACTCATATGTGCCAGTTACGCACCCGTGAAAACATGAAATATCGACTTATGATGCCTTCGGAAGCAACCGCTACCTGTTGCATAAGTCAAACATTTAGAGCCAATTTTTTCCCTTTTCTCTTACTAGGGCCACCGTAACATTAAAGCGGTCTCAATATCTATCCCCACGTGCATGACCTTTACGCGCCCGTGAAAACATATAATCCACTTACGAATCTTTCAGAAGCAACCAGTATGTGTTGCATAAGTCAAACAATGGGAACCAAATTTTTTTTCCCTTTTGCTCTTACTAGGGCCCCCGAAACATTAAATCGGTCCCAATAACTAACCGCATGTACATGACCTTTGCGCGCCCGCGAAAACATACAATCGACTTCCGACACTTTCGGAGGCAACCTGTACCTCTTGCATAAGTCAAACAATGGGAACCAAATTGTTTTCCATTTTTCTTTTACTAGGGCCCCCGAAACAATAAATAGGTCCCAATAACTAAACCGCATGTACATGACCTTTGCATGCCCGCGAAAACATATTATCGACTTCCGACACTTTCGGAAGCAACCGGCTCCTGTTGCATAAGTAAGAAAAAGAAAACTGAATTTTGCCCTACCCTTTCTTCTAAATACACAGGCAAGAACTGTAACTTGGCTCTCACGACTACCCACTCATTTGTAGCAGTTTTACTCGCTGTGCAGAAACAGCCATACGCGGCTCTTGCGCGCAGCCAAAGCCATCAAAGATATAGCATGATACCGAAATCTTTCCCATGAAAATGTCTTGTACATCTTTAAAGTATATTGAAATTGGCAAATTACATAAGAATAAATGATAACAATTAAAGAAAATGATAAAAATAAAAGGAAAAAAAAAAAAAAATGACACAGCTGGGGTTCGAACCTCTGGCCACCAGGGCCAAAAAGGCTCTTGGCACAGCGGTCTTACCCACTGTGCTATGGAGGCAACTGGAAATTAGTCTGGCTATATATACCTATAACCATATCCCCCCTCCCTTCCCATAATTCCTTGGAGAAAAAAAATCCAAGATGGCGGCCAAGAAAAACAAAATGGCGGCTAAACCATCGATCTAAACAATAAGGGAAGTTTTAAAGTGCTTTTAGGTCTTCTTTGAAGGCTGATATGTAATCCTTAGCAAATTGAGATGCTTTCTCCATCCATACACGCCAGAATTTACCGACATTAGGCTATAATTTAGGAAAACAGGGTGACAGAAGAACTTGGTAACATGTTTTCGAGCAGACTACCAGGTTGACAACCCTGGATCCGATTTGTCATTCTAGTTCAGGCCGGCTTCCACACTGCACATTGATACATTGAATATGCTAAGATGATCAATGGACACTGTAAAAGCCCCAGAAAATATTGTCACAAGTGGATAAATTTAGAAAGACAACTATTTCTGTAGCAACTGGTTCCTGTAGCATGAGTCGAACAGAAGGAACTATATTTTGTATTATTTCTCTTCATATGTAGACAAGAAATGTAGTTGCGATGACTACCAACTCATATGTGCCAGTTACGCACCCGTGAAAACATGAAATATCGACTTATGATGCCTTCGGAAGCAACCGCTACCTGTTGCATAAGTCAAACATTTAGAGCCAATTTTTTCCCTTTTCTCTTACTAGGGCCACCGTAACATTAAAGCGGTCTCAATATCTATCCCCACGCGCATGACCTTTACGCGCCCGTGAAAACATATAATCCACTTACGAATCTTTCAGAAGCAACCGGTATGTGTTGCATAAGTCAAACAATGGGAACCAAATTTTTTTTCCCTTTTTCTCTTACTAGGGCCCCCGAAACATTAAATCGGTCCCAATAACTAACCGCATGTACATGACCTTTGCGCGCCCGCGAAAACATACAATCAACTTCCGACACTTTCGGAGGCAACCTGTACCTCTTTCATAAGTCAAACAATGGGAACCAAATTGTTTTCCATTTTTCTCTTACTAGGGCCCCCGAAACATTAAATCGGTCCCAATAACTAAACCGCATGTACATGACCTTTGCATGCCCGCGAAAACATATTATCGACTTCCGACACTTTCGGAAGCAACCGGCTCCTGTTGCATAAGTAAGAAAAAGAAAACTGAATTTTGCCCTACCCTTTCTTCTACATACACAGGCAAGAACTGTAACTTGGCTCTCACGACTACCCACTCATTTGTAGCAGTTTTACTCGCTGTGCAGAAACAGCCATACGCGCCTCTTGTGCGCAGCCAAAGCCATCAAAGATATAGCATGATACCGAAATCTTTCCCATGAAAATGTCTTGTACATCTTTAAAGTATATTGAAATTGGCAAATTACATAAGAATAAATGATAACAATTAAAGAAAATGATAAAAATAAAAGAAAAAAAAAAAAAATGACACAGCTGGGGTTCGAACCTCTGGCCCCCAGGGCCAAAAAGGCTCTTGGCACAGCGGTCTTATCCACTGTGCTATGGAGGCAACTGGAAATTAGTCTGGCTATATATACCTATAACCATATCCCCCCTCCCTTCCCATAATTCCTTGGAGAAAAAAAATCCAAGATGGCGGCCAAGAAAAACAAAATGGCGGCTAAACCATCGATCTAAACAATAAGGGAAGTTTTAAAGTGCTTTTAGGTCTTCTTTGAAGGCTGATATGTAATCCTTAGCAAATTGAGATGCTTTCTCCATCCATACACGCCAGAATTTACCGACATTAGGCTATAATTTAGGAAAACAGGGTGACAGAAGAACTTGGTAACATGTTTTCGAGCAGACTACCAGGTTGACAACCCTGGATCCGATTTGTCATTCTAGTTCAGGCCGGCTTCCACACTGCACATTGATACATTGAATATGCTAAGATGATCAATGGACACTGTAAAAGCCCCAGAAAATATTGTCACAAGTGGATAAATTTAGAAAGACAACTATTTCTGTAGCAACTGGTTCCTGTAGCATGAGTCGAACAGAAGGAACTATATTTTGTATTATTTCTCTTCATATGTAGACAAGAAATGTAGTTGCGATGACTACCAACTCATATGTGCCAGTTACGCACCCGTGAAAACATGAAATATCGACTTATGATGCCTTCGGAAGCAACCGCTACCTGTTGCATAAGTCAAACATTTAGTGCCAATTTTTTCCCCTTTCTCTTACTAGGGCCACCGTAACATTAAAGCGGTCTCAATATCTATCCCCACGCGCATGACCTTTACGCGCCCGTGAAAACATATAATCCACTTACGAATCTTTCAGAAGCAACCGGTATGTGTTGCATAAGTCAAACAATGGGAACCAAATTTTTTTTCCCTTTTTCTCTTACTAGGGCCCCCGAAACATTAAATCGGTCCCAATAACTAACCGCATGTACATGACCTTTGCGCGCCCGCGAAAACATACAATTGACTTCCGACACTTTCGGAGGCAACCTGTACCTCTTGCATAAGTCAAACAATGGGAACCAAATTGTTTTCCATTTTTCTCTTACTAGGGCCCCCGAAACATTAAATCGGTCCCAATAACTAAACAGCATGTACATGACCTTTGCATGCCCGCGAAAACATATTATCGACTTCCGACTCTTTCGGAAGCAACCGGCTCCTGTTGCATAAGTAAGAAAAAGAAAACTGAATTTTGCCCTACCCTTTCTTCTAAATACACAGGCAAGAACTGTAACTTGGCTCTCATGACTACCCACTCATTTGTAGCAGTTTTACTCGCTGTGCAGAAACAGCCATACGCGGCTCTTGCACGCAGCCAAAGCCATCAAAGATATAGCATGATACCGAAATCTTTCCCATGAAAATGTCTTGTACATCTTTAAAGTATATTGAAATTGGCAAATTACATAAGAATAAATGATAACAATTAAAGAAAATGATAAAAATAAGAGAAAAAAAAAAAATGACACAGCTGGGGTTCGAACCTCTGGCCACCAGGGCCAAAAAGGCTCTTGGCACAGCGGTCTTACCCACTGTGCTATGGAGGCAACTGGAAATTAGTCTGGCTATATATACCTAAAACCATATCCCCCCTCCCTTCCCATAATTCCTTGGAGAAAAAAAATCCAAGATGGCGGCCAAGAAAAACAAAATGGCGGCTAAACCATCGATCTAAACAATAAGGGAAGTTTTAAAGTGCTTTTAGGTCTTCTTTGAAGGCTGATATGTAATCCTTAGCAAATTGAGATGCTTTCTCCATCCATACACGCCAGAATTTACCGACATTAGGCTATAATTTAGGAAAACAAGGTGACAGAAGAACTTGGTAACATGTTTTCGAGCAGACTACCAGGTTGACAACCCTGGATCCGATTTGTCATTCTAGTTCAGGCCGGCTTCCACACTGCACATTGATACATTGAATATGCTAAGATGATCAATGGACACTGTAAAAGCCCCAGAAAATATTGTCACAAGTGGATAAATTTAGAAAGACAACTATTTCTGTAGCAACTGGTTCCTGTAGCATGAGTCGAACAGAAGGAACTATATTTTGTATTATTTCTCTTCATATGTAGACAAGAAATGTAGTTGTGATGACTACCAACTCATATGTGCCAGTTACGCACCCGTGAAAACATGAAATATCGACTTATGATGCCTTCGGAAGCAACCGCTACCTGTTGCATAAGTCAAACATTTAGAGCCAATTTTTTCCCTTTTCTCTTACTAGGGCCACCGTAACATTAAAGCGGTCTCAATATCTATCCCCACGCGCATGACCTTTACGCGCCCGTGAAAACATATAATCCACTTACGAATCTTTCAGAAGCAACCGGTATGTGTTGCATAAGTCAAACAATGGGAACCAAATTTTTTTTCCCTTTTTCTCTTACTAGGGCCCCCGAAACATTAAATCAGTCCCAATAACTAACCGCATGTACATGACCTTTGCGCACCCGCAAAAACATACAATCGACTTCCGACACTTTCGGAGGCAACCTGTACCTCTTGCATAAGTCAAACAATGGGAACCAAACTGTTTTCCATTTTTCTCTTACTAGGGTCCACGAAACATTAAATCGGTCCCAATAACTAAACCGCATGTACATGACCTTTGCATGCCCGCGAAAACATATTATCGACTTCCGACACTTTCGGAAGCAACCGGCTCCTGTTGCATAAGTAAGAAAAAGAAAACTGAATTTTGCCCTACCCTTTCTTCTAAATACACAGGTAAGAACTGTAACTTGGCTCTCACGACTACCCACTCATTTGTAGCAGTTTTACTCGCTGTGCAGAAACAGCCATACGCGGCTCTTGCGCGCAGCCAAAGCCATCAAAGATATAGCATGATACCGAAATCTTTCCCATGAAAATGTCTTGTACATCTTTAAAGTATATTGAAATTGGCAAATTACATAAGAATAAATGATAACAATTAAAGAAAATGATAAAAATAAAAGAAAAAAAAAAAAAAAAAAAAAAAATGACACAGCTGGGGTTCGAACCTCTGGCCACCAGGGCCAAAAAGGCTCTTGGCACAGCGGTCTTACCCACTGTGCTATGGAGGCAACTGGAAATTAGTCTGGCTATATATACCTATAACCATATCCCCCCTCCCTTCCCATAATTCCTTGGAGAAAAAAAATCCAAGATGGCGGCCAAGAAAAACAAAATGGCGGCTAAACCATCGATCTAAACAATAAGGGAAGTTTTAAAGTGCTTTTAGGTCTTCTTTGAAGGCTGATATGTAATCCTTAGCAAATTGAGATGCTTTCTCCATCCATACACGCCAGAATTTACCGACATTAGGCTATAATTTAGGAAAACAGGGTGACAGAAGAACTTGGTAACATGTTTTCGAGCAGACTACCAGGTTGACAACCCTGGATCCGATTTGTCATTCTAGTTCAGGCCGGCTTCCACACTGCACATTGATACATTGAATATGCTAAGATGATCAATGGACACTGTAAAAGCCCCAGAAAATATTGTCACAAGTGGATAAATTTAGAAAGACAACTATTTCTGTAGCAACTGGTTCCTGTAGCATGAGTCGAACAGAAGGAACTATATTTTGTATTATTTCTCTTCATATGTAGACAAGAAATGTAGTTGCGATGACTACCAACTCATATGTGCCAGTTACGCACCCGTGAAAACATGAAATATCGACTTATGATGCCTTCGGAAGCAACCGCTACCTGTTGCATAAGTCAAACATTTAGAGCCAATTTTTTCCCTTTTCTCTTACTAGGGCCACCGTAACATTAAAGCGGTCTCAATATCTATCCCCACGTGCATGACCTTTACGCGCCCGTGAAAACATATAATCCACTTACGAATCTTTCAGAAGCAACCGGTATGTGTTGCATAAGTCAAACAATGGGAACCAAATTTTTTTTCCCTTTTTCTCTTACTAGGGCCCCCGAAACATTAAATCGGTCCCAATAACTAACCGCATGTACATGACCTTTGCGCGCCCGCGAAAACATACAATCGACTTCCGACACTTTCGGAGGCAACCTGTACCTCTTGCATAAGTCAAACAATGGGAACCAAATTGTTTTCCATTTTTCTCTTACTAGGGCCCCCGAAACATTAAATCGGTCCCAATAACTAAACCGCATGTACATGACCTTTGCATGCCCGCAAAAAAAAAATTATCGACTTCCGACACTTTCGGAAGCAACCGGCTCCTGTTGCATAAGTAAGAAAAAGAAAACTGAATTTTGCCCTACCCTTTCTTCTAAATACACAGGCAAGAACTGTAAATTGGCTCTCACGACTACCCACTCATTTGTAGCAGTTTTACTCGCTGTGCAGAAACAGCCATACGCGGCTCTTGCGCGCAACCAAAGCCATCAAAGATATAGCATGATACCGAAATCTTTCCCATGAAAATGTCTTGTACATCTTTAAAGTATATTGAAATTGGCAAATTACATAAGAATAAATGATAACAATTAAAGAAAATGATAAAAATAAAATAAAAAAAAAAAAAAAAATGACACAGCTGGGGTTCGAACCTCTGGCCACCAGGGCAAAAAAGGCTCTTGGCACAGCGGTCTTACCCACTGTGCTATGGAGGCAACTGGAAATTAATCTGGCTATATATACCTATAACCATATCCCCCCTCCCTTCCCATAATTCCTTGGAGAAAAAAAATCCAAGATGGCGGCCAAGAAAAGCAAAATGGCGGCTAAACCATCGATCTAAACAATAAGGGAAGTTTTAAAGTGCTTTTAGGTCTTCTTTGAAGGCTGATATGTAATCCTTAGCAAATTGAGATGCTTTCTCCATCCATACACGCCAGAATTTACCGACATTAGGCTATAATTTAGGAAAACAGGGTGACAGAAGAACTTGGTAACATGTTTTCGAGCAGACTACCAGGTTGACAACCCTAGATCCGATTTGTCATTCTAGTTCAGGCCGGCTTCCACACTGCACATTGATACATTGAATATGCTAAGATGATCAATGGACACTGTAAAAGCCCCAGAAAATATTGTCACAATTGGATAAATTTAGAAAGACAACTATTTCTGTAGCAACTGGTTCCTGTAGCATGAGTGGAACAGAAGGAACTATATTTTGTATTATTTCTCTTCATATGTAGACAAGAAATGTAGTTGCGATGACTACCAACTCATATGTTCCAGTTACGCACCCGTGAAAACATGAAATATCGACTTATGATGTGTTCGGAAGCAACCGCTACCTGTTGCATAAGTCAAACATTTAGAGCCAATTTTTTCCCTTTTCTCTTACTAGGGCCACCGTAACATTAAAGCGGTCTCAATATCTATCCCCACGCGCATGACCTTTACGCGCCCGTGAAAACATATAATCCACTTACGAATCTTTCAGAAGCAACCGGTATGTGTTGCATAAGTCAAACAATGGGAACGAACTTTTTTTTCCCTTTTTCTCTTACTAGGGCCCCCGAAACATTAAATCGATCCCAATAACTAAACCGCATGTACATGACCTTTGCATGCCCGCGAAAACATATTATCGACTTCCGACACTTTCGGAAGCAACCGGCTCCTGTTGCATAAGTAAGAAAAAGAAAACTGAATTTTGCCCTACCCTTTCTTCTAAATACACAGGCAAGAACTGTAACTTGGCTCTCACGACTACCCACTCATTTGTAGCAGTTTTACTCGCTGTGCAGAAACAGCCATACGCGGCTCTTGCGCGCAGCCAAAGCCATCAAAGATATAGCATGATACCGAAATCTTTCCCATGAAAATGTCTTGTACATCTTTAAAGTATATTGAAATTGGCAAATTACATAAGAATAAATGATAACAATTAAAGAAAATGATAAAAATAAAAGAAAAAAAAAAAAAAAAAATGACACAGCTGGGGTTCGAACCTCTGGCCACCAGGGCCAAAAAGGCTCTTGGCACAGCGGTCTTACCCACTGTGCTATGGAGGCAACTGGAAATTAGTCTGGCTATATATACCTATAACCATATCCCCCCTCCCTTCCTATAATTCCTTGGAGAAAAAAATCCAAGATGGCGGCCTAGAAAAAAAAATGGCGGCTAAACCATCGATCTAAACAATAAGGGAAGTTTTAAAGTGCTTTTAGGTCTTCTTTGAAGGCTGATATGTAATCCTTAGCAAATTGAGATGCTTTCTCCATCCATACACGCCAGAATTTACCGACATTAGGCTATAATTTAGGAAAACAGGGTGACAGAAGAACTTGGTAACATGTTTTCGAGCAGACTACCAGGTTGACAACCCTGGATCCGATTTGTCATTCTAGTTCAGGCCGGCTTCCACACTGCACATTGATACATTGAATATGCTAAGATGATCAATGGACACTGTAAAAGCCCCAGAAAATATTGTCACAAGTGGATAAATTTAGAAAGACAACTATTTCTGTAGCAACTGGTTCCTGTAGCATGAGTCGAACAGAAGGAACTATATTTTGCATTATTTCTCTTCATATGTAGACAAGAAATGTAGTTGCGATGACTACCAACTCATATGTGCCAGTTACGCACCCCTGAAAACATGAAATATTGACCTATGGTGCCTTCGGAAGCAACCGCTACCTGTTGCATAAGTCAAACATTTAGAGCCAATTTTTTCCCTTTTCTCTTACTAGGGCCACCGTAACATTAAAGCGGTCTCAATATCTATCCCCACGCGCATGACCTTTACGCGCCCGTGAAAACATATAATCCACTTACGAATCTTTCAGAAGCAACCGGTATGTGTTGCATAAGTCAAACAATGGGAACCAAATTTTTTTTCCCTTTTTCTCTTACTAGGGCCCCCAAAACATTAAATCGGTCCCAATAACTAACCGCATGTACATGACCTTTGCACGTCCGCGAAAACATACAATCGACTTCCGACACTTTCGGAGGCAACCTGTACCTCTTGCATAAGTCAAACAATGGGAACCAAATTGTTTTCCATTTTTCTCTTACTAGGGCCCCTGAAACATTAAATCGGTCCCAAAAACTAAACCGCATGTACATGACCTTTGCATGCCCGCGAAAACATATTATCGACTTCCGACACTTTCGGAAGCAACCGGCTCCTGTTGCATAAGTAAGAAAAAGAAAACTGAATTTTGCCCTACCCTTTCTTCTAAATACACAGGCAAGAACTGTAACTTGGCTCTCACGACTACCCACTCATTTGTAGCAGTTTTACTCGCTGTGCAGAAACAGCCATACGCGGCTCTTGCGCGCAGCCAAAGCCATCAAAGATATAGCATGATACCGAAATCTTTCCCATGAAAATGTCTTGTACATCTTTAAAGTATATTGAAATTGGCAAATTACATAAGAATAAATGATAACAATTAAAGAAAATGATAAAAATAAAAAAAAAAAAAAAAAAAAATGACACAGCTGGGGTTCGAACCTCTGGCCACCAGGGCCAAAAAGGCTCTTGGCACAGCGGTCTTACCCACTGTGCTATGGAGGCAACTGGAAATTAGTCTGGCTATATATACCTATAACCATATCCCCCATCCCTTCCCATAATTCCTTGGAGAAAAAAAATCCAAGATGGCGGCCAAGAAAAACAAAATGGCGGCTAAACCATCGATCTAAACAATAAGGGAAGTTTTAAAGTGCTTTTAGGTCTTCTTTGAAGGCTGATATGTAATCTTTAGCAAATTGAGATGCTTTCTCCATCCATACACGCCAGAATTTACCGACATTAGGCTATAATTTAAGAAAATAGGGTGACAGAAGAACTTGGTAACATGTTTTCGAGCAGACTACCAGGTTGACAACCCTGGATCCGATTTGTCATTCTAGTTCAGGCCGGCTTCCACACTGCACATTGATACATTGAATATGCTAAGATGATCAATGGACACTGTAAAAGCCCCAGAAAATATTGTCACAAGTGGATAAATTTAGAAAGACAACTATTTCTGTAGCAACTGGTTCCTGTAGCATGAGTCGAACAGAAGGAACTATATTTTGTATTATTTCTCTTCATATGTAGACAAGAAATGTAGTTGCGATGACTACCAACTCATATGTGCCAGTTACGCACCCGTGAAAACATGAAATATCGACTTATGGTGCCTTCGGAAGCAACCGCTACCTGTTGCATAAGTCAAACATTTAGAGCCAATTTTTTCCCTTTTCTCTTACTAGGGCCACCGTAACATTAAAGCGGTCTCAATATCTATCCCCACGCGCATGACCTTTACACGCCCGTGAAAACATATAATCCACTTACGAATCTTTCAGTAGCAACTGGTATGTGTTGCATAAGTCATACAATGGGAACCAAATTTTTTTTCCCTTTTTCTCTTACTAGGGCCCCCAAAACATTAAATCGGTCCCAATAACTAACCGCATGTACATGACCTTTGCACGCCCGCGAAAACATACAATCGACTTCCGACACTTTCGGAGGCAACCTGTACCTCTTGCATAAGTCAAACAATGGGAACCAAATTGTTTTCCATTTTTCTCTTACTAGGGCCCCCGAAACATTAAATCGGTCCCAATAACTTAACCGCATGTACATGACCTTTGCATGCCCGCGAAAACATATTATCGACTTCCGACACTTTCGGAAGCAACCGGCTCCTGTTGCATAAGTAAGAAAAAGAAAACTGAATTTTGCCCTACCCTTTCTTCTAAATACACAGGCAAGAACTGTAACTTGGCTCTCACGACTACCCACTCATTTGTAGCAGTTTTACTCGCTGTGCAGAAACAGCCATACGCGGCTCTTGCGCGCAGCCAAAGCCATCAAAGATATAGCATGATACCGAAATCTTTCCCATGAAAATGTCTTGTACATCTTTAAAGTATATTGAAATTGGCAAATTACATAAGAATAAATGATAACAATTAAAGAAAATGATAAAAATAAAAGAAAAAAAAAAAAAAAAAAAAAATGACACAGCTGGGGTTCGAACCTCTGGCCACCAGGGCCAAAAAGGCTCTTGGCACAGCGGTCTTACTCACTGTGCTATGGAGGCAACTGGAAATTAATCTGGCTATATATACCTATAACCATATCCCCCCTCCCTTCCCATAATTCCTTGGAGAAAAAAAATCCAAGATGGCGGCCAAGAAAAACAAAATGGCGGCTAAACCATCGATCTAAACAATAAGGGAAGTTTTAAGGTGCTTTTAGGTCTTCTTTGAAGGCTGATATGTAATCCTTAGCAAATTGAGATGCTTTCTCCATCCATACACGCCAGAATTTACCGACATTAGGCTATAATTTAGGAAAACAGGGTGACAGAAGAACTTGGTAACATGTTTTCGAGCAGACTACCAGGTTGACAACCCTGGATCCGATTTGTCATTCTAGTTCAGGCCGGCTTCCACACTGCACATTGATACATTGAATATGCTAAGATGATCAATGGACACTGTAAAAGCCCCAGAAAATATTGTCACAAGTGGATAAATTTAGAAAGACAACTATTTCTGTAGCAACTGGTTCCTGTAGCATGAGTCGAACAGAAGGAACTATATTTTGTATTATTTCTCTTCATATGTAGACAAGAAATGTAGTTGCGATGACTACCAACTCATATGTGCCAGTTACGCACCCGTGAAAACATGAAATATTGACTTATGGTGCCTTCGGAAGCAACCGCTACCTGTTGCATAAGTCAAACATTTAGAGCCAATTTT
This sequence comes from Tridacna gigas, assembly GCA_945859785.2. NCBI lineage: Eukaryota > Metazoa > Mollusca > Bivalvia > Cardiida > Cardiidae > Tridacna > Tridacna gigas. Next base: position 13,685,875 of record OX244039.2, on the reverse strand, counting down.
TTCCCTTTTCTCTTACTAGGGCCACCGTAACATTAAAGCGGTCTCAATATTTATCCCCACGCGCATGACCTTTACGCGCCCTCGAAAACATATAATCCACTTACGAATCCTTCAGAAGTAACCGGTATGTGTTGCATAAGTCAAACAATGGGAACCAAATTTTTTTTCCCTTTTTCTCTTACTAGGGCCCCCGAAACATTAAATCGATCCCAATAACTAACCGCATGTACATGACCTTTGCGCGCCCGCGAAAACATACAATCGACTTCCGACACTTTCGGAGGCATACTGTACCTCTTGCATAAGTCAAACAATGGGAACCAAATTGTTTTCCATTTTTCTCTTACTAGGGCCCCCGAAACATTAAATCGGTCCCAATAACTAAACCGCATGTACATGACCTTTGCATGCCCCCGAAAACATATTATCGACTTCCGACACTTTCGGAAGCAACCGGCTCCTGTTGCATAAGTAAGAAAAAGAAAACTGAATTTTGCCCTACCCTTTCTTCTAAATACACAGGCAAGAAGTGTAACTTGGCTCTCACGACTACCCACTCATTTGTAGCAGTTTTACTCGCTGTGCAGAAACAGCCATACGCGGCTCTTGCGCGCAGCCAAAGCCATCAAAGATATAGCATGATACCGAAATCTTTCCCATGAAAATGTCTTGTACATCTTTAAAGTATATTGAAATTGGCAAATTACATAAGAATAAATGATAACAATTAAAGAAAATTATAAAAATAAAAGAAAAAAAAAAAAAAAAAAAATGACACAGCTGGGGTTCGAACCTCTGGCCACCAGGGCCAAAAAGGCTCTTGGCACAGCGGTCTTACCCACTGTGCTATGGAGGCAACTGGAAATTAGTCTGGCTATATATACCTATAACCATATCCCCCCTCCCTTCCCATAATTCCTTGGAGAAAAAAAATCCAAGATGGCGGCCAAGAAAAACAAAATGGCGGCTAAACCATCGATCTAAACAATAAGGGAAGTTTTAAAGTGCTTTTAGGTCTTCTTTGAAGGCTGATATGTAATCCTTAGCAAATTGAGATGCATTCTCCATCCATACACGCCAGAATTTACCGACATTGGGCTATAATTTAGGAAAACAGGGTGACAGAAGAACTTGGTAACATGTTTTCGAGCAGATTACCAGGTTGACAACCTTGGATCCGATTTGTCATTCTAGTTCAGGCCGGCTTCCACACTGCACATTGATACATTGAATATGCTAAGATGATCAATGGACACTGTAAAAGCCCCAGAAAATATTGTCACAAGTGGATAAATTTAGAAAGACAACTATTTCTGTAGCAACTGGTTCCTGTAGCATGAGTCGAACAGAAGGAACTATATTTTGTATTATTTCTCTTCATATGTAGACAAGAAATGTAGTTGCGATGACTACCAACTCATATGTGCCAGTTACGCACCCGTGAAAACATGAAATATCGACTTATGATGCCTTCGGAAGCAACCGCTACCTGTTGCATAAGTCAAACATTTAGTGCCAATTTTTTCCCTTTTCTCTTACTAGGGCCACCGTAACATTAAAGCGGTCTCAATATCTATCCCCACGTGCATGACCTTTACGCGCCCGTGAAAACATATAATCCACTTACGAATCTTTCAGAAGCAACCGGTATGTGTTGCATAAGTCAAACAATGGGAACCCAATTTTTTTTCCCTTTTTCTCTTACTAGGGCCCCCGAAACATTAAATCGGTCCCAATAACTAACCGCATGTACATGACATTTGCACGCCCGCGAAAACATACAATCGACTTCCGACACTTTCAGAGGCAACCTGTACCTCTTGCATAAGTCAAACAATGGGAACCAAATTGTTTTCCATTTTTCTCTTACTAGGGCCCCCGAAACATTAAATCGGTCCCAATAACTAACCGCATGTACATGACCTTTGCGCGCCCGCGAAAACATACAATCGACTTCCGACACTTTCGGAGGCAACCTGTACCTCTTGCATAAGTCAAACAATGGGAACCAAATTGTTTTCCCTTTTTCTCTTACTAGGGCCCCCGAAACATTAAATCGGTGCCAATAAGCAAACCGCATGTACATGACCTTTGCATGCCTGCGAAAACATATTATTGACTTCCGACACTTTCGGAAGCAACCGGCTCCTGTTGCATAAGTAAGAAAAAGAAAACTGAATTTTGCCCTACCCTTTCTTCTAAATACACAGGCAAGAACTGTAACTTGGCTCTCACGACTATCCACTCATTTGTAGCAGTTTTACTCGCTGTGCAGAAACAGCCATATGCGGCTCTTGCGCGCAGCCAAAGCCATCAAAGATATAGCATGATACCGAAATCTTTCCCATGAAAATGTCTTGTACATCTTTAAAGTATATTGAAATTGGCAAATTACATAAGAATAAATGATAACAATTAAAGAAAATGATAAAAATAAAAGAAAAAAAAAAAAAAAAAAATGACACAGCTGGGGTTCGAACCTCTGGCCACCAGGGCCAAAAAGGCTCTTGGCACAGCGGTCTTACCCACTGTGCTATGGAGGCAACTGGAAATTAGTCTGGCTATATATACCTATAACCATATCCCCCCTCCCTTCCCATAATTCCTTGGAGAAAAAAAATCCAAGATGGCGGCCAAGAAAAACAAAATGGCGGCTAAACCATCGATCTAAACAATAAGGGAAGTTTTAAAGTGCTTTTAGGTCTTCTTTGAAGGCTGATATGTAATCCTTAGCAAATTCAGATGCATTCTCCATCCATACACGCCAGAATTTACCGACATTAGGCTATAATTTAGGAAAACAGGGTGACAGAAGAACTTGGTAACATGTTTTCGAGCAGACTACCAGGTTGACAACCCTGGATCCGATTTGTCATTCTAGTTCAGGCCGGCTTCCACACTGCACATTGATACATTGAATATGCTAAGATGATCAATGGACACTGTAAAAGCCCCAGAAAATATTGTCACAAGTGGATAAATTTAGAAAGACAACTATTTCTGTAGCAACTGGTTCCTGTAGCATGAGTCGAACAGAAGGAACTATATTTTGTATTATTTCTCTTCATATGTAGACAAGAAATGTAGTTGCGATGACTACCAACTCATATGTGCCAGTTACGCACCCGTGAAAACATGAAATATCGACTTATGATGCCTTCGGAAGCAACCGCTACCTGTTGCATAAGTCAAACATTTAGAGCCAATTTTTTCCCTTTTCTCTTACTAGGGCCACCGTAACATTAAAGCGGTCTCAATATCTATCCCCACGCGCATGACCTTTACGCGCCCTCGAAAACATATAATCCACTTACGAATCTTTCAGAAGCAACCGGTATGTGTTGCATAAGTCAAACAATGGGAACCAAATTTTTTTTCCCTTTTTCTCTTACTAGGGTCCCGAAACATTAAATCGGTCCCAATAACTAACCGCATGTACATGACCTTTGCGCGCCCGCGAAAACATACAATCGACTTCCGACACTTTCGGAGGCAACCTGTACCTCTTGCATAAGTCAAACAATGGGAACCAAATTGTTTTCCATTTTTCTCTTACTAGGGCCCCCGAAACATTAAATTGGTCCCAATAACTAAACCGCATGTACATGACCTTTGCATGCCCGCGAAAACATATTATCGACTTCCGACACTTTCGGAAGCAACCGGCTCCTGTTGCATAAGTAAGAAAAAGAAAACTGAATTTTGCCCTACCCTTTCTTCTAAATACACAGGCAAGAACTGTAACTTGGCTCTCACAACTTCCCACTCATTTGTAGCAGTTTTACTCGCTGTGCAGAAACAGCCATACGCGGCTCTTGCGCGCAGCCAAAGCCATCAAAGATATAGCATGATACCGAAATCTTTCCCATGAAAATGTCTTGTACATCTTTAAAGTATATTGAAATTGGCAAATTACATAAGAATAAATGATAACAATTAAAGAAAATGATAAAAATAAAAGAAAAAGAAAAAAAAAAAAAATGACACAGCTGGGGTTCGAACCTCTGGCCACCAGGGCCAAAAAGGGCTCTTGGCACAGCGGTCTTACCCACTGTGCTATGGAGGCAACTGGAAATTAGTCTGGCTATATATACCTATAACCATATCCCCCCTCCCTTCCCATAATTCCTTGGAGAAAAAAAATCCAAGATGGCGGCCAAGAAAAACAAAATGGCGGCTAAACCATCGATCTAAACAATAAGGGAAGTTTTAAAGTGCTTTTAGGTCTTCTTTGAAGGCTGATATGTAATCCTTAGCAAATTGAGATGCTTTCTCCATCCATACACGCCAGAATTTACCGACATTAGGCTATAATTTAGGAAAACAGGGTGACAGAAGAACTTGGTAACATGTTTTCGAGCAGACTACCAGGTTGACAACCCTGGATCCGATTTGTCATTCTAGTTCAGGCCGGCTTCCACACTGCACATTGATACATTGAATATGCTAAGATGATCAATGGACACTGTAAAAGCCCCAGAAAATATTGTCACAAGTGGATAAATTTAGAAAGACAACTATTTCTGTAGCAACTGGTTCCTGTAGCATGAGTCGAACAGAAGGAACTATATTTTGTATTATTTCTCTTCATATGTAGACAAGAAATGTAGTTGCGATGACTACCAACTCATATGTGCCAGTTACGCACCCGTGAAAACATGAAATATCGACTTATGATGCCTTCGGAAGCAACCGCTACCTGTTGCATAAGTCAAACATTTAGAGCCAATTTTTTCCCTTTTCTCTTACTAGGGCCACCGTAACATTAAAGCGGTCTCAATATCTATCCCCACGCGCATGACCTTTACGCGCCCGTGAAAACATATAATCCACTTACGAATCTTTCAGAAGCAACCGGTATGTGTTGCATAAGTCAAACAATGGGAACCAAATTTTTTTTCCCTTTTTCTCTTACTAGGGCCCCCGAAACATTAAATCGGTCCCAATAACTAACCGCATGTTCATGACCTTTGCGCGCCCGCGAAAACATACAATCGACTTCCGACACTTTCGGAGGCAACCTGTACCTCTTGCATAAGTCAAACAATGGGAACCAAATTGTTTTCCATTTTTCTCTTACTAGGGCCCCCGAAACATTAAATCGGTCCCAATAACTAAACCGCATGTACATGACCTTTGCATGCCCGCGAAAACATATTATCGACTTCCGACACTTTCGGAAGCAACTGGCTCCTGTTGCATAAGTAAGAAAAAGAAGACTGAATTTTGCCCTACCCTTTCTACTAAATACACAGGCAAGAACTGTAACTTGGCTCTCACGACTACCCACTCATTTGTAGCAGTTTTACTCGCTGTGCAGAAACAGCCATACGCGGCTCTTGCGCGCAGCCAAAGCCATCAAAGATATAGCATGATACCGAAATCTTTCCCATGAAAATGTCTTGTACATCTTTAAAGTATATTGAAATTGGCAAATTACATAAGAATAAATGATAACAATTAAAGAAAATGATAAAAATAAAAGAAAAAAAAAAAAAAAAAAATGACACAGCTGGGGTTCGAACCTCTGGCCACCAGGGCCAAAAAGGCTCTTGGCACAGCGGTCTTACCCACTGTGCTATGGAGGCAACTGGAAATTAGTCTGGCTATATATACCTATAACCATATCCCCCCTCCCTTCCCATAATTCCTTGGAGAAAAAAAATCCAAGATGGCGGCCAAGAAAAACAAAATGGCGGCTAAACCATCGATCTAAACAATAAGGGAAGTTTTAAAGTGCTTTTACGTCTTCTTTGAAGGCTGATATGTAATCCTTAGCAAATTGAGATGCTTTCTCCATCCATACACGCCAGAATTTACCGACATTAGGCTATAATTTAGGAAAACAGGGTGACAGAAGAACTTGGTAACATGTTTTCGAGCAGACTACCAGGTTGACAACCCTGGATCCGATTTGTCATTCTAGTTCAGGCCGGCTTCCACACTGCACATTGATACATTGAATATGCTAAGATGATCAATGGACACTGTAAAAGCCCCAGAAAATATTGTCACAAGTGGATAAATTTAGAAAGACAACTATTTCTGTAGCAACTGGTTCCTGTAGCATGAGTCGAACAGAAGGAACTATATTTTGTATTATTTCTCTTCATATGTAGACAAGAAATGTAGTTGCGATGACTACCAACTCATATGTGCCAGTTACGCACCCGTGAAAACATGAAATATCGACTTATGATGCCTTCGGAAGCAACGGCTACCTGTTGCATAAGTCAAACATTTAGAGCCAATTTTTTCCCTTTTCTCTTACTAGGGCCACCGTAACATTAAAGCGGTCTCAATATCTATCCCCACGCGCATGACCTTTACGCGCCCGTGAAAACATATAATCCACTTACGAATCTTTCAGAAGCAACCGGTATGTGTTGCATAAGTCAAACAATGGGAACCAAATTTTTTTTCCCTTTTTCTCTTACTAGGGCCCCCGAAACATTAAATCGGTCCCAATAACTAACCGCATGTACATGACCTTTGCGCGCCCGCGAAAACATACAATCGACTTCCGACACTTTCGGAGGCAACCTGTACCTCTTGCATGAGTCAAACAATGGGAACCAAATTGTTTTCCATTTTTCTCTTACTAGGGCCCCCGAAACATTAAATCGGTCCCAATAACTAAACCGCATGTACATGACCTTTGCATGCCCGCGAAAACATATTATCGACTTCCGACACTTTCGGAAGCAACCGGCTCCTGTTGCATAAGTAAGAAAAAGAAAACTGAATTTTGCCCTACCCTTTCTTCTAAATACACAGGCAAGAACTGTAACTTGGCTCTCACGACTACCCACTCATTTGTAGCAGTTTTACTCGCTGTGCAGAAACAGCCATACGCGGCTCTTGCGCGCAGCCAAAGCCATCAAAGATATAGCATGATACCGAAATCTTTCCCATGAAAATGTCTTGTACATCTTTAAAGTATATTGAAATTGGCAAATTACATAAGAATAAATGATAACAATTAAAGAAAATGATAAAAATAAAAGAAAAAAAAAAAAAAAAATGACACAGCTGGGGTTCGAACCTCTGGCCACCAGGGCCAAAAAGGCTCTTGGCACAGCGGTCTTACCCACTGTGCTATGGAGGCAACTGGAAATTAGTCTGGCTATATATACCTATAACCATATCCCCCCTCCCTTCCCATAATTCCTTGGAGAAAAAAAATCCAAGATGGCGGCAAAGAAAAACAAAATGGCGGCTAAACCATCGATCTAAACAATAAGGGAAGTTTTAAAGTGCTTTTAGGTCTTCTTTGAAGGCTGATATGTAATCCTTAGCAAATTGAGATGCTTTCTCCATCCATACACGCCAGAATTTACCGACATTAGGCTATAATTTAGGAAAACAGGGTGACAGAAGAACTTGGTAACATGTTTTCGAGCAGACTACCAGGTTGACAACCCTGGATCTGATTTGTCATTCTAGTTCAGGCCGGCTTCCACACTGCACATTGATACATTGAATATGCTAAGATGATCAATGGACACTGTAAAAGCCCCAGAAAATATTGTCACAAGTGGATAAATTTAGAAAGACAACTATTTCTGTAGCAACTGGTTCCTGTAGCATGAGTCGAACAGAAGGAACTATATTTTGTATTATTTCTCTTCATATGTAGACAAGAAATGTAGTTGCGATGACTACCAACTCATATGTGCCAGTTACGCACCCGTGAAAACATGAAATATCGACTTATGATGCCTTCGGAAGCAACGGCTACCTGTTGCATAAGTCAAACATTTAGAGCCAATTTTTTCCCTTTTCTCTTACTAGGGCCACCGTAACATTAAAGCGGTCTCAATATCTATCCCCACGCGCATGACCTTTACGCGCCCGTGAAAACATATAATCCACTTACGAATCTTTCAGAAGCAACCGGTATGTGTTGCATAAGTCAAACAATGGGAACCAAATTTTTTTTCCCTTTTTCTCTTACTAGGGCCCCCGAAACATTAAATCGGTCCCAATAACTAACCGCATGTACATGACCTTTGCGCGCCCGCGAAAACATACAATCGACTTCCGACACTTTCGGAGGCAACCTGTACCTCTTGCATAAGTCAAACAATGGGAACCAAATTGTTTTCCATTTTTCTCTTACTAGGGCCCCCGAAACATTAAATCGGTCCCAATAACTAAACCGCATGTACATGACCTTTGCATGCCCGCGAAAACATATTATCGACTTCCGACACTTTCGGAAGCAACCGGCTCCTGTTGCATAAGTAAGAAAAAGAAAACTGAATTTTGCCCTACCCTTTCTTCTAAATACACAGGCAAGAACTGTAACTTGGCTCTCACGACTACCCACTCATTTGTAGCAGTTTTACTCGCTGTGCAGAAACAGCCATACGCGGCTCTTGCGCGCAGCCAAAGCCATCAAAGATATAGCATGATACCGAAATCTTTCCCATGAAAATGTCTTGTACATCTTTAAAGTATATTGAAATTGGCAAATTACATAAGAATAAATGATAACAATTAAAGAAAATTATAAAAATAAAAGAAAAAAAAAAAAAAAAATGACACAGCTGGGGTTCGAACCTCTGGCCACCAGGGCCAAAAAGGCTCTTGGCACAGCGGTCTTACCCACTGTGCTATGGAGGCAACTGGAAATTAGTCTGGCTATATATACCTATAACCATATCCCCCCTCCCTTCCCATAATTCCTTGGAGAAAAAAAATCCAAGATGGCGGCCAAGAAAAACAAAATGGCGGCTAAACCATCGATCTAAACAATAAGGGAAGTTTTAAAGTGCTTTTACGTCTTCTTTGAAGGCTGATATGTAATCCTTAGCAAATTGAGATGCTTTCTCCATCCATACACGCCAGAATTTACCGACATTAGGCTATAATTTAGGAAAACAGGGTGACAGAAGAACTTGGTAACATGTTTTCGAGCAGACTACCAGGTTGACAACCCTGGATCCGATTTGTCATTCTAGTTCAGGCCGGCTTCCACACTGCACATTGATACATTGAATATGCTAAGATGATCAATGGACACTGTAAAAGCCCCAGAAAATATTGTCACAAGTGGATAAATTTAGAAAGACAACTATTTCTGTAGCAACTGGTTCCTGTAGCATGAGTCGAACAGAAGGAACTATATTTTGTATTATTTCTCTTCATATGTAGACAAGAAATGTAGTTGCGATGACTACCAACTCATATGTGCCAGTTACGCACCCGTGAAAACATGAAATATCGACTTATGATGCCTTCGGAAGCAACCGCTACCTGTTGCATAAGTCAAACATTTAGAGCCAATTTTTTTCCTTTTCTCTTACTAGGGCCACCGTAACATTAAAGCGGTCTCAATATCTATCCCCACGCGCATGACCTTTACGCGCCCGTGAAAACATATAATCCACTTACGAATCTTTCAGAAGCAACCGGTATGTGTTGCATAAGTCAAACAATGGGAACCCAATTTTTTTTCCCTTTTTCTCTTACTAGGGCCCCCGAAACATTAAATCGGTCCCAATAACTAACCGCATGTACATGACCTTTGCGCGCCCGCGAAAACATACAATCGACTTCCGATACTTTTGGAGGCAACCTGTACCTCTTGCATAAGTCAAACAATGGGAACCAAATTGTTTTCCATTTTTCTCTTACTAGGGCCCCCGAAACATTAAATCGGTCCCAATAACTAAACCGCATGTACATGACCTTTGCATGCCCTCGAAAACATATTATCGACTTCCGACACTTTCGGAAGCAACCGGCTCCTGTTGCATAAGTAAGAAAAAGAAAACTGAATTTTGCCCTACCCTTTCTTCTAAATACACAGGCAAGAACTGTAACTTGGCTCTCACGACTACCCACTCATTTGTAGCAGTTTTACTCGCTGTGCAGAAACAGCCATACGCGGCTCTTGCGCGCAGCCAAAGCCATCAAAGATATAGCATGATACCGAAATCTTTCCCATGAAAATGTCTTGTACATCTTTAAAGTATATTGAAATTGGCAAATTACATAAGAATAAATGATAACAATTAAAGAAAATGATAAAAATAAAAGAAAAAAAAAAAAAATGACACAGCTGGGGTTCGAACCTCTGGCCACCAGGGCCAAAAAGGCTCTTGGCACAGCGGTCTTACCCACTGTGCTATGGAGGCAACTGGAAATTAGTCTGGCTATATATACCTATAACCATATCCCCCCTCCCTTCCCATAATTCCTTGGAGAAAAAAATCCAAGATGGCGGCCAAGAAAAACAAAATGGCGGCTAAACCATCGATCTAAACAATAAGGGAAGTTTTAAAGTGCTTTTAGGTCTTCTTTGAAGGTTGATATGTAATCCTTAGCAAATTGAGATGCTTTCTCCATCCATACACGCCAGAATTTACCGACATTAGGCTATAATTTAGGAAAACAGGGTGACAGAAGAACTTGGTAACATGTTTTCGAGCAGACTACCAGGTTGACAACCCTGGATCCGATTTGTCATTCTAGTTCAGGCCGGCTTCCACACTGCACATTGATACATTGAATATGCTAAGATGATCAATGGACACTGTAAAAGCCCCAGAAAATATTGTCACAAGTGGATAAATTTAGAAAGACAACTATTTCTGTAGCAACTGGTTCCTGTAGCATGAGTCGAACAGAAGGAACTATATTTTGTATTATTTCTCTTCATATGTAGACAAGAAATGTAGTTGCGATGACTACCAACTCATATGTGCCAGTTACGCACCCGTGAAAACATGAAATATCGACTTATGATGCCTTCGGAAGCAACCGCTACCTGTTGCATAAGTCAAACATTTAGAGCCAATTTTTTCCCTTTTCTCTTACTAGGGCCACCGTAACATTAAAGCGGTCTCAATATCTATCCCCACGCGCATGACCTTTAGGCGCCCGTGAAAACATATAATCCACTTACGAATCTTTCAGAAGCAACCGGTATGTGTTGCATAAGTCAAACAATGGGAACCAAATTTTTTTTCCCTTTTTCTCTTACTAGGGCCCCCGAAACATTAAATCGGTCCCAATAACTAACCGCATGTACATGACCTTTGCGCGCCCGCGAAAACATACAATCGACTTCCGACACTTTCGGAGGCAACCTGTACCTCTTGCATAAGTCAAACAATGGGAACCAAATTGTTTTCCATTTTTCTCTTACTAGGGCCCCCGAAACATTAAATCGGTCCCAATAACTAAACCACATGTACATGACCTTTGTATGCCCGCGAAAACATATTATCGACTTCCGACACTTTCGGAAGCAACCGGCTCCTGTTGCATAAGTAAGAAAAAGAAAACTGAATTTTGCCCTACCCTTTCTTCTAAATACACAGGCAAGAACTGTAACTTGGCTCTCACGACTACCCACTCATTTGTAGCAGTTTTACTCGCTGTGCAGAAACAGCCATACGCGGCTCTTGCGCGCAGCCAAAGCCATCAAAGATATAGCATGATACCGAAATCTTTCCCATGAAAATGTCTTGTACATCTTTAAAGTATATTGAAATTGGCAAATTACATAAGAATAAATGATAACAATTAAAGAAAATGATAAAAATAAAAGAAAAAAAAAAAAAAAAAAATGACACAGCTGGGGTTCGAACCTCTGGCCACCAGGGCCAAAAAGGCTCTTGGCACAGCGGTCTTACCCACTGTGCTATGGAGGCAACTGGAAATTAGTCTGGCTATATATACCTATAACCATATCCCCCCTCCCTTCCCATAATTCCTTGGAGAAAAAAAATCCAAGATGGCGGCCAAGAAAAACAAAATGGCGGCTAAACCATCGATCTAAACAATAAGGGAAGTTTTAAAGTGCTTTTAGGTCTTCTTTGAAGGCTGATATGTAATCCTTAGCAAATTGAGATGCTTTCTCCATCCATACACGCCAGAATTTACCGACATTAGGCTATAATTTAGGAAAACAGGGTGACAGAAGAACTTGGTAACATGTTTTCGAGCAGACTACCAGGTTGACAACCCTGGATCCGATTTGTCATTCTAGTTCAGGCCGGCTTCCACACTGCACATTGATACATTGAATATGCTAAGATGATCAATGGACACTGTAAAAGCCCCAGAAAATATTGTCACAAGTGGATAAATTTAGAAAGACAACTATTTCTGTAGCAACTGGTTCCTGTAGCATGAGTCGAACAGAAGGAACTATATTTTGTATTATTTCTCTTCATATGTAGACAAGAAATGTAGTTGCGATGACTACCAACTCATATGTGCCAGTTACGCACCCGTGAAAACATGAAATATCGACTTATGATGCCTTCGGAAGCAACCACTACCTGTTGCATAAGTCAAACATTTAGAGCCAATTTTTTCCCTTTTCTCTTACTAGGGCCACCGTAACATTAAAGCGGTCTCAATATCTATCCCCACGCGCATGACCTTTACGCGCCCGTGAAAACATATAATCCACTTACGAATCTTTCAGAAGCAACCGGTATGTGTTGCATAAGTCAAACAATGGGAACCAAATTTTTTTTCCCTTTTTCTCTTACTAGGGCCCCCGAAACATTAAATCGGTCCCAATAACTAACCGCATGTACATGACCTTTGCGCGCCCGCGAAAACATACAATCGACTTCCGACACTTTCGGAGGCAACCTGTATCTCTTGCATAAGTCAAACAATGGAAACCAAATTGTTTTCCATTTTTCTCTTACTAGGGCCCCCGAAACATTAAATCGGTCCCAATAACTAAACCGCATGTACATGACCTTTGCATGCCCGCGAAAACATATTATCGACTTCCGACACTTTCGGAAGCAACCGGCTCCTGTTGCATAAGTAAGAAAAAGAAAACTGAATTTTGCCCTACCCTTTCTTCTAAATACACAGGCAAGAACTGTAACTTGGCTCTCACGACTACCCACTCATTTGTAGCAGTTTTACTCGCTGTGCAGAAACAGCCATACGCGGCTCTTGCGCGCAGCCAAAGCCATCAAAGATATAGCATGATACCGAAATCTTTCCCATGAAAATGTCTTGTACATCTTTAAAGTATATTGAAATTGGCAAATTACATAAGAATAAATGATAACAATTAAAGAAAATGATAAAAATAAAAGAAAAAAAAAAAAAAAATGACACAGCTGGGGTTCGAACCTCTGGCCACAAGGGCCAAAAAGGCTCTTGGCACAGCGGTCTTACCCACTGTGCTATGGAGGCAACTGGAAATTAGTCTGGCTATATATACCTATAACCATATCCCCCCTCCCTTCCCATAATTCCTTGGAGAAAAAAAATCCAAGATGGCGGCCAAGAAAAACAAAATGGCGGCTAAACCATCGATCTAAACAATAAGGGAAGTTTTAAAGTGCTTTTAGGTCTTCTTTGAAGGCTGATATGTAATCCTTAGCAAATTGAGATGCTTTCTCCATCCATACACGCCAGAATTTACCGACATTAGGCTATAATTTAGGAAAACAGGGTGACAGAAGAACTTCGTAACATGTTTTCGAGCAGACTACCAGGTTGACAACCCTGGATCCGGTTTGTCATTCTAGTTCAGGCCGGCTTCCACACTGCACATTGATACATTGAATATGCTAAGATGATCAATGGACACTGTAAAAGCCCCAGAAAATATTGTCACAAGTGGATAAATTTAGAAAGACAACTATTTCTCTAGCAACTGGTTCCTGTAGCATGAGTCGAACAGAAGGAACTATATTTTGTATTATTTCTCTTCATATGTAGACAAGAAATGTAGTTGCGATGACTACCAACTCATATGTGCCAGTTACGCACCCGTGAAAACATGAAATATCGACTTATGATGCCTTCGGAAGCAACCGCTACCTGTTGCATAAGTCAAACATTTAGAGCCAATTTTTTCCCTTTTCTCTTACTAGGGCCACCGTAACATTAAAGCGGTCTCAATATCTATCCCCACGCGCATGACCTTTACGCGCCCGTGAAAACATATAATCCACTTACGAATCTTTCAGAAGCAACCGGTATGTGTTGCATAAGTCAAACAATGGGAACCAAATTTTTTTTCCCTTTTTCTCTTACTAGGGCCCCCGAAACATTAAATCGGTCCCAATAACTAACCGCATGTACATGACCTTTGCGCGCCCGCGAAAACATACAATCGACTTCCGACACTTTCGGAGGCAACCTGTACCTCTTGCATAAGTCTAACAATGGGAACCAAATTGTTTTCCATTTTTCTCTTACTAGGGCCCCCGAAACATTAAATCGGTCCCAATAACTAAACCGCATGTACATGACCTTTGCATGCCCGCGAAAACATATTATCGACTTCCGACACTTTCGGAAGCAACCGGCTCCTGTTGCATAAGTAAGAAAAAGAAAACTGAATTTTGCCCTACCCTTTCTTCTAAATACACAGGCAAGAACTGTAACTTGGCTCTCACGACTACCCACTCATTTGTAGCAGTTTTACTCGCTGTGCAGAAACAGCCATACGCGGCTCTTGCGCGCAGCCAAAGCCATCAAAGATATAGCATGATACCGAAATCTTTCCCATGAAAATGTCTTGTACATCTTTAAAGTATATTGAAATTGGCAAATTACATAAGAATAAATGATAACAATTAAAGAAAATGATAAAAATAAAAGAAAAAAAAAATGACACAGCTGGGGTTCGAACCTCTGGCCACCAGGGCCAAAAAGGCTCTTGGCACAGCGGTCTTACCCACTGTGCTATGGAGGCAACTGGAAATTAGTCTGGCTATATATACCTATAACCATATCCCCCCTCCCTTCCCATAATTCCTTGGAGAAAAAAAAATCCAAGATGGCGGCCAAGAAAAACAAAATGGCGGCTAAACCATCGATCTAAACAATAAGGGAAGTTTTAAAGTGCTTTTAGGTCTTCTTTGAAGGCTGATATGTAATCCTTAGCAAATTGAGATGCTTTCTCCATCCATACACGCCAGAATTTACCGACATTAGGCTATAATTTAGGAAAACAGGGTGACAGAAGAACTTGGTAACATGTTTTCGAGCAGACTACCAGGTTGACAACCCTGGATCCGATTTGTCATTCTAGTTCAGGCCGGCTTCCACACTGCACATTGATACATTGAATATGCTAAGATGATCAATGGACACTGTAAAAGCCCCAGAAAATATTGTCACAAGTGGATAAATTTAGAAAGACAACTATTTCTGTAGCAACTGGTTCCTGTAGCATGAGTCGAACAGAAGGAACTATATTTTGTATTATTTCTCTTCATATGTAGACAAGAAATGTAGTTGCGATGACTACCAACTCATATGTTCCAGTTACGCACCCGTGAAAACATGAAATATCGACTTATGATGCCTTCGGAAGCAACCGCTACCTGTTGCATAAGTCAAACATTTAGAGCCAATTTTTTCCCTTTTCTCTTACTAGGGCCACCGTAACATTAAAGCGGTCTCAATATCTATCCCCACGCGCATGACCTTTACGCGCCCGTGAAAACATATAATCCACTTACGAATCTTTCAGAAGCAACCGGTATGTGTTGCATAAGTCAAACAATGGGAACCAAATTTTTTTTCCCTTTTTCTCTTACTAGGGCCCCCGAAACATTAAATCGGTCCCAATAACTAACCGCATGTACATGACCTTTGCGCGCCCGCGAAAACATACAATCGACTTCCGACACTTTCGGAGGCAACCTGTACCTCTTGCATAAGTCAAACAATGGGAACCAAATTGTTTTCCATTTTTCTCTTACTAGGGCCCCCGAAACATTAAATCGGTCCCAATAACTAAACCGCATGTACATGACCTTTGCATGCCCGCGAAAACATATTATCAACTTCCGACACTTTCGGAAGCAACCGGCTCCTGTTGCATAAGTAAGAAAAAGAAAACTGAATTTTGCCCTACCCTTTCTTCTAAATACACAGGCAAGAACTGTAACTTGGCTCCCACGACTACCCACTCATTTGTAGCAGTTTTACTCGCTGTGCAGAAACAGCCGTACGCGGCTCTTGCGCACAGCCAAAGCCATCAAAGATATAGCATGATACCGAAATCTTTCCCATGAAAATGTCTTGTACATCTTTAAAGTATATTGAAATTGGCAAATTACATAAGAATAAATGATAACAATTAAAGAAAATGATAAAAATAAAAGAAAAAAAAAAAAAAAAAAATGACACAGCTGGGGTTCGAACCTCTGGCCACCAGGGCCAAAAAGGCTCTTGGCAGAGCGGTCTTACCCACTGTGCTATGGAGGCAACTGGAAATTAGTCTGGCTATATATACCTATAACCATATCCCCCCTCCCTTCCCATAATTCCTTGGAGAAAAAAAATCCAAGATGGCGGCCAAGAAAAACAAAATGGCGGCTAAACCATCGATCTAAACAATAAGGGAAGTTTTAAAGTGCTTTTAGGTCTTCTTTGAAGGCTGATATGTAATCCTTAGCAAATTGAGATGCTTTCTCCATCCATACACGCCAGAATTTACCGACATTAGGCTATAATTTAGGAAAACAGGGTGACAGAAGAACTTGGTAACATGTTTTCGAGCAGACTACCAGGTTGACAACCCTGGATCCGATTTGTCATTCTAGTTCAGGCCGGCTTCCACACTGCACATTGATACATTGAATATGCTAAGATGATCAATGGACACTGTAAAAGCCCCAGAAAATATTGTCACAAGTGGATAAATTTAGAAAGACAACTATTTCTGTAGCAACTGGTTCCTGTAGCATGAGTCGAACAGAAGGAACTATATTTTGTATTATTTCTCTTCATATGTAGACAAGAAATGTAGTTGCGATGACTACCAACTCATATGTGCCAGTTACGCACCCGTGAAAACATGAAATATCGACTTATGATGCCTTCGGAAGCAACCGCTACCTGTTGCATAAGTCAAACATTTAGAGCCAATTTTTTCCCTTTTCTCTTACTAGGGCCACCGTAACATTAAAGCGGTCTCAATATCTATCCCCACGCGCATGACCTTTACGCGCCCGTGAAAACATATAATCCACTTACGAATCTTTCAGAAGCAACCGGTATGTGTTGCATAAGTCAAACAATGGGAACCAAATTTTTTTTCCCTTTTTCTCTTACTAGGGCCCCCGAAACATTAAATCGGTCCCAATAACTAACCGCATGTACATGACCTTTGCGCGCCCGCGAAAACATACAATCGACTTCCGACACTTTCGGAGGCAACCTGTACCTCTTGCATAAGTCAAACAATGGGAACCAAATTGTTTTCCATTTTTCTCTTACTAGGGCCCCCGAAACATTAAATCGGTCCCAATAACTAAACCGCATGTACATGACCTTTGCATGCCCGCGAAAACATATTATCGACTTCCGACACTTTCGGAAGCAACCGGCTCCTGTTGCATAAGTAAGAAAAAGAAAACTGAATTTTGCCCTACCCTTTCTTCTAAATACACAGGCAAGAACTGTAACTTGGCTCTCACGACTACCCACTCATTTGTAGCAGTTTTACTCGCTGTGCAGAAACAGCCATACGCGGCTCTTGCGCGCAGCCAAAGCCATCAAAGATATAGCATGATACCGAAATCTTTCCCATGAAAATGTCTTGTACATCTTTAAAGTATATTGAAATTGGCAAATTACATAAGAATAAATGATAACAATTAAAGAAAATGATAAAAATAAAAAAAAAATAAAAAAATGACACAGCTGGGGTTCGAACCTCTGGCCACCAGGGCCAAAAAGGCTCTTGGCACAGCGGTCTTACCCACTGTGCTATGGAGGCAACTGGAAATTAGTCTGGCTATATATACCTATAACCATATCCCCCCTCCCTTCCCATAATTCCTTGGAGAAAAAAAATCCAAGATGGCGGCCAAGAAAAACAAAATGGCGGCTAAACCATCGATCTAAACAATAAGGGAAGTTTTAAAGTGCTTTTAGGTCTTCTTTGAAGGCTGATATGTAATCCTTAGCAAATTGAGATGCTTTCTCCATCCATACACGCCAGAATTTACCGACATTAGGCAATAATTTAGGAAAACAGGGTGACAGAAGAACTTGGTAACATGTTTTCGAGCAGACTACCAGGTTGACAACCCTGGATCCGATTTGTCATTCTAGTTCAGGCCGGCTTCCACACTGCACATTGATACATTGAATATGCTAAGATGATCAATGGACACTGTAAAAGCCCCAGAAAATATTGTCACAAGTGGATAAATTTAGAAAGACAACTATTTCTGTAGCAACTGGTTCCTGTAGCATGAGTCGAACAGAAGGAACTATATTTTGTATTATTTCTCTTCATATGTAGACAAGAAATGTAGTTGCGATGACTACCAACTCATATGTGCCAGTTACGCACCCGTGAAAACATGAAATATCGACTTATGATGCCTTCGGAAGCAACCGCTACCTGTTGCATAAGTCAAACATTTAGAGCCAATTTTTTCCCTTTTCTCTTACTAGGGCCACCGTAACATTAAAGCGGTCTCAATATCTATCCCCACGCGCATGACCTTTACGCGCCCGTGAAAACATATAATCCACTTACGAATCATTCAGAAGCAACCGGTATGTGTTGCATAAGTCAAACAATGGGAACCAAATTTTTTTTCCCTTTTTCTCTTACTAGGGCCCCCGAAACATTAAATCGGTCCCAATAACTAACCGCATGTACATGACCTTTGCGCGTCCGCGAAAACATACAATCGACTTCCGACACTTTCGGAGGCAACCTGTACCTCTTGCATAAGTCAAACAATGGGAACCAAATTGTTTTCCATTTTTCTCTTACTAGGGCCCCCGAAACATTAAATCGGTCCCAATAACTAAACCGCATGTACATGACCTTTGCATGCCCGCGAAAACATATTATCGACTTCCGAAACTTTCGGAAGCAACCGGCTCCTGTTGCATAAGTAAGAAAAAGAAAACTGAATTTTGCCCTACCCTTTCTTCTAAATACACAGGCAAGAACTGTAACTTGGCTCTCACGACTACCCACTTATTTGTAGCAGTTTTACTCGCTGTGCAGAAATAGCCATACGCAGCTCTTGCGCGCAGCCAAAGCCATCAAAGATATAGCATGATACCGAAATCTTTCCCATGAAAATGTCTTGTACATCTTTAAAGTATATTGAAATTGGCAAATTACATAAGAATAAATGATAACAATTAAAGAAAATGATAAAAATAAAAGAAAAAAAAAAAAATGACACAGCTGGGGTTCGAACCTCTGGCCACCAGGGCCAAAAAGGCTCTTGGCACAGCGGTCTTACCCACTGTGCTATGGAGGCAACTGGAAATTAGTCTGGCTATATATACCTATAACCATATCCCCCCTCCCTTCCCATAATTCCTTGGAGAAAAAAAATCCAAGATGGCGGCCAAGAAAAACAAAATGGCGGCTAAACCATCGATCTAAACAATAAGGGAAGTTTTAAAGTGCTTTTAGGTCTTCTTTGAAGGCTGATATGTAATCCTTAGCAAATTGAGATGCTTTCTCCATCCATACACGCCAGAATTTACCGACATTAGGCTATAATTTAGGAAAACAGGGTGACAGAAGAACTTGGTAACATGTTTTCGAGCAGACTACCAGGTTGACAACCCTGGATCCGATTTGTCATTCTAGTTCAGGCCGGCTTCCACACTGCACATTGATACATTGAATATGCTAAGATGATCAATGGACACTGTAAAAGCCCCAGAAAATATTGTCACAAGTGGATAAATTTAGAAAGACAACTATTTCTGTAGCAATTGGTTCCTGTAGCATGAGTCGAACAGAAGGAACTATATTTTGTATTATTTCTCTTCATATGTAGACAAGAAATGTAGTTGCGATGACTACCAACTCATATGTGCCAGTTACGCACCCGTGAAAACATGAAATATCGACTTATGATGCCTTCGGAAGCAACCGCTACCTGTTGCATAAGTCAAACATTTAGAGCCAATTTTTTCCCTTTTCTCTTACTAGGGCCACCGTAACATTAAAGCGGTCTCAATATCTATCCCCACGCGCATGACCTTTACGCGCCTGTGAAAACATATAATCCACTTACGAATCTTTCAGAAGCAACCGGTATGTGTTGCATAAGTCAAACAATGGGAACCAAATTTTTTTTCCCTTTTTCTCTTACTAGGGCCCCCGAAACATTAAATCGGTCCCAATAACTAACCGCATGTACATGACCTTTGCGCGCCCGCGAAAACATACAATCGACTTCCGACACTTTCGGAGGCAACCTGTACCTCTTGCATAAGTCAAACAATGGGAACCAAATTGTTTTCCATTTTTCTCTTACTAGGGCCCCTGAAACATTAAATCGGTCCCAATAACTAAACCGCATGTACATGACCTTTGCATGCCCGCGAAAACATATTATTGACTTCCGACACTTTCGGAAGCAACCGGCTCCTGTTGCATAAGTAAGAAAAAGAAAACTGAATTTTGCCCTACCCTTTCTTCTAAATACACAGACAAGAACTGTAACTTGGCTCTCACGACTACCCACTCATTTGTAGCAGTTTTACTCGCTGTGCAGAAACAGCCATACGCGGCTCTTGCGCGCAGCCAAAGCCATCAAAGATATAGCATGATACCGAAATCTTTCCCATGAAAATGTCTTGTACATCTTTAAAGTATATTGAAATTGGCAAATTACATAAGAATAAATGATAACAATTAAAGAAAATGATAAAAATAAAAGAAAAAAAAAAAAAAAAAAATGACACAGCTGGGGTTCGAACCTCTGGCCACCAGGGCCAAAAAGGCTCTTGGCACAGCGGTCTTACCCACTGTGCTATGGAGGCAACTGGAAATTAGTCTGGCTATATATACCTATAACCATATCCCCCCTCCCTTCCCATAATTCCTTGGAGAAAAAAAATCCAAGATGGCGGCCAAGAAAAACAAAATGGCGGCTAAACCATCGATCTAAACAATAAGGGAAGTTTTAAAGTGCTTTTAGGTCTTCTTTGAAGGCTGATATGTAATCCTTAGCAAATTGAGATGCTTTCTCCATCCATACACGCCAGAATTTACCGACATTAGGCTATAATTTAGGAAAACAGGGTGACAGAAGAACTTGGTAACATGTTTTCGAGCAGACTACCAGGTTGACAACCCTGGATCCGATTTGTCATTCTAGTTCAGGCCGGCTTCCACACTGCACATTGATACATTGAATATGCTAAGATGATCAATGGACACTGTAAAAGCCCCAGAAAATATTGTCACAAGTGGATAAATTTAGAAAGACAACTATTTCTGTAGCAACTGGTTCCTGTAGCATGAGTCGAACAGAAGGAACTATATTTTGTATTATTTCTCTTCATATGTAGACAAGAAATGTAGTTGCGATGACTACCAACTCATATGTGCCAGTTACGCACCCGTGAAAACATGAAATATTGACTTATGATGCCTTCGGAAGCAACCGCTACCTGTTGCATAAGTCAAACATTTAGAGCCAATTTTTTCCCTTTTCTCTTACTAGGGCCACCGTAACATTAAAGCGGTCTCAATATCTATCCCCACGCGCATGACCTTTACGCGCCCGTGAAAACATATAATCCACTTACGAATCATTCAGAAGCAACCGGTATGTGTTGCATAAGTCAAACAATGGGAACCAAATTTTTTTTCCCTTTTTCTCTTACTAGGGCCCCCGAAACATTAAATCGGTCCCAATAACTAACCGCATGTACATGACCTTTGCGCGCCCGCGAAAACATACAATCGACTTCCGACACTTTCGGAGGCAACCTGTACCTCTTGCATAAGTCAAACAATGGGAACCAAATTGTTTTCCATTTTTCTCTTACTAGGGCCCCCGAAACATTAAATCGGTCCCAATAACTAAACCGCATGTACATGACCTTTGCATGCCCGCGAAAACATATTATCGACTTCCGACACTTTCGGAAGCAACCGGCTCCTGTTGCATAAGTAAGAAAAAGAAAACTGAATTTTGCCCTACCCTTTCTTCTAAATACACAGGCAAGAACTGTAACTTGGCTCTCATGACTACCCACTCATTTGTAGCAGTTTTACTCGCTGTGCAGAAACAGCCATACGCGGCTCTTGCGCGCAGCCAAAGCCATCAAAGATATAGCATGATACCGAAATCTTTCCCATGAAAATGTCTTGTACATCTTTAAAGTATATTGAAATTGGCAAATTACATAAGAATAAATGATAACAATTAAAGAAAATGATAAAAATAAAAGAAAAAAAAAAAAAAAAAAAATGACACAGCTGGGGTTCGAACCTCTGGCCACCAGGGCCAAAAAGGCTCTTGGCACAGCGGTCTTACCCACTGTGCTATGGAGGCAACTGGAAATTAGTCTGGCTATATATACCTATAACCATATCCCCCCTCCCTTCCCATAATTCCTTGGAGAAAAAAAATTCAAGATGGCGGCCAAGAAAAACAAAATGGCGGCTAAACCATCGATCTAAACAATAAGGGAAGTTTTAAAGTGCTTTTAGGTCTTCTTTGAAGGCTGATATGTAATCCTTAGCAAATTGAGATGCTTTCTCCATCCATACACGCCAGAATTTACCGACATTAGGCTATAATTTAGGAAAACAGGGTGACAGAAGAACTTGGTAACATGTTTTCGAGCAGACTACCAGGTTGACAACCCTGGATCCGATTTGTCATTCTAGTTCAGGCCGGCTTCCACACTGCACATTGATACATTGAATATGCTAAGATGATCAATGGACACTGTAAAAGCCCCAGAAAATATTGTCACAAGTGGATAAATTTAGAAAGACAACTATTTCTGTAGCAACTGGTTCCTGTAGCATGAGTCGAACAGAAGGAACTATATTTTGTATTATTTCTCTTCATATGTAGACAAGAAATGTAGTTGCGATGACTACCAACTCATATGTGCCAGTTACGCACCCGTGAAAACATGAAATATTGACTTATGATGCCTTCGGAAGCAACCGCTACCTGTTGCATAAGTCAAACATTTAGAGCCAATTTTTTCCCTTTTCTCTTACTAGGGCCACCGTAACATTAAAGCGGTCTCAATATCTATCCCCACGCGCATGACCTTTACGCGCCCGTGAAAACATATAATCCACTTACGAATCTTTCAGAAGCAACCGGTATGTGTTGCATAAGTCAAACAATGGGAACCAAATTTTTTTTCCCTTTTTCTCTTACTAGGGCCCCCGAAACATTAAATCGGTCCCAATAACTAACCGCATGTACATGACCTTTGCGCGCCCGCGAAAACATACAATCGACTTCCGACACTTTCGGAGGCAACCTGTACCTCTTGCATAAGTCAAACAATGGGAACCAAATTGTTTTCCATTTTTCTCTTACTAGGGCCCCCAAAACATTAAATCCGCCCCAATAACTAAACCGCATGTACATGACCTTTGCATGCCCGCGAAAACATATTATCGACTTCCGACACTTTCGGAAGCAACCGGCTCCTGTTGCATAAGTAAGAAAAAGAAAACTGAATTTTGCCCTACCCTTTCTTCTAAATACACAGGCAAGAACTGTAACTTGGCTCTCACGACTACCCACTCATTTGTAGCAGTTTTACTCGCTGTGCAGAAACAGCCATACGCGGCTCTTGCGCGCAGCCAAAGCCATCAAAGATATAGCATGATACCGAAATCTTTCCCATGAAAATGTCTTGTACATCTTTAAAGTATATTGAAATTGGCAAATTACATAAGAATAAATGATAACAATTAAAGAAAATGATAAAAATAAAAGAAAAAAAAAAAAAAAAAAAAATGACACAGCTGGGGTTCAAACCTCTGGCCACCAGGGCCAAAAAGGCTCTTGGCACAGCGGTCTTACCCACTGTGCTATGGAGGCAACTGGAAATTAGTCTGGCTATATATACCTATAACCATATCCCCCCTCCCTTCCCATAATTCCTTGGAGAAAAAAAATTCAAGATGGCGGCCAAGAAAAACAAAATGGCGGCTAAACCATCGATCTAAACAATAAGGGAAGTTTTAAAGTGCTTTTAGGTCTTCTTTGAAGGCTGATATGTAATCCTTAGCAAATTGAGATGCTTTCTCCATCCATACACGCCAGAATTTACCGACATTAGGCTATAATTTAGGAAAACAGGGTGACAGAAGAACTTGGTAACATGTTTTCGAGCAGACTACCAGGTTGACAACCCTGGATCCGATTTGTCATTCTAGTTCAGGCCGGCTTCCACACTGCACATTGATACATTGAATATGCTAAGATGATCAATGGACACTGTAAAAGCCCCAGAAAATATTGTCACAAGTGGATAAATTTAGAAAGACAACTATTTCTGTAGCAACTGGTTCCTGTAGCATGAGTCGAACAGAAGGAACTATATTTTGTATTATTTCTCTTCATATGTAGACAAGAAATGTAGTTGCGATGACTACCAACTCATATGTGCCAGTTACGCACCCGTGAAAACATGAAATATCGACTTATGATGCCTTCGGAAGCAACCGCTACCTGTTGCATAAGTCAAACATTTAGAGCCAATTTTTTCCCTTTTCTCTTACTAGGGCCACCGTAACATTAAAGTGGTCTCAATATCTATCCCCACGCGCATGACCTTTACGCGCCCGTGAAAACATATAATCCACTTACGAATCTTTCAGAAGCAACCGGTATGTGTTGCATAAGTCAAACAATGGGAACCAAATTTTTTTTCCCTTTTTCTCTTACTAGGGCCCCCGAAACATTAAATCGGTCCCAATAACTAACCGCATGTACATGACCTTTGCGCGCCCGCGAAAACATACAATCGACTTCCGACACTTTCGGAGGCAACCTGTACCTCTTGCATAAGTCAAACAATGGGAACCAAATTGTTTTCCATTTTTCTCTTACTAGGGCCCCCAAAACATTAAATCCGCCCCAATAACTAAACCGCATGTACATGACCTTTGCATGCCCGCGAAAACATATTATCGACTTCCGACACTTTCGGAAGCAACCGGCTCCTGTTGCATAAGTAAGAAAAAGAAAACTGAATTTTGCCCTACCCTTTCTTCTAAATACACAGGCAAGAACTGTAACTTGGCTCTCACGACTACCCACTCATTTGTAGCAGTTTTACTCGCTGTGCAGAAACAGCCATACGCGGCTCTTGCGCGCAGCCAAAGCCATCAAAGATATAGCATGATACCGAAATCTTTCCCATGAAAATGTCTTGTACATCTTTAAAGTATATTGAAATTGGCAAATTACATAAGAATAAATGATAACAATTAAAGAAAATGATAAAAATAAAAGAAAAAAAAAAAAAAAAAAAAATGACACAGCTGGGGTTCAAACCTCTGGCCATCAGGGCCAAAAAGGCTCTTGGCACAGCGGTCTTACCCACTGTGCTATGGAGGCAACTGGAAATTAGTCTGGCTATATATACCTATAACCATATCCCCCCTCCCTTCACATAATTCCTTGGAGAAAAAAAATTCAAGATGGCGGCCAAGAAAAACAAAATGGCGGCTAAACCATCGATCTAAACAATAAGGGAAGTTTTAAAGTGCTTTTAGGTCTTCTTTGAAGGCTGATATGTAATCCTTAGCAAATTGAGATGCTTTCTCCATCCATACACGCCAGAATTTACCGACATTAGGCTATAATTTAGGAAAACAGGGTGACAGAAGAACTTGGTAACATGTTTTCGAGCAGACTACCAGGTTGACAACCCTGGATCCGATTTGTCATTCTAGTTCAGGCCGGCTTCCACACTGCACATTGATACATTGAATATGCTAAGATGATCAATGGACACTGTAAAAGCCCCAGAAAATATTGTCACAAGTGGATAAATTTAGAAAGACAACTATTTCTGTAGCAACTGGTTCCTGTAGCATGAGTCGAACAGAAGGAACTATATTTTGTATTATTTCTCTTCATATGTAGACAAGAAATGTAGTTGCGATGACTACCAACTCATATGTGCCAGTTACGCACCCGTGAAAACATGAAATATCGACTTATGATGCCTTCGGAAGCAACCGCTACCTGTTGCATAAGTCAAACATTTAGAGCCAATTTTTTCCCTTTTCTCTTACTAGGGCCACCGTAACATTAAAGCGGTCTCAATATCTATCCCCACGCGCATGACCTTTACGCGCCCGTGAAAACATATAATCCACTTACGAATCTTTCAGAAGCAACCGGTATGTGTTGCATAAGTCAAACAATGGGAACCAAATTTTTTTTCCCTTTTTCTCTTACTAGGGCCCCCGAAACATTAAATCGGTCCCAATAACTAACCGCATGTACATGACCTTTGTGCGCCCGCGAAAACATACAATCGACTTCCGACACTTTCGGAGGCAACCTGTACCTCTTGCATAAGTCAAACAATGGGAACCAAATTGTTTTCCATTTTTCTCTTACTAGGGCCCCCGAAACATTAAATCGGTCCCAATAACTAAACCGCATGTACATGACCTTTGCATGCCCGCGAAAACATATTATCGACTTCCGACACTTTCGGAAGCAACCGGCTCCTGTTGCATAAGTAAGAAAAAGAAAACTGAATTTTGCCCTACCCTTTCTTCTAAATACACAGGCAAGAACTGTAACTTGGCTCTCACGACTACCCACTCATTTGTAGCAGTTTTACTCGCTGTGCAGAAACAGCCATACGCGGCTCTTGCGCGCAGCCAAAGCCATCAAAGATATAGCATGATACCGAAATCTTTCCCATGAAAATGTCTTGTACATCTTTAAAGTATATTGAAATTGGCAAATTACATAAGAATAAATGATAACAATTAAAGAAAATGATAAAAATAAAAAAAAAAAAAAAAAATGACATAGCTGGGGTTCGAACCTCTGGCCACCAGGGCCAAAAAGGCTCTTGGCACAGCGATCTTACCCACTGTGCTATGGAGGCAACTGGAAATTAGTCTGGCTATATATACCTATAACCATATCCCCCCTCCCTTCCCATAATTCCTTGGAGAAAAAAAATCCAAGATGGCGGCCAAGAAAAACAAAATGGCGGCTAAACCATCGATCTAAACAATAAGGGAAGTTTTAAAGTGCTTTTAGGTCTTCTTTGAAGGCTGATATGTAATCCTTAGCAAATTGAGATGCTTTCTCCATCCATACACGCCAGAATTTACCGACATTAGGCTATAATTTAGGAAAACAGGGTGACAGAAGAACTTGGTAACATGTTTTCGAGCAGACTACCAGGTTGACAACCCTGGATCCGATTTGTCATTCTAGTTCAGGCCGGCTTCCACACTGCACATTGATACATTGAATATGCTAAGATGATCAATGGACACTGTAAAAGCCCCAGAAAATATTGTCACAAGTGGATAAATTTAGAAAGACAACTATTTCTGTAGCAACTGGTTCCTGTAGCATGAGTCGAACAGAAGGAACTATATTTTGTATTATTTCTCTTCATATGTAGACAAGAAATGTAGTTGCGATGACTACCAACTCATATGTGCCAGTTACGCACCCGTGAAAACATGAAATATCGACTTATGATGCCTTCGGAAGCAACCGCTACCTGTTGCATAAGTCAAACATTTAGAGCTAATTTTTTCCCTTTTTCTCTTACTAGGGCCACCGTAACATTAAAGCGGTCTCAATATCTATCCCCACGCGCATGACCTTTACGCGCCCGTGAAAACATATAATCCACTTACGAATCTTTCAGAAGCAACCGGTATGTGTTGCATAAGTCAAACAATGGGAACCAAATTTTTTTTCCCTTTTTCTCTTACTAGGGCCCCCGAAACATTAAATCGGTCCCAATAACTAACCGCATGTACATGACCTTTGCGCGCCCGCGAAAACATACAATCGACTTCCGACACTTTCGGAGGCAACCTGTACCTCTTGCATAAGTCAAACAATGGGAACCAAATTGTTTTCCATTTTTCTCTTACTAGGGCCCCCGAAACATTAAATCGGTCCCAATAACTAAACCGCATGTACATGACCTTTGCATGCCCGCGAAAACATATTATCGACTTCCGACACTTTCGGAAGCAACCGGCTCCTGTTGCATAAGTAAGAAAAAGAAAACTGAATTTTGCCCTACCCTTTCTTCTAAATACACAGGCAAGAACTGTAACTTGGCTCTCACGACTACCCACTCATTTGTAGCAGTTTTACTCGCTGTGCAGAAACAGCCATACGCGGCTCTTGCGCGCAGCCAAAGCCATCAAAGATATAGCATGATACCGAAATCTTTCCCATGAAAATGTCTTGTACATCTTTAAAGTATATTGAAATTGGCAAATTACATAAGAATAAATGATAACAATTAAAGAAAATGATAAAAATAAAAAAAAAAAAAAAAAATGACACAGCTGGGGTTCAAACCTCTGGCCACCAGGGCCAAAAAGGCTCTTGGCACAGCGGTCTTACCCACTGTGCTATGGAGGCAACTGGAAATTAGTCTGGCTATATATACCTATAACCATATCCCCCCTCCCTTCCCATAATTCCTTGGAGAAAAAAAATCCAAGATGGCGGCCAAGAAAAACAAAATGGCGGCTAAACCATCGATCTAAACAATAAGGGAAGTTTTAAAGTGCTTTTAGGTCTTCTTTGAAGGCTGATATGTAATCCTTAGCAAATTGAGATGCTTTCTCCATCCATACACGCCAGAATTTACCGACATTAGGCTATAATTTAGGAAAACAGGGTGACAGAAGAACTTGGTAACATGTTTTCGAGCAGACTACCAGGTTGACAACCCTGGATCCGATTTGTCATTCTAGTTCAGGCCGGCTTCCACACTGCACATTGATACATTGAATATGCTAAGATGATCAATGGACACTGTAAAAGCCCCAGAAAATATTGTCACAAGTGGATAAATTTAGAAAGACAACTATTTCTGTAGCAACTGGTTCCTGTAGCATGAGTCGAACAGAAGGAACTATATTTTGTATTATTTCTCTTCATATGTAGACAAGAAATGTAGTTGCGATGACTACCAACTCATATGTGCCAGTTACGCACCCGTGAAAACATGAAATATCGACTTATGATGCCTTCGGAAGCAACCGCTACCTGTTGCATAAGTCAAACATTTAGAGCCAATTTTTTCCCTTTTCTCTTACTAGGGCCACCGTAACATTAAAGCGGTCTCAATATCTATCCCCACGCGCATGACCTTTACGCGCCCGTGAAAACATATAATCCACTTACGAATCTTTCAGAAGCAACCGGTATGTGTTGCATAAGTCAAACAATGGGAACCAAATTTTTTTTCCCTTTTTCTCTTACTAGGGCCCCCGAAACATTAAATCGGTCCCAATAACTAACCGCATGTACATGACCTTTGCGCGCCCGCGAAAACATACAATCGACTTCCGACACTTTCGGAGGCAACCTGTACCTCTTGCATAAGTCAAACAATGGGAACCAAATTGTTTTCCATTTTTCTCTTACTAGGGCCCCCGAAACATTAAATCGGTTCCAATAACTAAACCGCATGTACATGACCTTTGCATGCCCGCGAAAACATATTATCGACTTCCGACACTTTCGGAAGCAACCGGCTCCTGTTGCATAAGTAAGAAAAAGAAAACTGAATTTTGCCCTACCCTTTCTTCTAAATACACAGGCAAGAACTGTAACTTGGCTCTCACGACTACCCACTCATTTGTAGCAGTTTTACTCGCTGTGCAGAAACAGCCATACGCGGCTCTTGCGCGCAGCCAAAGCCATCAAAGATATAGCATGATACCGAAATCTTTCCCATGAAAATGTCTTGTACATCTTTAAAGTATATTGAAATTGGCAAATTACATAAGAATAAATGATAACAATTAAAGAAAATGATAAAAATAAAAAAAAAAAAAAAAAAATGACACAGCTGGGGTTCGAACCTCTGGCCACCAGGGCCAAAAAGGCTCTTGGCACAGCGGTCTTACCCACTGTGCTATGGAGGCAACTGGAAATTAGTCTGGCTATATATACCTATAACCATATCCCCCCTCCCTTCCCATAATTCCTTGGAGAAAAAAAATCCAAGATGGCGGCCAAGAAAAACAAAATGGCGGCTAAACCATCGATCTAAACAATAAGGGAAGTTTTAAAGTGCTTTTAGGTCTTCTTTGAAGGCTGATATGTAATCCTTAGCAAATTGAGATGCTTTCTCCATCCATACACGCCAGAATTTACCGACATTAGGCTATAATTTAGGAAAACAGGGTGACAGAAGAACTTGGTAACATGTTTTCGAGCAGACTACCAGGTTGACAACCCTGGATCCGATTTGTCATTCTAGTTCAGGCCGGCTTCCACACTGCACATTGATACATTGAATATGCTAAGATGATCAATGGACACTGTAAAAGCCCCAGAAAATATTGTCACAAGTGGATAAATTTAGAAAGACAACTATTTCTGTAGCAACTGGTTCCTGTAGCATGAGTCGAACAGAAGGAACTATATTTTGTATTATTTCTCTTCATATGTAGACAAGAAATGTAGTTGCGATGACTACCAACTCATATGTGCCAGTTACGCACCCGTGAAAACATGAAATATCGACTTATGATGCCTTCGGAAGCAACCGCTACCTGTTGCATAAGTCAAACATTTAGAGCCAATTTTTTCCCTTTTCTCTTACTAGGGCCACCGTAACATTAAAGCGGTCTCAATATCTATCCCCACGCGCATGACCTTTACGCGCCCGTGAAAACATAGAATCCACTTACGAATCTTTCAGAAGCAACCGGTATGTGTTGCATAAGTCAAACAATGGGAACCAAATTTTTTTTCCCTTTTTCTCTTACTAGGGCCCCCGAAACATTAAATCGGTCCCAATAACTAACCGCATGTACATGACCTTTGCGCGCCCGCGAAAACATACAATCGACTTCCGACACTTTCGGAGGCAACCTGTACCTCTTGCATAAGTCAAACAATGGGAACCAAATTGTTTTCCATTTTTCTCTTACTAGGGCCCCCGAAACATTAAATCGGTTCCAATAACTAAACCGCATGTACATGACCTTTGCATGCCCGCGAAAACATATTATCGACTTCCGACACTTTCGGAAGCAACCGGCTCCTGTTGCATAAGTAAGAAAAAGAAAACTGAATTTTGCCCTACCCTTTCTTCTAAATACACAGGCAAGAACTGTAACTTGGCTCTCACGACTACCCACTCATTTGTAGCAGTTTTACTCGCTGTGCAGAAACAGCCATACGCGGCTCTTGCGCGCAGCCAAAGCCATCAAAGATATAGCATGATACCGAAATCTTTCCCATGAAAATGTCTTGTACATCTTTAAAGTATATTGAAATTGGCAAATTACATAAGAATAAATGATAACAATTAAAGAAAATGATAAAAATAAAAGAAAAAAAAAAAAAAAAAAAAAATGACACAGCTGGGGTTCGAACCTCTGGCCACTAGGGCCAAAAAGGCTCTTGGCACAGCGGTCTTACCCACTGTGCTATGGAGGCAACTGGAAATTAGTCTGGCTATATATACCTATAACCATATCCCCCCTCCCTTCCCATAATTCCTTGGAGAAAAAAAATCCAAGATGGCGGCCAAGAAAAACAAAATGGCGGCTAAACCATCGATCTAAACAATAAGGGAAGTTTTAAAGTGCTTTTAGGTCTTCTTTGAAGGCTGATATGTAATCCTTAGCAAATTGAGATGCTTTCTCCATCCATACACGCCAGAATTTACCGACATTAGGCTATAATTTAGGAAAACAGGGTGACAGAAGAACTTGGTAACATGTTTTCGAGCAGACTACCAGGTTGACAACCCTGGATCCGATTTGTCATTCTAGTTCAGGCCGGCTTCCACACTGCACATTGATACATTGAATATGCTAAGATGATCAATGGACACTGTAAAAGCCCCAGAAAATATTGTCACAAGTGGATAAATTTAGAAAGACAACTATTTCTGTAGCAACTGGTTCCTGTAGCATGAGTCGAACAGAAGGAACTATATTTTGTATTATTTCTCTTCATATGTAGACAAGAAATGTAGTTGCGATGACTACCAACTCATATGTGCCAGTTACGCACCCGTGAAAACATGAAATATCGACTTATGATGCCTTCGGAAGCAACCGCTACCTGTTGCATAAGTCAAACATTTAGAGCCAATTTTTTCCCTTTTCTCTTACTAGGGCCACCGTAACATTAAAGCGGTCTCAATATCTATCCCCACGCGCATGACCTTTACGCGCCCGTGAAAACATATAATCCACTTACGAATCTTTCAGAAGCAACCGGTATGTGTTGCATAAGTCAAACAATGGGAACCAAATTTTTTTTCCCTTTTTCTCTTACTAGGGCCCCCGAAACATTAAATCGGTCCCAATAACTAACCGCATGTACATGACCTTTGCGCGCCCGCGAAAACATACAATCGACTTCCGACACTTTCGGAGGCAACCTGTACCTCTTGCATAAGTCAAACAATGGGAACCAAATTGTTTTCCATTTTTCTCTTACTAGGGCCCCCGAAACATTAAATCGGTTCCAATAACTAAACCGCATGTACATGACCTTTGCATGCCCTCGAAAACATATTATCGACTTCCGACACTTTCGGAAGCAACCGGCTCCTGTTGCATAAGTAAGAAAAAGAAAACTGAATTTTGCCCTACCCTTTCTTCTAAATACACAGGCAAGAACTGTAACTTGGCTCTCACGACTACCCACTCATTTGTAGCAGTTTTACTCGCTGTGCAGAAACAGCCATACGCGGCTCTTGCGCGCAGCCAAAGCCATCAAAGATATAGCATGATACCGAAATCTTTCCCATGAAAATGTCTTGTACATCTTTAAAGTATATTGAAATTGGCAAATTACATAAGAATAAATGATAACAATTAAAGAAAATGATAAAAATAAAAAAAAAAAAAAAAAAATGACACAGCTGGGGTTCGAACCTCTGGCCACCAGGGCCAAAAAGGCTCTTGGCACAGCGGTCTTACCCACTGTGCTATGGAGGCAACTGGAAATTAGTCTGGCTATATATACCTATAACCATATCCCCCCTCCCTTCCCATAATTCCTTGGAGAAAAAAAATCCAAGATGGCGGCCAAGAAAAACAAAATGGCGGCTAAACCATCGATCTAAACAATAAGGGAAGTTTTAAAGTGCTTTTAGGTCTTCTTTGAAGGCTGATATGTAATCCTTAGCAAATTGAGATGCTTTCTCCATCCATACACGCCAGAATTTACCGACATTAGGCTATAATTTAGGAAAACAGGGTGACAGAAGAACTTGGTAACATGTTTTCGAGCAGACTACCAGGTTGACAACCCTGGATCCGATTTGTCATTCTAGTTCAGGCCGGCTTCCACACTGCACATTGATACATTGAATATGCTAAGATGATCAATGGACACTGTAAAAGCCCCAGAAAATATTGTCACAAGTGGATAAATTTAGAAAGACAACTATTTCTGTAGCAACTGGTTCCTGTAGCATGAGTCGAACAGAAGGAACTATATTTTGTATTATTTCTCTTCATATGTAGACAAGAAATGTAGTTGCGATGACTACCAACTCATATGTGCCAGTTACGCACCCGTGAAAAC
The DNA here is from genome assembly GCA_945859785.2 of Tridacna gigas. Taxonomy (NCBI): domain Eukaryota; kingdom Metazoa; phylum Mollusca; class Bivalvia; order Cardiida; family Cardiidae; genus Tridacna; species Tridacna gigas. Next base: position 13,652,345 of record OX244039.2, on the reverse strand, counting down.
ATGAAATATCGACTTATGATGCCTTCGGAAGCAACCGCTACCTGTTGCATAAGTCAAACATTTAGAGCCAATTTTTTCCCTTTTCTCTTACTAGGGCCACCGTAACATTAAAGCGGTCTCAATATCTATCCCCACGCGCATGACCTTTACGCGCCCGTGAAAACATATAATCCACTTACGAATCTTTCAGAAGCAACCGGTATGTGTTGCATAAGTCAAACAATGGGAACCAAATTTTTTTTCCCTTTTTCTCTTACTAGGGCCCCCGAAACATTAAATCGGTCCCAATAACTAACCGCATGTACATGACCTTTGCGCGCCCGCGAAAACATACAATCGACTTCCGACACTTTCGGAGGCAACCTGTACCTCTTGCATAAGTCAAACAATGGGAACCAAATTGTTTTCCATTTTTCTCTTACTAGGGCCCCCGAAACATTAAATCGGTCCCAATAACTAAACCGCATGTACATGACCTTTGCATGCCCGCGAAAACATATTATCGACTTCCGACACTTTCGGAAGCAACCGGCTCCTGTTGCATAAGTAAGAAAAAGAAAACTGAATTTTGCCCTACCCTTTCTTCTAAATACACAGGCAAGAACTGTAACTTGGCTCTCACGACTACCCACTCATTTGTAGCAGTTTTACTCGCTGTGCAGAAACAGCCATACGCGGCTCTTGCGCGCAGCCAAAGCCATCAAAGATATAGCATGATACCGAAATCTTTCCCATGAAAATGTCTTGTACATCTTTAAAGTATATTGAAATTGGCAAATTACATAAGAATAAATGATAACAATTAAAGAAAATGATAAAAATAAAAGAAAAAAAAAAAAAAAAAAAAAATGACACAGCTGGGGTTCGAACCTCTGGCCACCAGGGCCAAAATTGCTCTTGGCACAGCGGTCTTACCCACTGTGCTATGGAGGCAACTGGAAATTAGTCTGGCTATATATACCTATAACCATATCCCCCCTCCCTTCCCATAATTCCTTGGAGAAAAAAAATCCAAGATGGCGGCCAAGAAAAACAAAATGGCGGCTAAACCATCGATCTAAACAATAAGGGAAGTTTTAAAGTGCTTTTAGGTCTTCTTTGAAGGCTGATATGTAATCCTTAGCAAATTGAGATGCTTTCTCCATCCATACACGCCAGAATTTACCGACATTAGGCTATAATTTAGGAAAACAGGGTGACAGAAGAACTTGGTAACATGTTTTCGAGCAGACTACCAGGTTGACAACCCTGGATCCGATTTGTCATTCTAGTTCAGGCCGGCTTCCACACTGCACATTGATACATTGAATATGCTAAGATGATCAATGGACACTGTAAAAGCCCCAGAAAATATTGTCACAAGTGGATAAATTTAGAAAGACAACTATTTCTGTAGCAACTGGTTCCTGTAGCATGAGTCGAACAGAAGGAACTATATTTTGTATTATTTCTCTTCATATGTAGACAAGAAATGTAGTTGCGATGACTACCAACTCATATGTGCCAGTTACGCACCCGTGAAAACATGAAATATCGACTTATGATGCCTTCGGAAGCAACCGCTACCTGTTGCATAAGTCAAACATTTAGAGCCAATTTTTTCCCTTTTCTCTTACTAGGGCCACCGTAACATTAAAGCGGTCTCAATATCTATCCCCACGCGCATGACCTTTACGTGCCCGTGAAAACATATAATCCACTTACGAATCTTTCAGAAGCAACCGGTATGTGTTGCATAAGTCAAACAATGGGAACCAAATTTTTTTTCCCTTTTTCTCTTACTAGGGCCCCCGAAACATTAAATCGGTCCCAATAACTAACCGCATGTACATGACCTTTGCGCGCCCGTGAAAACATACAATCGACTTCCGACACTTTCGGAGGCAACCTGTACCTCTTGCATAAGTCAAACAATGGGAACCAAATTGTTTTCCATTTTTCTCTTACTAGGGCCCCCGAAACATTAAATCGGTCCCAATAACTAAACCGCATGTACATGACCTTTGCATGCCCGCGAAAACATATTATCGACTTCCGACACTTTCGGAAGCAACCGGCTCCTGTTGCATAAGTAAGAAAAAGAAAACTGAATTTTGCCCTACCCTTTCTTCTAAATACACAGGCAAGAACTGTAACTTGGCTCTCACGACTACCCACTCATTTGTAGCAGTTTTACTCGCTGTGCAGAAACAGCCATACGCGGCTCTTGCGCGCAGCCAAAGCCATCAAAGATATAGCATGATACCGAAATCTTTCCCATGAAAATGTCTTGTACATCTTTAAAGTATATTGAAATTGGCAAATTACATAAGAATAAATGATAACAATTAAAGAAAATGATAAAAATAAAAGAAAAAAAAAAAAAAAAAAATGACACAGCTGGGGTTCGAACCTCTGGCCACCAGGGCCAAAAAGGCTCTTGGCACAGCGGTCTTACCCACTGTGCTATGGAGGCAACTGGAAATTAGTCTGGCTATATATACCTATAACCATATCCCCCCTCCCTTCCCATAATTCCTTGGAGAAAAAAAATCCAAGATGGCGGCCAAGAAAAACAAAATGGCGGCTAAACCATCGATCTAAACAATAAGGGAAGTTTTAAAGTGCTTTTAGGTCTTCTTTGAAGGCTGATATGTAATCCTTAGCAAATTGAGATGCTTTCTCCATCCATACACGCCAGAATTTACCGACATTAGGCTATAATTTAGGAAAACAGGGTGACAGAAGAACTTGGTAACATGTTTTCGAGCAGACTACCAGGTTGACAACCCTGGATCCGATTTGTCATTCTAGTTCAGGCCGGCTTCCACACTGCACATTGATACATTGAATATGCTAAGATGATCAATGGACACTGTAAAAGCCCCAGAAAATATTGTCACAAGTGGATAAATTTAGAAAGACAACTATTTCTGTAGCAACTGGTTCCTGTAGCATGAGTCGAACAGAAGGAACTATATTTTGTATTATTTCTCTTCATATGTAGACAAGAAATGTAGTTGCGATGACTACCAACTCATATGTGCCAGTTATGCACCCGTGAAAACATGAAATATCGACTTATGATGCCTTCGGAAGCAACCGCTACCTGTTGCATAAGTCAAACATTTAGAGCCAATTTTTTCCCTTTTCTCTTACTAGGGCCACCGTAACATTAAAGCGGTCTCAATATCTATCCCCACGCGCATGACCTTTACGCGCCCGTGAAAACATATAATCCACTTACGAATCTTTCAGAAGCAACCGGTATGTGTTGCATAAGTCAAACAATGGGAACCAAATTTTTTTTCCCTTTTTCTCTTACTAGGGCCCCCGAAACATTAAATCGGTCCCAATAACTAACTGCATGTACATGACCTTTGCGCACCCGCGAAAACATACAATCGACTTCCGACACTTTCGGAGGCAACCTGTACCTCTTGCATAAGTCAAACAATGGGAACCAAATTGTTTTCCATTTTTCTCTTACTAGGGCCCCCGAAACATTAAATCGGTCCCAATAACTAAACCGCATGTACATGACCTTTGCATGCCCGCGAAAACATATTATCGACTTCCGACACTTTCGGAAGCAACCGGCTCCTGTTGCATAAGTAAGAAAAAGAAAACTGAATTTTGCCCTACCCTTTCTTCTAAATACACAGGCAAGAACTGTAACTTGGCTCTCACGACTACCCACTCATTTGTAGCAGTTTTACTCGCTGTGCAGAAACAGCCATACGCGGCTCTTGCGCGCAGCCAAAGCCATCAAAGATATAGCATGATACCGAAATCTTTCCCATGAAAATGTCTTGTACATCTTTAAAGTATATTGAAATTGGCAAATTACATAAGAATAAATGATAACAATTAAAGAAAATGATAAAAATAAAAGAAAAAAAAAAAAAAAAAAAAATGACACAGCTGGGGTTCGAACCTCTGGCCACCAGGGCCAAAAAGGCTCTTGGCACAGCGGTCTTACCCACTGTGCTATGGAGGCAACTGGAAATTAGTCTGGCTATATATACCTATAACCATATCCCCCCTCCCTTCCCATAATTCCTTGGAGAAAAAAAATCCAAGATGGCGGCCAAGAAAAACAAAATGGCGGCTAAACCATCGATCTAAACAATAAGGGAAGTTTTAAAGTGCTTTTAGGTCTTCTTTGAAGGCTGATATGTAATCCTTAGCAAATTGAGATGCTTTCTCCATCCATACACGCCAGAATTTACCGACATTAGGCTATAATTTAGGAAAACAGGGTGACAGAAGAACTTGGTAACATGTTTTCGAGCAGACTACCAGGTTGACAACCCTGGATCCGATTTGTCATTCTAGTTCAGGCCGGCTTCCACACTGCACATTGATACATTGAATATGCTAAGATGATCAATGGACACTGTAAAAGCCCCAGAAAATATTGTCACAAGTGGATAAATTTAGAAAGACAACTATTTCTGTAGCAACTGGTTCCTGTAGCATGAGTCGAACAGAAGGAACTATATTTTGTATTATTTCTCTTCATATGTAGACAAGAAATGTAGTTGCGATGACTACCAACTCATATGTGCCAGTTACGCACCCGTGAAAACATGAAATATCGACTTATGATGCCTTCGGAAGCAACCGCTACCTGTTGCATAAGTCAAACATTTAGAGCCAATTTTTTCCCTTTTCTCTTACTAGGGCCACCGTAACATTAAAGCGGTCTCAATATCTATCCCCACGCGCATGACCTTTACGCGCCCGTGAAAACATATAATCCACTTACGAATCTTTCAGAAGCAACCGGTATGTGTTGCATAAGTCAAACAATGGGAACCAAATTTTTTTTCCCTTTTTCTCTTACTAGGGCCCCCGAAACATTAAAACGGTCCCAATAACTAACCGCATGTACATGACCTTTGCGCGCCCGCGAAAACATACAATCGACTTCCGACACTTTCGGAGGCAACCTGTACCTCTTGCATAAGTCAAACAATGGGAACCAAATTGTTTTTCATTTTTCTCTTACTAGGGCCCCCGAAACATTAAATCGGTCCCAATAACTAAACCGCATGTACATGACCTTTGCATGCCCGCGAAAACATATTATCGACTTCCGACACTTTCGGAAGCAACCGGCTCCTGTTGCATAAGTAAGAAAAAGAAAACTGAATTTTGCCCTACCCTTTCTTCTAAATACACAGGCAAGAACTGTAACTTGGCTCTCACGACTACCCACTCATTTGTAGCAGTTTTACTCGCTGTGCAGAAACAGCCATACGCGGCTCTTGCGCGCAGCCAAAGACATCAAAGATATAGCATGATACCGAAATCTTTCCCATGAAAATGTCTTGTACATCTTTAAAGTATATTGAAATTGGCAAATTACATAAGAATAAATGATAACAATTAAAGAAAATGATAAAAATAAAAGAAAAAAAAAAAAAAAAAAAAATGACACAGCTGGGGTTCGAACCTCTGGCCACCAGGGCCAAAAAGGCTCTTGGCACAGCGGTCTTACCCACTGTGCTATGGAGGCAACTGGAAATTAGTCTGGCTATATATACCTATAACCATATCCCCCCTCCCTTCCCATAATTCCTTGGAGAAAAAAAATCCAAGATGGCGGCCAAGAAAAACAAAATGGCGGCTAAACCATCGATCTAAACAATAAGGGAAGTTTTAAAGTGCTTTTAGGTCTTCTTTGAAGGCTGATATGTAATCCTTAGCAAATTGAGATGCTTTCTCCATCCATACACGCCAGAATTTACCGACATTAGGCTATAATTTAGGAAAACAGGGTGACATAAGAACTTGGTAACATGTTTTCGAGCAGACTACCAGGTTGACAACCCTGGATCCGATTTGTCATTCTAGTTCAGGCCGGCTTCCACACTGCACATTGATACATTGAATATGCTAAGATGATCAATGGACACTGTAAAAGCCCCAGAAAATATTGTCACAAGTGGATAAATTTAGAAAGACAACTATTTCTGTAGCAACTGGTTCCTGTAGCATGAGTCGAACAGAAGGAACTATATTTTGTATTATTTCTCTTCATATGTAGACAAGAAATGTAGTTGCGATGACTACCAACTCATATGTGCCAGTTACGCACCCGTGAAAACATGAAATATCGACTTATGATGCCTTCGGAAGCAACCGCTACCTGTTGCATAAGTCAAACATTTAGAGCCAATTTTTTCCCTTTTCTCTTACTAGGGCCACCGTAACATTAAAGCGGTCTCAATATCTATCCCCACGCGCATGACCTTTACGCGCCCGTGAAAACATATAATCCACTTACGAATCTTTCAGAAGCAACCGGTATGTGTTGCATAAGTCAAACAATGGGAACCAAATTTTTTTTCCCTTTTTCTCTTACTAGGGCCCCCGAAACATTAAAACGGTCCCAATAACTAACCGCATGTACATGACCTTTGCGCGCCCGCGAAAACATACAATCGACTTCCGACACTTTCGGAGGCAACCTGTACCTCTTGCATAAGTCAAACAATGGGAACCAAATTGTTTTTCATTTTTCTCTTACTAGGGCCCCCAAAACATTAAATCGGTCCCAATAACTAAACCGCATGTACATGACCTTTGCATGCCCGCGAAAACATATTATCGACTTCCGACACTTTCGGAAGCAACCGGCTCCTGTTGCATAAGTAAGAAAAAGAAAACTGAATTTTGCCCTACCCTTTCTTCTAAATACACAGGCAAGAACTGTAACTTGGCTCTCACGACTACCCACTCATTTGTAGCAGTTTTACTCGCTGTGCAGAAACAGCCATACGCGGCTCTTGCGCGCAGCCAAAGCCATCAAAGATATAGCATGATACCGAAATCTTTCCCATGAAAATGTCTTGTACATCTTTAAAGTATATTGAAACTGGCAAATTACATAAGAATAAATGATAACAATTAAAGAAAATGATAAAAATAAAAGAAAAAAAAAAAAAAAAAAAAAATGACACAGCTGGGGTTCGAACCTCTGGCCACCAGGGCCAAAAAGGCTCTTGGCACAGCGGTCTTACCCACTGTGCTATGGAGGCAACTGGAAATTAGTCTGGCTATATATACCTATAACCATATCCCCCCTCCCTTCCCATAATTCCTTGGAGAAAAAAAATCCAAGATGGCGGCCAAGAAAAACAAAATGGCGGCTAAACCATCGATCTAAACAATAAGGGAAGTTTTAAAGTGCTTTTAGGTCTTCTTTGAAGGCTGATATGTAATCCTTAGCAAATTGAGATGCTTTCTCCATCCATACACGCCAGAATTTACCGACATTAGGCTATAATTTAGGAAAACAGGGTGACAGAAGAACTTGGTAACATGTTTTCGAGCAGACTACCAGGTTGACAACCCTGGATCCGATTTGTCATTCTAGTTCAGGCCGGCTTCCACACTGCACATTGATACATTGAATATGCTAAGATGATCAATGGACACTGTAAAAGCCCCAGAAAATATTGTCACAAGTGGATAAATTTAGAAAGACAACTATTTCTGTAGCAACTGGTTCCTGTAGCATGAGTCGAACAGAAGGAACTATATTTTGTATTATTTCTCTTCATATGTAGACAAGAAATGTAGTTGCGATGACTACCAACTCATATGTGCCAGTTACGCACCCGTGAAAACATGAAATATCGACTTATGATGCCTTCGGAAGCAACCGCTACCTGTTGCATAAGTCAAACATTTAGAGCCAATTTTTTCCCTTTTCTCTTACTAGGGCCACCGTAACATTAAAGCGGTCTCAATATCTATCCCCACGCGCATGACCTTTACGCGCCCGTGAAAACATATAATCCACTTACGAATCTTTCAGAAGCAACCGGTATGTGTTGCATAAGTCAAACAATGGGAACCAAATTTTTTTTCCCTTTTTCTCTTACTAGGGCCCCCGAAACATTAAAACGGTCCCAATAACTAACCGCATGTACATGACCTTTGCGCGCCCGCGAAAACATACAATCGACTTCCGACACTTTCGGAGGCAACCTGTACCTCTTGCATAAGTCAAACAATGGGAACCAAATTGTTTTTCATTTTTCTCTTACTAGGGCCCCCAAAACATTAAATCGGTCCCAATAACTAAACCGCATGTACATGACCTTTGCATGCCCGCGAAAACATATTATCGACTTCCGACACTTTCGGAAGCAACCGGCTCCTGTTGCATAAGTAAGAAAAAGAAAACTGAATTTTGCCCTACCCTTTCTTCTAAATACACAGGCAAGAACTGTAACTTGGCTCTCACGACTACCCACTCATTTGTAGCAGTTTTACTCGCTGTGCAGAAACAGCCATACGCGGCTCTTGCGCGCAGCCAAAGCCATCAAAGATATAGCATGATACCGAAATCTTTCCCATGAAAATGTCTTGTACATCTTTAAAGTATATTGAAATTGGCAAATTACATAAGAATAAATGATAACAATTAAAGAAAATGATAAAAATAAAAGAAAAAAAAAAAAAAAAAAAAATGACACAGCTGGGGTTCGAACCTCTGGCCACCAGGGCCAAAAAGGCTCTTGGCACAGCGGTCTTACCCACTGTGCTATGGAGGCAACTGGAAATTAGTCTGGCTATATATACCTATAACCATATCCCCCCTCCCTTCCCATAATTCCTTGGAGAAAAAAAATCCAAGATGGCGGCCAAGAAAAACAAAATGGCGGCTAAACCATCGATCTAAACAATAAGGGAAGTTTTAAAGTGCTTTTAGGTCTTCTTTGAAGGCTGATATGTAATCCTTAGCAAATTGAGATGCTTTCTCCATCCATACACGCCAGAATTTACCGACATTAGGCTATAATTTAGGAAAACAGGGTGACAGAAGAACTTGGTAACATGTTTTCGAGCAGACTACCAGGTTGACAACCCTGGATCCGATTTGTCATTCTAGTTCAGGCCGGCTTCCACACTGCACATTGATACATTGAATATGCTAAGATGATCAATGGACACTGTAAAAGCCCCAGAAAATATTGTCACAAGTGGATAAATTTAGAAAGACAACTATTTCTGTAGCAACTGGTTCCTGTAGCATGAGTCGAACAGAAGGAACTATATTTTGTATTATTTCTCTTCATATGTAGACAAGAAATGTAGTTGCGATGACTACCAACTCATATGTGCCAGTTACGCACCCGTGAAAACATGAAATATCGACTTATGATGCCTTCGGAAGCAACCGCTACCTGTTGCATAAGTCAAACATTTAGAGCCAATTTTTTCCCTTTTCTCTTACTAGGGCCACCGTAACATTAAAGCGGTCTCAATATCTATCCCCACGCGCATGACCTTTACGCGCCCGTGAAAACATATAATCCACTTACGAATCTTTCAGAAGCAAAAGGTATGTGTTGCATAAGTCAAACAATGGGAACCAAATTTTTTTTCCCTTTTTCTCTTACTAGGGCCCCCGAAACATTAAAACGGTCCCAATAACTAACCGCATGTACATGACCTTTGCGCGCCCGCGAAAACATACAATCGACTTCCGACACTTTCGGAGGCAACCTGTACCTCTTGCATAAGTCAAACAATGGGAACCAAATTGTTTTCCATTTTTCTCTTACTAGGGCCCCCGAAACATTAAATCGGTCCCAATAACTAAACCGCATGTACATGACCTTTGCATGCCCGCGAAAACATATTATCGACTTCCGACACTTTCGGAAGCAACCGGCTCCTGTTGCATAAGTAAGAAAAAGAAAACTGAATTTTGCCCTACCCTTTCTTCTAAATACACAGGCAAGAACTGTAACTTGGCTCTCACGACTACCCACTCATTTGTAGCAGTTTTACTCGCTGTGCAGAAACAGCCATACGCGGCTCTTGCGCGCAGCCAAAGCCATCAAAGATATAGCATGATACCGAAATCTTTCCCATGAAAATGTCTTGTACATCTTTAAAGTATATTGAAATTGGCAAATTACATAAGAATAAATGATAACAATTAAAGAAAATGATAAAAATAAAAGAAAAAAAAAAAAAAAAAAAAAATGACACAGCTGGGGTTCGAACCTCTGGCCACCAGGGCCAAAAAGGCTCTTGGCACAGCGGTCTTACCCACTGTGCTATGGAGGCAACTGGAAATTAGTCTGGCTATATATACCTATAACCATATCCCCCCTCCCTTCCCATAATTCCTTGGAGAAAAAAAATCCAAGATGGCGGCCAAGAAAAACAAAATGGCGGCTAAACCATCGATCTAAACAATAAGGGAAGTTTTAAAGTGCTTTTAGGTCTTCTTTGAAGGCTGATATGTAATCCTTAGCAAATTGAGATGCTTTCTCCATCCATACACGCCAGAATTTACCGACATTAGGCTATAATTTAGGAAAACAGGGTGACAGAAGAACTTGGTAACATGTTTTCGAGCAGACTACCAGGTTGACAACCCTGGATCCGATTTGTCATTCTAGTTCAGGCCGGCTTCCACACTGCACATTGATACATTGAATATGCTAAGATGATCAATGGACACTGTAAAAGCCCCAGAAAATATTGTCACAAGTGGATAAATTTAGAAAGACAACTATTTCTGTAGCAACTGGTTCCTGTAGCATGAGTCGAACAGAAGGAACTATATTTTGTATTATTTCTCTTCATATGTAGACAAGAAATGTAGTTGCGATGACTACCAACTCATATGTGCCAGTTACGCACCCGTGAAAACATGAAATATCGACTTATGATGCCTTCGGAAGCAACCGCTACCTGTTGCATAAGTCAAACATTTAGAGCCAATTTTTTCCCTTTTCTCTTACTAGGGCCACCGTAACATTAAAGCGGTCTCAATATCTATCCCCACGCGCATGACCTTTACGCGCCCGTGAAAACATATAATCCACTTACGAATCTTTCAGAAGCAAAAGGTATGTGTTGCATAAGTCAAACAATGGGAACCAAATTTTTTTTGCCTTTTTCTCTTACTAGGGCCCCCGAAACATTAAAACGGTCAGAATAACTAACCACATGTACATGACCTTTGCGCGCCCGCGAAAACATACAATCGACTTCCGACACTTTCGGAGGCAACCTGTACCTCTTGCATAAGTCAAACAATGGGAACCAAATTGTTTTTCATTTTTCTCTTACTAGGGCCCCCGAAACATTAAATCGGTCCCAATAACTAAACCGCATGTACATGACCTTTGCATGCCCGCGAAAACATATTATCGACTTCCGACACTTTCGGAAGCAACCGGCTCCTGTTGCATAAGTAAGAAAAAGAAAACTGAATTTTGCCCTACCCTTTCTTCTAAATACACAGGCAAGAACTGTAACTTGGCTCTCACGACTACCCACTCATTTGTAGCAGTTTTACTCGCTGTGCAGAAACAGCCATACGCGGCTCTTGCGCGCAGCCAAAGCCATCAAAGATATAGCATGATACCGAAATCTTTCCCATGAAAATGTCTTGTACATCTTTAAAGTATATTGAAATTGGCAAATTACATAAGAATAAATGATAACAATTAAAGAAAATGATAAAAATAAAAGAAAAAAAAAAAAAAAAAAAAAATGACACAGCTGGGGTTCGAACCTCTGGCCACCAGGGCCAAAAAGGCTCTTGGCACAGCGGTCTTACCCACTGTGCTATGGAGGCAACTGGAAATTAGTCTGGCTATATATACCTATAACCATATCCCCCCTCCCTTCCCATAATTCCTTGGAGAAAAAAAATCCAAGATGGCGGCCAAGAAAAACAAAATGGCGGCTAAACCATCGATCTAAACAATAAGGGAAGTTTTAAAGTGCTTTTAGGTCTTCTTTGAAGGCTGATATGTAATCCTTAGCAAATTGAGATGCTTTCTCCATCCATACACGCCAGAATTTACCGACATTAGGCTATAATTTAGGAAAACAGGGTGACAGAAGAACTTGGTAACATGTTTTCGAGCAGACTACCAGGTTGACAACCCTGGATCCGATTTGTCATTCTAGTTCAGGCCGGCTTCCACACTGCACATTGATACATTGAATATGCTAAGATGATCAATGGACACTGTAAAAGCCCCAGAAAATATTGTCACAAGTGGATAAATTTAGAAAGACAACTATTTCTGTAGCAACTGGTTCCTGTAGCATGAGTCGAACAGAAGGAACTATATTTTGTATTATTTCTCTTCATATGTAGACAAGAAATGTAGTTGCGATGACTACCAACTCATATGTGCCAGTTACGCACCCGTGAAAACATGAAATATCGACTTATGATGCCTTCGGAAGCAACCGCTACCTGTTGCATAAGTCAAACATTTAGAGCCAATTTTTTCCCTTTTCTCTTACTAGGGCCACCGTAACATTAAAGCAGTCTCAATATCTATCCCCACGCGCATGACCTTTACGCGCCCGTGAAAACATATAATCCACTTACGAATCTTTCAGAACCAACCGGTATGTGTTGCATAAGTCAAACAATGGGAACCAAATTTTTTTTCCCTTTTTCTCTTACTAGGGCCCCCGAAACATTAAATCGGTCCCAATAACTAACCGCATGTACATGACCTTTGCGCGCCCGCGAAAACATACAATCGACTTCCGACACTTTCGGAGGCAACCTGTACCTCTTGCATAAGTCAAACAATGGGAACCAAATTGTTTTTCATTTTTCTCTTACTAGGGCCCCCGAAACATTAAATCGGTCCCAATAACTAAACCGCATGTACATGACCTTTGCATGCCCGCGAAAACATATTATCGACTTCCGACACTTTCGGAAGCAACCGGCTCCTGTTGCATAAGTAAGAAAAAGAAAACTGAATTTTGCCCTACCCTTTCTTCTAAATACACAGGCAAGAACTGTAACTTGGCTCTCACGACTACCCACTCATTTGTAGCAGTTTTACTCGCTGTGCAGAAACAGCCATACGCGGCTCTTGCGCGCAGCCAAAGCCATCAAAGATATAGCATGATACCGAAATCTTTCCCATGAAAATGTCTTGTACATCTTTAAAGTATATTGAAATTGGCAAATTACATAAGAATAAATGATAACAATTAAAGAAAATGATAAAAATAAAAGAAAAAAAAAAAAAAAATGACACAGCTGGGGTTCGAACCTCTGGCCACCAGGGCCAAAAAGGCTCTTGGCACAGCGGTCTTACCCACTGTGCTATGGAGGCAACTGGAAATTAGTCTGGCTATATATACCTATAACCATATTCCCCCTCCCTTCCCATAATTCCTTGGAGAAAAAAAATCCAAGATGGCGGCCAAGAAAAACAAAATGGCGGCTAAACCATCGATCTAAACAATAAGGGAAGTTTTAAAGTGCTTTTAGGTCTTCTTTGAAGGCTGATATGTAATCCTTAGCAAATTGAGATGCTTTCTCCATCCATACACGCCAGAATTTACCGACATTAGGCTATAATTTAAGAAAACAGGGTGACAGAAGAACTTGGTAACATGTTTTCGAGCAGACTACCAGGTTGACAACCCTGGATCCGATTTGTCATTCTAGTTCAGGCCGGCTTCCACACTGCACATTGATACATTGAATATGCTAAGATGATCAATGGACAATGTAAAAGCCCCAGAAAATATTGTCACAAGTGGATAAATTTAGAAAGACAACTATTTCTGTAGCAACTGGTTCCTGTAGCATTAGTCGAACAGAAGGAACTATATTTTGTATTATTTCTCTTCATATGTAGACAAGAAATGTAGTTGCGATGACTACCAACTCATATGTGCCAGTTACGCACCCGTGAAAACATGAAATATCGACTTATGATGCCTTCGGAAGCAACCGCTACCTGTTGCATAAGTCAAACATTTAGAGCCAAATTTTTCCCTTTTCTCTTACTAGGGCCACCGTAACATTAAAGCGGTCTCAATATCTATCCCCACGCGCATGACCTTTACGCGCCCGTGAAAACATATAATCCACTTACGAATCTTTCAGAAGCAACCGGTATGTGTTGCATAAGTCAAACAATGGGAACCAAATTTTTTTTCCCTTTTTCTCTTACTAGGGCCCCCGAAACATTAAATCGGTCCCAATAACTAACCGCATGTACATGACCTTTGCGCGCCCGCGAAAACATACAATCGACTTCCGACACTTTCGGTGGCAACCTGTACCTCTTGCATAAGTCAAACAATGGGAACCAAATTGTTTTCCATTTTTCTCTTACTAGGGCCCCCGAAACATTAAGTCGGTCCCAATAACTAAACCGCATGTACATGACCTTTGCATGCCCGCGAAAACATATTATCGACTTCCGACACTTTCGGAAGCAACCGGCTCCTGTTGCATAAGTAAGAAAAAGAAAACTGAATTTTGCCCTACCCTTTCTTCTAAATACACAGGCAAGAACTGTAACTTGGCTCTCACGACTACCCACTCATTTGTAGCAGTTTTACTCGCTGTGCAGAAACAGCCATACGCGGCTCTTGCGCGCAGCCAAAGCCATCAAAGATATAGCATGATACCGAAATCTTTCCCATGAAAATGTCTTGTACATCTTTAAAGTATATTGAAATTGGCAAATTACATAAGAATAAATGATAACAATTAAAGAAAATGATAAAAATAAAAGAAAAAAAAAAAAAAAAAAAAAATGACACAGCTGGGGTTCGAACCTCTGGCCACCAGGGCCAAAAAGGCTCTTGGCACAGCGGTCTTACCCACTGTGCTATGGAGGCAACTGGAAATTAGTCTGGCTATATATACCTATAACCATATCCCCCCTCCCTTCCCATAATTCCTTGGAGAAAAAAAATCCAAGATGGCGGCCAAGAAAAACAAAATGGCGGCTAAACCATCGATCTAAACAATAAGGGAAGTTTTAAAGTGCTTTTAGGTCTTCTTTGAAGGCTGATATGTAATCCTTAGCAAATTGAGATGCTTTCTCCATCCATACACGCCAGAATTTACCGACATTAGGCTATAATTTAGGAAAACAGGGTGACAGAAGAACTTGGTAACATGTTTTCGAGCAGACTACCAGGTTGACAACCCTGGATCCGATTTGTCATTCTAGTTCAGGCCGGCTTCCACACTGCACATTGATACATTGAATATGCTAAGATGATCAATGGACACTGTAAAAGCCCCAGAAAATATTGTCACAAGTGGATAAATTTAGAAAGACAACTATTTCTGTAGCAACTGGTTCCTGTAGCATGAGTCGAACAGAAGGAACTATATTTTGTATTATTTCTCTTCATATGTAGACAAGAAATGTAGTTGCGATGACTACCAACTCATATGTGCCAGTTACGCACCCGTGAAAACATGAAATATCGACTTATGATGCCTTCGGAAGCAACCGCTACCTGTTGCATAAGTCAAACATTTAGAGCCAATTTTTTCCCTTTTCTCTTACTAGGGCCACCGTAACATTAAAGCGGTCTCAATATCTATCCCCACGCGCATGACCTTTACGCGCCCGTGAAAACATATAATCCACTTACGAATCTTTCAGAACCAACCGGTATGTGTTGCATAAGTCAAACAATGGGAACCAAATTTTTTTTCCCTTTTTCTCTTACTAGGGCCCCCGAAACATTAAATCGGTCCCAATAACTAACCGCATGTACATGACCTTTGCGCGCCCGCGAAAACATACAATCGACTTCCGACACTTTCGGAGGCAACCTGTACCTCTTGCATAAGTCAAACAATGGGAACCAAATTGTTTTCCATTTTTCTCTTACTAGGGCCCCCGAAACATTAAATCGGTCCCAATAACTAAACCGCATGTACATGACCTTTGCATGCCCGCGAAAACATATTATCGACTTCCGACACTTTCGGAAGCAACCGGCTCCTGTTGCATAAGTAAGAAAAAGAAAACTGAATTTTGCCCTACCCTTTCTTCTAAATACACAGGCAAGAACTGTAACTTGGCTCTCACGACTACCCACTCATTTGTAGCAGTTTTACTCGCTGTGCAGAAACAGCCATACGCGGCTCTTGCGCGCAGCCAAAGCCATCAAAGATATAGCATGATACCGAAATCTTTCCCATGAAAATGTCTTGTACATCTTTAAAGTATATTGAAATTGGCAAATTACATAAGAATAAATGATAACAATTAAAGAAAATGATAAAAATAAAAGAAAAAAAAAAAAAAAAAAAAAAAATGACACAGCTGGGGTTCGAACCTCTGGCCACCAGGGCCAAAAAGGCTCTTGGCACAGCGGTCTTACCCACTGTGCTATGGAGGCAACTGGAAATTAGTCTGGCTATATATACCTATAACCATATCCCCCCTCCCTTCCCATAATTCCTTGGAGAAAAAAAATCCAAGATGGCGGCCAAGAAAAACAAAATGGCGGCTAAACCATCGATCTAAACAATAAGGGAAGTTTTAAAGTGCTTTTAGGTCTTCTTTGAAGGCTGATATGTAATCCTTAGCAAATTGAGATGCTTTCTCCATCCATACACGCCAGAATTTACCGACATTAGGCTATAATTTAGGAAAACAGGGTGACAGAAGAACTTGGTAACATGTTTTCGAGCAGACTACCAGGTTGACAACCCTGGATCCGATTTGTCATTCTAGTTCAGGCCGGCTTCCACACTGCACATTGATACATTGAATATGCTAAGATGATCAATGGACACTGTAAAAGCCCCAGAAAATATTGTCACAAGTGGATAAATTTAGAAAGACAACTATTTCTGTAGCAACTGGTTCCTGTAGCATGAGTCGAACAGAAGGAACTATATTTTGTATTATTTCTCTTCATATGTAGACAAGAAATGTAGTTGCGATGACTACCAACTCATATGTGCCAGTTACGCACCCGTGAAAACATGAAATATCGACTTATGATGCCTTCGGAAGCAACCGCTACCTGTTGCATAAGTCAAACATTTAGAGCCAATTTTTTCCCTTTTCTCTTACTAGGGCCACCGTAACATTAAAGCGGTCTCAATATCTATCCCCACGCGCATGACCTTTACGCGCCCGTGAAAACATATAATCCACTTACGAATCTTTCAGAAGCAACCGGTATGTGTTGCATAAGTCAAACAATGGGAACCAAATTTTTTTTCCCTTTTTCTCTTACTAGGGCCCCCGAAACATTAAATCGGTCCCAATAACTAACCGCATGTACATGACCTTTGCGCGCCCGCGAAAACATACAATCGAATTCCGACACTTTCGGAGGCAACCTGTACCTCTTGCATAAGTCAAACAATGGGAACCAAATTGTTTTCCATTTTTCTCTTACTAGGGCCCCCGAAACATTAAATCGGTCCCAATAACTAAACCGCATGTACATGACCTTTGCATGCCCGCGAAAACATATTATCGACTTCCGACACTTTCGGAAGCAACCGGCTCCTGTTGCATAAGTAAGAAAAAGAAAACTGAATTTTGCCCTACCCTTTCTTCTAAATACACAGGCAAGAACTGTAACTTGGCTCTCACGACTACCCACTCATTTGTAGCAGTTTTACTCGCTGTGCAGAAACAGCCGTACGCGGCTCTTGCGCGCAGCCAAAGCCATCAAAGATATAGCATGATACCGAAATCTTTCCCATGAAAATGTCTTGTACATCTTTAAAGTATATTGAAATTGGCAAATTACATAAGAATAAATGATAACAATTAAAGAAAATGATAAAAATAAAATAAAAAAAAAAAAAAAAAAAAAATGACACAGCTGGGGTTCGAACCTCTGGCCACCAGGGCCAAAAAGGCTCTTGGCACAGCGGTCTTACCCACTGTGCTATGGAGGCAACTGGAAATTAGTCTGGCTATATATACCTATATCCATATCCCCCCTCCCTTCCCATAATTCCTTGGAGAAAAAAAATCCAAGATGGCGGCCAAGAAAAACAAAATGGCGGCTAAACCATCGATCTAAACAATAAGGAAAGTTTTAAAGTGCTTTTAGGTCTTCTTTGAAGGCTGATATGTAATCCTTAGCAAATTGAGATGCTTTCTCCATCCATACACGCCAGAATTTACCGACATTAGGCTATAATTTAGGAAAACAGGGTGACAGAAGAACTTGGTAACATGTTTTCGAGCAGACTACCAGGTTGACAACCCTGGATCCGATTTGTCATTCTAGTTCAGGCCGGCTTCCACACTGCACATTGATACATTGAATATGCTAAGATGATCAATGGACACTGTAAAAGCCCCAGAAAATATTGTCACAAGTGGATAAATTTAGAAAGACAACTATTTCTGTAGCAACTGGTTCCTGTAGCATGAGTCGAACAGAAGGAACTATATTTTGTATTATTTCTCTTCATATGTAGACAAGAAATGTAGTTGCGATGACTACCAACTCATATGTGCCAGTTACGCACCCGTGAAAACATGAAATATCGACTTATGATGCCTTCGGAAGCAACCGCTACCTGTTGCATAAGTCAAACATTTAGAGCCAATTTTTTCCCTTTTCTCTTACTAGGGCCACCGTAACATTAAAGCGGTCTCAATATCTATCCCCACGCGCATGACCTTTACGCGCCCGTGAAAACATATAATCCACTTACGAATCTTTCAGAAGCAACCGGTATGTGTTGCATAAGTCAAACAATGGGAACCAAATTTTTTTTCCCTTTTTCTCTTACTAGGGCCCCCGAAACATTAAATCGGTCCCAATAACTAACCGCATGTTTATGACCTTTGCGCGCCCGCGAAAACATACAATCGACTTCCGACACTTTCGGAGGCAACCTGTACCTCTTGCATAAGTCAAACAATGGGAACCAAATTGTTTTCCATTTTTCTCTTACTAGGGCCCCCGAAACATTAAATCGGTCCCAATAACTAAACCGCATGTACATGACCTTTGCATGCCCGCGAAAACATATTATCGACTTCCGACACTTTCGGAAGCAACCGGCTCCTGTTGCATAAGTAAGAAAAAGAAAACTGAATTTTGCCCTACCCTTTCTTCTAAATACACAGGCAAGAACTGTAACTTGGCTCTCACGACTACCCACTCATTTGTAGCAGTTTTACTCGCTGTGCAGAAACAGCCATACGCGGCTCTTGCGCGCAGCCAAAGCCATCAAAGATATAGCATGATACCGAAATCTTTCCCATGAAAATGTCTTGTACATCTTTAAAGTATATTGAAATTGGCAAATTACATAAGAATAAATGATAACAATTAAAGAAAATGATAAAAATAAAAGAAAAAAAAAAAAAAAAAAATGACACAGCTGGGGTTCGAACCTCTGGCCACCAGGGCCAAAAAGGCTCTTGGCACAGCGGTCTTACCCACTGTGCTATGGAGGCAACTGGAAATTAGTCTGGCTATATATACCTATAACCATATCCCCCCTCCCTTCCCATAATTCCTTGGAGAAAAAAAATCCAAGATGGCGGCCAAGAAAAACAAAATGGCGGCTAAACCATCGATCTAAACAATAAGGGAAGTTTTAAAGTGCTTTTAGGTCTTCTTTGAAGGCTGATATGTAATCCTTAGCAAATTGAGATGCTTTCTCCATCCATACACGCCAGAATTTACCGACATTAGGCTATAATTTAGGAAAACAGGGTGACAGAAGAACTTGGTAACATGTTTTCGAGCAGACTACCAGGTTGACAACCCTGGATCCGATTTGTCATTCTAGTTCAGGCCGGCTTCCACACTGCACATTGATACATTGAATATGCTAAGATGATCAATGGACACTGTAAAAGCCCCAGAAAATATTGTCACAAGTGGATAAATTTAGAAAGACAACTATTTCTGTAGCAACTGGTTCCTGTAGCATGAGTCGAACAGAAGGAACTATATTTTGTATTATTTCTCTTCATATGTAGACAAGAAATGTAGTTGCGATGACTACCAACTCATATGTGCCAGTTACGCACCCGTGAAAACATGAAATATCGACTTATGATGCCTTCGGAAGCAACCGCTACCTGTTGCATAAGTCAAACATTTAGAGCCAATTTTTTCCCTTTTCTCTTACTAGGGCCACCGTAACATTAAAGCGGTCTCAATATCTATCCCCACGCGCATGACCTTTACGCGCCCGTGAAAACATATAATCCACTTACGAATCTTTCAGAAGCAACCGGTATGTGTTGCATAAGTCAAACAATGGGAACCAAATTTTTTTTCCCTTTTTCTCTTACTAGGGCCCCCGAAACATTAAATCGGTCCCAATAACTAACCGCATGTACATGACCTTTGCGCGCCCGCGAAAACATACAATCGACTTCCGACACTTTCGGAGGCAACCTGTACCTCTTGCATAAGTCAAACAATGGGAACCAAATTGTTTTCCATTTTTCTCTTACTAGGGCCCCCGAAACATTAAATCGGTCCCAATAACTAAACCGCATGTACATGACCTTTGCATGCCCGCGAAAACATATTATCGACTTCCGACACTTTCGGAAGCAACCGGCTCCTGTTGCATAAGTAAGAAAAAGAAAACTGAATTTTGCCCTACCCTTTCTTCTAAATACACAGGCAAGAACTGTAACTTGGCTCTCACGACTACCCACTCATTTGTAGCAGTTTTACTCGTTGTGCAGAAACAGCCATACGCGGCTCTTGCGCGCAGCCAAAGCCATCAAAGATATAGCATGATACCGAAATCTTTCCCATGAAAATGTCTTGTACATCTTTAAAGTATATTGAAATTGGCAAATTACATAAGAATAAATGATAACAATTAAAGAAAATGATAAAAATAAAAGAAAAAAAAAAAAAAAAAAATGACACAGCTGGGGTTCGAACCTCTGGCCACCAGGGCCAAAAAGGCTCTTGGCACAGCGGTCTTACCCACTGTGCTATGGAGGCAACTGGAAATTAGTCTGGCTATATATACCTATAACCATATCCCCCCTCCCTTCCCATAATTCCTTGGAGAAAAAAAATCCAAGATGGCGGCCAAGAAAAACAAAATGGCGGCTAAACCATCGATCTAAACAATAAGGGAAGTTTTAAAGTGCTTTTAGGTCTTCTTTGAAGGCTGATATGTAATCCTTAGCAAATTGAGATGCTTTCTCCATCCATACACGCCAGAATTTACCGACATTAGGCTATAATTTAGGAAAACAGGGTGACAGAAGAACTTGGTAACATGTTTTCGAGCAGACTACCAGGTTGACAACCCTGGATCCGATTTGTCATTCTAGTTCAGGCCGGCTTCCACACTGCACATTGATACATTGAATATGCTAAGATGATCAATGGACACTGTAAAAGCCCCAGAAAATATTGTCACAAGTGGATAAATTTAGAAAGACAACTATTTCTGTAGCAACTGGTTCCTGTAGCATGAGTCGAACAGAAGGAACTATATTTTGTATTATTTCTCTTCATATGTAGACAAGAAATGTAGTTGCGATGACTACCAACTCATATGTGCCAGTTACGCACCCGTGAAAACATGAAATATCGACTTATGATGCCTTCGGAAGCAACCGCTACCTGTTGCATAAGTCAAACATTTAGAGCCAATTTTTTCCCTTTTCTCTTACTAGGGCCACCGTAACATTAAAGCGGTCTCAATATCTATCCCCACGCGCATGACCTTTACGCGCCCGTGAAAACATATAATCCACTTACGAATCTTTCAGAAGCAACCGGTATGTGTTGCATAAGTCAAACAATGGGAACCAAATTTTTTTTCACTTTTTCTCTTACTAGGGCCCCCGAAACATTAAATCGGTCCCAATAACTAACCGCATGTACATGACCTTTGCGCGCCCGCGAAAACATACAATCGACTTCCGACACTTTCGGAGGCAACCTGTACCTCTTGCATAAGTCAAACAATGGGAACCAAATTGTTTTCCATTTTTCTCTTACTAGGGCCCCCGAAACATTAAATCGGTCCCAATAACTAAACCGCATGTACATGACCTTTGCATGCCCGCGAAAACATATTATCGACTTCCGACACTTTCGGAAGCAACCGGCTCCTGTTGCATAAGTAAGAAAAAGAAAACTGAATTTTGCCCTACCCTTTCTTCTAAATACACAGGCAAGAACTGTAACTTGGCTCTCACGACTACCCACTCATTTGTAGCAGTTTTACTCGTTGTGCAGAAACAGCCATACGCGGCTCTTGCGCGCAGCCAAAGCCATCAAAGATATAGCATGATACCGAAATCTTTCCCATGAAAATGTCTTGTACATCTTTAAAGTATATTGAAATTGGCAAATTACATAAGAATAAATGATAACAATTAAAGAAAATGATAAAAATAAAAGAAAAAAAAAAAAAAAAAAAAAAATGACACAGCTGGGGTTCGAACCTCTGGCCACCAGGGCCAAAAAGGCTCTTGGCACAGCGGTCTTACCCACTGTGCTATGGAGGCAACTGGAAATTAGTCTGGCTATATATACCTATAACCATATCCCCCCTCCCTTCCCATAATTCCTTGGAGAAAAAAAATCCAAGATGGCGGCCAAGAAAAACAAAATGGCGGCTAAACCATCGATCTAAACAATAAGGGAAGTTTTAAAGTGCTTTTAGGTCTTCTTTGAAGGCTGATATGTAATCCTTAGCAAATTGAGATGCTTTCTCCATCCATACACGCCAGAATTTACCGACATTAGGCTATAATTTAGGAAAACAGGGTGACAGAAGAACTTGGTAACATGTTTTCGAGCAGACTACCAGGTTGACAACCCTGGATCCGATTTGTCATTCTAGTTCAGGCCGGCTTCCACACTGCACATTGATACATTGAATATGCTAAGATGATCAATGGACACTGTAAAAGCCCCAGAAAATATTGTCACAAGTGGATAAATTTAGAAAGACAACTATTTCTGTAGCAACTGGTTCCTGTAGCATGAGTCGAACAGAAGGAACTATATTTTGTATTATTTCTCTTCATATGTAGACAAGAAATGTAGTTGCGATGACTACCAACTCATATGTGCCAGTTACGCACCCGTGAAAACATGAAATATCGACTTATGATGCCTTCGGAAGCAACCGCTACCTGTTGCATAAGTCAAACATTTAGAGCCAATTTTTTCCCTTTTCTCTTACTAGGGCCACCGTAACATTAAAGCGGTCTCAATATCTATCCCCACGCGCATGACCTTTACGCGCCCGTGAAAACATATAATCCACTTACGAATCTTTCAGAAGCAACCGGTATGTGTTGCATAAGTCAAACAATGGGAACCAAATTTTTTTTCCCTTTTTCTCTTACTAGGGCCCCCGAAACATTAAATCGGTCCCAATAACTAACCGCATGTACATGACCTTTGCGCGCCCGCGAAAACATACAATCGACTTCCGACACTTTCGGAGGCAACCTGTACCTCTTGCATAAGTCAAACAATGGGAACCAAATTGTTTTCCATTTTTCTCTTACTAGGGCCCCCGAAACATTAAATCGGTCCCAATAACTAAACCACATGTACATGACCTTTGCATGCCCGCGAAAACATATTATCGACTTCCGACACTTTCGGAAGCAACCGGCTCCTGTTGCATAAGTAAGAAAAAGAAAACTGAATTTTGCCCTACCCTTTCTTCTAAATACACAGGCAAGAACTGTAACTTGGCTCTCACGACTACCCACTCATTTGTAGCAGTTTTACTCGCTGTGCAGAAACAGCCATACGCGGCTCTTGCGCGCAGCCAAAGCCATCAAAGATATAGCATGATACCGAAATCTTTCCCATGAAAATGTCTTGTACATCTTTAAAGTATATTGAAATTGGCAAATTACATAAGAATAAATGATAACAATTAAAGAAAATGATAAAAATAAAAGAAAAAAAAAAAAAAAAAAAAAAAATGACACAGCTGGGGTTCGAACCTCTGGCCACCAGGGCCAAAAAGGCTCTTGGCACAGCGGTCTTACCCACTGTGCTATGGAGGCAACTGGAAATTAGTCTGGCTATATATACCTATAACCATATCCCCCCTCCCTTCCCATAATTCCTTGGAGAAAAAAAATCCAAGATGGCGGCCAAGAAAAACAAAATGGCGGCTAAACCATCGATCTAAACAATAAGGGAAGTTTTAAAGTGCTTTTAGGTCTTCTTTGAAGGCTGATATGTAATCCTTAGCAAATTGAGATGCTTTCTCCATCCATACACGCCAGAATTTACCGACATTAGGCTATAATTTAGGAAAACAGGGTGACAGAAGAACTTGGTAACATGTTTTCGAGCAGACTACCAGGTTGACAACCCTGGATCCGATTTGTCATTCTAGTTCAGGCCGGCTTCCACACTGCACATTGATACATTGAATATGCTAAGATGATCAATGGACACTGTAAAAGCCCCAGAAAATATTGTCACAAGTGGATAAATTTAGAAAGACAACTATTTCTGTAGCAACTGGTTCCTGTAGCATGAGTCGAACAGAAGGAACTATATTTTGTATTATTTCTCTTCATATGTAGACAAGAAATGTAGTTGCGATGACTACCAACTCATATGTGCCAGTTACGCACCCGTGAAAACATGAAATATCGACTTATGATGCCTTCGGAAGCAACCGCTACCTGTTGCATAAGTCAAACATTTAGAGCCAATTTTTTCCCTTTTCTCTTACTAGGGCCACCGTAACATTAAAGCGGTCTCAATATCTATCCCCACGCGCATGACCTTTACGCGCCCGTGAAAACATATAATCCACTTACGAATCTTTCAGAAGCAACCGGTATGTGTTGCATAAGTCAAACAATGGGAACCAAATTTTTTTTCCCTTTTTCTCTTACTAGGGCCCCCGAAACATTAAATCGGTCCCAATAACTAACCGCATGTACATGACCTTTGCGCGCCCGCGAAAACATACAATCGACTTCCGACACTTTCGGAGGCAACCTGTACCTCTTGCATAAGTCAAACAATGGGAACCAAATTGTTTTCCATTTTTCTCTTACTAGGGCCCCCGAAATATTAAATCGGTCCCAATAACTAAACCACATGTACATGACCTTTGCATGCCCGCGAAAACATATTATCGACTTCCGACACTTTCGGAAGCAACCGGCTCCTGTTGCATAAGTAAGAAAAAGAAAACTGAATTTTGCCCTACCCTTTCTTCTAAATACACAGGCAAGAACTGTAACTTGGCTCTCACGACTACCCACTCATTTGTAGCAGTTTTACTCGCTGTGCAGAAACAGCCATACGCGGCTCTTGCGCGCAGCCAAAGCCATCAAAGATATAGCATGATACCGAAATCTTTCCCATGAAAATGTCTTGTACATCTTTAAAGTATATTGAAATTGGCAAATTACATAAGAATAAATGATAAGAATTAAAGAAAATGATAAAAATAAAAGAAAAAAAAAAAAAAAAAAAAAAAATGACACAGCTGGGGTTCGAACCTCTGGCCACCAGGGCCAAAAAGGCTCTTGGCACAGCGGTCTTACCCACTGTGCTATGGAGGCAACTGGAAATTAGTCTGGCTATATATACCTATAACCATATCCCCCCTCCCTTCCCATAATTCCTTGGAGAAAAAAAATCCAAGATGGCGGCCAAGAAAAACAAAATGGCGGCTAAACCATCAATCTAAACAATAAGGGAAGTTTTAAAGTGCTTTTAGGTCTTCTTTGAAGGCTGATATGTAATCCTTAGCAAATTGAGATGCTTTCTCCATCCATACACGCCAGAATTTACCGACATTAGGCTATAATTTAGGAAAACAGGGTGACAGAAGAACTTGGTAACATGTTTTCGAGCAGACTACCAGGTTGACAACCCTGGATCCGATTTGTCATTCTAGTTCAGGCCGGCTTCCACACTGCACATTGATACATTGAATATGCTAAGATGATCAATGGACACTGTAAAAGCCCCAGAAAATATTGTCACAAGTGGATAAATTTAGAAAGACAACTATTTCTGTAGCAACTGGTTCCTGTAGCATGAGTCGAACAGAAGGAACTATATTTTGTATTATTTCTCTTCATATGTAGACAAGAAATGTAGTTGCGATGACTACCAACTCATATGTGCCAGTTACGCACCCGTGAAAACATGAAATATCGACTTATGATGCCTTCGGAAGCAACCGCTACCTGTTGCATAAGTCAAACATTTAGAGCCAATTTTTTCCCTTTTCTCTTACTAGGGCCACCGTAACATTAAAGCAGTCTCAATATCTATCCCCACGCGCATGACCTTTACGCGCCCGTGAAAACATATAATCCACTTACGAATCTTTCAGAAGCAACCGGTATGTGTTGCATAAGTCAAACAATGGGAACCAAATTTTTTTTCCCTTTTTCTCTTACTAGGGCCCCCGAAACATTAAATCGGTCCCAATAACTAACCGCATGTACATGACCTTTGCGCGCCCGCGAAAACATACAATCGACTTCCGACACTTTCGGAGGCAACCTGTACCTCTTGCATAAGTCAAACAATGGGAACCAAATTGTTTTCCATTTTTCTCTTACTAGGGCCCCCGAAACATTAAATCGGTCCCAATAACTAAACCGCATGTACATGACCTTTGCATGCCCGCGAAAACATATTATCGACTTCCGACACTTTCGGAAGCAACCGGCTCCTGTTGCATAAGTAAGAAAAAGAAAACTGAATTTTGCCCTACCCTTTCTTCTAAATACACAGGCAAGAACTGTAACCTGGCTCTCACGACTACCCACTCATTTGTAGCAGTTTTACTCGCTGTGCAGAAACAGCCATACGCGGCTCTTGCGCGCAGCCAAAGCCATCAAAGATATAGCATGATACCGAAATCTTTCCCATGAAAATGTCTTGTACATCTTTAAAGTATATTGAAATTGGCAAATTACATAAGAATAAATGATAACAATTAAAGAAAATGATAAAAATAAAAGAAAAAAAAAAAAAAAAAAAAATGACACAGCTGGGGTTCGAACCTCTGGCCACCAGGGCCAAAAAGGCTCTTGGCACAGCGGTCTTACCCACTGTGCTATGGAGGCAACTGGAAATTAGTCTGGCTATATATACCTATAACCATATCCCCCCTCCCTTCCCATAATTCCTTGGAGAAAAAAAATCCAAGATGGCGGCCAAGAAAAACAAAATGGCGGCTAAACCATCGATCTAAACAATAAGGGAAGTTTTAAAGTGCTTTTAGGTCTTCTTTGAAGGCTGATATGTAATCCTTAGCAAATTGAGATGCTTTCTCCATCCATACACGCCAGAATTTACCGACATTAGGCTATAATTTAGGAAAACAGGGTGACAGAAGAACTTGGTAACATGTTTTCGAGCAGACTACCAGGTTGACAACCCTGGATCCGATTTGTCATTCTAGTTCAGGCCGGCTTCCACACTGCACATTGATACATTGAATATGCTAAGATGATCAATGGACACTGTAAAAGCCCCAGAAAATATTGTCACAAGTGGATAAATTTAGAAAGACAACTATTTCTGTAGCAACTGGTTCCTGTAGCATGAGTCGAACAGAAGGAACTATATTTTGTATTATTTCTCTTCATATGTAGACAAGAAATGTAGTTGCGATGACTACCAACTCATATGTGCCAGTTACGCACCCGTGAAAACATGAAATATCGACTTATGATGCCTTCGGAAGCAACCGCTACCTGTTGCATAAGTCAAACATTTAGAGCCAATTTTTTCCCTTTTCTCTTACTAGGGCCACCGTAACATTAAAGCGGTCTCAATATCTATCCCCACGCGCATGACCTTTACGCGCCCGTGAAAACATATAATCCACTTACGAATCTTTCAGAAGCAACCGGTATGTGTTGCATAAGTCAAACAATGGGAACCAAATTTTTTTTCACTTTTTCTCTTACTAGGGCCCCCGAAACATTAAATCGGTCCCAATAACTAACCGCATGTACATGACCTTTGCGCGCCCGCGAAAACATACAATCGACTTCCGACACTTTCGGAGGCAACCTGTACCTCTTGCATAAGTCAAACAATGGGAACCAAATTGTTTTCCATTTTTCTCTTACTAGGGCCCCCGAAACATTAAATCGGTCCCAATAACTAAACCGCATGTACATGACCTTTGCATGCCCGCGAAAACATATTATCGACTTCCGACACTTTCGGAAGCAACCGGCTCCTGTTGCATAAGTAAGAAAAAGAAAACTGAATTTTGCCCTACCCTTTCTTCTAAATACACAGGCAAGAACTGTAACTTGGCTCTCACGACTACCCACTCATTTGTAGCAGTTTTACTCGTTGTGCAGAAACAGCCATACGCGGCTCTTGCGCGCAGCCAAAGCCATCAAAGATATAGCATGATACCGAAATCTTTCCCATGAAAATGTCTTGTACATCTTTAAAGTATATTGAAATTGGCAAATTACATAAGAATAAATGATAACAATTAAAGAAAATGATAAAAATAAAAGAAAAAAAAAAAAAAAAAAAAAAATGACACAGCTGGGGTTCGAACCTCTGGCCACCAGGGCCAAAAAGGCTCTTGGCACAGCGGTCTTACCCACTGTGCTATGGAGGCAACTGGAAATTAGTCTGGCTATATATACCTATAACCATATCCCCCCTCCCTTCCCATAATTCCTTGGAGAAAAAAAATCCAAGATGGCGGCCAAGAAAAACAAAATGGCGGCTAAACCATCGATCTAAACAATAAGGGAAGTTTTAAAGTGCTTTTAGGTCTTCTTTGAAGGCTGATATGTAATCCTTAGCAAATTGAGATGCTTTCTCCATCCATACACGCCAGAATTTACCGACATTAGGCTATAATTTAGGAAAACAGGGTGACAGAAGAACTTGGTAACATGTTTTCGAGCAGACTACCAGGTTGACAACCCTGGATCCGATTTGTCATTCTAGTTCAGGCCGGCTTCCACACTGCACATTGATACATTGAATATGCTAAGATGATCAATGGACACTGTAAAAGCCCCAGAAAATATTGTCACAAGTGGATAAATTTAGAAAGACAACTATTTCTGTAGCAACTGGTTCCTGTAGCATGAGTCGAACAGAAGGAACTATATTTTGTATTATTTCTCTTCATATGTAGACAAGAAATGTAGTTGCGATGACTACCAACTCATATGTGCCAGTTACGCACCCGTGAAAACATGAAATATCGACTTATGATGCCTTCGGAAGCAACCGCTACCTGTTGCATAAGTCAAACATTTAGAGCCAATTTTTTCCCTTTTCTCTTACTAGGGCCACCGTAACATTAAAGCGGTCTCAATATCTATCCCCACGCGCATGACCTTTACGCGCCCGTGAAAACATATAATCCACTTACGAATCTTTCAGAAGCAACCGGTATGTGTTGCATAAGTCAAACAATGGGAACCAAATTTTTTTTCCCTTTTTCTCTTACTAGGGCCCCCGAAACATTAAATCGGTCCCAATAACTAACCGCATGTACATGACCTTTGCGCGCCCGCGAAAACATACAATCGACTTCCGACACTTTCGGAGGCAACCTGTACCTCTTGCATAAGTCAAACAATGGGAACCAAATTGTTTTCCATTTTTCTCTTACTAGGGCCCCCGAAACATTAAATCGGTCCCAATAACTAAACCACATGTACATGACCTTTGCATGCCCGCGAAAACATATTATCGACTTCCGACACTTTCGGAAGCAACCGGCTCCTGTTGCATAAGTAAGAAAAAGAAAACTGAATTTTGCCCTACCCTTTCTTCTAAATACACAGGCAAGAACTGTAACTTGGCTCTCACGACTACCCACTCATTTGTAGCAGTTTTACTCGCTGTGCAGAAACAGCCATACGCGGCTCTTGCGCGCAGCCAAAGCCATCAAAGATATAGCATGATACCGAAATCTTTCCCATGAAAATGTCTTGTACATCTTTAAAGTATATTGAAATTGGCAAATTACATAAGAATAAATGATAACAATTAAAGAAAATGATAAAAATAAAAGAAAAAAAAAAAAAAAAAAAAAAAATGACACAGCTGGGGTTCGAACCTCTGGCCACCAGGGCCAAAAAGGCTCTTGGCACAGCGGTCTTACCCACTGTGCTATGGAGGCAACTGGAAATTAGTCTGGCTATATATACCTATAACCATATCCCCCCTCCCTTCCCATAATTCCTTGGAGAAAAAAAATCCAAGATGGCGGCCAAGAAAAACAAAATGGCGGCTAAACCATCGATCTAAACAATAAGGGAAGTTTTAAAGTGCTTTTAGGTCTTCTTTGAAGGCTGATATGTAATCCTTAGCAAATTGAGATGCTTTCTCCATCCATACACGCCAGAATTTACCGACATTAGGCTATAATTTAGGAAAACAGGGTGACAGAAGAACTTGGTAACATGTTTTCGAGCAGACTACCAGGTTGACAACCCTGGATCCGATTTGTCATTCTAGTTCAGGCCGGCTTCCACACTGCACATTGATACATTGAATATGCTAAGATGATCAATGGACACTGTAAAAGCCCCAGAAAATATTGTCACAAGTGGATAAATTTAGAAAGACAACTATTTCTGTAGCAACTGGTTCCTGTAGCATGAGTCGAACAGAAGGAACTATATTTTGTATTATTTCTCTTCATATGTAGACAAGAAATGTAGTTGCGATGACTACCAACTCATATGTGCCAGTTACGCACCCGTGAAAACATGAAATATCGACTTATGATGCCTTCGGAAGCAACCGCTACCTGTTGCATAAGTCAAACATTTAGAGCCAATTTTTTCCCTTTTCTCTTACTAGGGCCACCGTAACATTAAAGCGGTCTCAATATCTATCCCCACGCGCATGACCTTTACGCGCCCGTGAAAACATATAATCCACTTACGAATCTTTCAGAAGCAACCGGTATGTGTTGCATAAGTCAAACAATGGGAACCAAATTTTTTTTCCCTTTTTCTCTTACTAGGGCCCCCGAAACATTAAATCGGTCCCAATAACTAACCGCATGTACATGACCTTTGCGCGCCCGCGAAAACATACAATCGACTTCCGACACTTTCGGAGGCAACCTGTACCTCTTGCATAAGTCAAACAATGGGAACCAAATTGTTTTCCATTTTTCTCTTACTAGGGCCCCCGAAACATTAAATCGGTCCCAATAACTAAACCACATGTACATGACCTTTGCATGCCCGCGAAAACATATTATCGACTTCCGACACTTTCGGAAGCAACCGGCTCCTGTTGCATAAGTAAGAAAAAGAAAACTGAATTTTGCCCTACCCTTTCTTCTAAATACACAGGCAAGAACTGTAACTTGGCTCTCACGACTACCCACTCATTTGTAGCAGTTTTACTCGCTGTGCAGAAACAGCCATACGCGGCTCTTGCGCGCAGCCAAAGCCATCAAAGATATAGCATGATACCGAAATCTTTCCCATGAAAATGTCTTGTACATCTTTAAAGTATATTGAAATTGGCAAATTACATAAGAATAAATGATAACAATTAAAGAAAATGATAAAAATAAAAGAAAAAAAAAAAAAAAAAAAAAATGACACAGCTGGGGTTCGAACCTCTGGCCACCAGGGCCAAAAAGGCTCTTGGCACAGCGGTCTTACCCACTGTGCTATGGAGGCAACTGGAAATTAGTCTGGCTATATATACCTATAACCATATCCCCCCTCCCTTCCCATAATTCCTTGGAGAAAAAAAATCCAAGATGGCGGCCAAGAAAAACAAAATGGCGGCTAAACCATCGATCTAAATAATAAGGGAAGTTTTAAAGTGCTTTTAGGTCTTCTTTGAAGGCTGATATGTAATCCTTAGCAAATTGAGATGCTTTCTCCATCCATACACGCCAGAATTTACCGACATTAGGCTATAATTTAGGAAAAAAGGGTGACAGAAGAACTTGGTAACATGTTTTCGAGCAGACTACCAGGTTGACAACCCTGGATCCGATTTGTCATTCTAGTTCAGGCCGGCTTCCACACTGCACATTGATACATTGAATATGCTAAGATGATCAATGGACACTGTAAAAGCCCCAGAAAATATTGTCACAAGTGGATAAATTTAGAAAGACAACTATTTCTGTAGCAACTGGTTCCTGTAGCATGAGTCGAACAGAAGGAACTATATTTTGTATTATTTCTCTTCATATGTAGACAAGAAATGTAGTTGCGATGACTACCAACTCATATGTGCCAGTTACGCACCCGTGAAAACATGAAATATCGACTTATGATGCCTTCGGAAGCAACCGCTACCTGTTGCATAAGTCAAACATTTAGAGCCAATTTTTTCCCTTTTCTCTTACTAGGGCCACCGTAACATTAAAGCGGTCTCAATATCTATCCCCACGCGCATGACCTTTACGCGCCCGTGAAAACATATAATCCACTTACGAATCTTTCAGAAGCAACCGGTATGTGTTGCATAAGTCAAACAATGGGAACCAAATTTTTTTTCCCTTTTTCTCTTACTAGGGCCCCCGAAACATTAAATCGGTCCCAATAACTAACCGCATGTACATGACCTTTGCGCGCCCGCGAAAACATACAATCGACTTCCGACACTTTCGGAGGCAACCTGTACCTCTTGCATAAGTCAAACAATGGGAACCAAATTGTTTTCCATTTTTCTCTTACTAGGGCCCCCGAAACATTAAATCGGTCCCAATAACTAAACCGCATGTACATGACCTTTGCATGCCCGCGAAAACATATTATCGACTTCCGACACTTTCGGAAGCAACCGGCTCCTGTTGCATAAGTAAGAAAAAGAAAACTGAATTTTGCCCTACCCATTCTTCTAAATACACAGGCAAGAACTGTAACTTGGCTCTCACGACTACCCACTCATTTGTAGCAGTTTTACTCGCTGTGCAGAAACAGCCATACGCGTCTCTTGCGCGCAGCCAAAGCCATCAAAGATATAGCATGATACCGAAATCTTTCCCATGAAAATGTCTTGTACATCTTTAAAGTATATTGAAATTGGCAAATTACATAAGAATAAATGATAACAATTAAAGAAAATGATAAAAATAAAAGAAAAAAAAAAAAAAAAAAAAAAATGACACAGCTGGGGTTCGAACCTCTGGCCACCAGGGCCAAAAAGGCTCTTGGCACAGCGGTCTTACCCACTGTGCTATGGAGGCAACTGGAAATTAGTCTGGCTATATATACCTATAACCATATCCCCCCTCCCTTCCCATAATTCCTTGGAGAAAAAAAATCCAAGATGGCGGCCAAGAAAAACATAATGGCGGCTAAACCATCAATCTAAACAATAAGGGAAGTTTTAAAGTGCTTTTAGGTCTTCTTTGAAGGCTGATATGTAATCCTTAGCAAATTGAGATGCTTTCTCCATCCATACACGCCAGAATTTACCGACATTAGGCTATAATTTAGGAAAACAGGGTGACAGAAGAACTTGGTAACATGTTTTCGAGCAGACTACCAGGTTGACAACCCTGGATCCGATTTGTCATTCTAGTTCAGGCCGGCTTCCACACTGCACATTGATACATTGAATATGCTAAGATGATCAATGGACACTGTAAAAGCCCCAGAAAATATTGTCACAAGTGGATAAATTTAGAAAGACAACTATTTCTGTAGCAACTGGTTCCTGTAGCATGAGTCGAACAGAAGGAACTATATTTTGTATTATTTCTCTTCATATGTAGACAAGAAATGTAGTTGCGATGACTACCAACTCATATGTGCCAGTTACGCACCCGTGAAAACATGAAATATCGACTTATGATGCCTTCGGAAGCAACCGCTACCTGTTGCATAAGTCAAACATTTAGAGCCAATTTTTTCCCTTTTCTCTTACTAGGGCCACCGTAACATTAAAGCAGTCTCAATATCTATCCCCACGCGCATGACCTTTACGCGCCCGTGAAAACATATAATCCACTTACGAATCTTTCAGAAGCAACCGGTATGTGTTGCATAAGTCAAACAATGGGAACCAAATTTTTTTTCCCTTTTTCTCTTACTAGGGCCCCCGAAACATTAAATCGGTCCCAATAACTAACCGCATGTACATGACCTTTGCGCGCCCGCGAAAACATACAATCGACTTCCGACACTTTCGGAGGCAACCTGTACCTCTTGCATAAGTCAAACAATGGGAACCAAATTGTTTTCCATTTTTCTCTTACTAGGGCCCCCGAAACATTAAATCGGTCCCAATAACTAAACCGCATGTACATGACCTTTGCATGCCCGCGAAAACATATTATCGACTTCCGACACTTTCGGAAGCAACCGGCTCCTGTTGCATAAGTAAGAAAAAGAAAACTGAATTTTGCCCTACCCTTTCTTCTAAATACACAGGCAAGAACTGTAACTTGGCTCTCACGACTACCCACTCATTTGTAGCAGTTTTACTCGCTGTGCAGAAACAGCCATACGCGGCTCTTGCGCGCAGCCAAAGCCATCAAAGATATAGCATGATACCGAAATCTTTCCCATGAAAATGTCTTGTACATCTTTAAAGTATATTGAAATTGGCAAATTACATAAGAATAAATGATAACAATTAAAGAAAATGATAAAAATAAAATAAAAAAAAAAAAAAAAAAAATGACACAGCTGGGGTTCGAACCTCTGGCCACCAGGGCCAAAAAGGCTCTTGGCACAGCGGTCTTACCCACTGTGCTATGGAGGCAACTGGAAATTAGTCTGGCTATATATACCTATAACCATATCCCCCCTCCCTTCCCATAATTCCTTGGAGAAAAAAAATCCAAGATGGCGGCCAAGAAAAACATAATGGCGGCTAAACCATCAATCTAAACAATAAGGGAAGTTTTAAAGTGCTTTTAGGTCTTCTTTGAAGGCTGATATGTAATCCTTAGCAAATTGAGATGCTTTCTCCATCCATACACGCCAGAATTTACCGACATTAGGCTATAATTTAGGAAAACAGGGTGACAGAAGAACTTGGTAACATGTTTTCGAGCAGACTACCAGGTTGACAACCCTGGATCCGATTTGTCATTCTAGTTCAGGCCGGCTTCCACACTGCACATTGATACATTGAATATGCTAAGATGATCAATGGACACTGTAAAAGCCCCAGAAAATATTGTCACAAGTGGATAAATTTAGAAAGACAACTATTTCTGTAGCAACTGGTTCCTGTAGCATGAGTCGAACAGAAGGAACTATATTTTGTATTATTTCTCTTCATATGTAGACAAGAAATGTAGTTGCGATGACTACCAACTCATATGTGCCAGTTACGCACCCGTGAAAACATGAAATATCGACTTATGATGCCTTCGGAAGCAACCGCTACCTGTTGCATAAGTCAAACATTTAGAGCCAATTTTTTCCCTTTTCTCTTACTAGGGCCACCGTAACATTAAAGCAGTCTCAATATCTATCCCCACGCGCATGACCTTTACGCGCCCGTGAAAACATATAATCCACTTACGAATCTTTCAGAAGCAACCGGTATGTGTTGCATAAGTCAAACAATGGGAACCAAATTTTTTTTCCCTTTTTCTCTTACTAGGGCCCCCGAAACATTAAATCGGTCCCAATAACTAACCGCATGTACATGACCTTTGCGCGCCCGCGAAAACATACAATCGACTTCCGACACTTTCGGAGGCAACCTGTACCTCTTGCATAAGTCAAACAATGGGAACCAAATTGTTTTCCATTTTTCTCTTACTAGGGCCCCCGAAACATTAAATCGGTCCCAATAACTAAACCGCATGTACATGACCTTTGCATGCCCGCGAAAACATATTATCGACTTCCGACACTTTCGGAAGCAACCGGCTCCTGTTGCATAAGTAAGAAAAAGAAAACTGAATTTTGCCCTACCCTTTCTTCTAAATACACAGGCAAGAACTGTAACTTGGCTCTCACGACTACCCACTCATTTGTAGCAGTTTTACTCGCTGTGCAGAAACAGCCATACGCGGCTCTTGCGCGCAGCCAAAGCCATCAAAGATATAGCATGATACCGAAATCTTTCCCATGAAAATGTCTTGTACATCTTTAAAGTATATTGAAATTGGCAAATTACATAAGAATAAATGATAACAATTAAAGAAAATGATAAAAATAAAATAAAAAAAAAAAAAAAAAAAATGACACAGCTGGGGTTCGAACCTCTGGCCACCAGGGCCAAAAAGGCTCTTGGCACAGCGGTCTTACCCACTGTGCTATGGAGGCAACTGGAAATTAGTCTGGCTATATATACCTATAACCATATCCCCCCTCCCTTCCCATAATTCCTTGGAGAAAAAAAATCCAAGATGGCGGCCCAGAAAAACAAAATGGCGGCTAAACCATCGATCTAAACAATAAGGGAAGTTTTAAAGTGCTTTTAGGTCTTCTTTGAAGGCTGATATGTAATCCTTAGCAAATTGAGATGCTTTCTCCATCCATACACGCCAGAATTTACCGACATTAGGCTATAATTTAGGAAAACAGGGTGACAGAAGAACTTGGTAACATGTTTTCGAGCAGACTACCAGGTTGACAACCCTGGATCCGATTTGTCATTCTAGTTCAGGCCGGCTTCCACACTGCACATTGATACATTGAATATGCTAAGATGATCAATGGACACTGTAAAAGCCCCAGAAAATATTGTCACAAGTGGATAAATTTAGAAAGACAACTATTTCTGTAGCAACTGGTTCCTGTAGCATGAGTCGAACAGAAGGAACTATATTTTGTATTATTTCTCTTCATATGTAGACAAGAAATGTAGTTGCGATGACTACCAACTCATATGTGCCAGTTACGCACCCGTGAAAACATGAAATATCGACTTATGATGCCTTCGGAAGCAACCGCTACCTGTTGCATAAGTCAAACATTTAGAGCCAATTTTTTCCCTTTTCTCTTACTAGGGCCACCGTAACATTAAAGCGGTCTCAATATCTATCCCCACGCGCATGACCTTTACGCGCCCGTGAAAACATATAATCCACTTACGAATCTTTCAGAAGCAACCGGTATGTGTTGCATAAGTCAAACAATGGGAACCAAATTTTTTTTCCCTTTTTCTCTTACTAGGGCCCCCGAAACATTAAATCGGTCCCAATAACTAACCGCATGTACATGACCTTTGCGCGCCCGCGAAAACATACAATCGACTTCCGACACTTTCGGAGGCAACCTGTACCTCTTGCATAAGTCAAACAATGGGAACCAAATTGTTTTCCATTTTTCTCTTACTAGGGCCCCCGAAACATTAAATCGGTCCCAATAACTAAACCGCATGTACATGACCTTTGCATGCCCGCGAAAACATATTATCGACTTCCGACACTTTCGGAAGCAACCGGCTCCTGTTGCATAAGTAAGAAAAAGAAAACTGAATTTTGCCCTACCCTTTCTTCTAAATACACAGGCAAGAACTGTAACTTGGCTCTCACGACTACCCACTCATTTGTAGCAGTTTTACTCGCTGTGCAGAAACAGCCATACGCGGCTCTTGCGCGCAGCCAAAGCCATCAAAGATATAGCATGATACCGAAATCTTTCCCATGAAAATGTCTTGTACATCTTTAAAGTATATTGAAATTGGCAAATTACATAAGAATAAATGATAACAATTAAAGAAAATTATAAAAATAAAATAAAAAAAAAAAAAAAAAAAAAATGACACAGCTGGGGTTCGAACCTCTGGCCACCAGGGCCAAAAAGGCTCTTGGCACAGCGGTCTTACCCACTGTGCTATGGAGGCAACTGGAAATTAGTCTGGCTATATATACCTATAACCATATCCCCCCTCCCTTCCCATAATTCCTTGGAGAAAAAAAATCCAAGATGGCGGCCAAGAAAAACAAAATGGCGGCTAAACCATCGATCTAAACAATAAGGGAAGTTTTAAAGTGCTTTTAGGTCTTCTTTGAAGGCTGATATGTAATCCTTAGCAAATTGAGATGCTTTCTCCATCCATACACGCCAGAATTTACCGACATTAGGCTATAATTTAGGAAAACAGGGTGACAGAAGAACTTGGTAACATGTTTTCGAGCAGACTACCAGGTTGACAACCCTGGATCCGATTTGTCATTCTAGTTCAGGCCGGCTTCCACACTGCACATTGATACATTGAATATGCTAAGATGATCAATGGACACTGTAAAAGCCCCAGAAAATATTGTCACAAGTGGATAAATTTAGAAAGACAACTATTTCTGTAGCAACTGGTTCCTGTAGCATGAGTCGAACAGAAGGAACTATATTTTGTATTATTTCTCTTCATATGTAGACAAGAAATGTAGTTGCGATGACTACCAACTCATATGTGCCAGTTACGCACCCGTGAAAACATGAAATATCGACTTATGATGCCTTCGGAAGCAACCGCTACCTGTTGCATAAGTCAAACATTTAGAGCCAATTTTTTCCCTTTTCTCTTACTAGGGCCACCGTAACATTAAAGCGGTCTCAATATCTATCCCCACGCGCATGACCTTTACGCGCCCGTGAAAACATATAATCCACTTACGAATCTTTCAGAAGCAACCGGTATGTGTTGCATAAGTCAAACAATGGGAACCAAATTTTTTTTCCCTTTTTCTCTTACTAGGGCCCCCGAAACATTAAATCGGTCCCAATAACTAACCGCATGTACATGACCTTTGCGCGCCCGCGAAAACATACAATCGACTTCCGACACTTTCGGAGGCAACCTGTACCTCTTGCATAAGTCAAACAATGGGAACCAAATTGTTTTCCATTTTTCTCTTACTAGGGCCCCCGAAACATTAAATCGGTCCCAATAACTAAACCGCATGTACATGACCTTTGCATGCCCGCGAAAACATATTATCGACTTCCGACACTTTCGGAAGCAACCGGCTCCTGTTGCATAAGTAAGAAAAAGAAAACTGAATTTTGCCCTACCCTTTCTTCTAAATACACAGGCAAGAACTGTAACTTGGCTCTCACGACTACCCACTCATTTGTAGCAGTTTTACTCGCTGTGCAGAAACAGCCATACGCGGCTCTTGCGCGCAGCCAAAGCCATCAAAGATATAGCATGATACCGAAATCTTTCCCATGAAAATGTCTTGTACATCTTTAAAGTATATTGAAATTGGCAAATTACATAAGAATAAATGATAACAATTAAAGAAAATTATAAAAATAAAATAAAAAAAAAAAAAAAAAAAAAAATGACACAGCTGGGGTTCGAACCTCTGGCCACCAGGGCCAAAAAGGCTCTTGGCACAGCGGTCTTACCCACTGTGCTATGGAGGCAACTGGAAATTAGTCTGGCTATATATACCTATAACCATATCCCCCCTCCCTTCCCATAATTCCTTGGAGAAAAAAAATCCAAGATGGCGGCCAAGAAAAACAAAATGGCGGCTAAACCATCGATCTAAACAATAAGGGAAGTTTTAAAGTGCTTTTAGGTCTTCTTTGAAGGCTGATATGTAATCCTTAGCAAATTGAGATGCTTTCTCCATCCATACACGCCAGAATTTACCGACATTAGGCTATAATTTAGGAAAACAGGGTGACAGAAGAACTTGGTAACATGTTTTCGAGCAGACTACCAGGTTGACAACCCTGGATCCGATTTGTCATTCTAGTTCAGGCCGGCTTCCACACTGCACATTGATACATTGAATATGCTAAGATGATCAATGGACACTGTAAAAGCCCCAGAAAATATTGTCACAAGTGGATAAATTTAGAAAGACAACTATTTCTGTAGCAACTGGTTCCTGTAGCATGAGTCGAACAGAAGGAACTATATTTTGTATTATTTCTCTTCATATGTAGACAAGAAATGTAGTTGCGATGACTACCAACTCATATGTGCCAGTTACGCACCCGTGAAAACATGAAATATCGACTTATGATGCCTTCGGAAGCAACCGCTACCTGTTGCATAAGTCAAACATTTAGAGCCAATTTTTTCCCTTTTCTCTTACTAGGGCCACCGTAACATTAAAGCGGTCTCAATATCTATCCCCACGCGCATGACCTTTACGCGCCCGTGAAAACATATAATCCACTTACGAATCTTTCAGAAGCAACCGGTATGTGTTGCATAAGTCAAACAATGGGAACCAAATTTTTTTTCCCTTTTTCTCTTACTAGGGCCCCCGAAACATTAAATCGGTCCCAATAACTAACCGCATGTACATGACCTTTGCGCGCCCGCGAAAACATACAATCGACTTCCGACACTTTCGGAGGCAACCTGTACCTCTTGCATAAGTCAAACAATGGGAACCAAATTGTTTTCCATTTTTCTCTTACTAGGGCCCCCGAAACATTAAATCGGTCCCAATAACTAAACCGCATGTACATGACCTTTGCATGCCCGCGAAAACATATTATTGACTTCCGACACTTTCGGAAACAACCGGCTCCTGTTGCATAAGTAAGAAAAAGAAAACTGAATTTTGCCCTACCCTTTCTTCTAAATACACAGGCAAGAACTGTAACTTGGCTCTCACGACTACCCACTCATTTGTAGCAGTTTTATTCGCTGTGCAGAAACAGCCATACGCGGCTCTTGCGCGCAGCCAAAGCCATCAAAGATATAGCATGATACCGAAATCTTTCCCATGAAAATGTCTTGTACATCTTTAAAGTATATTGAAATTGGCAAATTACATAAGAATAAATGATAACAATTAAAGAAAATGATAAAAATAAAAGAAAAAAAAAAAAAAAAAAAAATGACACAGCTGGGGTTCGAACCTCTGGCCACCAGGGCCAAAAAGGCTCTTGGCACAGCGGTCTTACCCACTGTGCTATGGAGGCAACTGGAAATTAGTCTGGCTATATATACCTATAACCATATCCCCCCTCCCTTCCCATAATTCCTTGGAGAAAAAAAATCCAAGATGGCGGCCCAGAAAAACAAAATGGCGGCTAAACCATCGATCTAAACAATAAGGGAAGTTTTAAAGTGCTTTTAGGTCTTCTTTGAAGGCTGATATGTAATCCTTAGCAAATTGAGATGCTTTCTCCATCCATACACGCCAGAATTTACCGACATTAGGCTATAATTTAGGAAAACAGGGTGACAGAAGAACTTGGTAACATGTTTTCGAGCAGACTACCAGGTTGACAACCCTGGATCCGATTTGTCATTCTAGTTCAGGCCGGCTTCCACACTGCACATTGATACATTGAATATGCTAAGATGATCAATGGACACTGTAAAAGCCCCAGAAAATATTGTCACAAGTGGATAAATTTAGAAAGACAACTATTTCTGTAGCAACTGGTTCCTGTAGCATGAGTCGAACAGAAGGAACTATATTTTGTATTATTTCTCTTCATATGTAGACAAGAAATGTAGTTGCGATGACTACCAACTCATATGTGCCAGTTACGCACCCGT
Source organism: Tridacna gigas (assembly GCA_945859785.2). Lineage (NCBI taxonomy): Eukaryota > Metazoa > Mollusca > Bivalvia > Cardiida > Cardiidae > Tridacna > Tridacna gigas. The sequence continues at coordinate 13,611,188 of OX244039.2, read as the reverse complement.
GAAAACATGAAATATCGACTTATGATGCCTTCGGAAGCAACCGCTACCTGTTGCATAAGTCAAACATTTAGAGCCAATTTTTTCCCTTTTCTCTTACTAGGGCCACCGTAACATTAAAGCGGTCTCAATATCTATCCCCACGCGCATGACCTTTACGCGCCCGTGAAAACATATAATCCACTTACGAATCTTTCAGAAGCAACCGGTATGTGTTGCATAAGTCAAACAATGGGAACCAAATTTTTTTTCCCTTTTTCTCTTACTAGGGCCCCCGAAACATTAAATCGGTCCCAATAACTAACCGCATGTACATGACCTTTGCGCGCCCGCGAAAACATACAATCGACTTCCGACACTTTCGGAGGCAACCTGTACCTCTTGCATAAGTCAAACAATGGGAACCAAATTGTTTTCCATTTTTCTCTTACTAGGGCCCCCGAAACATTAAATCGGTCCCAATAACTAAACCGCATGTACATGACCTTTGCATGCCCGCGAAAACATATTATCGACTTCCGACACTTTCGGAAGCAACCGGCTCCTGTTGCATAAGTAAGAAAAAGAAAACTGAATTTTGCCCTACCCTTTCTTCTAAATACACAGGCAAGAACTGTAACTTGGCTCTCACGACTACCCACTCATTTGTAGCAGTTTTACTCGCTGTGCAGAAACAGCCATACGCGGCTCTTGCGCGCAGCCAAAGCCATCAAAGATATAGCATGATACCGAAATCTTTCCCATGAAAATGTCTTGTACATCTTTAAAGTATATTGAAATTGGCAAATTACATAAGAATAAATGATAACAATTAAAGAAAATGATAAAAATAAAAGAAAAAAAAAAAAAAAAAAAAAAAATGACACAGCTGGGGTTCGAACCTCTGGCCACCAGGGCCAAAAAGGCTCTTGGCACAGCGGTCTTACCCACTGTGCTATGGAGGCAACTGGAAATTAGTCTGGCTATATATACCTATAACCATATCCCCCCTCCCTTCCCATAATTCCTTGGAGAAAAAAAATCCAAGATGGCGGCCAAGAAAAACAAAATGGCGGCTAAACCATCGATCTAAACAATAAGGGAAGTTTTAAAGTGCTTTTAGGTCTTCTTTGAAGGCTGATATGTAATCCTTAGCAAATTGAGATGCTTTCTCCATCCATACACGCCAGAATTTACCGACATTAGGCTATAATTTAGGAAAACAGGGTGACAGAAGAACTTGGTAACATGTTTTCGAGCAGACTACCAGGTTGACAACCCTGGATCCGATTTGTCATTCTAGTTCAGGCCGGCTTCCACACTGCACATTGATACATTGAATATGCTAAGATGATCAATGGACACTGTAAAAGCCCCAGAAAATATTGTCACAAGTGGATAAATTTAGAAAGACAACTATTTCTGTAGCAACTGGTTCCTGTAGCATGAGTCGAACAGAAGGAACTATATTTTGTATTATTTCTCTTCATATGTAGACAAGAAATGTAGTTGCGATGACTACCAACTCATATGTGCCAGTTACGCACCCGTGAAAACATGAAATATCGACTTATGATGCCTTCGGAAGCAACCGCTACCTGTTGCATAAGTCAAACATTTAGAGCCAATTTTTTCCCTTTTCTCTTACTAGGGCCACCGTAACATTAAAGCGGTCTCAATATCTATCCCCACGCGCATGACCTTTACGCGCCCGTGAAAACATATAATCCACTTACGAATCTTTCAGAAGCAACCGGTATGTGTTGCATAAGTCAAACAATGGGAACCAAATTTTTTTTCCCTTTTTCTCTTACTAGGCCCCCGAAACATTAAATCGGTCCCAATAACTAACCGCATGTACATGACCTTTGCGCGCCCGCGAAAACATACAATCAACTTCCGACACTTTCGGAGGCAACCTGTACCTCTTGCATAAGTCAAACAATGGGAACCAAATTGTTTTCCATTTTTCTCTTACTAGGGCCCCCGAAACATTAAATCGGTCCCAATAACTAAACCGCATGTACATGACCTTTGCATGCCCGCGAAAACATATTATCGACTTCCGACACTTTCGGAAGCAACCGGCTCCTGTTGCATAAGTAAGAAAAAGAAAACTGAATTTTGCCCTACCCTTTCTTCTAAATACACAGGCAAGAACTGTAACTTGGCTCTCACGACTACCCACTCATTTGTAGCAGTTTTACTCGCTGTGCAGAAACAGCCATACGCGGCTCTTGCGCGCAGCCAAAGCCATCAAAGATATAGCATGATACCGAAATCTTTCCCATGAAAATGTCTTGTACATCTTTAAAGTATATTGAAATTGGCAAATTACATAAGAATAAATGATAACAATTAAAGAAAATGATAAAAATAAAAGAAAAAAAAAAAAAAAAAAAAATGACACAGCTGGGGTTCGAACCTCTGGCCACCAGGGCCAAAAAGGCTCTTGGCACAGCGGTCTTACCCACTGTGCTATGGAGGCAACTGGAAATTAGTCTGGCTATATATACCTATAACCATATCCCCCCTCCCTTCCCATAATTCCTTGGAGAAAAAAAATCCAAGATGGCGGCCAAGAAAAACAAAATGGCGGCTAAACCATCGATCTAAACAATAAGGGAAGTTTTAAAGTGCTTTTAGGTCTTCTTTGAAGGCTGATATGTAATCCTTAGCAAATTGAGATGCTTTCTCCATCCATACACGCCAGAATTTACCGACATTAGGCTATAATTTAGGAAAACAGGGTGACAGAAGAACTTGGTAACATGTTTTCGAGCAGACTACCAGGTTGACAACCCTGGATCCGATTTGTCATTCTAGTTCAGGCCGGCTTCCACACTGCACATTGATACATTGAATATGCTAAGATGATCAATGGACACTGTAAAAGCCCCAGAAAATATTGTCACAAGTGGATAAATTTAGAAAGACAACTATTTCTGTAGCAACTGGTTCCTGTAGCATGAGTCGAACAGAAGGAACTATATTTTGTATTATTTCTCTTCATATGTAGACAAGAAATGTAGTTGCGATGACTACCAACTCATATGTGCCAGTTACGCACCCGTGAAAACATGAAATATCGACTTATGATGCCTTTGGAAGCAACCGCTACCTGTTGCATAAGTCAAACATTTAGAGCCAATTTTTTCCCTTTTCTCTTACTAGGGCCACCGTAACATTAAAGCGGTCTCAATATCTATCCCCACGCGCATGACCTTTACGTGCCCGTGAAAACATATAATCCACTTACGAATCTTTCAGAAGCAACCGGTATGTGTTGCATAAGTCAAACAATGGGAACCAAATTTTTTTTCCCTTTTTCTCTTACTAGGGCCCCCGAAACATTAAATCGGTCCCAATAACTAACCGCATGTACATGACCTTTGCGCGCCCGCGAAAACATACAATCGACTTCCGACACTTTCGGAGGCAACCTGTACCTCTTGCATAAGTCAAACAATGGGAACCAAATTGTTTTCCATTTTTCTCTTACTAGGGCCCCCGAAACATTAAATCGGTCCCAATAACTAAACCGCATGTACATGACCTTTGCATGCCCGCGAAAACATATTATCGACTTCCGACACTTTCGGAAGCAACCGGCTCCTGTTGCATAAGTAAGAAAAAGAAAACTGAATTTTGCCCTACCCTTTCTTCTAAATACACAGGCAAGAACTGTAACTTGGCTCTCACGACTACCCACTCATTTGTAGCAGTTTTACTCGCTGTGCAGAAACAGCCATACGCGGCTCTTGCGCGCAGCCAAAGCCATCAAAGATATAGCATGATACCGAAATCTTTCCCATGAAAATGTCTTGTACATCTTTAAAGTATATTGAAATTGGCAAATTACATAAGAATAAATGATAACAATTAAAGAAAATGATAAAAATAAAAGAAAAAAAAAAAAAAAAAAAAAAAATGACACAGCTGGGGTTCGAACCTCTGGCCACCAGGGCCAAAAAGGCTCTTGGCACAGCGGTCTTACCCACTGTGCTATGGAGGCAACTGGAAATTAGTCTGGCTATATATACCTATAACCATATCCCCCCTCCCTTCCCATAATTCCTTGGAGAAAAAAAATCCAAGATGGCGGCCAAGAAAAACAAAATGGCGGCTAAACCATCGATCTAAACAATAAGGGAAGTTTTAAAGTGCTTTTAGGTCTTCTTTGAAGGCTGATATGTAATCCTTAGCAAATTGAGATGCTTTCTCCATCCATACACGCCAGAATTTACCGACATTAGGCTATAATTTAGGAAAACAGGGTGACAGAAGAACTTGGTAACATGTTTTCGAGCAGACTACCAGGTTGACAACCCTGGATCCGATTTGTCATTCTAGTTCAGGCCGGCTTCCACACTGCACATTGATACATTGAATATGCTAAGATGATCAATGGACACTGTAAAAGCCCCAGAAAATATTGTCACAAGTGGATAAATTTAGAAAAACAACTATTTCTGTAGCAACTGGTTCCTGTAGCATGAGTCGAACAGAAGGAACTATATTTTGTATTATTTCTCTTCATATGTAGACAAGAAATGTAGTTGCGATGACTACCAACTCATATGTGCCAGTTACGCATCCGTGAAAACATGAAATATCGACTTATGATGTCCTTGGAGAAAAAAAATCCAAGATGGCGGCCAAGAAAAACAAAATGGCGGCTAAACCATCGATCTAAACAATAAGGGAAGTTTTAAAGTGCTTTTAGGTCTTCTTTGAAGGCTGATATGTAATCCTTAGCAAATTGAGATGCTTTCTCCATCCATACACGCCAGAATTTACCGACATTAGGCTATAATTTAGGAAAACAGGGTGACAGAAGAACTTGGTAACATGTTTTCGAGCAGACTACCAGGTTGACAACCCTGGATCCGATTTGTCATTCTAGTTCAGGCCGGCTTCCACACTGCACATTGATACATTGAATATGCTAAGATGATCAATGGACACTGTAAAAGCCCCAGAAAATATTGTCACAAGTGGATAAATTTAGAAAGACAACTATTTCTGTAGCAACTGGTTCCTGTAGCATGAGTCGAACAGAAGGAACTATATTTTGTATTATTTCTCTTCATATGTAGACAAGAAATGTAGTTGCGATGACTACCAACTCATATGTGCCAGTTACGCACCCGTGAAAACATGAAATATCGACTTATGATGCCTTCGGAAGCAACCGCTACCTGTTGCATAAGTCAAACATTTAGAGCCAATTTTTTCCCTTTTCTCTTACTAGGGCCACCGTAACATTAAAGCGGTCTCAATATCTATCCCCACGCGCATGACCTTTACGCGCCCGTGAAAACATATAATCCACTTACGAATCTTTCAGAAGCAACCGGTATGTGTTGCATAAGTCAAACAATGGGAACCAATTTTTTTTTCCCTTTTTCTCTTACTAGGGCCCCCGAAACATTAAATCGGTCCCAATAACTAACCGCATGTACATGACCTTTGCGCGCCCGCGAAAACATACAATCGACTTCCGACACTTTCGGAGGCAACCTGTACCTCTTGCATAAGTCAAACAATGGGAACCAAATTGTTTTCCATTTTTCTCTTACTAGGGCCCCCGAAACATTAAATCGGTCCCAATAACTAACCGCATGTACATGACCTTTGCGCGCCCGCGAAAACATACAATCGACTTCCGACACTTTCGGAGGCAACCTGTACCTCTTGCATAAGTCAAATAATGGGAACCAAATTGTTTTCCATTTTTCTCTTACTACGGCCCCCGAAACATTAAATCGGTCCCAATAACTAAACCGCATGTACATGACCTTTGCATGCCCGCGAAAACATATTATCGACTTCCGACACTTTCGGAAGCAACCGGCTCCTGTTGCATAAGTAAGAAAAAGAAAACTGAATTTTGCCCTACCCTTTCTTCTAAATACACAGGCAAGAACTGTAACTTGGCTCTCTCGACTACCCACTCATTTGTAGCAGTTTTACTCGCTGTGCAGAAACAGCCATACGCGGCTCTTGCGCGCAGCCAAAGCCATCAAAGATATAGCATGATACCGAAATCTTTCCCATGAAAATGTCTTGTACATCTTTAAAGTATATTGAAATTGGCAAATTACATAAGAATAAATGATAACAATTAAAGAAAATGATAAAAATAAAAGAAAAAAAAAAAAAAAAAAAATGACACAGCTGGGGTTCGAACCTCTGGCCACCAGGGCCAAAAAGGCTCTTGGCACAGCGGTCTTACCCACTGTGCTATGGAGGCAACTGGAAATTAGTCTGGCTATATATACCTATAACCATATCCCCCCTCCCTTCCCATAATTCCTTGGAGAAAAAAAATCCAAGATGGCGGCCAAGAAAAACAAAATGGCGGCTAAACCATCGATCTAAACAATAAGGGAAGTTTTAAAGTGCTTTTAGGTCTTCTTTGAAGGCTGATATGTAATCCTTAGCAAATTGAGATGCTTTCTCCATCCATACACGCCAGAATTTACCGACATTAGGCTATAATTTAGGAAAACAGGGTGACAGAAGAACTTGGTAACATGTTTTCGAGCAGACTACCAGGTTGACAACCCTGGATCCGATTTGTCATTCTAGTTCAGGCCGGCTTCCACACTGCACATTGATACATTGAATATGCTAAGATGATCAATGGACACTGTAAAAGCCCCAGAAAATATTGTCACAAGTGGATAAATTTAGAAAGACAACTATTTCTGTAGCAACTGGTTCCTGTAGCATGAGTCGAACAGAAGGAACTATATTTTGTATTATTTCTCTTCATATGTAGACAAGAAATGTAGTTGCGATGACTACCAACTCATATGTGCCAGTTACGCACCCGTGAAAACATGAAATATCGACTTATGATGCCTTTGGAAGCAACCGCTACCTGTTGCATAAGTCAAACATTTAGAGCCAATTTTTTCCCTTTTCTCTTACTAGGGCCACCGTAACATTAAAGCGGTCTCAATATCTATCCCCACGCGCATGACCTTTACGTGCCCGTGAAAACATATAATCCACTTACGAATCTTTCAGAAGCAACCGGTATGTGTTGCATAAGTCAAACAATGGGAACCAAATTTTTTTTCCCTTTTTCTCTTACTAGGGCCCCCGAAACATTAAATCGGTCCCAATAACTAACCGCATGTACATGACCTTTGCGCGCCCGCGAAAACATACAATCGACTTCCGACACTTTCGGAGGCAACCTGTACCTCTTGCATAAGTCAAACAATGGGAACCAAATTGTTTTCCATTTTTCTCTTACTAGGGCCCCCGAAACATTAAATCGGTCCCAATAACTAAACCGCATGTACATGACCTTTGCATGCCCGCGAAAACATATTATCGACTTCCGACACTTTCGGAAGCAACCGGCTCCTGTTGCATAAGTAAGAAAAAGAAAACTGAATTTTGCCCTACCCTTTCTTCTAAATACACAGGCAAGAACTGTAACTTGGCTCTCACGACTACCCACTCATTTGTAGCAGTTTTACTCGCTGTGCAGAAACAGCCATACGCGGCTCTTGCGCGCAGCCAAAGCCATCAAAGATATAGCATGATACCGAAATCTTTCCCATGAAAATGTCTTGTACATCTTTAAAGTATATTGAAATTGGCAAATTACATAAGAATAAATGATAACAATTAAAGAAAATGATAAAAATAAAAGAAAAAAAAAAAAAAAAAAAAAAAATGACACAGCTGGGGTTCGAACCTCTGGCCACCAGGGCCAAAAAGGCTCTTGGCACAGCGGTCTTACCCACTGTGCTATGGAGGCAACTGGAAATTAGTCTGGCTATATATACCTATAACCATATCCCCCCTCCCTTCCCATAATTCCTTGGAGAAAAAAAATCCAAGATGGCGGCCAAGAAAAACAAAATGGCGGCTAAACCATCGATCTAAACAATAAGGGAAGTTTTAAAGTGCTTTTAGGTCTTCTTTGAAGGCTGATATGTAATCCTTAGCAAATTGAGATGCTTTCTCCATCCATACACGCCAGAATTTACCGACATTAGGCTATAATTTAGGAAAACAGGGTGACAGAAGAACTTGGTAACATGTTTTCGAGCAGACTACCAGGTTGACAACCCTGGATCCGATTTGTCATTCTAGTTCAGGCCGGCTTCCACACTGCACATTGATACATTGAATATGCTAAGATGATCAATGGACACTGTAAAAGCCCCAGAAAATATTGTCACAAGTGGATAAATTTAGAAAAACAACTATTTCTGTAGCAACTGGTTCCTGTAGCATGAGTCGAACAGAAGGAACTATATTTTGTATTATTTCTCTTCATATGTAGACAAGAAATGTAGTTGCGATGACTACCAACTCATATGTGCCAGTTACGCATCCGTGAAAACATGAAATATCGACTTATGATGTCCTTGGAGAAAAAAAATCCAAGATGGCGGCCAAGAAAAACAAAATGGCGGCTAAACCATCGATCTAAACAATAAGGGAAGTTTTTAAGTGCTTTTAGGTCTTCTTTGAAGGCTGATATGTAATCCTTAGCAAATTGAGATGCTTTCTCCATCCATACACGCCAGAATTTACCGACATTAGGCTATAATTTAGGAAAACAGGGTGACAGAAGAACTTGGTAACATGTTTTCGAGCAGACTACCAGGTTGACAACCCTGGATCCGATTTGTCATTCTAGTTCAGGCCGGCTTCCACACTGCACATTGATACATTGAATATGCTAAGATGATCAATGGACACTGTAAAAGCCCCAGAAAATATTGTCACAAGTGGATAAATTTAGAAAGACAACTATTTCTGTAGCAACTGGTTCCTGTAGCATGAGTCGAACAGAAGGAACTATATTTTGTATTATTTCTCTTCATATGTAGACAAGAAATGTAGTTGCGATGACTACCAACTCATATGTGCCAGTTACGCACCCGTGAAAACATGAAATATCGACTTATGATGCCTTCGGAAGCAACCGCTACCTGTTGCATAAGTCAAACATTTAGAGCCAATTTTTTCCCTTTTCTCTTACTAGGGCCACCGTAACATTAAAGCGGTCTCAATATCTATCCCCACGCGCATGACCTTTACGCGCCCGTGAAAACATATAATCCACTTACGAATCTTTCAGAAGCAACCGGTATGTGTTGCATAAGTCAAACAATGGGAACCAATTTGTTTTTCCCTTTTTCTCTTACTAGGGCCCCCGAAACATTAAATCGGTCCCAATAACTAACCGCATGTACATGACCTTTGCGCGCCCGCGAAAACATACAATCGACTTCCGACACTTTCGGAGGCAACCTGTACCTCTTGCATAAGTCAAACAATGGGAACCAAATTGTTTTCCATTTTTCTCTTACTAGGGCCCCCGAAACATTAAATCGGTCCCAATAACTAACCGCATGTACATGACCTTTGCGCGCCCGCGAAAACATACAATCGACTTCCGACACTTTCGGATCCAACCTGTACCTCTTGCATAAGTCAAATAATGGGAACCAAATTGTTTTCCATTTTTCTCTTACTACGGCCCCCGAAACATTAAATCGGTCCCAATAACTAAACCGCATGTACATGACCTTTGCATGCCCGCGAAAACATATTATCGACTTCCGACACTTTCGGAAGCAACCGGCTCCTGTTGCATAAGTAAGAAAAAGAAAACTGAATTTTGCCCTACCCTTTCTTCTAAATACACAGGCAAGAACTGTAACTTGGCTCTCACGACTACCCACTCATTTGTAGCAGTTTTACTCGCTGTGCAGAAACAGCCATACGCGGCTCTTGCGCGCAGCCAAAGCCATCAAAGATATAGCATGATACCGAAATCTTTCCCATGAAAATGTCTTGTACATCTTTAAAGTATATTGAAATTGGCAAATTACATAAGAATAAATGATAACAATTAAAGAAAATGATAAAAATAAAAGAAAAAAAAAAAAAAAAAAATGACACAGCTGGGGTTCAAACCTCTGGCCACCAGGGCCAAAAAGGCTCTTGGCACAGCGGTCTTACCCACTGTGCTATGGAGGCAACTGGAAATTAGTCTGGCTATATATACCTATAACCATATCCCCCCTCCCTTCCCATAATTCCTTGGAGAAAAAAAATCCAAGATGGCGGCCAAGAAAAACAAAATGGCGGCTAAACCATCGATCTAAACAATAAGGGAAGTTTTAAAGTGCTTTTAGGTCTTCTTTGAAGGCTGATATGTAATCCTTAGCAAATTGAGATGCTTTCTCCATCCATACACGCCAGAATTTACCGACATTAGGCTATAATTTAGGAAAACAGGGTGACAGAAGAACTTGGTAACATGTTTTCGAGCAGACTACCAGGTTGACAACCCTGGATCCGATTTGTCATTCTAGTTCAGGCCGGCTTCCACACTGCACATTGATACATTGAATATGCTAAGATGATCAATGGACACTGTAAAAGCCCCAGAAAATATTGTCACAAGTGGATAAATTTAGAAAGACAACTATTTCTGTAGCAACTGGTTCCTGTAGCATGAGTCGAACAGAAGGAACTATATTTTGTATTATTTCTCTTCATATGTAGACAAGAAATGTAGTTGCGATGACTACCAACTCATATGTGCCAGTTACGCACCCGTGAAAACATGAAATATCGACTTATGATGCCTTCGGAAGCAACCGCTACCTGTTGCATAAGTCAAACATTTAGAGCCAATTTTTTCCCTTTTCTCTTACTAGGGCCACCGTAACATTAAAGTGGTCTCAATATCTATCCCCACGCGCATGACCTTTACGCGCCCGTGAAAACATATAATCCACTTACGAATCTTTCAGAAGCAACCGGTATGTGTTGCATAAGTCAAACAATGGGAACCAAATTTTTTTTCCCTTTTTCTCTTACTAGGGCCCCCGAAACATTAAATCGGTCCCAATAACTAACCGCATGTACATGACCTTTGCGCGCCCGCGAAAACATACAATCGACTTCCGACACTTTCGGAGGCAACCTGTACCTCTTGCATAAGTCAAACAATGGGAACCAAATTGTTTTCCATTTTTCTCTTACTAGGGCCCCAGAAACATTAAATCGGTCCCAATAACTAAACCGCATGTACATGACCTTTGCATGCCCGCGAAAACATATTATCGACTTCCGACACTTTCGGAAGCAACCGGCTCCTGTTGCATAAGTAAGAAAAAGAAAACTGAATTTTGCCCTACCCTTTCTTCTAAATACACAGGCAAGAACTGTAACTTGGCTCTCACGACTACCCACTCATTTGTAGCAGTTTTACTCGCTGTGCAGAAACAGCCATACGCGGCTCTTGCGCGCAGCCAAAGCCATCAAAGATATAGCATGATACCGAAATCTTTCCCATGAAAATGTCTTGTACATCTTTAAAGTATATTGAAATTGGCAAATTACATAAGAATAAATGATAACAATTAAAGAAAATGATAAAAATAAAAGAAAAAAAAAAAAAAAAAAAAATGACACAGCTGGGGTTCGAACCTCTGGCCACCAGGGCCAAAAAGGCTCTTGGCACAGCGGTCTTACCCACTGTGCTATGGAGGCAACTGGAAATTAGTCTGGCTATATATACCTATAACCATATCCCCCCTCCCTTCCCATAATTCCTTGGAGAAAAAAAATCCAAGATGGCGGCCAAGAAAAACAAAATGGCGGCTAAACCATCGATCTAAACAATAAGGGAAGTTTTAAAGTGCTTTTAGGTCTTCTTTGAAGGCTGATATGTAATCCTTAGCAAATTGAGATGCTTTCTCCATCCATACACGCCAGAATTTACCGACATTAGGCTATAATTTAGGAAAACAGGGTGACAGAAGAACTTGGTAACATGTTTTCGAGCAGACTACCAGGTTGACAACCCTGGATCCGATTTGTCATTCTAGTTCAGGCCGGCTTCCACACTGCACATTGATACATTGAATATGCTAAGATGATCAATGGACACTGTAAAAGCCCCAGAAAATATTGTCACAAGTGGATAAATTTAGAAAGACAACTATTTCTGTAGCAACTGGTTCCTGTAGCATGAGTCGAACAGAAGGAACTATATTTTGTATTATTTCTCTTCATATGTAGACAAGAAATGTAGTTGCAATGACTACCAACTCATATGTGCCAGTTACGCACCCGTGAAAACATGAAATATCGACTTATGATGCCTTCGGAAGCAACCGCTACCTGTTGCATAAGTCAAACATTTAGAGCCAATTTTTTCCCTTTTCTCTTACTAGGGCCACCGTAACATTAAAGCGGTCTCAATATCTATCCCCACGCGCATGACCTTTACGCGCCCGTGAAAACATATAATCCACTTACGAATCTTTCAGAAGCAACCGGTATGTGTTGCATAAGTCAAACAATGGGAACCAAATTTTTTTTCCCTTTTTCTCTTACTAGGGCCCCCGAAACATTAAATCGGTCCCAATAACTAACCGCATGTACATGACCTTTGCGCGCCCGCGAAAACATACAATCGACTTCCGACACTTTCGGAGGCAACCTGTACCTCTTGCATAAGTCAAACAATGGGAACCAAATTGTTTTCCATTTTTCTCTTACTAGGGCCCCCGAAACATTAAATCGGTCCCAATAACTAAACCGCATGTACATGACCTTTGCATGCCCACGAAAACATATTATCGACTTCCGACACTTTCGGAAGCAACCGGCTCCTGTTGCATAAGTAAGAAAAAGAAAACTGAATTTTGCCCTACCCTTTCTTCTAAATACACAGGCAAGAACTGTAACTTGGCTCTCACGACTACCCACTCATTTGTAGCAGTTTTACTCGCTGTGCAGAAACAGCCATACGCGGCTCTTGCGCGCAGCCAAAGCCATCAAAGATATAGCATGATACCGAAATCTTTCCCATGAAAATGTCTTGTACATCTTTAAAGTATATTGAAAGTGGCAAATTACATAAGAATAAATGATAACAATTAAAGAAAATGATAAAAATAAAAGAAAAAAAAAAAAAAAAAAAAATGACACAGCTGGGGTTCGAACCTCTGGCCACCAGGGCCAAAAAGGCTCTTGGCACAGCGGTCTTACCCACTGTGCTATGGAGGCAACTGGAAATTAGTCTGGCTATATATACCTATAACCATATCCCCCCTCCCTTCCCATAATTCCTTGGAGAAAAAAAATCCAAGATGGCGGCCAAGAAAAACAAAATGGCGGCTAAACCATCGATCTAAACAATAAGGGAAGTTTTAAAGTGCTTTTAGGTCTTCTTTGAAGGCTGATATGTAATCCTTAGCAAATTGAGATGCTTTCTCCATCCATACACGCCAGAATTTACCGACATTAGGCTATAATTTAGGAAAACAGGGTGACAGAAGAACTTGGTAACATGTTTTCGAGCAGACTACCAGGTTGACAACCCTGGATCCGATTTGTCATTCTAGTTCAGGCCGGCTTCCACACTGCACATTGATACATTGAATATGCTAAGATGATCAATGGACACTGTAAAAGCCCCAGAAAATATTGTCACAAGTGGATAAATTTAGAAAGACAACTATTTCTGTAGCAACTGGTTCCTGTAGCATGAGTCGAACAGAAGGAACTATATTTTGTATTATTTCTCTTCATATGTAGACAAGAAATGTAGTTGCGATGACTACCAACTCATATGTGCCAGTTACGCACCCGTGAAAACATGAAATATCGACTTATGATGCCTTCGGAAGCAACCGCTACCTGTTGCATAAGTCAAACATTTAGAGCCAATTTTTTCCCTTTTCTCTTACTAGGGCCACCGTAACATTAAAGCGGTCTCAATATCTATCCCCACGCGCATGACCTTTACGCGCCCGTGAAAACATATAATCCACTTACGAATCTTTCAGAAGCAACCGGTATGTGTTGCATAAGTCAAACAATGGGAACCAAATTTTTTTTCCCTTTTTCTCTTACTAGGGCCCCCGAAACATTAAATCGGTCCCAATAACTAACCGCATGTACATGACCTTTGCGCGCCCGCGAAAACATACAATCGACTTCCGACACTTTCGGAGGCAACCTGTACCTCTTGCATAAGTCAAACAATGGGAACCAAATTGTTTTCCATTTTTCTCTTACTAGGGCCCCCGAAACATTAAATCGGTCCCAATAACTAAACCGCATGTACATGACCTTTGCATGCCCGCGAAAACATATTATCGACTTCCGACACTTTCGGAAGCAACCGGCTCCTGTTGCATAAGTAAGAAAAAGAAAACTGAATTTTGCCCTACCCTTTCTTCTAAATACACAGGCAAGAACTGTAACTTGGCTCTCACGACTACCCACTCATTTGTAGCAGTTTTACTCGCTGTGCAGAAACAGCCATACGCGGCTCTTGCGCGCAGCCAAAGCCATCAAAGATATAGCATGATACCGAAATCTTTCCCATGAAAATGTCTTGTACATCTTTAAAGTATATTGAAATTGGCAAATTACATAAGAATAAATGATAACAATTAAAGAAAATGATAAAAATAAAAGAAAAAAAAAAAAAAAAATGACACAGCTGGGTTCGAACCTCTGGCCACCAGGGCCAAAAAGGCTCTTGGCACAGCGGTCTTACCCACTGTGCTATGGAGGCAACTGGAAATTAGTCTGGCTATATATACCTATAACCATATCCCCCCTCCCTTCCCATAATTCCTTGGAGAAAAAAAATCCAAGATGGGGCCAAGAAAAACAAAATGGCGGCTAAACCATCGATCTAAACAATAAGGGAAGTTTTAAAGTGCTTTTAGGTCTTCTTTGAAGGCTGATATGTAATCCTTAGCAAATTGAGATGCTTTCTCCATCCATACACGCCAGAATTTACCGACATTAGGCTATAATTTAGGAAAACAGGGTGACAGAAGAACTTGGTAACATGTTTTCGAGCAGACTACCAGGTTGACAACCCTGGATCCGATTTGTCATTCTAGTTCAGGCCGGCTTCCACACTGCACATTGATACATTGAATATGCTAAGATGATCAATGGACACTGTAAAAGCCCCAGAAAATATTGTCACAAGTGGATAAATTTAGAAAGACAACTATTTCTGTAGCAACTGGTTCCTGTAGCATGAGTCGAACAGAAGGAACTATATTTTGTATTATTTCTCTTCATATGTAGACAAGAAATGTAGTTGCGATGACTACCAACTCATATGTGCCAGTTACGCACCCGTGAAAACATGAAATATCGACTTATGATGCCTTCGGAAGCAACCGCTACCTGTTGCATAAGTCAAACATTTAGAGCCAATTTTTTCCCTTTTCTCTTACTAGGGCCACCGTAACATTAAAGCGGTCTCAATATCTATCCCCACGCGCATGACCTTTACGCGCCCGTGAAAACATATAATCCACTTACGAATCTTTCAGAAGCAACCGGTATGTGTTGCATAAGTCAAACAATGGGAACCAAATTTTTTTTCCCTTTTTCTCTTACTAGGGCCCCCGAAACATTAAATCGGTCCCAATAACTAACCGCATGTACATGACCTTTGCGCGCCTGCGAAAACATACAATCGACTTCCGACACTTTCGGAGGCAACCTGTACCTCTTGCATAAGTCAAACAATGGGAACCAAATTGTTTTCCATTTTTCTCTTACTAGGGCCCCCGAAACATTAAATCGGTCCCAATAACTAAACCGCATGTACATGACCTTTGCATGCCCGCGAAAACATATTATCGACTTCCGACACTTTCGGAAGCAACCGGCTCCTGTTGCATAAGTAAGAAAAAGAAAACTGAATTTTGCCCTACCCTTTCTTCTAAATACACAGGCAAGAACTGTAACTTGGCTCTCACGACTACCCACTCATTTGTAGCAGTTTTACTCGCTGTGCAGAAACAGCCATACGCGGCTCTTGCGCGCAGCCAAAGCCATCAAAGATATAGCATGATACCGAAATCTTTCCCATGAAAATGTCTTGTACATCTTTAAAGTATATTGAAATTGGCAAATTACATAAGAATAAATGATAACAATTAAAGAAAATGATAAAAATAAAAGAAAAAAAAAAAAAAAAAAAAATGACACAGCTGGGGTTCGAACCTCTGGCCACCAGGGCCAAAAAGGCTCTTGGCACAGCGGTCTTACCCACTGTGCTATGGAGGCAACTGGAAATTAGTCTGGCTATATATACCTATAACCATATCCCCCCTCCCTTCCCATAATTCCTTGGAGAAAAAAAATCCAAGATGGGGCCAAGAAAAACAAAATGGCGGCTAAACCATCGATCTAAACAATAAGGGAAGTTTTAAAGTGCTTTTAGGTCTTCTTTGAAGGCTGATATGTAATCCTTAGCAAATTGAGATGCTTTCTCCATCCATACACGCCAGAATTTACCGACATTAGGCTATAATTTAGGAAAACAGGGTGACAGAAGAACTTGGTAACATGTTTTCGAGCAGACTACCAGGTTGACAACCCTGGATCCGATTTGTCATTCTAGTTCAGGCCGGCTTCCACACTGCACATTGATACATTGAATATGCTAAGATGATCAATGGACACTGTAAAAGCCCCAGAAAATATTGTCACAAGTGGATAAATTTAGAAAGACAACTATTTCTGTAGCAACTGGTTCCTGTAGCATGAGTCGAACAGAAGGAACAATATTTTGTATTATTTCTCTTCATATGTAGACAAGAAATGTAGTTGCGATGACTACCAACTCATATGTGCCAGTTACGCACCCGTGAAAACATGAAATATCGACTTATGATGCCTTCGGAAGCAACCGCTACCTGTTGCATAAGTCAAACATTTAGAGCCAATTTTTTCCCTTTTCTCTTACTAGGGCCACCGTAACATTAAAGCGGTCTCAATATCTATCCCCACGCGCATGACCTTTACGCGCCCGTGAAAACATATAATCCACTTACGAATCTTTCAGAAGCAACCGGTATGTGTTGCATAAGTCAAACAATGGGAACCAAATTTTTTTTCCCTTTTTCTCTTACTAGGGCCCCCGAAACATTAAATCGGTCCCAATAACTAACCGCATGTACATGACCTTTGCGCGCCCGCGAAAACATACAATCGACTTCCGACACTTTCGGAGGCAACCTGTACCTCTTGCATAAGTCAAACAATGGGAACCAAATTGTTTTCCATTTTTCTCTTACTAGGGCCCCCGAAACATTAAATCGGTCCCAATAACTAAACCGCATGTACATGACCTTTGCATGCCCACGAAAACATATTATCGACTTCCGACACTTTCGGAAGCAACCGGCTCCTGTTGCATAAGTAAGAAAAAGAAAACTGAATTTTGCCCTACCCTTTCTTCTAAATACACAGGCAAGAACTGTAACTTGGCTCTCACGACTACCCACTCATTTGTAGCAGTTTTACTCGCTGTGCAGAAACAGCCATACGCGGCTCTTGCGCGCAGCCAAAGCCATCAAAGATATAGCATGATACCGAAATCTTTCCCATGAAAATGTCTTGTACATCTTTAAAGTATATTGAAATTGGCAAATTACATAAGAATAAATGATAACAATTAAAGAAAATGATAAAAATAAAAGAAAAAAAAAAAAAAAAATGACACAGCTGGGGTTCGAACCTCTGGCCACCAGGGCCAAAAAGGCTCTTGGCACAGCGGTCTTACCCACTGTGCTATGGAGGCAACTGGAAATTAGTCTGGCTATATATACCTATAACCATATCCCCCCTCCCTTCCCATAATTCCTTGGAGAAAAAAAATCCAAGATGGCGGCCAAGAAAAACAAAATGGCGGCTAAACCATCGATCTAAACAATAAGGGAAGTTTTAAAGTGCTTTTAGGTCTTCTTTGAAGGCTGATATGTAATCCTTAGCAAATTGAGATGCTTTCTCCATCCATACACGCCAGAATTTACCGACATTAGGCTATAATTTAGGAAAACAGGGTGACAGAAGAACTTGGTAACATGTTTTCGAGCAGACTACCAGGTTGACAACCCTGGATCCGATTTGTCATTCTAGTTCAGGCCGGCTTCCACACTGCACATTGATACATTGAATATGCTAAGATGATCAATGGACACTGTAAAAGCCCCAGAAAATATTGTCACAAGTGGATAAATTTAGAAAGACAACTATTTCTGTAGCAACTGGTTCCTGTAGCATGAGTCGAACAGAAGGAACTATATTTTGTATTATTTCTCTTCATATGTAGACAAGAAATGTAGTTGCGATGACTACCAACTCATATGTGCCAGTTACGCACCCGTGAAAACATGAAATATCGACTTATGATGCCTTCGGAAGCAACCGCTACCTGTTGCATAAGTCAAACATTTAGAGCCAATTTTTTCCCTTTTCTCTTACTAGGGCCACCGTAACATTAAAGCGGTCTCAATATCTATCCCCACGCGCATGACCTTTACGCGCCCGTGAAAACATATAATCCACTTACGAATCTTTCAGAAGCAACCGGTATGTGTTGCATAAGTCAAACAATGGGAACCAAATTTTTTTTCCCTTTTTCTCTTACTAGGGCCCCCGAAACATTAAATCGGTCCCAATAACTAACCGCATGTACATGACCTTTGCGCGCCCGCGAAAACATACAATCGACTTCCGACACTTTCGGAGGCAACCTGTACCTCTTGCATAAGTCAAACAATGGGAACCAAATTGTTTTCCATTTTTCTCTTACTAGGGCCCCCGAAACATTAAATCGGTCCCAATAACTAAACCGCATGTACATGACCTTTGCATGCCCGCGAAAACATATTATCGACTTCCGACACTTTCGGAAGCAACCGGCTCCTGTTGCATAAGTAAGAAAAAGAAAACTGAATTTTGCCCTACCCTTTCTTCTAAATACACAGGCAAGAACTGTAACTTGGCTCTCACGACTACCCACTCATTTGTAGCAGTTTTACTCGCTGTGCAGAAACATCCATACGCGGCTCTTGCGCGCAGCCAAAGCCATCAAAGATATAGCATGATACCGAAATCTTTCCCATGAAAATGTCTTGTACATCTTTAAAGTATATTGAAATTGGCAAATTACATAAGAATAAATGATAACAATTAAAGAAAATGATAAAAATAAAAGAAAAAAAAAAAAAAAAAAAATGACACAGCTGGGGTTCGAACCTCTGGCCACCAGGGCCAAAAAGGCTCTTGGCACAGCGGTCTTACCCACTGTGCTATGGAGGCAACTGGAAATTAGTCTGGCTATATATACCTATAACCATATCCCCCCTCCCTTCCCATAATTCCTTGGAGAAAAAAAATCCAAGATGGCGGCCAAGAAAAACAAAATGGCGGCTAAACCATCGATCTAAACAATAAGGGAAGTTTTAAAGTGCTTTTAGGTCTTCTTTGAAGGCTGATATGTAATCCTTAGCAAATTGAGATGCTTTCTCCATCCATACACGCCAGAATTTACCGACATTAGGCTATAATTTAGGAAAACAGGGTGACAGAAGAACTTGGTAACATGTTTTCGAGCAGACTACCAGGTTGACAACCCTGGATCCGATTTGTCATTCTAGTTCAGGCCGGCTTCCACACTGCACATTGATACATTGAATATGCTAAGATGATCAATGGACACTGTAAAAGCCCCAGAAAATATTGTCACAAGTGGATAAATTTAGAAAGACAACTATTTCTGTAGCAACTGGTTCCTGTAGCATGAGTCGAACAGAAGGAACTATATTTTGTATTATTTCTCTTCATATGTAGACAAGAAATGTAGTTGCGATGACTACCAACTCATATGTGCCAGTTACGCACCCGTGAAAACATGAAATATCGACTTATGATGCCTTCGGAAGCAACCGCTACCTGTTGCATAAGTCAAACATTTAGAGCCAATTTTTTCCCTTTTCTCTTACTAGGGCCACCGTAACATTAAAGCGGTCTCAATATCTATCCCCACGTGCATGACCTTTACGCGCCCGTGAAAACATATAATCCACTTACGAATCTTTCAGAAGCAACCGGTATGTGTTGCATAAGTCAAACAATGGGAACCAAATTTGTTTTCCCTTTTTCTCTTACTAGGGCCCCCGAAACATTAAATCGGTCCCAATAACTAACCGCATGTACATGACCTTTGCGCGCCCGCGAAAACATACAATCGACTTCTGACACTTTCGGATGCAACCTGTACCTCTTGCATAAGTCAAACAATGGGAACCAAATTGTTTTCCATTTTTCTCTTACTAGGGCCACGGAAACATTAAATCGGTCCCAATAACTAAACCGCATGTACATGACCTTTGCATGCCCGCAAAAACATATTATCGACTTCCGACACTTTCGGAAGCAACCGGCTCCTGTTGCATAAGTAAGAAAAAGAAAACTGAATTTTGCCCTACCCTTTCTTCTAAATACACAGGCAAGAACTGTAACTTGGCTCTCACGACTACCCACTCATTTGTAGCAGTTTTACTCGCTGTGCAGAAACAGCCATACGCGGCTCTTGCGCGCAGCCAAAGCCATCAAAGATATAGCATGATACCGAAATCTTTCCCATGAAAATGTCTTGTACATCTTTAAAGTATATTGAAATTGGCAAATTACATAAGAATAAATGATAACAATTAAAGAAAATGATAAAAATAAAAGAAAAAAAAAAAAAAAAAAAATGACACAGCTGGGGTTCGAACCTCTGGCCACCAGGGCCAAAAAGGCTCTTGGCACAGCGGTCTTACCCACTGTGCTATGGAGGCAACTGGAAATTAGTCTGGCTATATATACCTATAACCATATCCCCCCTCCCTTCCCATAATTCCTTGGAGAAAAAAAATCCAAGATGGCGGCCAAGAAAAACAAAATGGCGGCTAAACCATCGATCTAAACAATAAGGGAAGTTTTAAAGTGCTTTTAGGTCTTCTTTGAAGGCTGATATGTAATCCTTAGCAAATTGAGATGCTTTCTCCATCCATACACGCCAGAATTTACCGACATTAGGCTATAATTTAGGAAAACAGGGTGACAGAAGAACTTGGTAACATGTTTTCGAGCAGACTACCAGGTTGACAACCCTGGATCCGATTTGTCATTCTAGTTCAGGCCGGCTTCCACACTGCACATTGATACATTGAATATGCTAAGATGATCAATGGACACTGTAAAAGCCCCAGAAAATATTGTCACAAGTGGATAAATTTAGAAAGACAACTATTTCTGTAGCAACTGGTTCCTGTAGCATGAGTCGAACAGAAGGAACTATATTTTGTATTATTTCTCTTCATATGTAGACAAGAAATGTAGTTGCGATGACTACCAACTCATATGTGCCAGTTACGCACCCGTGAAAACATGAAATATCGACTTATGATGCCTTCGGAAGCAACCGCTACCTGTTGCATAAGTCAAACATTTAGAGCCAATTTTTTCCCTTTTCTCTTACTAGGGCCACCGTAACATTAAAGCGGTCTCAATATCTATCCCCACGTGCATGACCTTTACGCGCCCGTGAAAACATATAATCCACTTACGAATCTTTCAGAAGCAACCGGTATGTGTTGCATAAGTCAAACAATGGGAACCAAATTTTTTTTCCCTTTTTCTCTTACTAGGGCCCCCGAAACATTAAATCGGTCCCAATAACTAACCGCATGTACATGACCTTTGCGCGCCCGCGAAAACATACAATCGACTTCTGACACTTTCGGAGGCAACCTGTACCTCTTGCATAAGTCAAACAATGGGAACCAAATTGTTTTCCATTTTTCTCTTACTAGGGCCACGGAAACATTAAATCGGTCCCAATAACTAAACCGCATGTACATGACCTTTGCATGCCCGCGAAAACATATTATCGACTTCCGACACTTTCGGAAGCAACCGGCTCCTGTTGCATAAGTAAGAAAAAGAAAACTGAATTTTGCCCTACCCTTTCTTCTAAATACACAGGCAAGAACTGTAACTTGGCTCTCACGACTACCCACTCATTTGTAGCAGTTTTACTCGCTGTGCAGAAACAGCCATACGCGGCTCTTGCGCGCAGCCAAAGCCATCAAAGATATAGCATGATACCGAAATCTTTCCCATGAAAATGTCTTGTACATCTTTAAAGTATATTGAAAGTGGCAAATTACATAAGAATAAATGATAACAATTAAAGAAAATGATAAAAATAAAAGAAAAAAAAAAAAAAAAAAAAAAAATGACACAGCTGGGGTTCGAACCTCTGGCCACCAGGGCCAAAAAGGCTCTTGGCACAGCGGTCTTACCCACTGTGCTATGGAGGCAACTGGAAATTAGTCTGGCTATATATACCTATAACCATATCCCCCCTCCCTTCCCATAATTCCTTGGAGAAAAAAAATCCAAGATGGCGGCCAAGAAAAACAAAATGGCGGCTAAACCATCGATCTAAACAATAAGGGAAGTTTTAAAGTGCTTTTAGGTCTTCTTTGAAGGCTGATATGTAATCCTTAGCAAATTGAGATGCTTTCTCCATCCATACACGCCAGAATTTACCGACATTAGGCTATAATTTAGGAAAACAGGGTGACAGAAGAACTTGGTAACATGTTTTCGAGCAGACTACCAGGTTGACAACCCTGGATCCGATTTGTCATTCTAGTTCAGGCCGGCTTCCACACTGCACATTGATACATTGAATATGCTAAGATGATCAATGGACACTGTAAAAGCCCCAGAAAATATTGTCACAAGTGGATACATTTAGAAAGACAACTATTTCTGTAGCAACTGGTTCCTGTAGCATGAGTCGAACAGAAGGAACTATATTTTGTATTATTTCTCTTCATATGTAGACAAGAAATGTAGTTGCGATGACTACCAACTCATATGTGCCAGTTACGCACCCGTGAAAACATGAAATATCGACTTATGATGCCTTCGGAAGCAACCGCTACCTGTTGCATAAGTCAAACATTTAGAGCCAATTTCTTCCCTTTTCTCTTACTAGGGCCACCGTAACATTAAAGCGGTCTCAATATCTATCCCCACGTGCATGACCTTTATGCGCCCGTGAAAACATATAATCCACTTACGAATCTTTCAGAAGCAACCGGTATGTGTTGCATAAGTCAAACAATGGGAACCAAATTTTTTTTCCCTTTTTCTCTTACTAGGGCCCCCGAAACATTAAATCGGTCCCAATAACTAACCGCATGTACATGACCTTTGCGCGCCCGCGAAAACATACAATCGACTTCCGACACTTTCGGAGGCAACCTGTACCTCTTGCATAAGTCAAACAATGGGAACCAAATTGTTTTCCATTTTTCTCTTACTAGGGCCCCCGAAACATTAAATCGGTCCCAATAACTAAACCGCATGTACATGACCTTTGCATGCCCGCAAAAAAAAAATTATCGACTTCCGACACTTTCGGAAGCAACCGGCTCCTGTTGCATAAGTAAGAAAAAGAAAACTGAATTTTGCCCTACCCTTTCTTCTAAATACACAGGCAAGAACTGTAACTTGGCTCTCACGACTACCCACTCATTTGTAGCAGTTTTACTCGCTGTGCAGAAACAGCCATACGCTGCTCTTGCGCGCAGCCAAAGCCATCAAAGATATAGCATGATACCGAAATCTTTCCCATGAAAATGTCTTGTACATCTTTAAAGTATATTGAAATTGGCAAATTACATAAGAATAAATGATAACAATTAAAGAAAATGATAAAAATAAAAGAAAAAAAAAAAAAAAAAAATGACACAGCTGGGGTTCGAACCTCTGGCCACCAGGGCCAAAAAGGCTCTTGGCACAGCGGTCTTACCCACTGTGCTATGGAGGCAACTGGAAATTAGTCTGGCTATATATACCTATAACCATATCCCCCCTCCCTTCCCATAATTCCTTGGAGAAAAAAAATCCAAGATGGCGGCCAAGAAAAACAAAATGGCGGCTAAACCATCGATCTAAACAATAAGGGAAGTTTTAAAGTGCTTTTAGGTCTTCTTTGAAGGCTGATATGTAATCCTTAGCAAATTGAGATGCTTTCTCCATCCATACACGCCAGAATTTACCGACATTAGGCTATAATTTAGGAAAACAGGGTGACAGAAGAACTTGGTAACATGTTTTCGAGCAGACTACCAGGTTGACAACCCTGGATCCGATTTGTCATTCTAGTTCAGGCCGGCTTCCACACTGCACATTGATACATTGAATATGCTAAGATGATCAATGGACACTGTAAAAGCCCCAGAAAATATTGTCACAAGTGGATAAATTTAGAAAGACAACTATTTCTCTAGCAACTGGTTCCTGTAGCATGAGTCGAACAGAAGGAACTATATTTTGTATTATTTCTCTTCATATGTAGACAAGAAATGTAGTTGCGATGACTACCAACTCATATGTGCCAGTTACGCACCCGTGAAAACATGAAATATCGACTTATGATGCCTTCGGAAGCAACCGCTACCTGTTGCATAAGTCAAACATTTAGAGCCAATTTTTTCCCTTTTCTCTTACTAGGGCCACCGTAACATTAAAGCGGTCTCAATATCTATCCCCACGCGCATGACCTTTACGCGCCCGTGAAAACATATAATCCACTTACGAATCTTTCAGAAGCAACCGGTATGTGTTGCATAAGTCAAACAATGGGAACCAAATTTTTTTTCCCTTTTTCTCTTACTAGGGCCCCCGAAACATTAAATCGGTCCCAATAACTAACCGCATGTACATGACCTTTGCGCGCCCGCGAAAACATACAATCGACTTCCGACACTTTCGGAGGCAACCTGTACCTCTTGCATAAGTCAAACAATGGGAACCAAATTGTTTTCCATTTTTCTCTTACTAGGGCCCCCGAAACATTAAATCGGTCCCAATAACTAAACCGCATGTACATGACCTTTGCATGCCCGCGAAAACATATTATCGACTTCCGACACTTTCGGAAGCAACCGGCTCCTGTTGCATAAGTAAGAAAAAGAAAACTGAATTTTGCCCTACCCTTTCTTCTAAATACACAGGCAAGAACTGTAACTTGGCTCTCACGACTACCCACTCATTTGTAGCAGTTTTACTCGCTGTGCAGAAACAGCCATACGCGGCTCTTGCGCGCAGCCAAAGCCATCAAAGATATAGCATGATACCGAAATCTTTCCCATGAAAATGTCTTGTACATCTTTAAAGTATATTGAAATTGGCAAATTACATAAGAATAAATGATAACAATTAAAGAAAATGATAAAAATAAAAGAAAAAAAAAAAAAAAAAAAAAAAAATGACACAGCTGGGGTTCGAACCTCTGGCCACCAGGGCCAAAAAGGCTCTTGGCACAGCGGTCTTACCCACTGTGCTATGGAGGCAACTGGAAATTAGTCTGGCTATATATACCTATAACCATATCCCCCCTCCCTTCCCATAATTCCTTGGAGAAAAAAAATCCAAGATGGCGGCCAAGAAAAACAAAATGGCGGCTAAACCATCGATCTAAACAATAAGGGAAGTTTTAAAGTGCTTTTAGGTCTTCTTTGAAGGCTGATATGTAATCCTTAGCAAATTGAGATGCTTTCTCCATCCATACACGCCAGAATTTACCGACATTAGGCTATAATTTAGGAAAACAGGGTGACAGAAGAACTTGGTAACATGTTTTCGAGCAGACTACCAGGTTGACAACCCTGGATCCGATTTGTCATTCTAGTTCAGGCCGGCTTCCACACTGCACATTGATACATTGAATATGCTAAGATGATCAATGGACACTGTAAAAGCCCCAGAAAATATTGTCACAAGTGGATAAATTTAGAAAGACAACTATTTCTGTAGCAACTGGTTCCTGTAGCATGAGTCGAACAGAAGGAACTATATTTTGTATTATTTCTCTTCATATGTAGACAAGAAATGTAGTTGCGATGACTACCAACTCATATGTGCCAGTTACGCACCCGTGAAAACATGAAATATCGACTTATGATGCCTTCGGAAGCAACCGCTACCTGTTGCATAAGTCAAACATTTAGAGCCAATTTTTTCCCTTTTCTCTTACTAGGGCCACCGTAACATTAAAGCGGTCTCAATATCTATCCCCACGTGCATGACCTTTACGCGCCCGTGAAAACATATAATCCACTTACGAATCTTTCAGAAGCAACCGGTATGTGTTGCATAAGTCAAACAATGGGAACCAAATTTTTTTTCCCTTTTTCTCTTACTAGGGCCCCCGAAACATTAAATCGGTCCCAATAACTAACCGCATGTACATGACCTTTGCGCGCCCGCGAAAACATACAATCGACTTCCGACACTTTCGGAGGCAACCTGTACCTCTTGCATAAGTCAAACAATGGGAACCAAATTGTTTTCCATTTTTCTCTTACTAGGGCCCCCGAAACATTAAATCGGTCCCAATAACTAAACCGCATGTACATGACCTTTGCATGCCCGCAAAAAAAAAATTATCGACTTCCGACACTTTCGGAAGCAACCGGCTCCTGTTGCATAAGTAAGAAAAAGAAAACTGAATTTTGCCCTACCCTTTCTTCTAAATACACAGGCAAGAACTGTAACTTGGCTCTCACGACTACCCACTCATTTGTAGCAGTTTTACTCGCTGTGCAGAAACAGCCATACGCGGCTCTTGCGCGCAGCCAAAGCCATCAAAGATATAGCATGATACCGAAATCTTTCCCATGAAAATGTCTTGTACATCTTTAAAGTATATTGAAATTGGCAAATTACATAAGAATAAATGATAACAATTAAAGAAAATGATAAAAATAAAAGAAAAAAAAAAAAAAAAAAAATGACACAGCTGGGGTTCGAACCTCTGGCCACCAGGGCCAAAAAGGCTCTTGGCACAGCGGTCTTACCCACTGTGCTATGGAGGCAACTGGAAATTAGTTTGGCTATATATACCTATAACCATATCCCCCCTCCCTTCCCATAATTCCTTGGAGAAAAAAAATCCAAGATGGCGGCCAAGAAAAACAAAATGGCGGCTAAACCATCGATCTAAACAATAAGGGAAGTTTTAAAGTGCTTTTAGGTCTTCTTTGAAGGCTGATATGTAATCCTTAGCAAATTGAGATGCTTTCTCCATCCATACACGCCAGAATTTACCGACATTAGGCTATAATTTAGGAAAACAGGGTGACAGAAGAACTTGGTAACATGTTTTCGAGCAGACTACCAGGTTGACAACCCTGGATCCGATTTGTCATTCTAGTTCAGGCCGGCTTCCACACTGCACATTGATACATTGAATATGCTAAGATGATCAATGGACACTGTAAAAGCCCCAGAAAATATTGTCACAAGTGGATAAATTTAGAAAGACAACTATTTCTGTAGCAACTGGTTCCTGTAGCATGAGTCGAACAGAAGGAACTATATTTTGTATTATTTCTCTTCATATGTAAACAAGAAATGTAGTTGCGATGACTACCAACTCATATGTGCCAGTTACGCACCCGTGAAAACATGAAATATCGACTTATGATGCCTTCGGAAGCAACCGCTACCTGTTGCATAAGTCAAACATTTAGAGCCAATTTTTTCCCTTTTCTCTTACTAGGGCCACCGTAACATTAAAGCGGTCTCAATATCTATCCCCACGCGCATGACCTTTACGCGCCCGTGAAAACATATAATCCACTTACGAATCTTTCAGAAGCAACCGGTATGTGTTGCATAAGTCAAACAATGGGAACCAAATTTTTTTTCCCTTTTTCTCTTACTAGGGCCCCCGAAACATTAAATCGGTCCCAATAACTAACCGCATGTACATGACCTTTGCGCGCCCGCGAAAACATACAATCGACTTCCGACACTTTCGGAGGCAACCTGTACCTCTTGCATAAGTCAAACAATGGGAACCAAATTGTTTTCCATTTTTCTCTTACTAGGGCCCCCGAAACATTAAATCGGTCCCAATAACTAAACCGCATGTACATGACCTTTGCATGCCCGCGAAAACATATTATCGACTTCCGACACTTTCGGAAGCAACCGGCTCCTGTTGCATAAGTAAGAAAAAGAAAACTGAATTTTGCCCTACCCTTTCTTCTAAATACACAGGCAAGAACTGTAACTTGGCTCTCACGACTACCCACTCATTTGTAGCAGTTTTACTCGCTGTGCAGAAACAGCCATACGCGGCTCTTGCGCGCAGCCAAAGCCATCAAAGATATAGCATGATACCGAAATCTTTCCCATGAAAATGTCTTGTACATCTTTAAAATATATTGAAATTGGCAAATTACATAAGAATAAATGATAACAATTAAAGAAAATGATAAAAATAAAAGAAAAAAAAAAAAAAAAAAATGACACAGCTGGGGTTCGAACCTCTGGCCACCAGGGCCAAAAAGGCTCTTGGCACAGCGGTCTTACCCACTGTGCTATGGAGGCAACTGGAAATTAGTCTGGCTATATATACCTATAACCATATCCCCCCTCCCTTCCCATAATTCCTTGGAGAAAAAAAATCCAAGATGGCGGCCAAGAAAAACAAAATGGCGGCTAAACCATCGATCTAAACAATAAGGGAAGTTTTAAAGTGCTTTTAGGTCTTCTTTGAAGGCTGATATGTAATCCTTAGCAAATTGAGATGCTTTCTCCATCCATACACGCCAGAATTTACCGACATTAGGCTATAATTTAGGAAAACAGGGTGACAGAAGAACTTGGTAACATGTTTTCGAGCAGACTACCAGGTTGACAACCCTGGATCCGATTTGTCATTCTAGTTCAGGCCGGCTTCCACACTGCACATTGATACATTGAATATGCTAAGATGATCAATGGACACTGTAAAAGCCCCAGAAAATATTGTCACAAGTGGATAAATTTAGAAAGACAACTATTTCTGTAGCAACTGGTTCCTGTAGCATGAGTCGAACAGAAGGAACTATATTTTGTATTATTTCTCTTCATATGTAGACAAGAAATGTAGTTGCGATGACTACCAACTCATATGTGCCAGTTACGCACCGTGAAAACATGAAATATCGACTTATGATGCCTTCGGAAGCAACCGCTACCTGTTGCATAAGTCAAACATTTAGAGCCAATTTTTTCCCTTTTCTCTTACTAGGGCCACCGTAACATTAAAGCGGTCTCAATATCTATCCCCACGCGCATGACCTTTACGCGCCCGTGAAAACATATAATCCACTTACGAATCTTTCAGAAGCAACCGGTATGTGTTGCATAAGTCAAACAATGGGAACCAAATTTTTTTTCCCTTTTTCTCTTACTAGGGCCCCCGAAACATTAAATCGGTCCCAATAACTAACCGCATGTACATGACCTTTGCGCGCCCGCGAAAACATACAATCGACTTCCGACACTTTCGGAGGCAACCTGTACCTCTTGCATAAGTCAAACAATGGGAACCAAATTGTTTTCCATTTTTCTCTTACTAGGGCCCCCGAAACATTAAATCGGTCCCAATAACTAAACCGCATGTACATGACCTTTGCATGCCCGCGAAAACATATTATCGACTTCCGACACTTTCGGAAGCAACCGGCTCCTGTTGCATAAGTAAGAAAAAGAAAACTGAATTTTGCCCTACCCTTTCTTCTAAATACACAGGCAAGAACTGTAACTTGGCTCTCACGACTACCCACTCATTTGTAGCAGTTTTACTCGCTGTGCAGAAACAGCCATACGCGGCTCTTGCGCGCAGCCAAAGCCATCAAAGATATAGCATGATACCGAAATCTTTCCCATGAAAATGTCTTGTACATCTTTAAAGTATATTGAAATTGGCAAATTACATAAGAATAAATGATAACAATTAAAGAAAATGATAAAAATAAAAGAAAAAAAAAAAAAAAAAAAAAAAATGACACAGCTGGGGTTCGAACCTCTGGCCACCAGGGCCAAAAAGGCTCTTGGCACAGCGGTCTTACCCACTGTGCTATGGAGGCAACTGGAAATTAGTCTGGCTATATATACCTATAACCATATCCCCCCTCCCTTCCCATAATTCCTTGGAGAAAAAAAATCCAAGATGGCGGCCAAGAAAAACAAAATGGCGGCTAAACCATCGATCTAAACAATAAGGGAAGTTTTAAAGTGCTTTTAGGTCTTCTTTGAAGGCTGATATGTAATCCTTAGCAAATTGAGATGCTTTCTCCATCCATACACGCCAGAATTTACCGACATTAGGCTATAATTTAGGAAAACAGGGTGACAGAAGAACTTGGTAACATGTTTTCGAGCAGACTACCAGGTTGACAACCCTGGATCCGATTTGTCATTCTAGTTCAGGCCGGCTTCCACACTGCACATTGATACATTGAATATGCTAAGATGATCAATGGACACTGTAAAAGCCCCAGAAAATATTGTCACAAGTGGATAAATTTAGAAAGACAACTATTTCTGTAGCAACTGGTTCCTGTAGCATGAGTCGAACAGAAGGAACTATATTTTGTATTATTTCTCTTCATATGTAGACAAGAAATGTAGTTGCGATGACTACCAACTCATATGTGCCAGTTACGCACCCGTGAAAACATGAAATATCAACTTATGATGCCTTCGGAAGCAACCGCTACCTGTTGCATAAGTCAAACATTTAGAGCCAATTTTTTCCCTTTGCTCTTACTAGGGCCACCGTAACATTAAAGCGGTCTCAATATCTATCCCCACGCGCATGACCTTTACGCGCCCGTGAAAACATATAATCCACTTACGAATCTTTCAGAAGCAACCGGTATGTGTTGCATAAGTCAAACAATGGGAACCAAATTTTTTTTCCCTTTTTCTCTTACTAGGGCCCCCGAAACATTAAATCGGTCCCAATAACTAACCGCATGTACATGACCTTTGCGCGCCCGCGAAAACATACAATCGACTTCCGACACTTTCGGAGGCAACCTGTACCTCTTGCATAAGTCAAACAATGGGAACCAAATTGTTTTCCATTTTTCTCTTACTAGGGCCCCCGAAACATTAAATCGGTCCCAATAACTAAACCGCATGTACATGACCTTTGCATGCCCGCGAAAACATATTATCGACTTCCGACACTTTCGGAAGCAACCGGCTCCTGTTGCATAAGTAAGAAAAAGAAAACTGAATTTTGCCCTACCCTTTCTTCTAAATACACAGGCAAGAACTGTAACTTGGCTCTCACGACTACCCACTCATTTGTAGCAGTTTTACTCGCTGTGCAGAAACAGCCATACGCGGCTCTTGCGCGCAGCCAAAGCCATCAAAGATATAGCATGATACCGAAATCTTTCCCATGAAAATGTCTTGTACATCTTTAAAGTATATTGAAATTGGCAAATTACATAAGAATAAATGATAACAATTAAAGAAAATGATAAAAATAAAAGAAAAAAAAAAAAAAAAAAAAAAAATGACACAGCTGGGGTTCGAACCTCTGGCCACCAGGGCCAAAAAGGCTCTTGGCACAGCGGTCTTACCCACTGTGCTATGGAGGCAACTGGAAATTAGTCTGGCTATATATACCTATAACCATATCCCCCCTCCCTTCCCATAATTCCTTGGAGAAAAAAAATCCAAGATGGCGGCCAAGAAAAACAAAATGGCGGCTAAACCATCGATCTAAACAATAAGGGAAGTTTTAAAGTGCTTTTAGGTCTTCTTTGAAGGCTGATATGTAATCCTTAGCAAATTGAGATGCTTTCTCCATCCATACACGCCAGAATTTACCGACATTAGGCTATAATTTAGGAAAACAGGGTGACAGAAGAACTTGGTAACATGTTTTCGAGCAGACTACCAGGTTGACAACCCTGGATCCGATTTGTCATTCTAGTTCAGGCCGGCTTCCACACTGCACATTGATACATTGAATATGCTAAGATGATCAATGGACACTGTAAAAGCCCCAGAAAATATTGTCACAAGTGGATAAATTTAGAAAGACAACTATTTCTGTAGCAACTGGTTCCTGTAGCATGAGTCGAACAGAAGGAACTATATTTTGTATTATTTCTCTTCATATGTAGACAAGAAATGTAGTTGCGATGACTACCAACTCATATGTGCCAGTTACGCACCCGTGAAAACATGAAATATCAACTTATGATGCCTTCGGAAGCAACCGCTACCTGTTGCATAAGTCAAACATTTAGAGCCAATTTTTTCCCTTTGCTCTTACTAGGGCCACCGTAACATTAAAGCGGTCTCAATATCTATCCCCACGCGCATGACCTTTACGCGCCCGTGAAAACATATAATCCACTTACGAATCTTTCAGAAGCAACCGGTATGTGTTGCATAAGTCAAACAATGGGAACCAAATTTTTTTTCCCTTTTTCTCTTACTAGGGCCCCCGAAACATTAAATCGGTCCCAATAACTAACCGCATGTACATGACCTTTGCGCGCCCGCGAAAACATACAATCGACTTCCGACACTTTCGGAGGCAACCTGTACCTCTTGCATAAGTCAAACAATGGGAACCAAATTGTTTTCCATTTTTCTCTTACTAGGGCCCCCGAAACATTAAATCGGTCCCAATAACTAAACCGCATGTACATGACCTTTGCATGCCCGCGAAAACATATTATCGACTTCCGACACTTTCGGAAGCAACCGGCTCCTGTTGCATAAGTAAGAAAAAGAAAACTGAATTTTGCCCTACCCTTTCTTCTAAATACACAGGCAAGAACTGTAACTTGGCTCTCACGACTACCCACTCATTTGTAGCAGTTTTACTCGCTGTGCAGAAACAGCCATACGCGGCTCTTGCGCGCAGCCAAAGCCATCAAAGATATAGCATGATACCGAAATCTTTCCCATGAAAATGTCTTGTACATCTTTAAAGTATATTGAAATTGGCAAATTACATAAGAATAAATGATAACAATTAAAGAAAATGATAAAAATAAAAGAAAAAAAAAAAAAAAAAAAAAAATGACACAGCTGGGGTTCGAACCTCTGGCCACCAGGGCCAAAAAGGCTCTTGGCACAATGGTCTTACCCACTGTGCTATGGAGGCAACTGGAAATTAGTCTGGCTATATATACCTATAACCATATCCCCCCTCCCTTCCCATAATTCCTTGGAGAAAAAAAATCCAAGATGGCGGCCAAGAAAAACAAAATGGCGGCTAAACCATCGATCTAAACAATAAGGGAAGTTTTAAAGTGCTTTTAGGTCTTCTTTGAAGGCTGATATGTAATCCTTAGCAAATTGAGATGCTTTCTCCATCCATACACGCCAGAATTTACCGACATTAGGCTATAATTTAGGAAAACAGGGTGACAGAAGAACTTGGTAACATGTTTTCGAGCAGACTACCAGGTTGACAACCCTGGATCCGATTTGTCATTCTAGTTCAGGCCGGCTTCCACACTGCACATTGATACATTGAATATGCTAAGATGATCAATGGACACTGTAAAAGCCCCAGAAAATATTGTCACAAGTGGATAAATTTAGAAAGACAACTATTTCTCTAGCAACTGGTTCCTGTAGCATGAGTCGAACAGAAGGAACTATATTTTGTATTATTTCTCTTCATATGTAGACAAGAAATGTAGTTGCGATGACTACCAACTCATATGTGCCAGTTACGCACCCGTGAAAACATGAAATATCAACTTATGATGCCTTCGGAAGCAACCGCTACCTGTTGCATAAGTCAAACATTTAGAGCCAATTTTTTCCCTTTGCTCTTACTAGGGCCACCGTAACATTAAAGCGGTCTCAATATCTATCCCCACGCGCATGACCTTTACGCGCCCGTGAAAACATATAATCCACTTACGAATCTTTCAGAAGCAACCGGTATGTGTTGCATAAGTCAAACAATGGGAACCAAATTTTTTTTCCCTTTTTCTCTTACTAGGGCCCCCGAAACATTAAATCGGTCCCAATAACTAACCGCATGTACATGACCTTTGCGCGCCCGCGAAAACATACAATCGACTTCCGACACTTTCGGAGGCAACCTGTACCTCTTGCATAAGTCAAACAATGGGAACCAAATTGTTTTCCATTTTTCTCTTACTAGGGCCCCCGAAACATTAAATCGGTCCCAATAACTAAACCGCATGTACATGACCTTTGCATGCCCGCGAAAACATATTATCGACTTCCGACACTTTCGGAAGCAACCGGCTCCTGTTGCATAAGTAAGAAAAAGAAAACTGAATTTTGCCCTACCCTTTCTTCTAAATACACAGGCAAGAACTGTAACTTGGCTCTCACGACTACCCACTCATTTGTAGCAGTTTTACTCGCTGTGCAGAAACAGCCATACGCGGCTCTTGCGCGCAGCCAAAGCCATCAAAGATATAGCATGATACCGAAATCTTTCCCATGAAAATGTCTTGTACATCTTTAAAGTATATTGAAATTGGCAAATTACATAAGAATAAATGATAACAATTAAAGAAAATGATAAAAATAAAAGAAAAAAAAAAAAAAAAAAAAAAATGACACAGCTGGGGTTCGAACCTCTGGCCACCAGGGCCAAAAAGGCTCTTGGCACAATGGTCTTACCCACTGTGCTATGGAGGCAACTGGAAATTAGTCTGGCTATATATACCTATAACCATATCCCCCCTCCCTTCCCATAATTCCTTGGAGAAAAAAAATCCAAGATGGCGGCCAAGAAAAACAAAATGGCGGCTAAACCATCGATCTAAACAATAAGGGAAGTTTTAAAGTGCTTTTAGGTCTTCTTTGAAGGCTGATATGTAATCCTTAGCAAATTGAGATGCTTTCTCCATCCATACACGCCAGAATTTACCGACATTAGGCTATAATTTAGGAAAACAGGGTGACAGAAGAACTTGGTAACATGTTTTCGAGCAGACTACCAGGTTGACAACCCTGGATCCGATTTGTCATTCTAGTTCAGGCCGGCTTCCACACTGCACATTGATACATTGAATATGCTAAGATGATCAATGGACACTGTAAAAGCCCCAGAAAATATTGTCACAAGTGGATAAATTTAGAAAGACAACTATTTCTCTAGCAACTGGTTCCTGTAGCATGAGTCGAACAGAAGGAACTATATTTTGTATTATTTCTCTTCATATGTAGACAAGAAATGTAGTTGCGATGACTACCAACTCATATGTGCCAGTTACGCACCCGTGAAAACATGAAATATCGACTTATGATGCCTTCGGAAGCAACCGCTACCTGTTGCATAAGTCAAACATTTAGAGCCAATTTTTTCCCTTTTCTCTTACTAGGGCCACCGTAACATTAAAGCGGTCTCAATATCTATCCCCACGCGCATGACCTTTACGCGCCCGTGAAAACATATAATCCACTTACGAATCTTTCAGAAGCAACCGGTATGTGTTGCATAAGTCAAACAATGGGAACCAATTTTTTTTTCCCTTTTTCTCTTACTAGGGCCCCCGAAACATTAAATCGGTCCCAATAACTAACCGCATGTACATGACCTTTGCGCGCCCGCGAAAACATACAATCGACTTCCGACACTTTCGGAGGCAACCTGTACCTCTTGCATAAGTCAAACAATGGGAACCAAATTGTTTTCCATTTTTCTCTTACTAGGGCCCCCGAAACATTAAATCGGTCCCAATAACTAAACCGCATGTACATGACCTTTGCATGCCCGCGAAAACATATTATCGACTTCCGACACTTTTGGAAGCAACCGGCTCCTGTTGCATAAGTAAGAAAAAGAAAACTGAATTTTGCCCTACCCTTTCTTCTAAATACACAGGCAAGAACTGTAACTTGGCTCTCACGACTACCCACTCATTTGTAGCAGTTTTACTCGCTGTGCAGAAACAGCCATACGCGGCTCTTGCGCGCAGCCAAAGCCATCAAAGATATAGCATGATACCGAAATCTTTCCCATGAAAATGTCTTGTACATCTTTAAAGTATATTGAAATTGGCAAATTACATAAGAATAAATGATAACAATTAAAGAAAATGATAAAAATAAAAGAAAAAAAAAAAAAAAAAAAAAATGACACAGCTGGGGTTCGAACCTCTGGCCACCAGGGCCAAAAAGGCTCTTGGCACAGCGGTCTTACCCACTGTGCTATGGAGGCAACTGGAAATTAGTCTGGCTATATATACCTATAACCATATCCCCCCTCCCTTCCCATAATTCCTTGGAGAAAAAAAATCCAAGATGGCGGCCAAGAAAAACAAAATGGCGGCTAAACCATCGATCTAAACAATAAGGGAAGTTTTAAAGTGCTTTTAGGTCTTCTTTGAAGGCTGATATGTAATCCTTAGCAAATTGAGATGCTTTCTCCATCCATACACGCCAGAATTTACCGACATTAGGCTATAATTTAGGAAAACAGGGTGACAGAAGAACTTGGTAACATGTTTTCGAGCAGACTACCAGGTTGACAACCCTGGATCCGATTTGTCATTCTAGTTCAGGCCGGCTTCCACACTGCACATTGATACATTGAATATGCTAAGATGATCAATGGACACTGTAAAAGCCCCAGAAAATATTGTCACAAGTGGATAAATTTAGAAAGACAACTATTTCTGTAGCAACTGGTTCCTGTAGCATGAGTCGAACAGAAGGAACTATATTTTGTATTATTTCTCTTCATATGTAGACAAGAAATGTAGTTGCGATGACTACCAACTCATATGTGCCAGTTACGCACCCGTGAAAACATGAAATATCGACTTATGATGCCTTCGGAAGCAACCGCTACCTGTTGCATAAGTCAAACATTTAGAGCCAATTTTTTCCCTTTTCTCTTACTAGGGCCACCGTAACATTAAAGCGGTCTCAATATCTATCCCCACGCGCATGACCTTTACGCGCCCGTGAAAACATATAATCCACTTACGAATCTTTCAGAAGCAACCGGTATGTGTTGCATAAGTCAAACAATGGGAACCAAATTTTTTTTCCCTTTTTCTCTTACTAGGGCCCCCGAAACATTAAATCGGTCCCAATAACTAACCGCATGTACATGACCTTTGCGCGCCCGCGAAAACATACAATCGACTTCCGACACTTTCGGAGGCAACCTGTACCTCTTGCATAAGTCAAACAATGGGAACCAAATTGTTTTCCATTTTTCTCTTACTAGGGCCCCCGAAACATTAAATCGGTCCCAATAACTAAACCGCATGTACATGACCTTTGCATGCCCGCGAAAACATATTATCGACTTCCGACACTTTCGGAAGCAACCGGCTCCTGTTGCATAAGTAAGAAAAAGAAAACTGAATTTTGCCCTACCCTTTCTTCTAAATACACAGGCAAGAACTGTAACTTGGCTCTCACGACTACCCACTCATTTGTAGCAGTTTTACTCGCTGTGCAGAAACAGCCATACGCGGCTCTTGTGCGCAGCCAAAGCCATCAAAGATATAGCATGATACCGAAATCTTTCCCATGAAAATGTCTTGTACATCTTTAAAGTATATTGAAATTGGCAAATTACATAAGAATAAATGATAACAATTAAAGAAAATGATAAAAATAAAAGAAAAAAAAAAAAAATGACACAGCTGGGGTTCGAACCTCTGGCCACCAGGGCCAAAAAGGCTCTTGGCACAGCTGTCTTACCCACTGTGTTATGGAGGCAACTGGAAATTAGTCTGGCTATATATACCTATAACCATATCCCCCCTCCCTTCCCATAATTCCTTGGAGAAAAAAAATCCAAGATGGCGGCCAAGAAAAACAAAATGGCGGCTAAACCATCGATCTAAACAATAAGGGAAGTTTTAAAGTGCTTTTAGGTCTTCTTTGAAGGCTGATATGTAATCCTTAGCAAATTGAGATGCTTTCTCCATCCATACACGCCAGAATTTACCGACATTAGGCTATAATTTAGGAAAACAGGGTGACAGAAGAACTTGGTAACATGTTTTCGAGCAGACTACCAGGTTGACAACCCTGGATCCGATTTGTCATTCTAGTTCAGGCCGGCTTCCACACTGCACATTGATACATTGAATATGCTAAGATGATCAATGGACACTGTAAAAGCCCCAGAAAATATTGTCACAAGTGGATAAATTTAGAAAGACAACTATTTCTGTAGCAACTGGTTCCTGTAGCATGAGTCGAACAGAAGGAACTATATTTTGTATTATTTCTCTTCATATGTAGACAAGAAATGTAGTTGCGATGACTACCAACTCATATGTGCCAGTTACGCACCCGTGAAAACATGAAATATCGACTTATGATGCCTTCGGAAGCAACCGCTACCTGTTGCATAAGTCAAACATTTAGAGCCAATTTTTTCCCTTTTCTCTTACTAGGGCCACCGTAACATTAAAGCGGTCTCAATATCTATCCCCACGCGCATGACCTTTACGCGCCCGTGAAAACATATAATCCACTTACGAATCTTTCAGAAGCAACCGGTATGTGTTGCATAAGTCAAACAATGGGAACCAAATTTTTTTTCCCTTTTTCTCTTACTAGGGCCCCCGAAACATTAAATCGGTCCCAATAACTAACCGCATGTACATGACCTTTGCGCGCCCGCGAAAACATACAATCGACTTCCGACACTTTCGGAGGCAACCTGTACCTCTTGCATAAGTCAAACAATGGGAACCAAATTGTTTTCCATTTTTCTCTTACTAGGGCCCCCAAAACATTAAATCGGTCCCAATAACTAAACCGCATGTACATGACCTTTGCATGCCCGCGAAAACATATTATCGACTTCCGACACTTTCGGAAGCAACCGGCTCCTGTTGCATAAGTAAGAAAAAGAAAACTGAATTTTGCCCTACCCTTTCTTCTAAATACACAGGCAAGAACTGTAACTTGGCTCTCACGACTACCCACTCATTTGTAGCAGTTTTACTCGCTGTGCAGAAACAGCCATACGCGGCTCTTGCGCGCAGCCAAAGCCATCAAAGATATAGCATGATACCGAAATCTTTCCCATGAAAATGTCTTGTACATCTTTAAAGTATATTGAAATTGGCAAATTACATAAGAATAAATGATAGCAATTAAAGAAAATGATAAAAATAAAAGAAAAAAAAAAAAAAAAGAAATGACACAGCTGGGGTTCGAACCTCTGGCCACCAGGGCCAAAAAGGCTCTTGGCACAGCGGTCTTACCCACTCTGCTATGGAGGCAACTGGAAATTAGTCTGGCTATATATACCTATAACCATATCCCCCCTCCCTTCCCATAATTCCTTGGAGAAAAAAAATCCAAGATGGCGGCCAAGAAAAACAAAATGGCGGCTAAACCATCGATCTAAACAATAAGGGAAGTTTTAAAGTGCTTTTAGGTCTTCTTTGAAGGCTGATATGTAATCCTTAGCAAATTGAGATGCTTTCTCCATCCATACACGCCAGAATTTACCGACATTAGGCTATAATTTAGGAAAACAGGGTGACAGAAGAACTTGGTAACATGTTTTCGAGCAGACTACCAGGTTGACAACCCTGGATCCGATTTGTCATTCTAGTTCAGGCCGGCTTCCACACTGCACATTGATACATTGAATATGCTAAGATGATCAATGGACACTGTAAAAGCCCCAGAAAATATTGTCACAAGTGGATAAATTTAGAAAGACAACTATTTCTGTAGCAACTGGTTCCTGTAGCATGAGTCGAACAGAAGGAACTATATTTTGTATTATTTCTTCATATGTAGACAAGAAATGTAGTTGCGATGACTACCAACTCATATGTGCCAGTTACGCACCCGTGAAAACATGAAATATCGACTTATGATGCCTTCGGAAGCAACCGATACCTGTTGCATAAGTCAAACATTTAGAGCCAATTTTTTCCCTTTTCTCTTACTAGGGCCACCGTAACATTAAAGCGGTCTCAATATCTATCCCCACGCGCATGACCTTTACGCGCCCGTGAAAACATATAATCCACTTACGAATCTTTCAGAAGCAACCGGTATGTGTTGCATAAGTCAAACAATGGGAACCAAATTTTTTTTCCCTTTTTCTCTTACTAGGGCCCCCGAAACATTAAATCGGTCCCAATAACTAACCGCA
The DNA here is from genome assembly GCA_945859785.2 of Tridacna gigas. Lineage (NCBI taxonomy): Eukaryota > Metazoa > Mollusca > Bivalvia > Cardiida > Cardiidae > Tridacna > Tridacna gigas. The sequence continues at coordinate 13,571,350 of OX244039.2, read as the reverse complement.
TGTACATGACCTTTGCGCGCCCGCGAAAACATACAATCGACTTCCGACACTTTCGGAGGCAACCTGTACCTCTTGCATAAGTCAAACAATGGGAACCAAATTGTTTTCCATTTTTCTCTTACTAGGGCCCCCGAAACATTAAATCGGTCCCAATAACTAAACCGCATGTACATGACCTTTGCATGCCCGCGAAAACATATTATCGACTTCCGACACTTTCGGAAGCAACCGGCTCCTGTTGCATAAGTAAGAAAAAGAAAACTGAATTTTGCCCTACCCTTTCTTCTAAATACACAGGCAAGAACTGTAACTTGGCTCTCACGACTACCCACTCATTTGTAGCAGTTTTACTCGCTGTGCAGAAACAGCCATACGCGGCTCTTGCGCGCAGCCAAAGCCATCAAAGATATAGCATGATACCGAAATCTTTCCCATGAAAATGTCTTGTACATCTTTAAAGTATATTGAAATTGGCAAATTACATAAGAATAAATGATAACAATTAAAGAAAATGATAAAAATAAAAGAAAAAAAAAAAAAAAAAAATGACACAGCTGGGGTTCGAACCTCTGGCCACCAGGGCCAAAAAGGCTCTTGGCACAGCGGTCTTACCCACTGTGCTATGGAGGCAACTGGAAATTAGTCTGGCTATATATATCTATAACCATATCCCCCCTCCCTTCCCATAATTCCTTGGAGAAAAAAAATCCAAGATGGCGGCCAAGAAAAACAAAATGGCGGCTAAACCATCGATCTAAACAATAAGGGAAGTTTTAAAGTGCTTTTAGGTCTTCTTTGAAGGCTGATATGTAATCCTTAGCAAATTGAGATGCTTTCTCCATCCATACACGCCAGAATTTACCGACATTAGGCTATAATTTAGGAAAACAGGGTGACAGAAGAACTTGGTAACATGTTTTCGAGCAGACTACCAGGTTGACAACCCTGGATCCGATTTGTCATTCTAGTTCAGGCCGGCTTCCACACTGCACATTGATACATTGAATATGCTAAGATGATCAATGGACACTGTAAAAGCCCCAGAAAATATTGTCACAAGTGGATAAATTTAGAAAGACAACTATTTCTGTAGCAACTGGTTCCTGTAGCATGAGTCGAACAGAAGGAACTATATTTTGTATTATTTCTCTTCATATGTAGACAAGAAATGTAGTTGCGATGACTACCAACTCATATGTGCCAGTTACGCACCCGTGAAAACATGAAATATCGACTTATGATGCCTTCGGAAGCAACCGCTACCTGTTGCATAAGTCAAACATTTAGAGCCAATTTTTTCCCTTTTCTCTTACTAGGGCCACCGTAACATTAAAGCGGTCTCAATATCTATCCCCACGCGCATGACCTTTACGCGCCCGTGAAAACATATAATCCACTTACGAATCTTTCAGAAGCAACCGGTATGTGTTGCATAAGTCAAACAATGGGAACCAAATTTTTTTTCCCTTTTTCTCTTACTAGGGCCCCCGAAACATTAAATCGGTCCCAATAACTAACCGCATGTACATGACCTTTGCGCGCCCGCGAAAACATACAATCGACTTCCGACACTTTCGGAGGCAACCTGTACCTCTTGCATAAGTCAAACAATGGGAACCAAATTGTTTTCCATTTTTCTCTTACTAGGGCCCCCGAAACATTAAATCGGTCCCAATAACTAAACCGCATGTACATGACCTTTGCATGCCCGCGAAAACATATTATCGACTTCCGACACTTTCGGAAGCAACCGGCTCCTGTTGCATAAGTAAGAAAAAGAAAACTGAATTTTGCCCTACCCTTTCTTCTAAATACACAGGCAAGAACTGTAACTTGGCTCTCACGACTACCCACTCATTTGTAGCAGTTTTACTCGCTGTGCAGAAACAGCCATACGCGGCTCTTGCGCGCAGCCAAATCCATCAAAGATATAGCATGATACCGAAATCTTTCCCATGAAAATGTCTTGTACATCTTTAAAGTATATTGAAATTGGCAAATTACATAAGAATAAATGATAACAATTAAAGAAAATGATAAAAATAAAAGAAAAAAAAAAAAAAAAAAATGACACAGCTGGGGTTCGAACCTCTGGCCACCAGGGCCAAAAAGGCTCTTGGCACAGCGGTCTTACCCACTGTGCTATGGAGGCAACTGGAAATTAGTCTGGCTATATATATCTATAACCATATCCCCCCTCCCTTCCCATAATTCCTTGGAGAAAAAAAATCCAAGATGGCGGCCAAGAAAAACAAAATGGCGGCTAAACCATCGATCTAAACAATAAGGGAAGTTTTAAAGTGCTTTTAGGTCTTCTTTGAAGGCTGATATGTAATCCTTAGCAAATTGAGATGCTTTCTCCATCCATACACGCCAGAATTTACCGACATTAGGCTATAATTTAGGAAAACAGGGTGACAGAAGAACTTGGTAACATGTTTTCGAGCAGACTACCAGGTTGACAACCCTGGATCCGATTTGTCATTCTAGTTCAGGCCGGCTTCCACACTGCACATTGATACATTGAATATGCTAAGATGATCAATGGACACTGTAAAAGCCCCAGAAAATATTGTCACAAGTGGATAAATTTAGAAAGACAACTATTTCTGTAGCAACTGGTTCCTGTAGCATGAGTCGAACAGAAGGAACTATATTTTGTATTATTTCTCTTCATATGTAGACAAGAAATGTAGTTGCGATGACTACCAACTCATATGTGCCAGTTACGCACCCGTGAAAACATGAAATATCGACTTATGATGCCTTCGGAAGCAACCGCTACCTGTTGCATAAGTCAAACATTTAGAGCCAATTTTTTCCCTTTTCTCTTACTAGGGCCACCGTAACATTAAAGCGGTCTCAATATCTATCCCCACGCGCATGACCTTTACGCGCCCGTGAAAACATATAATCCACTTACGAATCTTTCAGAAGCAACCGGTATGTGTTGCATAAGTCAAACAATGGGAACCAAATTTTTTTTCCCTTTTTCTCTTACTAGGGCCCCCGAAACATTAAATCGGTCCCAATAACTAACCGCATGTACATGACCTTTGCGCGCCCGCGAAAACATACAATCGACTTCCGACACTTTCGGAGGCAACCTGTACCTCTTGCATAAGTCAAACAATGGGAACCAAATTGTTTTCCATTTTTCTCTTACTAGGGCCCCCGAAACATTAAATCGGTCCCAATAACTAAACCGCATGTACATGACCTTTGCATGCCCGCGAAAACATATTATCGACTTCCGACACTTTCGGAAGCAACCGGCTCCTGTTGCATAAGTAAGAAAAAGAAAACTGAATTTTGCCCTACCCTTTCTTCTAAATACACAGGCAAGAACTGTAACTTGGCTCTCACGACTACCCACTCATTTGTAGCAGTTTTACTCGCTGTGCAGAAACAGCCATACGTGGCTCTTGCGCGCAGCCAAAGCCATCAAAGATATAGCATGATACCGAAATCTTTCCCATGAAAATGTCTTGTACATCTTTAAAGTATATTGAAATTGGCAAATTACATAAGAATAAATGATAACAATTAAAGAAAATGATAAAAATAAAAGAAAAAAAAAAAAAAAAAAATGACACAGCTGGGGTTCGAACCTCTGGCCACCAGGGCCAAAAAGGCTCTTGGCACAGCGGTCTTACCCACTGTGCTATGGAGGCAACTGGAAATTAGTCTGGCTATATATACCTATAACCATATCCCCCCTCCCTTCCCATAATTCCTTGGAGAAAAAAAATCCAAGATGGCGGCCAAGAAAAACAAAATGGCGGCTAAACCATCGATCTAAACAATAAGGGAAGTTTTAAAGTGCTTTTAGGTCTTCTTTGAAGGCTGATATGTAATCCTTAGCAAATTGAGATGCTTTCTCCATCCATACACGCCAGAATTTACCGACATTAGGCTATAATTTAGGAAAACAGGGTGACAGAAGAACTTGGTAACATGTTTTCGAGCAGACTACCAGGTTGACAACCCTGGATCCGATTTGTCATTCTAGTTCAGGCCGGCTTCCACACTGCACATTGATACATTGAATATGCTAAGATGATCAATGGACACTGTAAAAGCCCCAGAAAATATTGTCACAAGTGGATAAATTTAGAAAGACAACTATTTCTGTAGCAACTGGTTCCTGTAGCATGAGTCGAACAGAAGGAACTATATTTTGTATTATTTCTCTTCATATGTAGACAAGAAATGTAGTTGCGATGACTACCAACTCATATGTGCCAGTTACGCACCCGTGAAAACATGAAATATCGACTTATGATGCCTTCGGAAGCAACCGCTACCTGTTGCATAAGTCAAACATTTAGAGCCAATTTTTTCCCTTTTCTCTTACTAGGGCCACCGTAACATTAAAGCGGTCTCAATATCTATCCCCACGCGCATGACCTTTACGCGCCCGTGAAAACATATAATCCACTTACGAATCTTTCAGAAGCAACCGGTATGTGTTGCATAAGTCAAACAATGGGAACCAAATTTTTTTTCCCTTTTTCTCTTACTAGGGCCCCCGAAACATTAAATCGGTCCCAATAACTAACCACATGTACATGACCTTTGCGCGCCCGCGAAAACATACAATCGACTTCCGACACTTTCGGAGGCAACCTGTACCTCTTGCATAAGTCAAACAATGGGAACCAAATTGTTTTCCATTTTTCTCTTACTAGGGCCCCCGAAACATTAAATCGGTCCCAATAACTAAACCGCATGTACATGACCTTTGCATGCCCGCGAAAACATATTATCGACTTCCGACACTTTCGGAAGCAACCGGCTCCTGTTGCATAAGTAAGAAAAAGAAAACTGAATTTTGCCCTACCCTTTCTTCTAAATACACAGGCAAGAACTGTAACTTGGCTCTCACGACTACCCACTCATTTGTAGCAGTTTTACTCGCTGTGCAGAAACAGCCATACGCGGCTCTTGCGCGCAGCCAAAGCCATCAAAGATATAGCATGATACCGAAATCTTTCCCATGAAAATGTCTTGTACATCTTTAAAGTATATTGAAATTGGCAAATTACATAAGAATAAATGATAACAATTAAAGAAAATGATAAAAATAAAAGAAAAAAAAAAAAAAAAAAAATGACACAGCTGGGGTTCGAACCTCTGGCCACCAGGGCCAAAAAGGCTCTTGGCACAGCGGTCTTACCCACTGTGCTATGGAGGCAACTGGAAATTAGTCTGGCTATATATATCTATAACCATATCCCCCCTCCCTTCCCATAATTCCTTGGAGAAAAAAAATCCAAGATGGCGGCCAAGAAAAACAAAATGGCGGCTAAACCATCGATCTAAACAATAAGGGAAGTTTTAAAGTGCTTTTAGGTCTTCTTTGAAGGCTGATATGTAATCCTTAGCAAATTGAGATGCTTTCTCCATCCATACACGCCAGAATTTACCGACATTAGGCTATAATTTAGGAAAACAGGGTGACAGAAGAACTTGGTAACATGTTTTCGAGCAGACTACCAGGTTGACAACCCTGGATCCGATTTGTCATTCTAGTTCAGGCCGGCTTCCACACTGCACATTGATACATTGAATATGCTAAGATGATCAATGGACACTGTAAAAGCCCCAGAAAATATTGTCACAAGTGGATAAATTTAGAAAGACAACTATTTCTGTAGCAACTGGTTCCTGTAGCATGAGTCGAACAGAAGGAACTATATTTTGTATTATTTCTCTTCATATGTAGACAAGAAATGTAGTTGCGATGACTACCAACTCATATGTGCCAGTTACGCACCCGTGAAAACATGAAATATCGACTTATGATGCCTTCGGAAGCAACCGCTACCTGTTGCATAAGTCAAACATTTAGAGCCAATTTTTTCCCTTTTCTCTTACTAGGGCCACCGTAACATTAAAGCGGTCTCAATATCTATCCCCACGCGCATGACCTTTACGCGCCCGTGAAAACATATAATCCACTTACGAATCTTTCAGAAGCAACCGGTATGTGTTGCATAAGTCAAACAATGGGAACCAAATTTTTTTTCCCTTTTTCTCTTACTAGGGCCCCCGAAACATTAAATCGGTCCCAATAACTAACCGCATGTACATGACCTTTGCGCGCCCGCGAAAACATACAATCGACTTCCGACACTTTCGGAGGCAACCTGTACCTCTTGCATAAGTCAAACAATGGGAACCAAATTGTTTTCCATTTTTCTCTTACTAGGGCCCCCGAAACATTAAATCGGTCCCAATAACTAAACCGCATGTACATGACCTTTGCATGCCCGCGAAAACATATTATCGACTTCCGACACTTTCGGAAGCAACCGGCTCCTGTTGCATAAGTAAGAAAAAGAAAACTGAATTTTGCCCTACCCTTTCTTCTAAATACACAGGCAAGAACTGTAACTTGGCTCTCACGACTACCCACTCATTTGTAGCAGTTTTACTCGCTGTGCAGAAACAGCCATACGCGGCTCTTGCGCGCAGCCAAAGCCATCAAAGATATAGCATGATACCGAAATCTTTCCCATGAAAATGTCTTGTACATCTTTAAAGTATATTGAAATTGGCAAATTACATAAGAATAAATGATAACAATTAAAGAAAATGATAAAAATAAAAGAAAAAAAAAAAAAAAAAAAATGACACAGCTGGGGTTCGAACCTCTGGCCACCAGGGCCAAAAAGGCTCTTGGCACAGCGGTCTTACCCACTGTGCTATGGAGGCAACTGGAAATTAGTCTGGCTATATATACCTATAACCATATCCCCCCTCCCTTCCCATAATTCCTTGGAGAAAAAAAATCCAAGATGGCGGCCAAGAAAAACAAAATGGCGGCTAAACCATCGATCTAAACAATAAGGGAAGTTTTAAAGTGCTTTTAGGTCTTCTTTGAAGGCTGATATGTAATCCTTAGCAAATTGAGATGCTTTCTCCATCCATACACGCCAGAATTTACCGACATTAGGCTATAATTTAGGAAAACAGGGTGACAGAAGAACTTGGTAACATGTTTTCGAGCAGACTACCAGGTTGACAACCCTGGATCCGATTTGTCATTCTAGTTCAGGCCGGCTTCCACACTGCACATTGATACATTGAATATGCTAAGATGATCAATGGACACTGTAAAAGCCCCAGAAAATATTGTCACAAGTGGATAAATTTAGAAAGACAACTATTTCTGTAGCAACTGGTTCCTGTAGCATGAGTCGAACAGAAGGAACTATATTTTGTATTATTTCTCTTCATATGTAGACAAGAAATGTAGTTGCGATGACTACCAACTCATATGTGCCAGTTACGCACCCGTGAAAACATGAAATATCGACTTATGATGCCTTCGGAAGCAACCGCTACCTGTTGCATAAGTCAAACATTTAGAGCCAATTTTTTCCCTTTTCTCTTACTAGGGCCACCGTAACATTAAAGCGGTCTCAATATCTATCCCCACGCGCATGACCTTTACGCGCCCGTGAAAACATATAATCCACTTACGAATCTTTCAGAAGCAACCGGTATGTGTTGCATAAGTCAAACAATGGGAACCAAATTTTTTTTCCCTTTTTCTCTTACTAGGGCCCCCGAAACATTAAATCGGTCCCAATAACTAACCGCATGTACATGACCTTTGCGCGCCCGCGAAAACATACAATCGACTTCCGACACTTTCGGAGGCAACCTGTACCTCTTGCATAAGTCAAACAATGGGAACCAAATTGTTTTCCATTTTTCTCTTACTAGGGCCCCCGAAACATTAAATCGGTCCCAATAACTAAACCGCATGTACATGACCTTTGCATGCCCGCGAAAACATATTATCGACTTCCGACACTTTCGGAAGCAACCGGCTCCTGTTGCATAAGTAAGAAAAAGAAAACTGAATTTTGCCCTACCCTTTCTTCTAAATACACAGGCAAGAACTGTAACTTGGCTCTCACGACTACCCACTCATTTGTAGCAGTTTTACTCGCTGTGCAGAAACAGCCATACGCGGCTCTTGCGCGCAGCCAAAGCCATCAAAGATATAGCATGATACCGAAATCTTTCCCATGAAAATGTCTTGTACATCTTTAAAGTATATTGAAATTGGCAAATTACATAAGAATAAATGATAACAATTAAAGAAAATGATAAAAATAAAAGAAAAAAAAAAAAAAAAAAAAATGACACAGCTGGGGTTCGAACCTCTGGCCACCAGGGCCAAAAAGGCTCTTGGCACAGCGGTCTTACCCACTGTGCTATGGAGGCAACTGGAAATTAGTCTGGCTATATATACCTATAACCATATCCCCCCTCCCTTCCCATAATTCCTTGGAGAAAAAAAATCCAAGATGGCGGCCAAGAAAAACAAAATGGCGGCTAAACCATCGATCTAAACAATAAGGGAAGTTTTAAAGTGCTTTTAGGTCTTCTTTGAAGGCTGATATGTAATCCTTAGCAAATTGAGATGCTTTCTCCATCCATACACGCCAGAATTTACCGACATTAGGCTATAATTTAGGAAAACAGGGTGACAGAAGAACTTGGTAACATGTTTTCGAGCAGACTACCAGGTTGACAACCCTGGATCCGATTTGTCATTCTAGTTCAGGCCGGCTTCCACACTGCACATTGATACATTGAATATGCTAAGATGATCAATGGACACTGTAAAAGCCCCAGAAAATATTGTCACAAGTGGATAAATTTAGAAAGACAACTATTTCTGTAGCAACTGGTTCCTGTAGCATGAGTCGAACAGAAGGAACTATATTTTGTATTATTTCTCTTCATATGTAGACAAGAAATGTAGTTGCGATGACTACCAACTCATATGTGCCAGTTACGCACCCGTGAAAACATGAAATATCGACTTATGATGCCTTCGGAAGCAACCGCTACCTGTTGCATAAGTCAAACATTTAGAGCCAATTTTTTCCCTTTTCTCTTACTAGGGCCACCGTAACATTAAAGCGGTCTCAATATCTATCCCCACGCGCATGACCTTTACGCGCCCGTGAAAACATATAATCCACTTACGAATCTTTCAGAAGCAACCGGTATGTGTTGCATAAGTCAAACAATGGGAACCAAATTTTTTTTCCCTTTTTCTCTTACTAGGGCCCCCGAAACATTAAATCGGTCCCAATAACTAACCGCATGTACATGACCTTTGCGCGCCCGCGAAAACATACAATCGACTTCCGACACTTTCGGAGGCAACCTGTACCTCTTGCATAAGTCAAACAATGGGAACCAAATTGTTTTCCATTTTTCTCTTACTAGGGCCCCCGAAACATTAAATCGGTCCCAATAACTAAACCGCATGTACATGACCTTTGCATGCCCGCGAAAACATATTATCGACTTCCGACACTTTCGGAAGCAACCGGCTCCTGTTGCATAAGTAAGAAAAAGAAAACTGAATTTTGCCCTACCCTTTCTTCTAAATACACAGGCAAGAACTGTAACTTGGCTCTCACGACTACCCACTCATTTGTAGCAGTTTTACTCGCTGTGCAGAAACAGCCATACGCGGCTCTTGCGCGCAGCCAAAGCCATCAAAGATATAGCATGATACCGAAATCTTTCCCATGAAAATGTCTTGTACATCTTTAAAGTATATTGAAATTGGCAAATTACATAAGAATAAATGATAACAATTAAAGAAAATGATAAAAATAAAAGAAAAAAAAAAAAAAAAAAATGACACAGCTGGGGTTCGAACCTCTGGCCACCAGGGCCAAAAAGGCTCTTGGCACAGCGGTCTTACCCACTGTGCTATGGAGGCAACTGGAAATTAGTCTGGCTATATATATCTATAACCATATCCCCCCTCCCTTCCCATAATTCCTTGGAGAAAAAAAATCCAAGATGGCGGCCAAGAAAAACAAAATGGCGGCTAAACCATCGATCTAAACAATAAGGGAAGTTTTAAAGTGCTTTTAGGTCTTCTTTGAAGGCTGATATGTAATCCTTAGCAAATTGAGATGCTTTCTCCATCCATACACGCCAGAATTTACCGACATTAGGCTATAATTTAGGAAAACAGGGTGACAGAAGAACTTGGTAACATGTTTTCGAGCAGACTACCAGGTTGACAACCCTGGATCCGATTTGTCATTCTAGTTCAGGCCGGCTTCCACACTGCACATTGATACATTGAATATGCTAAGATGATCAATGGACACTGTAAAAGCCCCAGAAAATATTGTCACAAGTGGATAAATTTAGAAAGACAACTATTTCTGTAGCAACTGGTTCCTGTAGCATGAGTCGAACAGAAGGAACTATATTTTGTATTATTTCTCTTCATATGTAGACAAGAAATGTAGTTGCGATGACTACCAACTCATATGTGCCAGTTACGCACCCGTGAAAACATGAAATATCGACTTATGATGCCTTCGGAAGCAACCGCTACCTGTTGCATAAGTCAAACATTTAGAGCCAATTTTTTCCCTTTTCTCTTACTAGGGCCACCGTAACATTAAAGCGGTCTCAATATCTATCCCCACGCGCATGACCTTTACGCGCCCGTGAAAACATATAATCCACTTACGAATCTTTCAGAAGCAACCGGTATGTGTTGCATAAGTCAAACAATGGGAACCAAATTTTTTTTCCCTTTTTCTCTTACTAGGGCCCCCGAAACATTAAATCGGTCCCAATAACTAACCGCATGTACATGACCTTTGCGCGCCCGCGAAAACATACAATCGACTTCCGACACTTTCGGAGGCAACCTGTACCTCTTGCATAAGTCAAACAATGGGAACCAAATTGTTTTCCATTTTTCTCTTACTAGGGCCCCCGAAACATTAAATCGGTCCCAATAACTAAACCGCATGTACATGACCTTTGCATGCCCGCGAAAACATATTATCGACTTCCGACACTTTCGGAAGCAACCGGCTCCTGTTGCATAAGTAAGAAAAAGAAAACTGAATTTTGCCCTACCCTTTCTTCTAAATACACAGGCAAGAACTGTAACTTGGCTCTCACGACTACCCACTCATTTGTAGCAGTTTTACTCGCTGTGCAGAAACAGCCATACGCGGCTCTTGCGCGCAGCCAAAGCCATCAAAGATATAGCATGATACCGAAATCTTTCCCATGAAAATGTCTTGTACATCTTTAAAGTATATTGAAATTGGCAAATTACATAAGAATAAATGATAACAATTAAAGAAAATGATAAAAATAAAAGAAAAAAAAAAAAAAAAAAAAATGACACAGCTGGGGTTCGAACCTCTGGCCACCAGGGCCAAAAAGGCTCTTGGCACAGCGGTCTTACCCACTGTGCTATGGAGGCAACTGGAAATTAGTCTGGCTATATATACCTATAACCATATCCCCCCTCCCTTCCCATAATTCCTTGGAGAAAAAAAATCCAAGATGGCGGCCAAGAAAAACAAAATGGCGGCTAAACCATCGATCTAAACAATAAGGGAAGTTTTAAAGTGCTTTTAGGTCTTCTTTGAAGGCTGATATGTAATCCTTAGCAAATTGAGATGCTTTCTCCATCCATACACGCCAGAATTTACCGACATTAGGCTATAATTTAGGAAAACAGGGTGACAGAAGAACTTGGTAACATGTTTTCGAGCAGACTACCAGGTTGACAACCCTGGATCCGATTTGTCATTCTAGTTCAGGCCGGCTTCCACACTGCACATTGATACATTGAATATGCTAAGATGATCAATGGACACTGTAAAAGCCCCAGAAAATATTGTCACAAGTGGATAAATTTAGAAAGACAACTATTTCTGTAGCAACTGGTTCCTGTAGCATGAGTCGAACAGAAGGAACTATATTTTGTATTATTTCTCTTCATATGTAGACAAGAAATGTAGTTGCGATGACTACCAACTCATATGTGCCAGTTACGCACCCGTGAAAACATGAAATATCGACTTATGATGCCTTCGGAAGCAACCGCTACCTGTTGCATAAGTCAAACATTTAGAGCCAATTTTTTCCCTTTTCTCTTACTAGGGCCACCGTAACATTAAAGCGGTCTCAATATCTATCCCCACGCGCATGACCTTTACGCGCCCGTGAAAACATATAATCCACTTACGAATCTTTCAGAAGCAACCGGTATGTGTTGCATAAGTCAAACAATGGGAACCAAATTTTTTTTCCCTTTTTCTCTTACTAGGGCCCCCGAAACATTAAATCGGTCCCAATAACTAACCGCATGTACATGACCTTTGCGCGCCCGCGAAAACATACAATCGACTTCCGACACTTTCGGAGGCAACCTGTACCTCTTGCATAAGTCAAACAATGGGAACCAAATTGTTTTCCATTTTTCTCTTACTAGGGCCCCCGAAACATTAAATCGGTCCCAATAACTAAACCGCATGTACATGACCTTTGCATGCCCGCGAAAACATATTATCGACTTCCGACACTTTCGGAAGCAACCGGCTCCTGTTGCATAAGTAAGAAAAAGAAAACTGAATTTTGCCCTACCCTTTCTTCTAAATACACAGGCAAGAACTGTAACT